>JAQQXO010000018.1:0-701757 GCA_029852735.1 Persea americana | reverse complement strand
TCACCAATTAGATAAAAGCTTACTTTATAGAGTGCCAAATTCAAGTTCAAGTGCAAGACGAAAACAAGGACATGCTGGGATCACCATTAAAGAGAAGCCTAATCCAAGGAATCGTTCTACATGACGATCATCATATGGAACGTGAGCAGTCTGAATAGACCCTAGATGCACGTCGCTGTTAGAAATAAAGTCTATCTATATCATTTGTTTTGATTTCTATGGGGTATGCCCCATTGGGAGCGTCAAGTATCCATGTGGGGTTGTTTAGACCTCCCCTTCTGTAATTTATTATCTGAGAAAATGAAGAACTAACTTACTCCTTAAAAAAAAAAAAAAAAAAGGTTTTCTCCTCCAGATAAATGTTGCTTGCGATTCTTGCTGTGTTCTCTGTAATTGCACTCGGGAAAAAGGCATTCATTTAATGATCCGGTGCCCTTATTCTCAAGAGGTGTGGAAAGCTCTCCTAGCAAAACTGAATTTGGAGCCGATACGCTGTACAAATCTATTGGAATTGCTGGCTTCAATCACTCCTCCATTGGACCAGCAAGCTAACGGCCTTCAAACTCTTGGAAAGCTCGTTTGGCATATTTGGGCTGAGAGGAATGGAAGGATCTTCAGAAGTAAAGAGCACTCAAGTAAGGTTGTGTTACAGCAGATTACTCACACTGTTTGCAGTAGAATTCTTTATCTTGACATAGCTTTATCATGTGAAATTGGTAATCATTGGAATGTTCCTCCAAGCAACTCCGATATCCATCCCAAGTTGCCTAGTTTAATGAATCCTGGATGGAGAGTATCTATTTGTTCAATTGATACCCTTATAGTTGCAATTCTTTGGAGTGATGTTCATACACCAAAGGAATGTCATATTGAAAAAGAGTTTACTTCCTTTAAGGCAGTGTTTCAGATAATGCAGCCTGGTCCAGATAATGTCACACATATCACTTTTGAGGCAGATTCAACACTCCATAAAGTTCTTCTCAATCCTCAAGTTTCTGATTGGAAGGTGCGCTTTAAAGTAACAAGATTACAAGCTTTTATTCAGAAATTTGAGCACATTCAGTAGTTGATGCTTCATCCGTGATCAGCTCGGTTCAGTAAAGTGTTAAGCAGAAATTTAGCTACTTTCCACAATAATCAGAATGCACTTACATATTTGTGCAGGCAATGTATAGGAAATAATGAGTAATTTGGACCGTATTTATTTGTTGCTTTATTTTTCTCGTTCGTAATTAGAGGGGTATGCCCCTTTGGAAGCATCTTCCATATAAGAGACTTCCTTTTCTGTACAGTATTCTTTGAGAAATAGAAGAACTAACTAATTCTTCAAAAAAAAAGGTGATAAAAAAAATTACCGTATTTTTCAGAGCGCATCATCCAACCGCGAGTTGCGTGAGACACGTTTTACAACCTACATTTTTCCGAGAGCCGCCTAAATTTTCAAACAAGCTGCCCGAAGGACGGGATTCAGTCTTAAAAAACCTTGACCCCACGCATTTCTTTCCTAGCCCCTAGAATCTCGTGGAACTTATTTAAAAGCAAAACATAGCTCATAATATCTTAAAATGCGTATTTCAGCCTAGAATCGTATGAAATGCATTTCATACCAAAAGTGGAGACAACGCCCCCCAGAAATGCGCTAGAATCATCCATGACGCGTTTTTATCAAAATATAGGCTATTGATTGCAAGAAATACGGGTGTCATTCAACAACGGCACAAAACCCCACGAGATTAGTTCTCAAGTTCGAATTTGCCCGAATCCAGTCTTAAAGGAAAAAGAATTCCTCGGACTTCTTCCTTCAACCGTGGACTTCGTGAAATGCAGTTTGGAGCCAGTGTTTTCCTGGACTCACATCGAACGAAACCAATAGATTAGGAACTGCCCGAAGAACGTTTTTCAGACCCAAACAACCCCGAAGCCCGTGCAATGCATTCCTTACCCTTGAATCGCCTGAAACATTTTTTAAAGCGAAAAGTATCTCAAATTATCATGAAATGCATATTTCGGCATAGAATCGTTGTAAACGCATTTCGAACAAAAGACTCGACCGTAATACCCTGATATGACCTAAAGTCGTCCGGCACGCGATTTTATTCAAATACGGGCTATTGATTGCACAAGATTCTTTTGTCGGTCAGAAACGTGGCAGAGTCCCAACATATTAGCTCTTCAGCCTAATGTTTCCAGAAACCCGTTTTAAACTAAAAGAAAACAAAGAATTTCAGAGCGCGTCTCCAATCTATGAATTGCGTGAAATGAGTTTTGCAGCCTATAGTTTAGCAGATCCGCCTATAAACACGAACGGACTCCACGAAACGCGGGCCTCGGTCCTAAACGACCTTGAAACCCCAGCAATGCATTCCTAGCCACAGAATCGCTCGAAACACGTTTGTACGCAAAACGTGTCTCTAAATATCCTAAAATGTGTTTTTCGGCCTAAAATCACATCAAATGCATCATCGCAAACCAAGAGACCGAATAGGAACACCCTGAAACGCCCGAGAATCTTACAACACGTGTTTTTATCCAAATATAGGCTATTGATGGCACGAGATACGCTTTCCATGCGGAATTGGGGCGGAATCCCACGAAATTAGTTCTTAAGCACTGATTTCCCTGAAATCCGTTTTAAAGTAAAACACAATCACCGTCTTTTCCAAAGCACGTCCTTCAACCGCGAGTTTCGTGAGACGCGGTTTACAACCAACATTTTCCCATAGGCACCTTAGATTTCAAACAAACTGTTCGAAGGACGGGATTCAGTCGTAAAAAAGCTTGAATCCCACGCTTTTCTTTCCTAACCCTAGAATCACGTGAAACTCATATTAAAGCAAAACGCTGCTCGAATATCTTAAAAATATCTTAAAATGCGTATTTCAACCTAGAACCGTATGGAAAGCATTTCAAAGGAAAACTGCTGACAAATAGCCCCTGAAATGTCCTCGAATCATCCATGAAGCGTTTTTATCAAAATACAGGGCACTGATGCAAGAAATACGGGTTTCGTTCAGAAATGGTTCCGAACCCCATCTTAAAGGACGCAGGATTCCAAGAACTTCCTAGAGCGCTTCCTTGAACCGTGGACTTCGTGAAATGCGGTTTGGAGCCAGTGTTTTCCTGGACCCACCTAGATCTTGGTTTCGAAATAAAACAGATTAGGAACTGCCCGAAGCACGTGTTTCGGAGCTAAACAACCCTGAAGCTACACTGTCCTTATGCAGAGGCCATCTGGGGGTTGCTCCTCTCTAAATTGAATTTGGTCGTCCCAATCAGTTGTTCTACTGCTCAAGAGCTTTTAGATTCCATGGTTTCTCGGATCGATCAGAATGGGAATGATACTTTAATTCTTGCAAAGATTCCTTTTAATGCTTATGTGTGGCATGTGTGGGCTGAACGTAATGCAAGGATTTTCAAGAAAGTTACTCTTCCTTATGGCTATGTAGTGCAGCACATCATTCAGATAGTGACAACTAAGATATTGTACCTTGATCTTATATTACCGCATGACATTCAGTGTCATTGGAATGTTCCTGTGCATACACCAGTCATGGCTGCAAATCTGGTTAATGACAGACCATCTCGATGGCGGTTTTCAGTTACTACATTGCCTCTGAGTTTGGTTGGTATTTTGTGGAGAGATACTCATCATCCTTGGCGGGGACGAAGAGTGCAATCATTGCAGCTTTATGATGGTCTCTACCAACTGTTCCAGCTTGTTCCTCCAGATATTTCATCCATTACTATTGAGACCGATACTGCTTTGCAACGTATTCTTCTCAATCCTGCTAAATCAAATTGGAAATTGCGTTTTAAGGCACGGCGTCTTCATGCTGTGGTTACTAGTTTTGGGCATGTTCAATCTGTGCATCCTCATCCGCAGACTGTGCGATTCAGTAAAGTCATTAGCAGATTTCCTGGTCCTCCATTGTTAAATGTTGATAATATTGATCTTTTGTATCATTTTTTTAGTGCACAGCTGTAATTTTTTGGGTGGTTTTATGTCTTTCGTTAAATAGAGCTGTTCTGTAAAAAGAGGGGGATGCCCCTTGTGAAGTTTCTATAATCCATTTGATTATAGATTTCCAAGTTGTATTTTATTTTTGAGAAATTAAAGAACGAACTTACTCTTCAAAAAAAAAAAAAAAACAGCCCTGAAGCCCACGTAATGCGTTCCTCACCCTATGAATCGCCTGAAACCCTTTTTAAAGCGAAAATTAACTTAGATTATCAAGAAATGCGTATTTCGGCATAGAATCCTTGTAAACGCATTTCGAAGCAAAAGACTCGACCATAATAGCCTGATATGACCTAGAGTCATCCGGCACGCTCTTTTATCCAAATACGGGGTATTGATTACACAAGATTAACGGGGCTGAATCCCACGAGATTAGTTCTTAAGCTCCAAGTTGCCTAAACCCTTTCGCTTGGGATTCCATATGCCAACCCATTGCTATGGGTGGTTTGGGTACTAAATCAATTCATGGAACAGCGAAGGCAGCCCTCTTAAGCCAAGTTTCGAATGTGGTTAGTAACAAAAGCACTTGCTGGAACTTATGGGTAAATGCCAAGTATTTGCGTGGAGAGTCTTTTTGGGACGTTATGATTCCTAAAAATGCCTCTCGGGGTTGGAAGAGCATTTTGATGCTTACACCAATTGCTATACCTCTCATAAAATTTCTAGTTGGCAATGGGCACCAAATCAAATTCTGGACCGACCCTTGGCTTAATGGAGGGCGTCTGAAAGATTGTTATGAAGATAGAGCAGTATATGATCTAGGCATGGGGGCTGATATTAAAGTCCATCAATTTATTCAGACTGATGGGTGGAGGTTTCCTACTCCCACGTCCAACGCATTAATGGATATCTTCCAATCTATTCCAAATGAGATTGAGCCATGGCCCAACTTCAAAGATGAACTTGTTTGGACTCCAAAAGATCATGGAAATTTCACTTTAAAGTCTGCTTACAATCTAGTATGCAGGAATTGGGACCAATCCCTCCAATGGCCTTCTATGATTTGGGTCAAATGGTGTATTACAAGACATTCTATTTGTGCTTGGATGCTACTAGGGGGAAGGCTTAAAACAAAAGATCTTTTTATTTTGTGTTGGGCGATCAGGCGACCGTCTTCTTTTCCTCCTTGGCTGCCTCGTCTTGTACGCCCATCAAGCATGGATGGAGGGGCGGCCTCCATTCAATCTGATCCGTCTCCATCGTCACTAATGGATAATATTCGGTCTATGCTTTTATATACTGACGATCGGAATGCACAAATCTCCATCATCAAATCGGTCTTGAAGAGAAACCAGGAACATGCGATCCCTTTGGATCTTCCACGTTATCTAACCATTGAGGCCAAGGTGAGATTGGGTAAGGAAAAGATGTCTGCATCGTCAAATAGGGTTGCGCCCAATACAGCTGATGAGGAATCACGCAAAACGCAACTTGTGCAAGTAGAAACGGCAGATGGCAGCATACCTGATGCTAATTCACTCAATAACAAAGTCTTGCAAGTAGAAGCGGCAGGTGGCAGAATTCTATCAAATGATGGAGTTGCTGTGATGGAGACTCCTGGTTCGGGAGAGAATAGATCAGGTTTGTTTATTCCTAAAACTCTCCAATTGAAGGATGCTGCAGAAATTCCATCTAGGGCTGACACGTGGTCATCACTCTTTTCTCCCCAAGTAGGCCGGGCAAGAGCCTTACAACGCCGCCACCAACCATCAAACGATCCTGATCATCACATTGAGTTTGATGAAGAAGACTCTTCAGCAGCTGTTCAGAACTGGGGAAAGTCACTCGTTGGCAATTTTGTTGGTAATACTCCATCCACTCCCGATATTAATTAAAATGTGTCTAGAAAAAGCATGGTGAATTAGGGATGTGGAAATAATTCCTATGGCAAAGGGTTTCTTCTTGTTTAAGTTTGCTGCATATGACATTGGGCAACGAATCCTTGATGAGGGACCTTGGTTTGTGTATGGTCACACATTAATCTTGAAAAGATGGGCTGGATATATCACAATGTATAGACAGAATCTTGAATCTAATCCAGTGTGGGTTCGACTACCTAATTTGAATTTCTGTTTTCGATTAAATTCTGCTCTTAGTAAAATTGCTAGTGTTATTGGTAACCCAATATGCATGGACCATCCTACAGCTGCGGGAACTAGATATGCGTTTGCGAGAATATGTGTTGAAGTAGATGTTGATGCTGAATTTCCATGTGAGCTACGCATGAGATATAATGACAAAACAATAATTCAGAAAGTGGAATATGCTTGGAGACCAAACCCTTGCAAAACATGCAGAACTTTTGACCATGGGGATAAATCTTGCCCACAAGCTTGCCAAACATAGTGTGGAAGCCTAAAAGGAAACAAGGAGAAGAATCGGGTGCTGATCTCCACCAAGAGACTGAACATAATCAGGAGAATCCTCATGGAATTGAACTTCATACAAAAGGGAAGGAGGAGCAATGGAATACAGTAAAAGGAAAAAAGACTTCAGAAAAGGTAGCATCTCCTGCAAAAGAATCCTCAATCAGCCCTAAGCATCATCAATTCAGCCAAGTTCAAACAGATTTCTTAGCCTTTCAAATTTGGATGGTGACTCAAATACTTCTGCAGAAGATATCTCTTCCACTACAGCTATGGTTTTGAGGGAAACTGATGCAACTCTGAATGCCATAGTCATTAAGGGTAATGCAGCAATCTCCTCTCAAATGAAATCAGATGACCCGCAAAAAAGCTTGTTTTCTATTCACCAATTAGATAAAAGCTTACTTTATAGAGTGCCAAATTCAAGTTCAAGTGCAAGACGAAAACAAGGACATGCTGGGATCACCATTAAAGAGAAGCCTAATCCAAGGAATCGTTCTACATGACGATCATCATATGGAACGTGAGCAGTCTGAATAGACCCTAGATGCACGTCGCTGTTAGAAATAAAGTCTATCTATATCATTTGTTTTGATTTCTATGGGGTATGCCCCATTGGGAGCGTCAAGTATCCATGTGGGGTTGTTTAGACCTCCCCTTCTGTAATTTATTATCTGAGAAAATGAAGAACTAACTTACTCCTTAAAAAAAAAAAAAAAAAAGGTTTTCTCCTCCAGATAAATGTTGCTTGCGATTCTTGCTGTGTTCTCTGTAATTGCACTCGGGAAAAAGGCATTCATTTAATGATCCGGTGCCCTTATTCTCAAGAGGTGTGGAAAGCTCTCCTAGCAAAACTGAATTTGGAGCCGATACGCTGTACAAATCTATTGGAATTGCTGGCTTCAATCACTCCTCCATTGGACCAGCAAGCTAACGGCCTTCAAACTCTTGGAAAGCTCGTTTGGCATATTTGGGCTGAGAGGAATGGAAGGATCTTCAGAAGTAAAGAGCACTCAAGTAAGGTTGTGTTACAGCAGATTACTCACACTGTTTGCAGTAGAATTCTTTATCTTGACATAGCTTTATCATGTGAAATTGGTAATCATTGGAATGTTCCTCCAAGCAACTCCGATATCCATCCCAAGTTGCCTAGTTTAATGAATCCTGGATGGAGAGTATCTATTTGTTCAATTGATACCCTTATAGTTGCAATTCTTTGGAGTGATGTTCATACACCAAAGGAATGTCATATTGAAAAAGAGTTTACTTCCTTTAAGGCAGTGTTTCAGATAATGCAGCCTGGTCCAGATAATGTCACACATATCACTTTTGAGGCAGATTCAACACTCCATAAAGTTCTTCTCAATCCTCAAGTTTCTGATTGGAAGGTGCGCTTTAAAGTAACAAGATTACAAGCTTTTATTCAGAAATTTGAGCACATTCAGTAGTTGATGCTTCATCCGTGATCAGCTCGGTTCAGTAAAGTGTTAAGCAGAAATTTAGCTACTTTCCACAATAATCAGAATGCACTTACATATTTGTGCAGGCAATGTATAGGAAATAATGAGTAATTTGGACCGTATTTATTTGTTGCTTTATTTTTCTCGTTCGTAATTAGAGGGGTATGCCCCTTTGGAAGCATCTTCCATATAAGAGACTTCCTTTTCTGTACAGTATTCTTTGAGAAATAGAAGAACTAACTAATTCTTCAAAAAAAAAGGTGATAAAAAAAATTACCGTATTTTTCAGAGCGCATCATCCAACCGCGAGTTGCGTGAGACACGTTTTACAACCTACATTTTTCCGAGAGCCGCCTAAATTTTCAAACAAGCTGCCCGAAGGACGGGATTCAGTCTTAAAAAACCTTGACCCCACGCATTTCTTTCCTAGCCCCTAGAATCTCGTGGAACTTATTTAAAAGCAAAACATAGCTCATAATATCTTAAAATGCGTATTTCAGCCTAGAATCGTATGAAATGCATTTCATACCAAAAGTGGAGACAACGCCCCCCAGAAATGCGCTAGAATCATCCATGACGCGTTTTTATCAAAATATAGGCTATTGATTGCAAGAAATACGGGTGTCATTCAACAACGGCACAAAACCCCACGAGATTAGTTCTCAAGTTCGAATTTGCCCGAATCCAGTCTTAAAGGAAAAAGAATTCCTCGGACTTCTTCCTTCAACCGTGGACTTCGTGAAATGCAGTTTGGAGCCAGTGTTTTCCTGGACTCACATCGAACGAAACCAATAGATTAGGAACTGCCCGAAGAACGTTTTTCAGACCCAAACAACCCCGAAGCCCGTGCAATGCATTCCTTACCCTTGAATCGCCTGAAACATTTTTTAAAGCGAAAAGTATCTCAAATTATCATGAAATGCATATTTCGGCATAGAATCGTTGTAAACGCATTTCGAACAAAAGACTCGACCGTAATACCCTGATATGACCTAAAGTCGTCCGGCACGCGATTTTATTCAAATACGGGCTATTGATTGCACAAGATTCTTTTGTCGGTCAGAAACGTGGCAGAGTCCCAACATATTAGCTCTTCAGCCTAATGTTTCCAGAAACCCGTTTTAAACTAAAAGAAAACAAAGAATTTCAGAGCGCGTCTCCAATCTATGAATTGCGTGAAATGAGTTTTGCAGCCTATAGTTTAGCAGATCCGCCTATAAACACGAACGGACTCCACGAAACGCGGGCCTCGGTCCTAAACGACCTTGAAACCCCAGCAATGCATTCCTAGCCACAGAATCGCTCGAAACACGTTTGTACGCAAAACGTGTCTCTAAATATCCTAAAATGTGTTTTTCGGCCTAAAATCACATCAAATGCATCATCGCAAACCAAGAGACCGAATAGGAACACCCTGAAACGCCCGAGAATCTTACAACACGTGTTTTTATCCAAATATAGGCTATTGATGGCACGAGATACGCTTTCCATGCGGAATTGGGGCGGAATCCCACGAAATTAGTTCTTAAGCACTGATTTCCCTGAAATCCGTTTTAAAGTAAAACACAATCACCGTCTTTTCCAAAGCACGTCCTTCAACCGCGAGTTTCGTGAGACGCGGTTTACAACCAACATTTTCCCATAGGCACCTTAGATTTCAAACAAACTGTTCGAAGGACGGGATTCAGTCGTAAAAAAGCTTGAATCCCACGCTTTTCTTTCCTAACCCTAGAATCACGTGAAACTCATATTAAAGCAAAACGCTGCTCGAATATCTTAAAAATATCTTAAAATGCGTATTTCAACCTAGAACCGTATGGAAAGCATTTCAAAGGAAAACTGCTGACAAATAGCCCCTGAAATGTCCTCGAATCATCCATGAAGCGTTTTTATCAAAATACAGGGCACTGATGCAAGAAATACGGGTTTCGTTCAGAAATGGTTCCGAACCGCATCTTAAAGGACGCAGGATTCCAAGAACTTCCTAGAGCGCTTCCTTGAACCGTGGACTTCGTGAAATGCGGTTTGGAGCCAGTGTTTTCCTGGACCCACCTAGATCTTGGTTTCGAAATAAAACAGATTAGGAACTGCCCGAAGCACGTGTTTCGGAGCTAAACAACCCTGAAGCTACACTGTCCTTATGCAGAGGCCATCTGGGGGTTGCTCCTCTCTAAATTGAATTTGGTCGTCCCAATCAGTTGTTCTACTGCTCAAGAGCTTTTAGATTCCATGGTTTCTCGGATTGATCAGAATGGGAATGATACTTTAATTCTTGCAAAGATTCCTTTTAATGCTTATGTGTGGCATGTGTGGGCTGAACGTAATGCAAGGATTTTCAAGAAAGTTACTCTTCCTTATGGCTATGTAGTGCAGCACATCATTCAGATAGTGACAACTAAGATATTGTACCTTGATCTTATATTACCGCATGACATTCAGTGTCATTGGAATGTTCCTGTGCATACACCAGTCATGGCTGCAAATCTGGTTAATGACAGACCATCTCGATGGCGGTTTTCAGTTACTACATTGCCTCTGAGTTTGGTTGGTATTTTGTGGAGAGATACTCATCATCCTTGGCGGGGACGAAGAGTGCAATCATTGCAGCTTTATGATGGTCTCTACCAACTGTTCCAGCTTGTTCCTCCAGATATTTCATCCATTACTATTGAGACCGATACTGCTTTGCAACGTATTCTTCTCAATCCTGCTAAATCAAATTGGAAATTGCGTTTTAAGGCACGGCGTCTTCATGCTGTGGTTACTAGTTTTGGGCATGTTCAATCTGTGCATCCTCATCCTCAGACTGTGCGATTCAGTAAAGTCATTAGCAGATTTCCTGGTCCTCCATTGTTAAATGTTGATAATATTGATCTTTTGTATCATTTTTTTAGTGCACAGCTGTAATTTTTTGGGTGGTTTTATGTCTTTCGTTAAATAGAGCTGTTCTGTAAAAAGAGGGGGATGCCCCTTGTGAAGTTTCTATAATCCATTTGATTATAGATTTCCAAGTTGTATTTTATTTTTGAGAAATTAAAGAACGAACTTACTCTTCAAAAAAAAAAAAAAAACAGCCCTGAAGCCCACGTAATGCGTTCCTCACCCTATGAATCGCCTGAAACCCTTTTTAAAGCGAAAATTAACTTAGATTATCAAGAAATGCGTATTTCGGCATAGAATCGTTGTAAACGCATTTCGAAGCAAAAGACTCGACCATAATAGCCTGATATGACCTAGAGTCATCCGGCACGCTCTTTTATCCAAATACGGGGTATTGATTACACAAGATTAACGGGGCTGAATCCCACGAGATTAGTTCTTAAGCTCCAAGTTGCCTAAACCCTTTCGCTTGGGATTCCATATGCCAACCCATTGCTATGGGTGGTTTGGGTACTAAATCAATTCATGGAACAGCGAAGGCAGCCCTCTTAAGCCAAGTTTCGAATGTGGTTAGTAACAAAAGCACTTGCTGGAACTTATGGGTAAATGCCAAGTATTTGCGTGGAGAGTCTTTTTGGGACGTTATGATTCCTAAAAATGCCTCTCGGGGTTGGAAGAGCATTTTGATGCTTACACCAATTGCTATACCTCTCATAAAATTTCTAGTTGGCAATGGGCACCAAATCAAATTCTGGACCGACCCTTGGCTTAATGGAGGGCGTCTGAAAGATTGTTATGAAGATAGAGCAGTATATGATCTAGGCATGGGGGCTGATATTAAAGTCCATCAATTTATTCAGACTGATGGGTGGAGGTTTCCTACTCCCACGTCCAACGCATTAATGGATATCTTCCAATCTATTCCAAATGAGATTGAGCCATGGCCCAACTTCAAATATGAACTTGTTTGGACTCCAAAAGATCATGGAAATTTCACTTTAAAGTCTGCTTACAATCTAGTATGCAGGAATTGGGACCAATCCCTCCAATGGCCTTCTATGATTTGGTTCAAATGGTGTATTAAAAGACATTCTATTTGTGCTTGGATGCTACTAGGGGGAAGGCTTAAAACAAAAGATCTTTTTATTTTGTGTTGGGCGATCAGGCGACCATCTTCTTTTCCTCCTTGGCTGCCTCGTCTTGTACGCCCATCAAGCATGGATGGAGGGGCGGCCTCCATTCAATCTGATCCGTCTCCATCATCACTAATGGATAATATTCGGTCTATGCTTTTATATACTGACGATCGGAATGCACAAATCTCCATCATCAAATCGGTCTTGAAGAGAAACCAGGAACATGCGATCCCTTTGGATCTTCCACGTTATCTAACCATTGAGGCAAGGTGAGATTGGGTAAGGAAAAGATGTCTGCATCGTCAAATAGGGTTGCGCCCAATACAGCTGATGAGGAATCACGCAAAACGCAACTTGTGCAAGTAGAAACGGCAGATGGCAGCATACCTGATGCTAATTCACTCAATAACAAAGTCTTGCAAGTAGAAGCGGCAGGTGGCAGAATTCTATCAAATGATGGAGTTGCTGTGATGGAGACTCCTGGTTCGGGAGAGAATAGATCAGGTTTGTTTATTCCTAAAACTCTCCAATTGAAGGATGCTGCAGAAATTCCATCTAGGGCTGACACGTGGTCATCACTCTTTTCTCCCCAAGTAGGCCGGGCAAGAGCCTTACAACGCCGCCACCAACCATCAAACGATCCTGATCATCACATTGAGTTTGATGAAGAAGACTCTTCAGCAGCTGTTCAGAACTGGGGAAAGTCACTCGTTGGCAATTTTGTTGGTAATACTCCATCCACTCCCGATATTAATTAAAATGTGTCTAGAAAAAGCATGGTGAATTAGGGATGTGGAAATAATTCCTATGGCAAAGGGTTTCTTCTTGTTTAAGTTTGCTGCATATGACATTGGGCAACGAATCCTTGATGAGGGACCTTGGTTTGTGTATGGTCACACATTAATCTTGAAAAGATGGGCTGGATATATCACAATGTATAGACAGAATCTTGAATCTAATCCAGTGTGGGTTCGACTACCTAATTTGAATTTCTGTTTTCGATTAAATTCTGCTCTTAGTAAAATTGCTAGTGTTATTGGTAACCCAATATGCATGGACCATCCTACAGCTGCGGGAACTAGATATGCGTTTGCGAGAATATGTGTTGAAGTAGATGTTGATGCTGAATTTCCATGTGAGCTACGCATGAGATATAATGACAAAACAATAATTCAGAAAGTGGAATATGCTTGGAGACCAAACCCTTGCAAAACATGCAGAACTTTTGACCATGGGGATAAATCTTGCCCACAAGCTTGCCAAACATAGTGTGGAAGCCTAAAAGGAAACAAGGAGAAGAATCGGGTGCTGATCTCCACCAAGAGACTGAACATAATCAGGAGAATCCTCATGGAATTGAACTTCATACAAAAGGGAAGGAGGAGCAATGGAATACAGTAAAAGGAAAAAAGACTTCAGAAAAGGTAGCATCTCCTGCAAAAGAATCCTCAATCAGCCCTAAGCATCATCAATTCAGCCAAGTTCAAACAGATTTCTTAGCCTTTCAAATTTGGATGGTGACTCAAATACTTCTGCAGAAGATATCTCTTCCACTACAGCTATGGTTTTGAGGGAAACTGATGCAACTCTGAATGCCATAGTCATTAAGGGTAATGCAGCAATCTCCTCTCAAATGAAATCAGATGACCCGCAAAAAAGCTTGTTTTCTATTCACCAATTAGATAAAAGCTTACTTTATAGAGTGCCAAATTCAAGTTCAAGTGCAAGACGAAAACAAGGACATGCTGGGATCACCATTAAAGAGAAGCCTAATCCAAGGAATCGTTCTACATGACGATCATCATATGGAACGTGAGCAGTCTGAATAGACCCTAGATGCACGTCGCTGTTAGAAATAAAGTCTATCTATATCATTTGTTTTGATTTCTATGGGGTATGCCCCATTGGGAGCGTCAAGTATCCATGTGGGGTTGTTTAGACCTCCCCTTCTGTAATTTATTATCTGAGAAAATGAAGAACTAACTTACTCCTTAAAAAAAAAAAAAAAAAAAAAGGTTTTCTCCTCCAGATAAATGTTGCTTGCGATTCTTGCTGTGTTCTCTGTAATTGCACTCGGGAAAAAGGTATTCATTTAATGATCCGGTGCCCTTATTCTCAAGAGGTGTGGAAAGCTCTCCTAGCAAAACTGAATTTGGAGCCGATACGCTGTACAAATCTATTGGAATTGCTGGCTTCAATCACTCCTCCATTGGACCAGCAAGCTAACGGCCTTCAAACTCTTGGAAAGCTCGTTTGGCATATTTGGGCTGAGAGGAATGGAAGGACCTTCAGAAGTAAAGAGCACTCAAGTAAGGTTGTGTTACAGCAGATTACTCACACTGTTTGCAGTAGAATTCTTTATCTTGACATAGCTTTATCATGTGAAATTGGTAATCATTGGAATGTTCCTCCAAGCAACTCCGATATCCATCCCAAGTTGCCTAGTTTAATGAATCCTGGATGGAGAGTATCTATTTGTTCAATTGATACCCTTATAGTTGCAATTCTTTGGAGTGATGTTCATACACCAAAGGAATGTCATATTGAAAAAGAGTTTACTTCCTTTAAGGCAGTGTTTCAGATAATGCAGCCTGGTCCAGATAATGTCACACATATCACTTTTGAGGCAGATTCAACACTCCATAAAGTTCTTCTCAATCCTCAAGTTTCTGATTGGAAGGTGCGCTTTAAAGTAACAAGATTACAAGCTTTTATTCAGAAATTTGAGCACATTCAGTAGTTGATGCTTCATCCGTGATCAGCTCGGTTCAGTAAAGTGTTAAGCAGAAATTTAGCTACTTTCCACAATAATCAGAATGCACTTACATATTTGTGCAGGCAATGTATAGGAAATAATGAGTAATTTGGACCGTATTTATTTGTTGCTTTATTTTTCTCGTTCGTAATTAGAGGGGTATGCCCCTTTGGAAGCATCTTCCATATAAGAGACTTCCTTTTCTGTACAGTATTCTTTGAGAAATAGAAGAACTAACTAATTCTTCAAAAAAAAAGGTGATAAAAAAAATTACCGTATTTTTCAGAGCGCATCATCCAACCGTGAGTTGCGTGAGACACGTTTTACAACCTACATTTTTCCGAGAGCCGCCTAAATTTTCAAACAAGCTGCCCGAAGGACGAGATTCAGTCTTAAAAAACCTTGACCCCACGCATTTCTTTCCTAGCCCCTAGAATCTCGTGGAACTTATTTAAAAGCAAAACATAGCTCATAATATCTTAAAATGCGTATTTCAGCCTAGAATCGTATGAAATGCATTTCATACCAAAAGTGGAGACAACGCCCCCCAGAAATGCGCTAGAATCATCCATGACGCGTTTTTATCAAAATATAGGCTATTGATTGCAAGAAATACGGGTGTCATTCAACAACGGCACAAAACCCCACGAGATTAGTTCTCAAGTTCGAATTTGCCCGAATCCAGTCTTAAAGGAAAACGAATTCCTCGGACTTCTTCCTTCAACCGTGGACTTCGTGAAATGCAGTTTGGAGCCAGTGTTTTCCTGGACTCACATCGAACGAAACCAATAGATTAGGAACTGCCCGAAGAACGTTTTTCAGACCCAAACAACCCCGAAGCCCGTGCAATGCATTCCTTACCCTTGAATCGCCTGAAACATTTTTTAAAGCGAAAAGTATCTCAAATTATCATGAAATGCATATTTCGGCATAGAATCGTTGTAAACGCATTTCGAACAAAAGACTCGACCGTAATACCCTGATATGACCTAAAGTCGTCCGGCACGCGATTTTATTCAAATACGGGCTATTGTTTGCACAAGATTCTTTTGTCGGTCAGAAACGTGGCAGAGTCCCAACATATTAGCTCTTCAGCCTAATGTTTCCAGAAACCCGTTTTAAACTAAAAGAAAACAAAGAATTTCAGAGCGCGTCTCCAATCTATGAATTGCGTGAAATGAGTTTTGCAGCCTATAGTTTAGCAGATCCGCCTATAAACACGAACGGACTCCACGAAACGCGGGCCTCGGTCCTAAACGACCTTGAAACCCCAGCAATGCATTCCTAGCCACAGAATCGCTCGAAACACGTTTGTACGCAAAACGTGTCTCTAAATATCCTAAAATGTGTTTTTCGGCCTAAAATCACATCAAATGCATCATCGCAAACCAAGAGACCGAATAGGAACACCCTGAAACGCCCGAGAATCTTACAACACGTGTTTTTATCCAAATATAGGCTATTGATGGCACGAGATACGCTTTCCATGCGGAATTGGGGCGGAATCCCACGAAATTAGTTCTTAAGCACTGATTTCCCTGAAATCCGTTTTAAAGTAAAACACAATCACCGTCTTTTCCAAAGCACGTCCTTCAACCGCGAGTTTCGTGAGACGCGGTTTACAACCAACATTTTCCCATAGGCACCTTAGATTTCAAACAAACTGTTCGAAGGACGGGATTCAGTCGTAAAAAAGCTTGAATCCCACGCTTTTCTTTCCTAACCCTAGAATCCCGTGAAACTCATATTAAAGCAAAACGCTGCTCGAATATCTTTAAAATATCTTAAAATGCGTATTTCAACCTAGAACCGTATGGAAAGCATTTCAAAGGAAAACTGCTGACAAATAGCCCCTGAAATGTCCTCGAATCATCCATGAAGCGTTTTTATCAAAATACAGGGCACTGATGCAAGAAATACGGGTTTCGTTCAGAAATGGTTCCGAACCCCATCTTAAAGGACGCAGGATTCCAAGAACTTCCTAGAGCGCTTCCTTGAACCGTGGACTTCGTGAAATGCGGTTTGGAGCCAGTGTTTTCCTGGACCCACCTAGATCTTGGTTTCGAAATAAAACAGATTAGGAACTGCCCGAAGCACGTGTTTCGGAGCTAAACAACCCTGAAGCTACACTGTCCTTATGCAGAGGCCATCTGGGGGGTGCTCCTCTCTAAATTGAATTTGGTCGTCCCAATCAGTTGTTCTACTGCTCAAGAGCTTTTAGATTCCATGGTTTCTCGGATTGATCAGAATGGGAATGATACTTTAATTCTTGCAAAGATTCCTTTTAATGCTTATGTGTGGCATGTGTGGGCTGAACGTAATGCAAGGATTTTCAAGAAAGTTACTCTTCCTTATGGCTATGTAGTGCAGCACATCATTCAGATAGTGACAACTAAGATATTGTACCTTGATCTTATATTACCGCATGACATTCAGTGTCATTGGAATGTTCCTGTGCATACACCAGTCATGGCTGCAAATCTGGTTAATGACAGACCATCTCGATGGCGGTTTTCAGTTACTACATTGCCTCTGAGTTTGGTTGGTATTTTGTGGAGAGATACTCATCATCCTTGGCGGGGACGAAGAGTGCAATCATTGCAGCTTTATGATGGTCTCTACCAACTGTTCCAGCTTGTTCCTCCAGATATTCCATCCATTACTATTGAGACCGATACTGCTTTGCAACGTATTCTTCTCAATCCTGCTAAATCAAATTGGAAATTGCGTTTTAAGGCACGGCGTCTTCATGCTGTGGTTACTAGTTTTGGGCATGTTCAATCTGTGCATCCTCATCCTCAGACTGTGCGATTCAGTAAAGTCATTAGCAGATTTCCTGGTCCTCCATTGTTAAATGTTGATAATATTGATCTTTTGTATCATTTTTTTAGTGCACAGCTGTAATTTTTTGGGTGGTTTTATGTCTTTCGTTAAATAGAGCTGTTCTGTAAAAAGAGGGGGATGCCCCTTGTGAAGTTTCTATAATCCATTTGATTATAGATTTCCAAGTTGTATTTTATTTTTGAGAAATTAAAGAACGAACTTACTCTTCAAAAAAAAAAAAAAAACAGCCCTGAAGCCCACGTAATGCGTTCCTCACCCTATGAATCGCCTGAAACCCTTTTTAAAGCGAAAATTAACTTAGATTATCAAGAAATGCGTATTTCGGCATAGAATCGTTGTAAACGCATTTCGAAGCAAAAGACTCGACCATAATAGCCTGATATGACCTAGAGTCATCCGGCACGCTCTTTTATCCAAATACGGGGTATTGATTACACAAGATTAACGGGGCTGAATCCCACGAGATTAGTTCTTAAGCTCCAAGTTGCCTAAACCCTTTCGCTTGGGATTCCATATGCCAACCCATTGCTATGGGTGGTTTGGGTACTAAATCAATTCATGGAACAGCGAAGGCAGCCCTCTTAAGCCAAGTTTCGAATGTGGTTAGTAACAAAAGCACTTGCTGGAACTTATGGGTAAATGCCAAGTATTTGCGTGGAGAGTCTTTTTGGGACGTTATGATTCCTAAAAATGCCTCTCGGGGTTGGAAGAGCATTTTGATGCTTACACCAATTGCTATACCTCTCATAAAATTTCTAGTTGGCAATGGGCACCAAATCAAATTCTGGACCGACCCTTGGCTTAATGGAGGGCGTCTGAAAGATTGTTATGAAGATAGAGCAGTATATGATCTAGGCATGGGGGCTGATATTAAAGTCCATCAATTTATTCAGACTGATGGGTGGAGGTTTCCTACTCCCACGTCCAACGCATTAATGGATATCTTCCAATCTATTCCAAATGAGATTGAGCCATGGCCCAACTTCAAATATGAACTTGTTTGGACTCCAAAAGATCATGGAAATTTCACTTTAAAGTCTGCTTACAATCTAGTATGCAGGAATTGGGACCAATCCCTCCAATGGCCTTCTATGATTTGGTTCAAATGGTGTATTAAAAGACATTCTATTTGTGCTTGGATGCTACTAGGGGGAAGGCTTAAAACAAAAGATCTTTTTATTTTGTGTTGGGCGATCAGGCGACCGTCTTCTTTTCCTCCTTGGCTGCCTCGTCTTGTACGCCCATCAAGCATGGATGGAGGGGCGGCCTCCATTCAATCTGATCCGTCTCCATCATCACTAATGGATAATATTCGGTCTATGCTTTTATATACTGACGATCGGAATGCACAAATCTCCATCATCAAATCGGTCTTGAAGAGAAACCAGGAACATGCGATCCCTTTGGATCTTCCACGTTATCTAACCATTGAGGCAAGGTGAGATTGGGTAAGGAAAAGATGTCTGCATCGTCAAATAGGGTTGCGCCCAATACAGCTGATGAGGAATCACGCAAAACGCAACTTGTGCAAGTAGAAACGGCAGATGGCAGCATACCTGATGCTAATTCACTCAATAACAAAGTCTTGCAAGTAGAAGCGGCAGGTGGCAGAATTCTATCAAATGATGGAGTTGCTGTGATGGAGACTCCTGGTTCGGGAGAGAATAGATCAGGTTTGTTTATTCCTAAAACTCTCCAATTGAAGGATGCTGCAGAAATTCCATCTAGGGCTGACACGTGGTCATCACTCTTTTCTCCCCAAGTAGGCCGGGCAAGAGCCTTACAACGCCGCCACCAACCATCAAACGATCTTGATCATCACATTGAGTTTGATGAAGAAGACTCTTCAGCAGCTGTTCAGAACTGGGGAAAGTCACTCGTTGGCAATTTTGTTGGTAATACTCCATCCACTCCCGATATTAATTAAAATGTGTCTAGAAAAAGCATGGTGAATTAGGGATGTGGAAATAATTCCTATGGCAAAGGGTTTCTTCTTGTTTAAGTTTGCTGCATATGACATTGGGCAACGAATCCTTGATGAGGGACCTTGGTTTGTGTATGGTCACACATTAATCTTGAAAAGATGGGCTGGATATATCACAATGTATAGACAGAATCTTGAATCTAATCCAGTGTGGGTTCGACTACCTAATTTGAATTTCTGTTTTCGATTAAATTCTGCTCTTAGTAAAATTGCTAGTGTTATTGGTAACCCAATATGCATGGACCATCCTACAGCTGCGGGAACTAGATATGCGTTTGCGAGAATATGTGTTGAAGTAGATGTTGATGCTGAATTTCCATGTGAGCTACGCATGAGATATAATGACAAAACAATAATTCAGAAAGTGGAATATGCTTGGAGACCAAACCCTTGCAAAACATGCAGAACTTTTGACCATGGGGATAAATCTTGCCCACAAGCTTGCCAAACATAGTGTGGAAGCCTAAAAGGAAACAAGGAGAAGAATCGGGTGCTGATCTCCACCAAGAGACTGAACATAATCAGGAGAATCCTCATGGAATTGAACTTCATACAAAAGGGAAGGAGGAGCAATGGAATACAGTAAAAGGAAAAAAGACTTCAGAAAAGGTAGCATCTCCTGCAAAAGAATCCTCAATCAGCCCTAAGCATCATCAATTCAGCCAAGTTCAAACAGATTTCTTAGCCTTTCAAATTTGGATGGTGACTCAAATACTTCTGCAGAAGATATCTCTTCCACTACAGCTATGGTTTTGAGGGAAACTGATGCAACTCTGAATGCCATAGTCATTAAGGGTAATGCAGCAATCTCCTCTCAAATGAAATCAGATGACCCGCAAAAAAGCTTGTTTTCTATTCACCAATTAGATAAAAGCTTACTTTATAGAGTGCCAAATTCAAGTTCAAGTGCAAGACGAAAACAAGGACATGCTGGGATCACCATTAAAGAGAAGCCTAATCCAAGGAATCGTTCTACATGACGATCATCATATGGAACGTGAGCAGTCTGAATAGACCCTAGATGCACGTCGCTGTTAGAAATAAAGTCTATCTATATCATTTGTTTTGATTTCTATGGGGTATGCCCCATTGGGAGCGTCAAGTATCCATGTGGGGTTGTTTAGACCTCCCCTTCTGTAATTTATTATCTGAGAAAATGAAGAACTAACTTACTCCTTAAAAAAAAAAAAAAAAAAAAAGGTTTTCTCCTCCAGATAAATGTTGCTTGCGATTCTTGCTGTGTTCTCTGTAATTGCACTCGGGAAAAAGGTATTCATTTAATGATCCGGTGCCCTTATTCTCAAGAGGTGTGGAAAGCTCTCCTAGCAAAACTGAATTTGGAGCCGATACGCTGTACAAATCTATTGGAATTGCTGGCTTCAATCACTCCTCCATTGGACCAGCAAGCTAACGGCCTTCAAACTCTTGGAAAGCTCGTTTGGCATATTTGGGCTGAGAGGAATGGAAGGACCTTCAGAAGTAAAGAGCACTCAAGTAAGGTTGTGTTACAGCAGATTACTCACACTGTTTGCAGTAGAATTCTTTATCTTGACATAGCTTTATCATGTGAAATTGGTAATCATTGGAATGTTCCTCCAAGCAACTCCGATATCCATCCCAAGTTGCCTAGTTTAATGAATCCTGGATGGAGAGTATCTATTTGTTCAATTGATACCCTTATAGTTGCAATTCTTTGGAGTGATGTTCATACACCAAAGGAATGTCATATTGAAAAAGAGTTTACTTCCTTTAAGGCAGTGTTTCAGATAATGCAGCCTGGTCCAGATAATGTCACACATATCACTTTTGAGGCAGATTCAACACTCCATAAAGTTCTTCTCAATCCTCAAGTTTCTGATTGGAAGGTGCGCTTTAAAGTAACAAGATTACAAGCTTTTATTCAGAAATTTGAGCACATTCAGTAGTTGATGCTTCATCCGTGATCAGCTCGGTTCAGTAAAGTGTTAAGCAGAAATTTAGCTACTTTCCACAATAATCAGAATGCACTTACATATTTGTGCAGGCAATGTATAGGAAATAATGAGTAATTTGGACCGTATTTATTTGTTGCTTTATTTTTCTCGTTCGTAATTAGAGGGGTATGCCCCTTTGGAAGCATCTTCCATATAAGAGACTTCCTTTTCTGTACAGTATTCTTTGAGAAATAGAAGAACTAACTAATTCTTCAAAAAAAAAGGTGATAAAAAAAATTACCGTATTTTTCAGAGCGCATCATCCAACCGTGAGTTGCGTGAGACACGTTTTACAACCTACATTTTTCCGAGAGCCGCCTAAATTTTCAAACAAGCTGCCCGAAGGACGAGATTCAGTCTTAAAAAACCTTGACCCCACGCATTTCTTTCCTAGCCCCTAGAATCTCGTGGAACTTATTTAAAAGCAAAACATAGCTCATAATATCTTAAAATGCGTATTTCAGCCTAGAATCGTATGAAATGCATTTCATACCAAAAGTGGAGACAACGCCCCCCAGAAATGCGCTAGAATCATCCATGACGCGTTTTTATCAAAATATAGGCTATTGATTGCAAGAAATACGGGTGTCATTCAACAACGGCACAAAACCCCACGAGATTAGTTCTCAAGTTCGAATTTGCCCGAATCCAGTCTTAAAGGAAAACGAATTCCTCGGACTTCTTCCTTCAACCGTGGACTTCGTGAAATGCAGTTTGGAGCCAGTGTTTTCCTGGACTCACATCGAACGAAACCAATAGATTAGGAACTGCCCGAAGAACGTTTTTCAGACCCAAACAACCCCGAAGCCCGTGCAATGCATTCCTTACCCTTGAATCGCCTGAAACATTTTTTAAAGCGAAAAGTATCTCAAATTATCATGAAATGCATATTTCGGCATAGAATCGTTGTAAACGCATTTCGAACAAAAGACTCGACCGTAATACCCTGATATGACCTAAAGTCGTCCGGCACGCGATTTTATTCAAATACGGGCTATTGTTTGCACAAGATTCTTTTGTCGGTCAGAAACGTGGCAGAGTCCCAACATATTAGCTCTTCAGCCTAATGTTTCCAGAAACCCGTTTTAAACTAAAAGAAAACAAAGAATTTCAGAGCGCGTCTCCAATCTATGAATTGCGTGAAATGAGTTTTGCAGCCTATAGTTTAGCAGATCCGCCTATAAACACGAACGGACTCCACGAAACGCGGGCCTCGGTCCTAAACGACCTTGAAACCCCAGCAATGCATTCCTAGCCACAGAATCGCTCGAAACACGTTTGTACGCAAAACGTGTCTCTAAATATCCTAAAATGTGTTTTTCGGCCTAAAATCACATCAAATGCATCATCGCAAACCAAGAGACCGAATAGGAACACCCTGAAACGCCCGAGAATCTTACAACACGTGTTTTTATCCAAATATAGGCTATTGATGGCACGAGATACGCTTTCCATGCGGAATTGGGGCGGAATCCCACGAAATTAGTTCTTAAGCACTGATTTCCCTGAAATCCGTTTTAAAGTAAAACACAATCACCGTCTTTTCCAAAGCACGTCCTTCAACCGCGAGTTTCGTGAGACGCGGTTTACAACCAACATTTTCCCATAGGCACCTTAGATTTCAAACAAACTGTTCGAAGGACGGGATTCAGTCGTAAAAAAGCTTGAATCCCACGCTTTTCTTTCCTAACCCTAGAATCCCGTGAAACTCATATTAAAGCAAAACGCTGCTCGAATATCTTTAAAATATCTTAAAATGCGTATTTCAACCTAGAACCGTATGGAAAGCATTTCAAAGGAAAACTGCTGACAAATAGCCCCTGAAATGTCCTCGAATCATCCATGAAGCGTTTTTATCAAAATACAGGGCACTGATGCAAGAAATACGGGTTTCGTTCAGAAATGGTTCCGAACCCCATCTTAAAGGACGCAGGATTCCAAGAACTTCCTAGAGCGCTTCCTTGAACCGTGGACTTCGTGAAATGCGGTTTGGAGCCAGTGTTTTCCTGGACCCACCTAGATCTTGGTTTCGAAATAAAACAGATTAGGAACTGCCCGAAGCACGTGTTTCGGAGCTAAACAACCCTGAAGCTACACTGTCCTTATGCAGAGGCCATCTGGGGGGTGCTCCTCTCTAAATTGAATTTGGTCGTCCCAATCAGTTGTTCTACTGCTCAAGAGCTTTTAGATTCCATGGTTTCTCGGATTGATCAGAATGGGAATGATACTTTAATTCTTGCAAAGATTCCTTTTAATGCTTATGTGTGGCATGTGTGGGCTGAACGTAATGCAAGGATTTTCAAGAAAGTTACTCTTCCTTATGGCTATGTAGTGCAGCACATCATTCAGATAGTGACAACTAAGATATTGTACCTTGATCTTATATTACCGCATGACATTCAGTGTCATTGGAATGTTCCTGTGCATACACCAGTCATGGCTGCAAATCTGGTTAATGACAGACCATCTCGATGGCGGTTTTCAGTTACTACATTGCCTCTGAGTTTGGTTGGTATTTTGTGGAGAGATACTCATCATCCTTGGCGGGGACGAAGAGTGCAATCATTGCAGCTTTATGATGGTCTCTACCAACTGTTCCAGCTTGTTCCTCCAGATATTTCATCCATTACTATTGAGACCGATACTGCTTTGCAACGTATTCTTCTCAATCCTGCTAAATCAAATTGGAAATTGCGTTTTAAGGCACGGCGTCTTCATGCTGTGGTTACTAGTTTTGGGCATGTTCAATCTGTGCATCCTCATCCTCAGACTGTGCGATTCAGTAAAGTCATTAGCAGATTTCCTGGTCCTCCATTGTTAAATGTTGATAATATTGATCTTTTGTATCATTTTTTTAGTGCACAGCTGTAATTTTTTGGGTGGTTTTATGTCTTTCGTTAAATAGAGCTGTTCTGTAAAAAGAGGGGGATGCCCCTTGTGAAGTTTCTATAATCCATTTGATTATAGATTTCCAAGTTGTATTTTATTTTTGAGAAATTAAAGAACGAACTTACTCTTCAAAAAAAAAAAAAAACAGCCCTGAAGCCCACGTAATGCGTTCCTCACCCTATGAATCGCCTGAAACCCTTTTTAAAGCGAAAATTAACTTAGATTATCAAGAAATGCGTATTTCGGCATAGAATCGTTGTAAACGCATTTCGAAGCAAAAGACTCGACCATAATAGCCTGATATGACCTAGAGTCATCCGGCACGCTCTTTTATCCAAATACGGGGTATTGATTACACAAGATTAACGGGGCTGAATCCCACGAGATTAGTTCTTAAGCTCCAAGTTGCCTAAACCCTTTCGCTTGGGATTCCATATGCCAACCCATTGCTATGGGTGGTTTGGGTACTAAATCAATTCATGGAACAGCGAAGGCAGCCCTCTTAAGCCAAGTTTCGAATGTGGTTAGTAACAAAAGCACTTGCTGGAACTTATGGGTAAATGCCAAGTATTTGCGTGGAGAGTCTTTTTGGGACGTTATGATTCCTAAAAATGCCTCTCGGGGTTGGAAGAGCATTTTGATGCTTACACCAATTGCTATACCTCTCATAAAATTTCTAGTTGGCAATGGGCACCAAATCAAATTCTGGACCGACCCTTGGCTTAATGGAGGGCGTCTGAAAGATTGTTATGAAGATAGAGCAGTATATGATCTAGGCATGGGGGCTGATATTAAAGTCCATCAATTTATTCAGACTGATGGGTGGAGGTTTCCTACTCCCACGTCCAACGCATTAATGGATATCTTCCAATCTATTCCAAATGAGATTGAGCCATGGCCCAACTTCAAATATGAACTTGTTTGGACTCCAAAAGATCATGGAAATTTCACTTTAAAGTCTGCTTACAATCTAGTATGCAGGAATTGGGACCAATCCCTCCAATGGCCTTCTATGATTTGGTTCAAATGGTGTATTAAAAGACATTCTATTTGTGCTTGGATGCTACTAGGGGGAAGGCTTAAAACAAAAGATCTTTTTATTTTGTGTTGGGCGATCAGGCGACCGTCTTCTTTTCCTCCTTGGCTGCCTCGTCTTGTACGCCCATCAAGCATGGATGGAGGGGCGGCCTCCATTCAATCTGATCCGTCTCCATCATCACTAATGGATAATATTCGGTCTATGCTTTTATATACTGACGATCGGAATGCACAAATCTCCATCATCAAATCGGTCTTGAAGAGAAACCAGGAACATGCGATCCCTTTGGATCTTCCACGTTATCTAACCAGGAGGATTCTCCCTCTCCTTCAAGTCAAGGACACCGGAGTGATTATTCCTCGAGCTGTTCATCTAAAAGAATGAGCTCCGGCTCAGTCACTAAGACGATATCCTAATTCGACACTCGAAGGGTGAATGTCCTGGTTATAAATGCTGAGCATCCTCCGCCGCACGATGATGTAACCACATGCATCCAGTAGCTGGAGCAAGGATAACAGAGAATTGAGGCTCTAATGTAGAACCTACTTCTCACTTTCCAGCGTCCACCAAACAATGAAGCTCCTCCAAGTCATCAAGATGACAAAGTAAATGGGGAAAACGAGTAACGTGCCCTTACCAAAAAGGACGTTGACGATATCCTCGCCAAAGCAAAATAAGAGGACACACTAAAGGAGCATGGGATCAAGCCACCATATCCCCTATGGATGAACTCAGCTCCGTTTCCTGCAAAATTCGAACAACCTACTCTCCAAACATATACGGGGAAAGGTTCAGCCAAACAGCACATCATCCACTTCAAGATCCTGGCAGGAGCTATAGCAGATCAAGATGCCCTCAAGATCCGTCTCTTTGCAAGTACCCTAAAAGGTACGACCTTTGATTGGTACTCCACTCTGCCGGAGAATTCCATTCAAAACTAGACCATGCTGGAGACACGTTTCCTGACCCATTTCAAAGATGTGGATCATCCGGTTACTATGGCGCAGCTCTATAGCCTAAAACAGGGAGAAAATGAGTCAACATACAACTTCATTCACGAGTGAAAGGCAATTGCATACAAATGCTCAGATTTACTGCCGCAAGCATCGCTGGACGACATTTGCCGTAACAACATGAGATCAAGGATTCGCTCCATGATCATCGACAATAAATGAAAGAACCTAGGAGAACTCTTAGAAGCATCCATGGTGGCTAAAATGATGATCAAATACTTCAATAGTCATAAATCATCAAAGAAAGAGCCGACGACCATTAGACCTCAAAACCGAAGAAAAATGAGGTTCTTAATGTGCAAACCAAGTCAGCTCCTCAGCAACCAAAGAAAGCTGAAAACAAAGCCGCAGGTAAGAAACCTGAACTCTCTAAGGACTTCAAAGATCGAATAGAAAAGAAATACCCGTTCGATGAAGATATTGAAGAAAATTTTTGGAGCACTTTTAGCAAACGACAAACTCACCTTGCCGGACCCCAAAAGACCGGGAGATGTTGGCAAAACCAACGATCCTCGGTATTGCCCATACCACCATATGGTCTCGCATCCTCTCAATCAATGCTTCGTTATGAGAGAGAAGATTAACGAGATGTGGAAAAACGGGGTCATTACCTTTGACAAAAACTACGGATCTTCCTCCGTCAACATGGTGTCATGTGGACAAACATCAAAGTCACCAAAGGAGAAGGTCACTACTTCCTTCAAGGTGATAAAACTGACTCAAACGTCTCAAGGGTTGGTCCCTTATCCAACACCAGAAGGACAACCCATATGGGTGCATCCCGATCTCCTTGAAGATGAAAATTGGGAGATCGTCAAAATAAAGCCGACTACTCAACAGCGAAGGCAAGCCAGGAGACAACTCCGTAATCTCAAACAGCAGGAGAAAGCTCAACCAAAACAAGAAGCCCCTAAAAAGGCAGAGAACTCCTTTACTGCTTCACTGGGGGCAACGGAAGAATCCCTTCCGAAGACTCCAAGGGTGGCGGGAAAATTCACCCTTGGTGATTTCATGCCACCACAACTTAGAAATAAAACTACGCCGGGGGCATCATACTCTTGCAACTCGGTAATTGGATTCTCCATGGATGGATACAAGTCCAGTGACACCGCCAATGACACCGATGAGTGGGAGGAATCCATTGAAACGGGAGAATACCTCTTCGATGAAGAATGGATTCCCGAATCTCACCTTATGCCAGTAATCTGGTATAACCCCTTACAGCCAAAAGGATCCTGGTCTGATGATGAAGAAGATTAAGAGGCTGTTCAAGAAAATGCTGTCGATCCAGCACCCACCAATGCTCCAGTGGAACCCAACAATGTTGAACCACGAGGGGCAGATGACGAAGAAAATTTGGCTCCTATGCCCAATCTTGCAGAATATGCAATGATCTTGCAGCGTCCAGCCCTAGAGCAAGAGCAGGATCGCCTCAATGAGCAGCGTCATAATCAAAATCCAGAACTGGAGGTCCTGGAAAATCTACAAACATCTCTCCGGTAACCGCGGAAAATGAAGAAAGTTACTGGATCGATAATTCTCTTACATCTAAGGACGAGTCCGAATCCCAACAGTCCATTTTGGGGGCATCTCCTATTGCTTGCAATGCGATAGTTCGAGATGATAGTTCCTCTGAAGCCTCATCTGCTAAAGTCTCAGACTCTTAGACTGCATCTGGTAGTATATCTTCCGAGGCTACATCTTCTCATGTGACTTCCACTGAGATATCACATTCTCAGGCTTCGTCTCCTGAAATTGTGATATCAGAACTCAAACCTCTTCCCACTGATCACCATGAAGAAGCTCCGGCCGATGAAGTCTTCAAAGAAAACCCGGTCAACTGGTCTCAGATACCCAACCTCATAGGTGATGTTTGGACCGATGAAATACTTAACAAAGAAGAAAAGTTGCTGGATTCTGTTTAGGACTTGTTCCCGGAAAATGCTCCATGCAACGCAGTCATTAAGGACAGCAATGCTACTCTAGAGACATCTTCAGTAAATGAGAATGACCAACTCCCTGATTCCGAGGGTTATCTTCCAAACAAAGACCTTTCTCCAGAAACTCTTGAAGTTGATAGAGATACCCGGTCTGGCCGAAAATTACAACTGACCTTCTTCTTCTTATGTAAATCCTTCGGGAAAGCAAGTTGTAAATGCCCCAAGTGGCAACAATAATGATAATGCAGGCCCCAAGGAGGCTTTCAAGTATGACTTGATTGAGCACTTCAAACACATACCTGCACGACTGCACATCCTAGACTTATTACGAATGTCACCACAAACTCTTGATAGTCTCATCTTAGAACTGCAAAGGCTGAATGCAGATGTTGACAAACATGCCCCACAAGTCCTACAAATTGAAATGGACTATAGGGTCAAAAAATTAAACACTTCCTCAAAAGGAGAAAAGAAGAAAACTGAGGGATCTTGTAATGAATGCCTCTCGGTTCAAAAAGCAGCAAGTGCAACCATTGCCTTCGATAAGGATGACCTCCTACTAGGTGAGACAAAGTACAATCGACCCTTGTACTTCATAGGGTACGTCAAAGAGATGCCAATACAGAGCGTCCAGATCGATATAGGTTTTGCACTCAATGTCATATCTACTTCAGCACTCGAAGAGCTGGGTATTCCACCTAGCAAGCTGAGTCACATGTCTGTATCCATCTTTGGATATGACGGGAGCGTTCAAAGGCCTATCGGCAAAATCAGGTTCAAGTTGCAAATCGGTGATTGATGCGTATTTTCCCGCAAGTATACGGTTGTATTAAGAAATATAGACTATAGAAGTCCGAATATCATTCCCACGAGGTTCGTTACAAGGAAAATAACAATGATCTATGAAAAGGGGTATCAACTCAAATATAGCTAACAAATGCAAATGAAAATAACAATGGAAACAAGAAACTAGATAATAACAAGGAAAATAAAAAATGCAAACTAAAAGAAAACTAGAACTAGATAACAAAGAGAAGTTAGTAAAAGCAATGAGAACCAACCAAGAGCAATGTTGGTAACAAGTTAGTAACGAAGTTAATAACAAAAGAAAAATAACAAGGTTAATAAGAAAATAACAAGTGAAAGATGGAAAATGAGTGGATGGAGATAAAGAAATGTGCTAAAGTATTTTAAAATCAAAGGTGGAATTTATGGTGTAAATAGAGAAATGGAGTGTGAGAATTAAAACAAGTGAATAAGTATGTGAGAATGTGAATAGAATCAAACAAAAGTAGGTAAAATAAGAAACAAGCAATATTAATGGATGATTGAATCGTCTAGAATCCACTAAGTGACACTAATCTAACACTTATGCTCTTCTCTTTTCTCAAAAACAATACTCAAATCTAATTATAAATCAATACTTAGATTTGGAAAACATAACTTTAAGGCTCTAAGATAGAAATTAACAATCTAATAGCTAAGATTTTCTTCTCTTCATAAAAGAAAAGATTCCTAATGACTATCTATCAAAAGTAAGCATAAACCATCAAAAGATATTAACTCCTAAGCATGATTTATCAAACCTAAGCATAGATAGTAAAAGGAATGCTAATATAGAAACTAAGCATGGAAGGTTGCACAATGCAATGAAGAAAAATCTACTCTAACATATTAAGCACATAAACAAGGGAATTTAAAAGAATGAGCATAAGCAAAAGGAATAGGATCAACTTAGCTTCACCTAAAGGATCCAATCAAAGGAATTAGCCACTCATTGGAGAAGATAAAGCTTTCAATTCTATTCCAAATCTTTAATTTTACAAGGCTTTCCTCACTTTCTCTCTACAATTTGCTCTCAATTACATGAATAGCTTAAGTAAAGAGGAGGAGGCTCTCCTTGCTTGTGTATCTAATGCCTAGAGCTCCCTTCCTTATATAGAAATATTTGCCTTACTCTCTTTTGGTTTCTTTCCAATGTGGGACTTCACAAGAATGAAAATATGAACATATGTATGTGATTCCCGTGTTAGAAAAAAAGTTAGCAAATTGATGTATGATTTTGACCTCCGAAACGTCCGAATTGGGAAAAATATTGTGAAATATGATTTGTAGATCTTTGAACAAGCTTTCCAATGCTTCTGAGATCACCTCAATCGGACACCCGAATAAAACGATATGGTCAGAAATACCAACCCAGGTCTATCATGTTCCTTCTTATTATTGGCCTAACTTTGTCATTTCTTCATCCAATTGCCTTCCAAACTTATCCTAACTCTCTTTAATTCTTGAATCTCAACTTTAATCTTCAAATTAATCTTCAATTAACACCTACAAAGAAAAATTAATATAATTGAGAGTATAAAAGCCATTGGAACTCATATAAATGCATATAAATGACCATCTATAATGGAAAGACATGAGCAAAGATGATGGGGAGGAATTTTATGATTTTTATGCTAAAAATAGTGTTTTGAGTTCTTTTATCTTTGAAAACTCATAAAATAATGCTATAAAAGTGTATCTTTTGGGAATTCATTAGTGATCTTATCTCTGAAGTCACTGTTTATGCAATAAGAACCCCTTCATGCTATAACATCCTTCTCGGACGTCCTTGGATACACAAAAATGGTGTCATCCCTTCAACTCTACATCAGTGCGTCAAGTTCATTGGCAACGACGGCTTGATACATCGAGTGTTTGCAGACAAAAAGCCCTTTAAAGGTAAAGATGTCCATTTTGCAAATGCTCAGATGTACAAGGATGAAAAAGAAGAAAAGGAGGAAGAAACAACATTCTTTGCTGGCAATCTCCAGAAAGATAAAGGCAAGGCTCCTCAGTGATCATTGGAAGAAAACAAACCTTCCGGAAAATCTGAAGAGAGAAATCCATTTCCCTTCGTTGTCTCTTCAAATCTTCTAAGCCTTTGGTAATCACCACCAAAGCAAAGAAGATAAAACAAAAGACTGGGGGCAAGTTTGCTGTCTCCTTTGTGTCTATCATACAAGCCACAGATTCAGAGCCAGAAAACGATACACCGTCAAGACAAGCTGATACTCAGCAAGTTCAGCCTGCTCTTACTCTAATGGAGACACTTGCTGGTGTAGAAGACCCTGCTTCTGCTTCCTTTGTCGTTCTGGCAACTTCGGCAGAAGAAAAACTAATCTTTTTCCACAGATCGGGAGTTTCTTCATCATATTCTTCGCTTGAACCTTTTCAAAATAAAGGTATGCCTCAACTATCCCTGTATGGTCCAATGGCACAAGCTGTCATGAAGAAAATGGGCTATGATGCTCAAAATCCAATCGGTTTGGGAGGTGGCCATGGAATTCTCATGCCATTGGAACCCACCCTGACCAAAAGCCAACTGGAAGATTGGAAACCCCACCGTCACATAGACAAGTCTTCATACGGGTTGGGGTATGATCCTGACACTCTCATGAGACAGTTGACACAAAGGCTACAAAGTCATTTTGCTGACTAGGCCTCAACGTCTCGCATCTATGAAGCTATTGAGCTCCCTGAATATCTCTTTGAAGAGTCACCTGTCAAGGATCCAGGAAGCTCATCGAATTGGTACGATTTCTCTGATGATAAAGATGAATTGTCCAACGACACAGACACATGATTTTCTAACCCAGAAGAACCATCGTCTCCAAAAGAAGTGCCATACTTTGATCCAGTTTCAACAGGTGATTGGGACCATCTCATAGCAAGTCTTGAGAAGAGTACCAATCAAGAAGACCCATGGACAAAAGCAGAGCCTTGGTCTGAAAATGCTCTGGAAACTCCAAAAGGTCCTGTTCAGTTGGAAGCCTTCGAAAATATTATGGAGGAACCACCTTCAAACCTTCCAACAGAAGATTCTATTCAAAAGATAGACTTGGGAACACCTGATAACCCACGTCTTGTATTCATAAGTAAGAATATAAAGGATGATGAGTTACCCGAGTATGTCTCTTTTCTTCGTGAGTTCGTTGATTGCTTTGCATGGTCTTACCCCGAAATGCCTGGCTTAGACCCCAAAATAGCAGTCTACAAACTCAATCTGCAGAAAGATATCAAGCCTGTTAAACAAGGCCAAAGAAGATTTTGTCCTGACGTGATGGACAAAATTGAACAAGAAGTTCAGAAACTCAAAAGCGTTGTTTCATCCGCGAGGAACGGCATCCTGAATGGTTGGCCATATCTTCCCCGTGACAAAGACAAATGGGCAAATCAGAGTCTGTAGTGATTATAGAGACCTGAATAATGCATGCCCCAAAGATGAATTCTTGTTCCCCATACTAGAGGTAATGATTGACAATACCTGCGAATTAGAGCGAATGACATTCATGGATGGCTTCTATGGCTACAATCAGATAAAGATGCATCCTGAAGATGAAAAACATACATCATTTCGGACCCCATTTGGCGTGTATTGCTACACTATCATGCCATTTGGTCTGGAAAATGCCGGTGCAACATATCAAAGGGCTATGATAAAGATATTCCAAGATATGCAGCACAAGATGGTCGAATGTTATGTTGACGACCTCGCCGTCAAAAGCAAAAGAAAATAAGACCATCTAAAAGATCTTCGAGATGTCTTCCTCTGATTTCGTAAAGACAAACTGAAAATGAATCCCCTCACATGCTTCTTCGGTGTTTCATCAAGTAAGTCCCTCGGATTCATAGTTCGGAAAGCTGGAACAGAACTTGGCCACATCAAAGTCAAGGCTATCCTAGAAATGCCATCTCCAAGAACCCGAAGAGAACTAAAAGGGCTTCAAGGAAGATTGGCATACATCCGACGGTTTATCTCCAACTAATCTGGGAAGTGCCGTCCATTCTCTCGCCTGATGAAGAAAGAGGTGTAGACTTTGTTTGGGATACTGAATGTGAAGCTGCATTTCAAGACGTCAAGTCAAACCTGACAAAACCTCCAGTATTGGCTGCCCCCACAACTTGAAAACCATTCATCTTGTACACAAGAGCTCTCGACTATTCTTTGGGCGCTTTACTTGCACAAGAAAATGACGAGGGAAAAGAAGCTTCTCTATATTACCTCAGCAGCATGTTGGTAGGTGCATAGCATCATTACTCTCAAATAGAGAAGGAATGCCTCGTAGTGATGTTTGTCGTACAAAAGCTACGTCACTATCTACTACCCAACACAGTATACCTAATTTCGATGATCAATTTCTTAAAAGTCATTGTCACAAAAGCAAGTTCCCTCAATGCCCGACTGGTGAAATGGTCCATCCTTTTATCACAATTTAACATTAGGTATGTACCACAAAAAGCTATCAAAGGCCAAGCACTAACAGATTTTCTCGCGGAGCATCCACTGCCTAAGGATTCTCCACTCAAGGATGATCTCCCAGACGAGCTTGTCTACGCTGCAGAGATTTCCTCATCAAATGCTTCCTGGGACATGTACTTTGACGGCGCAACCAGGACAAATGAAAATCGAAATCAAATATCGGGAATTGGCATCCTCTTTGTTAGTCCCGGCAAATACATAATTCCACACGCATTCTCGATACTGGAGCCATCTTCAAATAATGCAGCTGATACCAAGTCTTGTTCATAGGATTGGAGCTCGCCTTCAAATCCGGCGTCACCGTGCTGAAAGCCTTTGGAGACTCTCAACTGGCCGTGAACCAAATGAATCAGAAATTTGAAGTCAGGAAGCCTGATTTGTTGCCTTACTACAATAAGGCGCAATCGCTTCGACAAAAGTTTGACATCTATCACATCACCCACATCCTCAGAGGTGAAAACATCCGTGCAGATGCCCTAGCTGGACTTGCAGCGTCTATGGCAACCCAAGAAGGGGAAAACATACAAATTATAGTGTGTCAAAGAAGGATTCTCCCTCCTCTTAACACACACACCAAGCAGTTGTTGAATGCCACCAAGTGGTTGGAAGTCGGATATCCATCCTCAAACCTTCGATCAACGACTAGAGGGATCCGTTCATTGATTACATTATGTTCAGAATCCTACCTGAAGATCCAAAAGAACGGGTAAGCAAACAAAGACGAGCCCCAAACTTTCATTTGGATATTCCTTCAAAAATACTTTACAGAAAATCCTTCAATGGAGTGTTTCTACACTACTTATCACAACAAGAGGCTGAAGAAACACTCAAAGAAGTGCATGCTGGTCTTTGTGGAGCCCATCAGGTTGGTCCTAAGCTCTGTGATCAGATAAAATTGTTAGGTTATTGGCCAACCATGGTAGCTAACGCAATGCAATTTGCTAAACGCCGCCAACAATGCAAAATTCATGGAGATTATGTCCACATGTCTCCAGAATAGCTACATCCTATAACGATCTCATGGCCTTTTGAAGCCTGGGGTATGGATATCATAGGTTCTATTTCTCCCCCATCAAGCAAAGGGCATCACTTCATCTTCGCTGCTACGGATTATCTCTCCAAGTGGTCAGAAGCATTTGCGCTCAGCGAAATGAAGACCTCATCAGTGCTTCAATTCTTGCACACCAACATTATTTGTCGCTTCGGCATACCTAAAAGATTCGTCCATGATAACAGACCACAATTCCGGGATCACAGATTCTACAGGTTTTGCGACAAATACAAAATCCAAAGTTATCCTTTGACTCCATATAATCCGGCAATGAATGGACTAGCAGAAGCCTTCAACAAAACACTCTGCAAAATCCTTAAGAAAATGGTCTCTAGTCACAAAAGAGACTGGAGCGACAAACCACTTGAAACTTTATGGGCATATCGAACCACTATTCGAAGACCAACCCATAGCGCACCATTCTCCTTGGTCTATGGGTGCGAAATTGTTGTGCCCTTGGAAGTACAAATTCCTTCCTTAAGGGTATCTCTACAAAATGACATGACGCAAAAAAGAAATGTCAAATTGAGACTCCAAGAGTTGGATAATCTCGATGAGAGATGATGGACCCGTCTTTTCTCTTCTTGCCTTCCTCCGTCCCGAGTTCTCAGGGGTGCGGCGGGACGAAGAGAAAAAAAGAGCAAGCATCAACATTTTTGTACGGGTATGCCAGATTTTCTATTCTACTTGGAATTTGAAATGGTGATACGGAAATTCACCTTCACAAGTATAAAGGAAATCAATCTTTTTTTCTAACTTTCCATTGCACATATATTTAAAGAAAGAGACAAGATTTTAAAATGCCGTGAGAGGCGATTTTGTTTAGTTTGCTGTGAAAGGCGGTTTTGTGCCGTAGAAGGCGATTTTGCAGTGAAAGGTGATTTACAAATCTCATCAATGATAAAAAACAAGAATTGTGATTTTGTTTGTCTCTTTAAAAATACAAAGTACAATAGAGAAGAAAGAAAGAGGGATCTGACTTCTCAGGAGATTGTGGGGACTCGTTCAGATCGACGGTTGCGAGTCATGTATGGACTTTGCCATCGTCCTTCAGATGAGAACACTTGATGCTTTAGTTCACTTAGCTTGGCTTGAACCTCGGATTTTTAGAGGACAAAGACCAAGGGAAGGTCCTATATCCAATAAAAAACCAAGTAGACGAGCTGAAAAGCCGCATCTAGGCCATGTTGGATAGAAGAAGAAGGGAAACCTTGGGGGGGTGGCCCCCCAAGGGACTTCGATCACCTTGTAGTGCTTGCAGCAGAGTTTCTTCAAGGCAAGAGAGCTTCTTTTTGTGCAGAGATTTCTAGGACAATTTCTTCAGAACTCTTCAGGTGATTTTTTCGGACCCTTTTCTTTTGGAATGACCGTCTATTTATAAGCTTTTGGTGGCCATTAGGAAGGTTTATGGGCATTAATGATATTAATGCTCCATGATCGGAGGAGTTACAAGATTTAATTTCATAATTTTGTAACTCCTTTTTCTTGGATTTTGATTGGCCGATGGAGAATAATGAGCATTTAATCTCCATGATGATGGGCGTTTCATGATTAATTACCATGATTAAACTCCACAATGATAGGAGTTACATGGTTAATTATCATGATTAATTGGACTTGTAACTCCCATTTCTTGGCTTCTGATTGGGCCATCCAAAATAATGAGTTAATAACCCTAATAAGTTATCATAAAAATGTCAATTAACAGCATTAATTGGTCGCCAAGTCGCTTGAAGAGTCGCGGGCCGCGCTGCGTCTTTTGGAATTCTTCTTGCGATGATCATTGATGGATCCGCATGTTATTTGATGTCGGATGACAATGCAAATTTAGACATTGGTTGATACCAATGGGCCGGCAACATCTGTACAGTCGATTTCACGATCGGTCGGGCAGAAAGTGTACTTTCTTGGTCGGCCGGTTGGCGGTTTCGGAGTGTCTGATGATGATCAAATGATTTCGATGGCAGATCCGTGATGTTGATGAAGATCGATGGATATCATGCCTCAAAAATCAGATTTCAAGAAAATCATAGGAGCCAATCATCGCGAAACGTGAAAAGAATCGGAAAAACAGACGTTTCGGCGGAAATCCGGAGACCCGGACTTCCAAGGTCGCCGGAGACCATGCACCAATGGTCGCCAGCGACCATGGGGCCGGCTACCAAGGGCCAAGGTCGTCGGCAACCTTAGACTTTGGTCCATTTTCTGGTCGCCTTTCGGTCGCAGTTTCTCGGACTTTTTCGCTTTTGTTTTCTCCTGTATTTTTCTTGACCTTTATCCTCATTTATTGGATTAATTCCTCTAAAGAAAACCTGTCGAAAGGTTGTGCAAATCAGAGCACAAAGTTTCCTATTTTTGGAAAAGCCAAAGACTCCATAGCCGATTTTCTGCCAAGAGTTGAAACTAGGTCAAACGATGTTGGAATGACCTAAAATTTGAGGTGAAGCTTTTTGAGCATTAAATAGGACCAACCATGGGCTTTTATTTGAGTTTTGAAGCCGTTTGGGGTCCCGTCGATGCTAGACTTGATTTCACCGTACGGAAGATGTCGAGCTTTGATGTACGGTCATCTGAAGTTCGATTGACCTGAAATTTGACAGGGAACCTATTGGAGTCATTTTGAGATGATCCATTAGCTCCGATTTGGATGCCATGGTCCCGGGGAGATTCGCCTCCGATAGGCTTGATTTTGCTTCGGAGCGTCAAAACCAGGTCAAACGTTGTCGGAATGACCTGAAATTTGACGTGCAGCCCTTTGGAAGCATGCAGAAGCTACTCATGTGCTTTGTTTGATGAGTGACGACATCGGAAGTTCTCGCCACTGAGAGGCTTGATTTTGCCTTTCGAGAGTTGATGAGGGTCAAACGGTGTCGGTTTGACTTGAAATTCGACGTGGAACCTTTTGGAGGTATTTTGAGACCATCCATAGGCTTTGATCGAAGATTTGATGTATTTGACATTGTCGCCGCCGGGAGCTCCCGCTTAACTGTTGGAGGACTGAAGTTAGGCCAAATGGTGTCGAAATGGCCCGAAACTTCATGTATACCTCTTTTTTGGGTATTTTGAAAGATCTTGCGGTTTTTGTTTGATTTTGACAAGATCTGATGCTTGAAGTAGCTTTGCCTATTTGTAGTAGGATGCGGTTCTATGTAGCTTTTGATGTCGAGGTTCTTTTGTGTCAACAAGAGACGGCTCGAAGCTTTACAAAGCGTTGAACTCTACTAAGCACGCATGGTAGGATCTTTCAACAAGAAGGTCAGGTAATGCGCCTACAAAAAGGGAGGCTTGGTTCTTGCAGTAAAAAGGCCAATGGTTTTTGCCAACAAATCCAAAGGCAAATTTAAACCAAAATAGGAGGGACCCTTCATCATCAACAAAGTCTTCTCCAACGGCGCATACTCTCTTCTAAACATGGAGGGAGACAGATGTATGCTGCCCATTAATGGCAAGTTCTTGAAGCGGTACTACCCTTGAAGACTTCCTTCATCGGGTCGGAGCAATGCCTACACGGCCAAAGCTATTCTTAGGTACTTGCTCGTCAAACCCACTCCTTTTGAAATTTTCATCTTTACATTGAAATTTCTGAAAAAAAAAAAAAAAAACTCTCAAAACAATGTTTACTTTCATAGTTTCATTGTTCAAAAAAAAATCCCAAAATCCAAGTTTAGGAGCCTCTTCCCGAACTTGGCCAAAATTTTCGATCCTTAAACCCAAAATTCATGGTTTGAAATAAAAATCAGGACTCAGGGATTTCCACCATAGTTCGCCCTTACTATTACCATCAAAAATGTTTTTAGGTTAAAATATACGACCCTTGTGTCTTTAAACAAAAAATGGTTTTTCAAAAAAAAATATAATTGGGAGGATGCAAACCCCATTCGATACTTCCAACACCAAAAAATCGCAAGGAAACGACACCTCGTCTTACTTGCAAAATTTCAAAAATGGTGGAGACGCAACATTCCAGTTGATATCCACAACCCAAGTTTCAAAAAAAAAAAAAAAAAAAAAAAAAAAAAAAAAAAAAAAAAAAAAAAACTCAAATTTCAAAAATCGTGGGGAAGCGACATTTAGTTGATACCCACAAAACCAAATTTTGAAAAAAGCAGGGAAACGACGTTCAGTAGATACTTACACCCCAAACCGCGAGGAGGCGAAATTCCATCGATACTCGCAACCGAATGAGCAACGAAGTGACACTCCATCAATACTTACAATACCATTCAGCAGAGAGGCGACCCTTAGTCGACACTTGCATTTTTGAAAACAAAAAAAACTGGCTTTCATGCCAAAAATAAAAAATAAAAAATCTAGCTTTTATGCCAAAAACCTGAGTTTCATCCCAAAAATAAAAAAACCCGGCTTTTAAGCCAAAAATCTAAAAATTTGGCTTTCACACCAACGAAACAAAACTTGGTTTTAAAAAAAATCTGGCTTTCACACCAACGCAAACAAATGTTGGTTTCCATGCCAAAAACAAATTCCAGCTCCCATGCCACAAACAAATTTCGGATTTCATGCCATCTCAGAATTCGGCTTTTATGCCATCCCAAATTTTGGCTCTCATGCCATAAACCCAAATTTTGGCTTTTACCCCACAAAATTCAGCTTTCATTCCATCTCAAAATTAGGCTTTCATGCCATCTCAAAATTAGGCTTTTTGCCATAAAATCTGGCTTTCATGCCAAAACAACCCTTTGACAAAAGATTTTCACAATATGATAACCTTTTGATCAAGTTTTCAAACAAATATTCTCATCCGACTTTTGCTTATTTTCATAAAAGAGAATTTAAGTAAAAAGTATATAAAGTACCAAAAATGTTTTTACATAGAGGTACCAAAGAAAAGAAGGAAAGAATTTGTTACAAATCAGGAGCTTAGTCTAACATGGTCTTCAACCAAAAATTCAACTCCTTAAGCAGACTCTTGGCCTTAGCCTCCAAAGCTACCAGGTCACGCTTCTTCAAAATCTTTCCATAAAATGCGGTAGAACGCCACGATCCATCTTCAGTACGAGGAAGTTCTTCTCAGAGAATCTGCCATTGCTCATATTCTTGGGTCTTCCTCCGAAGATGGCTGTTAGCCTCTTGACCTGGCGAATCAGAGTCCTCTATCTAGCATGAGCTTTTACAATGGCAGTCCATTTGGCAATAGCTTGTTCTTCCAATAGCTCGAGACGCTGCATGGCCTCAACAACCTCCCTATCAAGACGGTGCAGGTCCTGTGTCAGCTCGATGATAGTCAACTCGATGACGTTTCTCTCCCGAACGAACCGCTTTCGAGTCCGCGAGATCTCATCCATTTCAGATTTAACATCGCTGGAAGGCTTCAAAAACATCTCATTGAAAAAGTCGCCATTTGGGAAGTTCTTGGTCTCCGTCCACTTGTTTCCTAAAGCGATAACTTCATCAACAAAAGCCTTGGCACTTGCAATGTCCAAACCAACCTTTTCACTATCAGCAAGAATATCCTGCACGTGCTTGATCATGCCAAAGCCAGCTTCCAAGTGGCCAGAATAGAGAGTTTCGACCCATGAGCTCAAGACGCTTTTCAACACTGTCTTTGCATATTGAAGGGATGGCCCGGATGAGGAATCTCCATACTCCGTCGGCCGACTGCCTGTGTCATGCTCTGTTGGAGGAGTAATCATCATGCTCTTTCCAATCGAAGACACTAGCGAAGGAATTTCCTCATGAAGTTTCACCCCTGCCGCATTGAAACTAGTAGAAGAAGTCCCTACTTCTGGATCGGCTGCAAGCATCCCCTGCTCTAGCCTTGATGAAGACGGAGGAACTTCTCCTGTTACCTCACAACCTGCCAGCAAAACACAAAAAAAGGTATGAATATGATCCTGTTGAAAAACCATTATCATCAGGGTTATTACTACAAATACCTTCTTCAACGACCTGCGGAATACTTTCTGCCTCCATGAGCTCATCCGAAGCATCGTCAAAGGTCGCATCCATGGATGGATTGAAGTCATCAAAATCCTCTAGCAAGTCAGCTGATAAGAAAATAAAAAATATGTCAGCAAGTAGAGGCAAAGAAAAACAAAAAGGTGAAAAAGCAAAGAAGTCATACAAGGTGAAGATCTTGGATCCACTCCAGAGTCCCTTGGCTCTTCCTTAGATGCCACAATTGGATCCGTCACCGCCTCATCGGCAGGAACCTCGGGCATCGCTAAGTCATCGTCTTCTGCAAAAAGAAAGAAAGCAGTGGATCTAAACAAAAATCTCTCATAAAAGAAAAGAAGCGGAAAAAGAAAGAACAAGGATCATACCATCACTAGTGATCTTTTCTTCCCGGCTCCTCTTCTTTGGAGGCTCATCAGCATCCCTTGACACCTCCTTAGCAATGGTAAGAGGGACTTCTTCTAGATCAGGAGAGTCTTCGTGCTGTCTCTTATTACGACGCTGCCCTCTCTTCCTCTTGCTTCTATAGGTCAGTTTGCTTGAGGTACCCGCCCTGCTATCAAAATCAGGCCTCTTGCTAGAGTCCTCACTGGATGGTTTGCTTTTCCTAGTAGACACCATGGAAGCCTTTGTTCGTTCCGCTTGCATCCAAGCGTCGATCTCAGCCTCCTCCTCCTCCAGCTGTTTCAAGACCTCACCAGGTACCTCTTGCACAACTCCTGATCTAATGATGTCTTGTTCATCGAGAAAGCCTATTCTATGCTTCTCTCTAGAAAGGAAAGCCAGAACTTCCTTTCGCCAGACACCATCTGATCTACCAAGACCCTTCCCAAGAGATTGCTTATGTCGAGCTCCTTCTTGAAAAGCCCCCGAAACACCAAAATGGTCTCCACGAAGCACTTCGTGAAGCCAGCAGTCTGGAAAGTCGGCAACTCAAGATAGGAAATCATGGCGTTAGTGTCCCCCGCACTATAAAAATCCGATGCGTTCCTCCCGTCCTACAAACCTTCAAAGCGCTTCACCTTACTCGAAGGCGCTCCAACAACGCCTTGAGAGAAGCCCAATTGCAATGCAAAGCGCGAGAGGACATATAGCTGGATGTCGATGAAAAGATGTCTACAACACACCATCGTACCAACACGTATGTTAAAAAGCCACATCTTCTCTGCATTGGTTAAAGAATAGTGTCGCGACCCCGGACCGGGGGCCCCGGGACCGCGACGGGGGTGGTGTGGATGACGAACCACCCCTTGTAGTAATTGTACATTTCTTAATTTCCCACAGGTTTCCGCGGTGAGGATTCCTCATACACTCATGAAACATTTGTATTGGTGCGGAAGAGTGTAGCAAATCAAACTCTTAATCCTTTCACATCATATGAGACTGATAATAACAAGTATAGCATGATGTCAGAGTGAGCAATGATCTCATTAGCAATCCCCAAAACATTAAGTTAAAGTTTAACAAAAGAACAAGTTAATTAACATTCCCCAAAAATAAAGGCCAACAAAGGCCAATACAACCCAAAAGTATAAAACAATATCATTCTCAAAATTCCCAAAATGTTCGCAGCTCCGAGCTAGACCGAATGTCTACATGACATCGTCAGCTTGCCACTCCACTAAACGTTGCGGTTCACCGACCGCCTCCTCTGGCTCCTCCTCAAGGGCAAAGACGGGAGCTGGACCTGAGTACCACAAAGATGGGTCAGACACGACGGTCTGGCAGGTGGGTGAATAGATAAACCAAGAAAGAGATCAAAACATATCATAGTTATAACGAAAACTGTCATAAAATAGGATGCATAGTTCATTTTAAGTAAAGATGCAATACAAATCATGCGGGGTAATCAAGGTACAGGAACTGACTAGATGGCAACCACACTAAAGCTACATCCTCTCTATCACTAAAGTGATGAGAGCACATTGAGTGCATTGGGCTCAATCACACGAGGTGACGAGAACCAATATTATAAACATATACATATACATATACATATAGCTAGGCAAGACCACGGCCGCGGACCGGGTGACGGGACAGTACGGGATCCAAGTTGCAACTGGCGGGAGCACAGGGGGAGACCCAAGTCAGTTGATCAGACTGACAAGGATGTCCAAGCTTAGTGGTGCCGACTCTTAGGTTACATGATAAATCAAAACATATGCAAAACTATATCATTATAAAACATACGGGCAGGCGGGGCATGGTGCTCGTAGGCACACATTTCATATCATTAACAGTTCATGCATAAACGAGGCTGGCGGGACATATTCAGAGTATGAATCAGAATTTGAAATCAAACTAGTAGGGTCGGGTAATTATACATGTGATCGGAGTAAAACAATGCAATGAGTCCTTATATCATTAGGGACTATGTATTGGGGCGTCCATATTCAAACGACATGTATAAGGATCTTGTATGTCTAAATTACCCTTAGTATGGTACTCGAATGATAGAGGACATACTAAGTTTCCTTATGCACGTTGGTGAATCTAAAAGTCCCAATACCTTTTCCGAAAGGGTGTTTCTTTCTATGTCAATCTCCTTATGTCATCCCCTGGGTCTTTTCAAGGTGGTAGGGCATCAGAACAACCCATCCAAACCTTTAAATACCATATCTGAAACCAATGGAAAAGACTCAGGAATTCTGGGTAAAACTCGGTCACCTGTCGGTCAGATGGCGGTTAGCCGCCGAGGTGATTGGCGGTTAGCCGCTGGCTGACCGCGGAGCTGACCACGGTTCACCCTGCTAAAATGTAGCATTCTGTGTTTCTAACCGCGCCTCTCGGCTACCTAGCGGTCACTGGGGTTTTTGGGGTGGCGGTTAGCCGCGAGCTGACCGCAGTTCGCCTGTCAAAATGCAGCATTCTGTGTTTCTAACCGTATCTGGGTCGGCTAGCCGCCGAGGTGACCGCCCAGCTGCGGGAATTACACATCAGGTGCAGATTTCAGTCATTTCTCACCCAAACTATTTCACATCAACTCCAACCCTTTCTTAACATGAAATAGATCCATTCCCTACCATTTAACATTTACTTTCTCCCACCAACCACCATTCTACCAATGCATTAACTCACCTACCAATCCAAATTTCATTTAATGCAAGCACAATACCATTTAATAAGCTTATAATGACCCAAAATAAACTTTGATGAGGAATGCATTTATTATCATAAAGCTAAGGAAGAAACCATGTCAATAAATACATTTCTAATCATTATGGATTCATGATAAATCAAATGACATGAATAGTAAAAATCCACATTTTTGACAAAGTAAGAACTTATCCAAATTGAATCTATTCATCCACTTGCCTTGGTCTCCAAGAATGCTAATCAAGCTCTAATCCACTATTAAGCTCAGAATCTACAATCTACACACAAAAATCCCCAAAATACAATCATTACAAGCCCTAAAAAGTCAAAATCAAGAAATAGATGGAGGTAACTTCCAATAATCAAGGTGAAGCACCTCCTAGGCTAGATGAACCCACAATCAAGAGATGAGAAGAAGAACTTACATGAAGAGTCCTCTAATGGCAAGAGTTGGCTCAAGAGGTAGCTTGGAATGGGAGGTTCTCTCAAAAAAAGATATTAAGAGAAAGCTCTCATGGAGGGGAAGAAGATTGTAACATCCACTTAGCCTTTAGCAAGAGATTGGGAGAGATTGAGAGAAGAGGAAGCAAGAAGCAATGGAGAAAAACCTAGGCTGGGCTGGGACTCCTCTTTCTCAAGAAATTGCAAGAAGAGGGGGAAGAAGAAGACTTCCCCTTATATAGCTAAGGTAATGGGTCCCACAACTTAAAAGTCTAAAATGGGCTAGAACATCGTTCTACGGGCTTCGGACGGATTCGACGAAGAAGGAAGAATTGATCGTCGAAATTTCTACTTTCCAACGAGTATATATTTTACTAGTTTCGGAGACATCGAAAATGGTGTCCAGATTTTGTGTAAAAAGACTGTTTTACCCCTATCAATGGCAAAGTAGGGTTTAAAGGTCTCGAATCGGAACAGAGCAAATACGAAAGTTGTCGGGAATCATAAAATACATTCAACGGGGCAAATTACCGATTTCCAGAATTATCAAATAAATCCCAAAACTAATCAAGACACACTAAAAGGAACCCCCAAAGGGCCCCACTAGATCAAAAGAGTTCCCAAAATTATTCAAAGCTATAAAAAGCTATTCTAATCCAGATTTAACCAATTTCCACTAATTTCGCTTATAACTAAAACACGTCTTAATTAACACTAAGCGGAAACTCTCGGGGCGGGGTCTTACATCCTGCACCCCTTAGGGCATTTGGTCCACCAAATGAAATAAAATAACTAACCTCAGGTAGTAGATGCGGATACTTCTTCTGAACTTGATCCCGTAATTCCCACGTTGCCTCTTCGGGTCCGTGATTTTCCCAGAGCACTTTCACCCATTGTATAGTCCTCGTTCTCAGTTCTTGTTCCTTTGTATCGATGATCTGAATAGGCTTCTCGACATAGGTGGCATCTTCTCTGATCTCTAATGGTTCATGACGTAGTACATGTGACGGGTCGGGGACGTACTTTTTCAACATAGACACATGGAACACATTGTGTACGCCAGAAAGCTCGGGTGGTAAGGCTAATCTGTAAGCCACGTCACCAATCTTGCTCACAATATCATAGGGTCCAATGTATCTCCGAGATAGTTTGCCTTTCTGACCGAATCTCAGAGTTCCTCTAGTAGGTGACACCTTCAAGAAAACCTTATCTCCTTCCTTAAAATGTAAGTCCCTTCGATGAGAGTCTGCATAACTCTTCTGTCTACTCCGGGCTACTTTCAGACGTTCTTGGATCAACTTGACTTTGTCACTGGTTTCACTCACCATAGTCGGTCCATGAAAACTGCGAATGCCTACTTCTTCCCAACAAACTGGAGTTCTACACCTCCTACCATACAATGCCTCAAAAGGCGCCATCCCAATGCTCGAATGATAACTGTTGTTGTAGGCGAATTCGCAAAGCGGTAGGGTCTCATCCCATTGAGTTTTGAAATCTAGCACACACGCTCGAAGCATATCTTCAAGGGTCTGAATTGTTCTTTCCGACTGACCATCTGTTTGTGGATGATACGCTGTGCTGAACTGAAGCTTTGTTCCCATAGACTCATGCAAAGTCTTCCAAAATCTCGAGACGAATCTGCTATCTCTGTCCGAAGTAATGGAGACTGGCTGCCCGTGACGGCTGACAATCTCGTTGACAAACAACTCTGCGAGAGGTAACATATGCATTTTCTCTCCGGTCTTCATCGGGATAAAATGAGCTGATTTGGTGAGACGGTCCACAATAACCCATATGGAGTTGTTCCCTTTTCTGGTCCTTGGCAATCCCGAGATGAAATCCATGGTGATATGTTCCCACTTCCATTCTGGGATCTCTAATAGCTGCAATAACCCTGGAGGTCTCTGATGTTCTGCCTTCACCAACTGACACGTCAAACATCGAGAAACAAAAGCTGCTATTTCCCTCTTCATGTTGTTCCACCAAAATCTGCCTTTCAGGTTCTGATACATCTTCGTGCTACCCGGATGCATAGAGTACTTCGTACTGTGCGCCTCTGTCATAATATCGTTCTTCAAATTTTCAATGTTGGGCACGCATAGACGATCGCGATAGAATAAGACTCCATCCACAATACGGAAATCAGGACGTTCTGCTATATGCTCTGAAATCTTGGCCAACTCTGGATCTTGCAATTGGTCTTCCTTGATCTTCCGAATGAACGAGGGTTCAGACACAGAGATGTTGGCTAGCATCACTCCCTCTCTTAGGGGCTGAAAATCTACCCCCAACTCTTCAAACTGCTGAAAGAAGCACGTAACTCTTAGGCTTGCCACACTAGCTGACTTCCTACTCAAGGCATCGGCTACTACATTTGCCTTTCCCGGGTGGTATTTGATCGGAAAATCGTAATCTTTGATATATTCCATCCATCTTCTTTGTCTCATATTCAACTCCTTCTGAGAGAACAGATACTGTAAGCTGCGGTGATCGGAGTGGACTTCGAATTTCTCTCCGTAGAGGTAATGTCTCCACATCTTTAGTGCAAAAACGACCGCTGCTAACTCCAGGTCATGCGTTGCATAGTTCTTCTCGTGGTCCTTCAACTGACGAGATCCATACGCAACGACTTTTCTATCCTGCATCAACACACAACCGAGTCCTATATTCGAAGCATCGGTAAAAATGGTGTAACCACCACTCCCGGATGGTAAAGTGAGGACGGGTGCTGAAGTTAGTCTCTTTTTCAGCTCTTGGAAGCTGGTCTCGCATTGGCCTGTCCACACAGAAGGTGCATTCTTCTTGGTCAACTTCGTCAATGAAGCTGCGATCGATGAAAATCCTTGCACAAATCTTCGATAGTAACCCGCCAATCCAAGAAAACTCCTGATTTCTGACGCATTCTTCGGTCTTTCCCACTTCACAACTGCATCTATCTTGGCTGGGTCCACTGATAATCCTTCTTTGGAAATGATATGACCTAAAAATGCGACTTCTTCAAGCCAAAAATCGCACTTAGCGAGCTTCGCATACAATTGATTATCTCTTAGGAGTTGCAATGCTATCCTCAAATGCTCTTCATGCTCTTCTCTAGACTTAGAGTACACCAAAATGTCATCAATAAACACCACTGTGAATTGGTCTAAGTACTCCGCAAATATCTTGTTCATCAAAGCCATGAATACTGCTGGTGCATTCGTCAGTCCAAATGGCATCACTAGAAACTCATAGTGTCCATACCTCGTCCGGAACGCCGTCTTTGATACATCTGAATCTCTAACTCTCAGCTGATGATAACCGGATCTTAGATCGATCTTCGAAAAGTAAGCAGCACCTTGCAATTGGTCAAACAATTCATCTATCCTTGGCAATGGATACTTGTTCTTGATGGTAGCTTGGTTCAATTTTCGATAATCAATGCACATTCTCATGGAACCGTCTTTCTTCTTGATGAATAAAACTGGAGCTCCCCAAGGTGAGACGCTCGGTCTAATAAAACCTTTGTCCAACAATTCTTGCAACTGAATCTTCAACTCTCCTAATTCAGCTGGAGCCATTCTGTATGGTGCGATAGATATCGGAGCGGTCCCCTGTAACAATTCGATGGTGAAGTCAATCTCCCTAACAGGTGGTAAACCTGGGATTTCTTCTGGAAAGATGTCTGGGAATTCGCAAACAATTGGGATATCCTCCACCCCTTGGGACCGTTTATCCTCCGTGATAAACGCTAAGTAGCATTCACATCCACTTCTCACTAGTCTATCAGCCTTCAATGCTGAGACGAATCTTGGACAAGAATTCTTCTTTTCCCCATGGAACAAAACGCCTGCTGGGGTCTCCTCTAATTTGAACGTGAGGGTCTTATGGTTTCTTTTAATTGCCTGAAACACGTCTCGCTCTGATACCAGCCTGTCGCGACCCCGGACCGGGGGCCCCGGGACCGCGACGGGGGTGGTGTGGATGACGAACCACCCCTTGTAGTAATTGTACATTTCTTAATTTCCCACAGGTTTCCGCGGTGAGGATTCCTCATACACTCATGAAACATTTGTATTGGTGCGGAAGCGTGTAGCAAATCAAACTCTTAATCCTTTCACATCATATGAGACTGATAATAACAAGTATAGCATGATGTCAGAGTGAGCAATGATCTCATTAGCAATCCCCAAAACATTAAGTTAAAGTTTAACAAAAGAACAAGTTAATTAACATTCCCCAAAAATAAAGGCCAACAAAGGCCAATACAACCCAAAAGTATAAAACAATATCATTCTCAAAATTCCCAAAATGTTCGCAGCTCCGAGCTAGACCGAATGTCTACATGACATCGTCAGCTTGCCACTCCACTAAACGTTGCGGTTCACCGACCGCCTCCTCTGGCTCCTCCTCAAGGGCAAAGACGGGAGCTGGACCTGAGTACCACAAAGATGGGTCAGACACGACGGTCTGGCAGGTGGGTGAATAGATAAACCAAGAAAGAGATCAAAACATATCATAGTTATAACGAAAACTGTCATAAAATAGGATGCATAGTTCATTTTAAGTAAAGATGCAATACAAATCATGCGGGGTAATCAAGGTACAGGAACTGACTAGATGGCAACCACACTAAAGCTACATCCTCTCTATCACTAAAGTGATGAGAGCACATTGAGTGCATTGGGCTCAATCACACGAGGTGACGAGAACCAATATTATAAACATATACATATACATATACATATAGCTAGGCAAGACCACGGCCGCGGACCGGGTGACGGGACAGTACGGGATCCAAGTTGCAACTGGCGGGAGCACAGGGGGAGACCCAAGTCAGTTGATCAGACTGACAAGGATGTCCAAGCTTAGTGGTGCCGACTCTTAGGTTACATGATAAATCAAAACATATGCAAAACTATATCATTATAAAACATACGGGCAGGCGGGGCATGGTGCTCGTAGGCACACATTTCATATCATTAACAGTTCATGCATAAACGAGGCTGGCGGGACATATTCAGAGTATGAATCAGAATTTGAAATCAAACTAGTAGGGTCGGGTAATTATACATGTGATCGGAGTAAAACAATGCAATGAGTCCTTATATCATTAGGGACTATGTATTGGGGCGTCCATATTCAAACGACATGTATAAGGATCTTGTATGTCTAAATTACCCTTAGTATGGTACTCGAATGATAGAGGACATACTAAGTTTCCTTATGCACGTTGGTGAATCTAAAAGTCCCAATACCTTTTCCGAAAGGGTGTTTCTTTCTATGTCAATCTCCTTATGTCATCCCCTGGGTCTTTTCAAGGTGGTAGGGCATCAGAACAACCCATCCAAACCTTTAAATACCATATCTGAAACCAATGGAAAAGACTCAGGAATTCTGGGTAAAACTCGGTCACCTGTCGGTCAGATGGCGGTTAGCCGCCGAGGTGATTGGCGGTTAGCCGCTGGCTGACCGCGGAGCTGACCACGGTTCACCCTGCTAAAATGTAGCATTCTGTGTTTCTAACCGCGCCTCTCGGCTACCTAGCGGTCACTGGGGTTTTTGGGGTGGCGGTTAGCCGCGAGCTGACCGCAGTTCGCCTGTCAAAATGCAGCATTCTGTGTTTCTAACCGTATCTGGGTCGGCTAGCCGCCGAGGTGACCGCCCAGCTGCGGGAATTACACATCAGGTGCAGATTTCAGTCATTTCTCACCCAAACTATTTCACATCAACTCCAACCCTTTCTTAACATGAAATAGATCCATTCCCTACCATTTAACATTTACTTTCTCCCACCAACCACCATTCTACCAATGCATTAACTCACCTACCAATCCAAATTTCATTTAATGCAAGCACAATACCATTTAATAAGCTTATAATGACCCAAAATAAACTTTGATGAGGAATGCATTTATTATCATAAAGCTAAGGAAGAAACCATGTCAATAAATACATTTCTAATCATTATGGATTCATGATAAATCAAATGACATGAATAGTAAAAATCCACATTTTTGACAAAGTAAGAACTTATCCAAATTGAATCTATTCATCCACTTGCCTTGGTCTCCAAGAATGCTAATCAAGCTCTAATCCACTATTAAGCTCAGAATCTACAATCTACACACAAAAATCCCCAAAATACAATCATTACAAGCCCTAAAAAGTCAAAATCAAGAAATAGATGGAGGTAACTTCCAATAATCAAGGTGAAGCACCTCCTAGGCTAGATGAACCCACAATCAAGAGATGAGAAGAAGAACTTACATGAAGAGTCCTCTAATGGCAAGAGTTGGCTCAAGAGGTAGCTTGGAATGGGAGGTTCTCTCAAAAAAAGATATTAAGAGAAAGCTCTCATGGAGGGGAAGAAGATTGTAACATCCACTTAGCCTTTAGCAAGAGATTGGGAGAGATTGAGAGAAGAGGAAGCAAGAAGCAATGGAGAAAAACCTAGGCTGGGCTGGGACTCCTCTTTCTCAAGAAATTGCAAGAAGAGGGGGAAGAAGAAGACTTCCCCTTATATAGCTAAGGTAATGGGTCCCACAACTTAAAAGTCTAAAATGGGCTAGAACATCGTTCTACGGGCTTCGGACGGATTCGACGAAGAAGGAAGAATTGATCGTCGAAATTTCTACTTTCCAACGAGTATATATTTTACTAGTTTCGGAGACATCGAAAATGGTGTCCAGATTTTGTGTAAAAAGACTGTTTTACCCCTATCAATGGCAAAGTAGGGTTTAAAGGTCTCGAATCGGAACAGAGCAAATACGAAAGTTGTCGGGAATCATAAAATACATTCAACGGGGCAAATTACCGATTTCCAGAATTATCAAATAAATCCCAAAACTAATCAAGACACACTAAAAGGAACCCCCAAAGGGCCCCACTAGATCAAAAGAGTTCCCAAAATTATTCAAAGCTATAAAAAGCTATTCTAATCCAGATTTAACCAATTTCCACTAATTTCGCTTATAACTAAAACACGTCTTAATTAACACTAAGCGGAAACTCTCGGGGCGGGGTCTTACATCCTGCACCCCTTAGGGCATTTGGTCCACCAAATGAAATAAAATAACTAACCTCAGGTAGTAGATGCGGATACTTCTTCTGAACTTGATCCCGTAATTCCCACGTTGCCTCTTCGGGTCCGTGATTTTCCCAGAGCACTTTCACCCATTGTATAGTCCTCGTTCTCAGTTCTTGTTCCTTTGTATCGATGATCTGAATAGGCTTCTCGACATAGGTGGCATCTTCTCTGATCTCTAATGGTTCATGACGTAGTACATGTGACGGGTCGGGGACGTACTTTTTCAACATAGACACATGGAACACATTGTGTACGCCAGAAAGCTCGGGTGGTAAGGCTAATCTGTAAGCCACGTCACCAATCTTGCTCACAATATCATAGGGTCCAATGTATCTCCGAGATAGTTTGCCTTTCTGACCGAATCTCAGAGTTCCTCTAGTAGGTGACACCTTCAAGAAAACCTTATCTCCTTCCTTAAAATGTAAGTCCCTTCGATGAGAGTCTGCATAACTCTTCTGTCTACTCCGGGCTACTTTCAGACGTTCTTGGATCAACTTGACTTTGTCACTGGTTTCACTCACCATAGTCGGTCCATGAAAACTGCGAATGCCTACTTCTTCCCAACAAACTGGAGTTCTACACCTCCTACCATACAATGCCTCAAAAGGCGCCATCCCAATGCTCGAATGATAACTGTTGTTGTAGGCAAATTCGCAAAGCGGTAGGGTCTCATCCCATTGAGTTTTGAAATCTAGCACACACGCTCGAAGCATATCTTCAAGGGTCTGAATTGTTCTTTCCGACTGACCATCTGTTTGTGGATGATACGCTGTGCTGAACTGAAGCTTTGTTCCCATAGACTCATGCAAAGTCTTCCAAAATCTCGAGACGAATCTGCTATCTCTGTCCGAAGTAATGGAGACTGGCTGCCCGTGACGGCTGACAATCTCGTTGACAAACAACTCTGCGAGAGGTAACATATGCATTTTCTCTCCGGTCTTCATCGGGATAAAATGAGCTGATTTGGTGAGACGGTCCACAATAACCCATATGGAGTTGTTCCCTTTTCTGGTCCTTGGCAATCCCGAGATGAAATCCATGGTGATATGTTCCCACTTCCATTCTGGGATCTCTAATAGCTGCAATAACCCTGGAGGTCTCTGATGTTCTGCCTTCACCAACTGACACGTCAAACATCGAGAAACAAAAGCTGCTATTTCCCTCTTCATGTTGTTCCACCAAAATCTGCCTTTCAGGTTCTGATACATCTTCGTGCTACCCGGATGCATAGAGTACTTCGTACTGTGCGCCTCTGTCATAATATCGTTCTTCAAATTTTCAATGTTGGGCACGCATAGACGATCGCGATAGAATAAGACTCCATCCACAATACGGAAATCAGGACGTTCTGCTATATGCTCTGAAATCTTGGCCAACTCTGGATCTTGCAATTGGTCTTCCTTGATCTTCCGAATGAACGAGGGTTCAGACACAGAGATGTTGGCTAGCATCACTCCCTCTCTTAGGGGCTGAAAATCTACCCCCAACTCTTCAAACTGCTGAAAGAAGCACGTAACTCTTAGGCTTGCCACACTAGCTGACTTCCTACTCAAGGCATCGGCTACTACATTTGCCTTTCCCGGGTGGTATTTGATCGGAAAATCGTAATCTTTGATATATTCCATCCATCTTCTTTGTCTCATATTCAACTCCTTCTGAGAGAACAGATACTGTAAGCTGCGGTGATCGGAGTGGACTTCGAATTTCTCTCCGTAGAGGTAATGTCTCCACATCTTTAGTGCAAAAACGACCGCTGCTAACTCCAGGTCATGCGTTGCATAGTTCTTCTCGTGGTCCTTCAACTGACGAGATCCATACGCAACGACTTTTCTATCCTGCATCAACACACAACCGAGTCCTATATTCGAAGCATCGGTAAAAATGGTGTAACCACCACTCCCGGATGGTAAAGTGAGGACGGGTGCTGAAGTTAGTCTCTTTTTCAGCTCTTGGAAGCTGGTCTCGCATTGGCCTGTCCACACAGAAGGTGCATTCTTCTTGGTCAACTTCGTCAATGAAGCTGCGATCGATGAAAATCCTTGCACAAATCTTCGATAGTAACCCGCCAATCCAAGAAAACTCCTGATTTCTGACGCATTCTTCGGTCTTTCCCACTTCACAACTGCATCTATCTTGGCTGGGTCCACTGATAATCCTTCTTTGGAAATGATATGACCTAAAAATGCGACTTCTTCAAGCCAAAAATCGCACTTAGCGAGCTTCGCATACAATTGATTATCTCTTAGGAGTTGCAATGCTATCCTCAAATGCTCTTCATGCTCTTCTCTAGACTTAGAGTACACCAAAATGTCATCAATAAACACCACTGTGAATTGGTCTAAGTACTCCGCAAATATCTTGTTCATCAAAGCCATGAATACTGCTGGTGCATTCGTCAGTCCAAATGGCATCACTAGAAACTCATAGTGTCCATACCTCGTCCGGAACGCCGTCTTTGATACATCTGAATCTCTAACTCTCAGCTGATGATAACCGGATCTTAGATCGATCTTCGAAAAGTAAGCAGCACCTTGCAATTGGTCAAACAATTCATCTATCCTTGGCAATGGATACTTGTTCTTGATGGTAGCTTGGTTCAATTTTCGATAATCAATGCACATTCTCATGGAACCGTCTTTCTTTTTGATGAATAAAACTGGAGCTCCCCAAGGTGAGACGCTCGGTCTAATAAAACCTTTGTCCAACAATTCTTGCAACTGAATCTTCAACTCTCCTAATTCAGCTGGAGCCATTCTGTATGGTGCGATAGATATCGGAGCGGTCCCCTGTAACAATTCGATGGTGAAGTCAATCTCCCTAACAGGTGGTAAACCTGGGATTTCTTCTGGAAAGATGTCTGGGAATTCGCAAACAATTGGGATCTCCTCCACCCCTTGGGACCGTTTATCCTCCGTGATAAACGCTAAGTAGCATTCACATCCACTTCTCACTAGTCTATCAGCCTTCAATGCTGAGACGAATCTTGGACAAGAATTCTTCTTTTCCCCATGGAACAAAACGCCTGCTGGGGTCTCCTCTAATTTGAACGTGAGGGTCTTATGGTTTCTTTTAATTGCCTGAAACACGTCTCGCTCTGATACCAGCCTGTCGCGACCCCGGACCGGGGGCCCCGGGACCGCGACGGGGGTGGTGTGGATGACGAACCACCCCTTGTAGTAATTGTACATTTCTTAATTTCCCACAGGTTTCCGCGGTGAGGATTCCTCATACACTCATGAAACATTTGTATTGGTGCGGAAGCGTGTAGCAAATCAAACTCTTAATCCTTTCACATCATATGAGACTGATAATAACAAGTATAGCATGATGTCAGAGTGAGCAATGATCTCATTAGCAATCCCCAAAACATTAAGTTAAAGTTTAACAAAAGAACAAGTTAATTAACATTCCCCAAAAATAAAGGCCAACAAAGGCCAATACAACCCAAAAGTATAAAACAATATCATTCTCAAAATTCCCAAAATGTTCGCAGCTCCGAGCTAGACCGAATGTCTACATGACATCGTCAGCTTGCCACTCCACTAAACGTTGCGGTTCACCGACCGCCTCCTCTGGCTCCTCCTCAAGGGCAAAGACGGGAGCTGGACCTGAGTACCACAAAGATGGGTCAGACACGACGGTCTGGCAGGTGGGTGAATAGATAAACCAAGAAAGAGATCAAAACATATCATAGTTATAACGAAAACTGTCATAAAATAGGATGCATAGTTCATTTTAAGTAAAGATGCAATACAAATCATGCGGGGTAATCAAGGTACAGGAACTGACTAGATGGCAACCACACTAAAGCTACATCCTCTCTATCACTAAAGTGATGAGAGCACATTGAGTGCATTGGGCTCAATCACACGAGGTGACGAGAACCAATATTATAAACATATACATATACATATACATATAGCTAGGCAAGACCACGGCCGCGGACCGGGTGACGGGACAGTACGGGATCCAAGTTGCAACTGGCGGGAGCACAGGGGGAGACCCAAGTCAGTTGATCAGACTGACAAGGATGTCCAAGCTTAGTGGTGCCGACTCTTAGGTTACATGATAAATCAAAACATATGCAAAACTATATCATTATAAAACATACGGGCAGGCGGGGCATGGTGCTCGTAGGCACACATTTCATATCATTAACAGTTCATGCATAAACGAGGCTGGCGGGACATATTCAGAGTATGAATCAGAATTTGAAATCAAACTAGTAGGGTCGGGTAATTATACATGTGATCGGAGTAAAACAATGCAATGAGTCCTTATATCATTAGGGACTATGTATTGGGGCGTCCATATTCAAACGACATGTATAAGGATCTTGTATGTCTAAATTACCCTTAGTATGGTACTCGAATGATAGAGGACATACTAAGTTTCCTTATGCACGTTGGTGAATCTAAAAGTCCCAATACCTTTTCCGAAAGGGTGTTTCTTTCTATGTCAATCTCCTTATGTCATCCCCTGGGTCTTTTCAAGGTGGTAGGGCATCAGAACAACCCATCCAAACCTTTAAATACCATATCTGAAACCAATGGAAAAGACTCAGGAATTCTGGGTAAAACTCGGTCACCTGTCGGTCAGATGGCGGTTAGCCGCCGAGGTGATTGGCGGTTAGCCGCTGGCTGACCGCGGAGCTGACCACGGTTCACCCTGCTAAAATGTAGCATTCTGTGTTTCTAACCGCGCCTCTCGGCTACCTAGCGGTCACTGGGGTTTTTGGGGTGGCGGTTAGCCGCGAGCTGACCGCGCGGCTGACCGCGGTTCGCCTGTCAAAATGCAGCATTCTGTGTTTCTAACCGTATCTGGGTCGGCTAGCCGCCGGTCACCTGTCGGCTAGCCGCCGAGGTGACCGCCCGCTGACCGCCCAGCTGCGGGAATTACACATCAGGTGCAGATTTCAGTCATTTCTCACCCAAACTATTTCACATCAACTCCAACCCTTTCTTAACATGAAATAGATCCATTCCCTACCATTTAACATTTACTTTCTCCCACCAACCACCATTCTACCAATGCATTAACTCACCTACCAATCCAAATTTCATTTAATGCAAGCACAATACCATTTAATAAGCTTATAATGACCCAAAATAAACTTTGATGAGGAATGCATTTATTATCATAAAGCTAAGGAAGAAACCATGTCAATAAATACATTTCTAATCATTATGGATTCATGATAAATCAAATGACATATGAATAGTAAAAATCCACATTTTTGACAAAGTAAGAACTTATCCAAATTGAATCTATTCATCCACTTGCCTTGGTCTCCAAGAATGCTAATCAAGCTCTAATCCACTATTAAGCTCAGAATCTACAATCTACACACAAAAATCCCCAAAATACAATCATTACAAGCCCTAAAAAGTCAAAATCAAGAAATAGATGGAGGTAACTTCCAATAATCAAGGTGAAGCACCTCCTAGGCTAGATGAACCCACAATCAAGAGATGAGAAGAAGAACTTACATGAAGAGTCCTCTAATGGCAAGAGTTGGCTCAAGAGGTAGCTTGGAATGGGAGGTTCTCTCAAAAAAAGATATTAAGAGAAAGCTCTCATGGAGGGGAAGAAGATTGTAACATCCACTTAGCCTTTAGCAAGAGATTGGGAGAGATTGAGAGAAGAGGAAGCAAGAAGCAATGGAGAAAAACCTAGGCTGGGCTGGGACTCCTCTTTCTCAAGAAATTGCAAGAAGAGGGGGAAGAAGAAGACTTCCCCTTATATAGCTAAGGCAATGGGTCCCACAACTTAAAAGTCTAAAATGGGCTAGAACATCGTTCTACGGGCTTCGGACGGATTCGACGAAGAAGGAAGAATTGATCGTCGAAATTTCTACTTTCCAACGAGTATATATTTTACTAGTTTCGGAGACATCGAAAATGGTGTCCAGATTTTGTGTAAAAAGACTGTTTTACCCCTATCAATGGCAAAGTAGGGTTTAAAGGTCTCGAATCGGAACGGAGCAAATACGAAAGTTGTCGGGAATCATAAAATACATTCAACGGGGCAAATTACCGATTTCCAGAATTATCAAATAAATCCCAAAACTAATCAAGACACACTAAAAGGAACCCCCAAAGGGCCCCACTAGATCAAAAGAGTTCCCAAAATTATTCAAAGCTATAAAAAGCTATTCTAATCCAGATTTAACTAATTTCCACTAATTTCGCTTATAACTAAAACACGTCTTAATTAACACTAAGCGGAAACTCTCGGGGCGGGGTCTTACAAATAGTGTCTTTCCAACCTTGCCCTAGTGGAATCACGGGAGACACCAAAATCAAAAGCCTTCCTTTGCAAACCCGGAAAAAGCCTCACCGAAGGCTGCCTAATCTCGACGTCCCTGAACCGTTGGATCCTCAAACGGGCAGATAAAAGAGACTTGGAAACGGCTGTCCCTTTAGCTAACCGAATCATGAATGGGTCATCATCCTGTGCAGCACCCAATCGGTGGAAACCAAGACAGTGGTATACATAACATGAATAATATATGTGGGCTGAAAATACCCTGTTCATAGGGAGCCCAAGCCGAACCAGAAAAGCAGCAGCATGTAGTTCGGTGCACAGATAAGAGTAAAGAGCAGGCACCAAAGCAAGCTGCTCTCCAAATGCCATCTAAAAAGCTGGAAAAATGCAGTGTGGCCTGATGTACATTCCATCGCTTCCAGCAAAAATAGCCTCACCTAGCTAATAGGTGAGGTAAACAGCGAGATCTCTCCATAGAGTAATGTCAGAATAAATGGCGTCTGTGCATGCGAAGAATTCCTTCAAATTTTCTCACATGACAGAGATCTTCTTCAAACTCGGGTTCTTAGTCCTGGCTTCCTGGGTCATACTCTCAAAAGACTCTTCGCTGTTAAAGAAGTTGGGGGACAAAGAGCTGAAACTCTTCCAACTACTACACCTGACTTTCGAGCCCTCCTTCTCCTTAAAGAAATCACAGAAGGCAACGAGCTGAAACTATAATAGCCTGAACTCCTCAGACTGCTCCTCAAGGACACTGTCAATGGGCATGAACTCTTCATAGAGTTTGCCAAGGATGGAAAGCCCGGTGATGGTGCTCAGTTCCTTCAAAGAAAAACCAATCTCACCATTCGTTACAACGAAGGTGTTGGTTTGTGGAAGGAATGACTCCAACATGGCCATTAAGGCTTCATCAGAGAAAACCACGGTTTGCCGAAAAGCATGGACCGCATCAAAGATCTCGACCTCCTTCAGAATGACCCCGCCGACCTGCAGAATGTGATCAGTCCATGACTCCCAGCTTGAGTTAGCACTGAAACGGCCATGAAGTCAAAAAGGCTTCACCCAATTGTTGCCGTCACCCTTGAAAATACTAAGGCCCACCTGTCTCAAATCGACCGACAGATGATCTAAACCTTACTTGCATCATAACATCACAATAAATTTGCATGTGAAAGAATGTAGCTTTGTTGAGCAAAAATGCAAATTGCTTGGAGCAACATATATTTCCAACTAAGACGATTTAATCACAATAAGCACAAGGAAATATGTTCAAGGAAAATATTTTTAGAATGTCAACTAATGAAGCTTGGAACATTTTCCAAAAGATTTTCAAATCACTTCAACATTCAAAATCCTACAATGAATCTTTTATAAAATTATGACCAAGTGATTTTGAAAACCATGAAGTGAACTAATATCAAATTTCAATTTACATTAAAAAAATAACTAGTGACACACATACAAATTGAACAGATATTTTCCATACCAAAAGATATACATGTGAGTTCATGGAAAATGCATTAAGAATCGGAGAACATAGGGGCAAACTAGATGTTGACACCAAAAATGTCACTTTGCCTCTTCATATATTCTCAACATCAAGAAGCCAAAAGGAGCTGCATCCTACTACAAACAGGCAAATGCCGCTTCAAGCATCAGATCTTGTCAGAATCGAACAAAAACTGCAAGATCCTTCAAAATAGCCAAAAGAGGGGTACAAATGAAGTTTTGGGTCATTTCAACATCATTTGGCCTAACTTCACTCCTCTAGCAGCTGAGCAGGAGCTCTCGGCGGCGGTGAAGCCAGACACCCTGACACACAAAACAGAGCACACAACTGGCCTGAAAATGCCACTAAGAGGCTTTACATCAAGTTTCGAGCCATTCAGACATCATTTGGCCCAAAAAGGAAACAGCTGCAGCAAAGTCAGCTCTCCCGGCAGTGATAGTGTCGAAGATATCAAATCTTCGATCAGAGCTTACGGATGGACTCAGAATACCTCCAAAAGACTCCATGTCAAATTTCAAGTCAAACAGACATCATTTGACCCTCCATCAACTCTCAACCAGCAAAATCAAGCCTTTCGGCGGCAAGAACTACCGAGGCCATCACTCATCAAATAGAGCATATGGGTGGCTTCTACATGCTTCCAAAGGGCTACAAGTCAAATTTCAGGTCATTCCGACGACGTTTGACCTAGCTTTGATGCACGGAAAGAAAATCAAGCCTCCCGGTGGCGAAGCTCCCCGAGACCATGACATACAAATTGGAGCTAATGGATCGTCTCAAAATGACTCCAATAAGCTCCCTGTCAAATTTCAGGTCAATCGGACATCGGTTGACCGTATATCAAAGCTCGATATCTTCCTCGCGGCGAAATCAAGTCTAGCAGCGACGGGACCCCAAACGGCTTCAAAACTCAAACAAGATCCCATGGTTGGTCCTATCTATTGCTCAGAAGGCTTCACCTCAAATTTAAGGTCATTTCGACATCGTTTGACCTAGTTTTGGCTTCTGACGGAAAATCGGCAACAAAGTTTTTGGCTTTTCCAGAAGATAAAAAACTTTATGCTCCAGTTTGCACAGCTTTTCATCAGGTTTTCTTCAGGAGAATCAAGCCAATAAAAGAGGAAAAATGTCAAGAGAAATACAGGAGAAAAAAGAATCGAAAAAGCCCGAAAAACAGCCGAAACCAGCGACCAAAAGGGGAAAAAACCCCCATGGCCGCAGGTGCCTGTGACCCTGGAAATCCGGGTCGCCGGATTTTTGCTGAAAGGGCCATTTTCCGACCTTTTAGCATTTTGAGAATTCCGGCCCCGTGGGTTTTTTGAAAATCTGATTTTTGGTGCTCGAAATCAACTGATCTTCACCAACATCTCGGATCTACGATCAAGAGCATATGATCATTATCGCATACTTCAAAATCGCCAACTGACCAACCAAGAAAGTACACTTTATGCCCGACCGATCGAGAAATCGACATGACAGATGTTACCGGCCCACTGGTATTAATCAATATCTGAAGTTGCATCACCATCCAACATCAAACAACAGTGGATCCATCGGCAATTATCGCAAGAAGAATTCCAAAAGATGCGGTATGGCCCGCACCTCTTCGAGTGCCCTGGCAACCAATTAATGAAGTTAAATGACCCGTTTTATGAAAAGTTAATGCGGTCATTAACTCATTATTTTGGACGAGTCAATCAGATTCAAGAAAAGAAAAGTTACAAGTCCAAGTAATCATGACAATAAATCATGAAACTCCCCTCATCATGGAGATTAAAGGTGATTAAATGCCCATCATTCTCCATTGGCCAATCATATTCAAGGAAAAAGGAGTTACAAAATCAAGAAATAAAAACTTGTAACCCCTCTCATCAAGGAGCATCAATGCCATCAATGCTCATAAATCCCCCTAATGGCTACCAAAAGCCTATAAAAGGGGGGTCATTCCAAAAGGAAACGGTCCAAAAAAATCCAAGAAAAATCCCGAAAATTCCCGGAGAAATCTCTGCATAAAGAAGCTATGCTACTTTGAAGAAACTCTGCTGTAAGAAACATCAAAAGGTGATCAAAGTCCCTTGGGGGCCACCCCCCAATGTCTCTTCTCCTTCTATCCAACATGGCCTAGACGCGGCTTTTCAGCCCGTCTACTCTGTTTTTTATTGGATATAAGACCTCCTCTTGGTTCTTTATCCTCTAAAAATTTGAGGTCCAAGCCAAGCCAAAAGAATCAAAGCATCATATGTTCTCATCTGAAGGATAATGGCGAAGTCCATACATGACTTGCGACCATCGATTTGAACGAGTCCTCACAATCTCTTGAGAAGTTTGATTCATTTTCTTACTTTTTTTATTGTATTTTGTATTTTCTAAAGAGACAAAAATCACAATTCTTGTCTTTCATTATTGATGAGATTTGTAAATCGCTTTTCACGGCAAAAATAGCCTTTCACGGCAAAATCGCCTCTTACGGCATCCAAGACTCTTGTCTCTTTTCTTAAAAATATATGTGCAATGGAAAGTTAGGAAAAAGTTGATTTCCTTTTCTACTTGTGAAGGTGGATCTCCGGATTACCACTTCAAATTCCAGGTAGAATAGAAAATCTGGCATACCCGTACAAAAAAAATGTTGATGCTCGCTTTTCTCCCTCCACCGGTCCCCGGCAGCCCCGGGGCGGAGGTAGAGGAAAAGAGTCGGGTCCATCACTAGAGAACAACAACAACAACAAAAAATCTTACTCAAATTAATTGAGTACTCACAAACATGTAGTCATCTAGCACAATACCCTAATAAAGTTGATTTTCATTTAAAGAAAATGTAATTAAACAAGTACAAGATGAAAATCATTTTTTACATAATTCAATCCCCCAATATCATCAAAAGATATAGCACTAAGCACAAAACAATTTTCAACTTGCATTTCAAAAGATGTAACTATATACAAGTTGATTTTACAAAAGCAATAATTTTCCATTTGAAAGTATGACTTAGAAATCCATGAAAAATTCAAACTCATTCAAATCATATGTTTTTCCAAAATGATCTATGATATCCAAACAAATGATTTCGCAACATCAATTGATCATGAATAATCTAACTTTTGAAACCACAATCAATTAATCATCAATAGACATGCATTACAAGAAATATAACAATATGTGAACAAAATGCAAATCTATCATGAGGATATTGCAATCAAATGATCTTGAGAAGCATGAGCTAGAACCAAGTAAATAAAATCAATTGATTACAAAGAATATTGCATTTTATGAAATGTAAATATGTAAGAACTAAATACAAATGTATCACGACCAACAATATGATATGACAATAAGAATAGGTTGGTCCAACGAGGTTCAAGGCCTTAAGGTTTGTCTAATTGTCAACCTTTGAGAATCCGCCTAAGGCCTTGATAGGGTTGTCCTTGAGGGTCTACTTTTGTCATCCCACCAATCTCTAAAAAATTTCACTTGAGAATGTATAGTTTGATGAGATTGTTTCTTAGGGAAAAGAGTGAGCTAGAGGGGAATCTCCATTTTCAACTATAGTGGAATCCATTTTTAATTATTCTCAATAAGCACAATATTAGGGTTCTAACTCTAGGTTTTTACACCTAATCAAGATTTTCAATGTACTTGACCCCAATATAGAGCCCCTAGGCTCGGATACCAATTGAAAGTCCGGGATTTGAACCCTAGAGGGGGGGTGAATAGGGTGAGCTTCTAATTAGTGACCAATTATGCCAAATTTTAATTTCTTTAAAACAATTAGTCACTTGTGAAGATAATAAAACTAAATGCGGAAGCTAATAGTAATCACCATAAAGCACTCACCATAACACAATGATTTATAGTGGTTTGGCCTCAATGCCTACATCCATTACTGACTTGTGATCCTACACCCCACCGGATTTCCACTATGTATGCTTTTTAATAGGTTAAGTAATAAGCTTTCCAAAATGCTTTTCAAGGCTAAGAAATAACCTTATAATATGCTTTCTAAGGCTAAGCAATAACCTCTTGGGTTTTATGGTTCACCCCTAACCATACCACTTCCGCTTTTCTAAGGCTAAGCAATAACCTATGCAACTAAAAGGTTTTATCTAAGAAGTGTCTACACAACCCTTGAAGAGATACAATTTAAGCTCAAATAAAAGCCTCTTAATTATGTGGATATGAAGATGTAAATCCAACTTAACACATACACTCTATGAATGCAAAAGATAAATGCTCTATGTATATGCATGAGAAACTTCAATCAAGTTTAACAAAGATAGTTCAATGAATATAAGCTTAAAGCTTTTGAAAGTTTAAATTACAAATGTTTTGATTGAAGTCTAATGCTAATCACATGTATAAAAAATAACTTGTTGATAATATGACAATCAATGACTCACAAGTTATTTGGAAATTCCAAATCTAAAACGTGTGATGCAAGAGTATAGTTGTTTTCAAAACAAATTAGTTTCCTATGTGTTCATGGAATAAAAACAACTATCTAGAGAATCAACCAAGTATAAGATTCATGTTATGAGAGAAATCAAAGTTTTAACAAAGCATGAAACCATTATGATATGAAAGTTAAAACTAACTTGGTTTTAATCTAAATGAGGAATCCAAAACAACAAAGCAATTCAAAGTGAAATATATGTAATGGATTCATCAAATCATAGTTAGTATGCTAAAATAAAATTTTCAAATATTTAAACAAAGCATGAAACCTATGATGAGGAAAACCAAGCTTACTTAGATGATTTAAATCTTGATTCCAAGCTTTAGCTTCCCTTTTGACCAACTAACCTCCCTTAGCTCATTCCCCTTTGTTTGGCTTCAAAACACCTCAAGGAGGGCCTCTTAGTTCCTCTCTTTTTACCATAGAATGAGCTTCTTTTTGTACCAAAAATTGCCCAACGGCTAGTCCCCGGTCAACCTGGACCATTGCCCGGTCGACCAGGTACTCAACGGTAAAAAAAAATAGCCGTTAGAAAAACTGCTTTTGGCGGGGGCCGAAGGTCGCCGGTAAAAGTATTTTGGCCGCCGGTAAAAGTCCTTTTTTCCCAAAAATATGTTTTTCAAAATAATTTTCTTGGGGGGACTTTGGGGCATGGAATCAAGCCTGGAAACATATTTTAAATCAATGTAAGAGTTTTAAAAACATGAAACCTAAAATGCCTAAGATGATTTGAAAGTTTCAAAACCATAGGCATGCTTAATTCGAAAATCTTCTTTTCAAACTTAATGCATTCATGTTTAAAATCCAAAACATGCATGTATCATTATTTTTAAAAGTCTTAAAAACAAAGCATGTGCAAATGAAAATTTCAAGTTTTTCTAAATTAATGCTCATGTGAAAATTCAAATGAGGATTAAAATGATAATGCATCCATCGAATTGCAAAACACAAAATCCCTAACAATCGCTCGAAGAGAACAGCAGCTACAATCTTTTCAGAAGCAGCAAACATGCAAAACCCTCTCTGTTTCAAAGATCGAGCAATTGATGCAAACCACTGCATTTTCTCCCTGAGACCTTTGGATATCTTTATTTCTTTCCTCTCTGCTTTTGAAAAAGCCTCTCTGCCTTAAACCGTACCGAGGTTGAGGTTCTGTCTGTTGCAAGCAATGTTTAAAATCCTTGACGGGGAATGAAGAAGGCGAAGCCCAGTCCCAAATATGCGAATGCAAGTTAAAATACTGATATTGCACCTAGGGCGTAGGGCCTAGGCCCTTGGACTCGGTTGGTTTTGGGCGACCTGGGCTCGGCCCAAATATGGTGAAGGCAACAAGCTTTAAAACAATCATCTTTTCTTACGGGGCCCCTTTTCCATCGTCACATGCATTTAGGCCTGTCAACGGGACGAGACGGGCTTGGACTTGGGTTGTCCAATCCCATCATGGATATTGGGCGGGCCTCCCAGGGGTTGTCCAATCTCGGCCCTAAATTGAACAGACCTATGTCAAATCCCATCCCATACGGGCCCGGGCTAGGTTAGGGCCAGGATTTTTAGACAGAGGTCTCTAAAGCTCAAGAACCTCCAGTTTTCCTCCTGTTTGTAGTACTATCCATCTCATACATAAAATCCCATTTCAACTCCCCAAAAGTCTCTCCCTTTTGCATTTGCTATTGATCCAAAACCCATCTCAGTTTTGTTAATCTATTCTTTGAAGAGACAACAAAAGGCTCAGAACTCAAAAGCCTCCACATTTTTTTTTAGTTTTTTTCCAATTAGGCCTTTCTATCCCATGCATAAAAGCCACATTTCAACTCTCCAAAAGCCACTCCTTCTGCATTTGGTATTGATCCACGTAAAACATACAAACAACACCAAACATAAACAAAATTAAAACTATGATTGCTAGGAACTTTCCTCTCCAGTACAAATTAATATTGCAATCTCACTCTACAAGAAAACTTCCTGATTTGTAATGTTATTGTACAACTACTATTTTCATGCAACTTACCTACTATGCCTTCCTTAATAGAAGAAAAACTCTTACATATTCACAACCACCCCAATTTATGGTCGAACTTACTAAATTAAATCCTTTGAGTCTCTCCCCTCTACCACCTCGGTCAATTGAATCCTCTTTCCTAAAATCTCTCTCTCACCCAAACCTTACTTTTTTCCACTATCCTAATCTATCTCTTAGAGTATGTTTGGTAACAGGTGAGTGACCTAATTATTGAAAAACTCTCTTGAGTCATCTCGCTTTAACGAAGAACCGAGTCAAATAAAAGAGAGACTCGGTTGAGTGACCTCATTATAATAAGTAATTTGCATTCTAAACCATCTTATAGTTAGATTTGATTTTAAACAGTTAATGCATAATTTTGAGTAATTATGCACGAGGTTTGGAGTCAGCAATTCAAAGATGATGATTGAGATGTAACTTAAAACTTATAATTTGATCCTTTACATTCAATATTCGAACTAACAAATTATGAAATATGCAATTTTTTTCTTTTACTTTTCTTATTATGATATTTTTTCTGGAATATAGAAATTTATTATTTGATTTGATTATCGTGAATGCTAGTAAATAAATGTATATTTATATTTTGTAAGTTGCATCATTTTCAAATATTTTTAAAATTATTTAAAAAGAAAAATACGACACTCCCAAGTCTCCGCATTGACTCCATCTGAGTCGTTTTTTTCACCTTGGACGAGTCAAATTCGAGTCACAAATTTTCCAACATTGCCTAAAATCTATCTATACACAATATCAAATTATGTCTCTATTATATAAATTTAACCTTACTTACTTTTATCCTTCTTATTCCTATCGTGATTGAAATAAACCATCTACATGTCTTTAAATACTCAAAGCATCATACCCATTTAATCAACAAGAAATGGCACTCTTATAGCTCACATGCATTGAGATTAGATATGAAAAATGGGTTGGGCCGTCCAAGGCAAGCACAACTTTGACCGAACCATGGGTCGGCCCGGCCCTCATCTGGCACAGGCTAAGCTGGGCCCGGGGTGCCTGGGCATGGGGCAAGTCCATGTCTAGGTGCAGTCAAGCCCAGGAACAAATGGCTCGTGGCCTAGCAAGGCCTGGCCCCGCATGCCTAGGTCCATAACGATGAAAAAACGGCCATATTGGCCTTCTTGACATTTTCTTTTTGGTATAAAGCCTTTTGACATTTGTGGACAGTTTTACATGTAAAATCCAAAATAAATAAATAAACTTCCATATATTAAGGTTGGTTTTGGGCTTTCAAAACTTTTTGGACATTTTAAACAACAACAAACCCACACACCTCCAAAAAAAAAAAAAAAAAAAAAAAAAAAAAACAAGCCATATTATGGGGTTTTTGTCTATTTAATATATTAAAATGTAATTTGACATTTTTACCCCCAACAGCCATATCATAAAAGATGAAGTTGTACTTTTTCCCAAGATTAAAATCACAACTTAGAATACCATTACAACTAATCTTCATTGAAAAACTTTACAACTTAGAATACCATTAAACTTTCATTAAAAGTTGTATTCTAAGTTGTAATTTTAATGGTATTTATTTCAAAGTTGTAAAGTTTTTCAACGGTGCAATTCCTATATATATGGTATTCAATTCCTATGTATCATAATGAAAACAAACAGCCCTTAAATATTCTTTGAAAAAAGAAATTAGAAAAAATAGGCCAGCATGGCACAACTAGGGCCGTGCTGGTCCAACCCCAGCCAACCTGACCTCGGCACGGCACAGCCCAGCACGGCAAAATCTGGGCCATGTCAGGCAATTTTCATCTCTAATCAAGATGTCCCAATAAACCCATAATTCTCTTTATAATTCATTTAAAGAGCTTCAATTTAAAAAATTAATTTCTTTTATTAGGGCCCAGGCTAATACGACTCGAAAAATAATTCCATGATCGTGTATGGTCAAGGAGGTCCACATGTGGGACTGTGCAATGCATATGTGCTCAACATATTTTAATTCAATATTATAATTCTTTTTCCAAAGATTGCATTGATTAAGTCCTAATTAGTTTAGGAATCTAGTGCTTAGGATTTTTTCTCTAAATCTTTGATCACATTTCTAATTGGTTTATCTTGCTCTCCAAGTTGTTAATTAACAAGGGGTTCAAATATGTACACTATTCCATCCCTAGAATGACCGTGCAACACTATATATGTGTGTCCCCATGGGTCCCCACATATTTATTTAAATTATTTTATTTTATTTTATTTAGCCGGCGCTAACTATATGTAGTGTATATTTGAAATGGTCAAATATGGTCAATAGGTAAACCGCATGTGGGACCATACACTCACACGTGTGTATTTATTTTAGAAAAAATTTCAAAAAGGTATAAAACTTTTTGATCATTTTAGAAAAAAAAAGTACATAAAGGCTTGAATACTTCAAAAATGTAGAATAGTCTTTCATAATTTTTTAAATCAAATCCTCTCCAAAAAAAGGTTCCAGAAAAGGACAAAAATACCCTTCTATCATTTTTTTTTTCAGATTTTCCCTTTAATAATTCATTTATGAGGAATTATCAAGTCTAACCCAAATGACCTAGTGGAGCCCACTTCAACTACTTTTATGCGTGGACGGTTAATCAAAGAGGATTGCAAATGACTAAAAATCTAACTTTAAATTAAATGGTTAGATTATCAAAATAAAAATGACAAGTTTTGGAGAGGAAAGTGGTTAAGAAAAGAGACCTATCATAAGGGAAGGATATTTTTATCATTTTTCAAAAAAAAAAAAAAAATTTACAGAGAGGACCTAATTGAAATAATTGGGTAAAACTTTTTTAGTTTTTTAAAATATTCAAATCTTCATGTGCTGTTTTAAAAATTAGCCAAAAGTTTGTTACTTTTTTTAAAATTCCCTTTTATTTTATGTACATTTGTGTTTAGATTTCTAAATTAATACTAATTAATTTCCCAGTTTGATTCATTTATTTGATTTTTTGGAGTTTTGTGTGTATTAAATTTGTAGTTTTGCATGGGGTATATTTTGACATAAACCTGTAGTATTTTATGCATTTAATATCATTATTTAACTATGTATGGAGTACTTATGCGTTCATTTTAACCAATTAATAATCATTACGTAATATTTTGGGAAATTCTCATTAATCAAATAATCTTGATAAATTTACAGTAACCCTTATCCTCAAGATAGTTCAAGCAATAATCTTGGAAAATATTGACTAAAATGATAATCTAGGAAACCATCTCTACACACTCGCATCCTTCTTCTTTGTTGTCGACCCCACAAGTGACAGTTCCTCCAGCTAGGATAGGCCTTTATCATTGCCTTCTTCCTTTAAGCTTTCTTTCTTTGTTTATTTTTTCAGTCGAGCGAAGGAAATAATAAAACCAATGGAACGAATGAAATGAATCAATACTTGGAATGAATTAGGCCCTATTTGGAAATTCTTATGAGACAGATCTGACTCAAACAGATTTGTGAGATAAATTTGCGAGAAATAGACTCTTTTTAAATAGACCGTTTGGTAATGCATAGTATATCTGATTCAAATAGATCTATTCGAAATAAACTTTTTGGTAAACATACAAATAAGAGCTTATTACGGGGGGGAATTTCTTATATTTGAAAAAAAAAAGGTAATTTATAATAGAAATTCAATTTGGCATCCATTATAAATTAATTTCAAATTCAATGAGGCAATGTAAAAATCATAAAATGAAATTTAGGTTCCAAATTAAAGATGATGCTTTGTGTTTAATATATTGTAACAGTAAAAGCTATTTTAGACATAATTCCAATAAATGCCAACTATGTCAAAAGTTACATTATCAAAAGTCATTTATGCCATCACTAAGCAAAGCATTTGTTACTTGTAGTCTTTACAAAAAATAAAGAAATAAATAATTGTATAACATCATGATTGAAAAGGGCACTTGTTATTGCATCTCTAACTTCGGACACCTCTATTTATTCTATAATATCCACTACTGTATTGGTGTAAGAAGTACCATAGTCATCATCGTTACTCGCCTCTAAAGATTTGTCTTCATTCTCGTGTTGTTCAAAGAGAGTGTCTTCAATAGATTCTTTTCTAATAAAGTTGTGCATTGTCATTACAACAACTAGTATGCTCCTTTATAAAGAGAATGGGTAATGAGGCATCCTTTTCAAAATTGAAAAATGAGCCTTTAATACTCTAAAAGAATGCTTAATTACATTCCTTAATGATAAATGGACATAATTGAGATGCTCCTTCCTATCAAGAGGATACCTTGAAAATATGACAACCAATATCGAACATCACTGTATGGAGCAAGAAAACCATTCATATTTGTAAACCCAACACCAACAATGTAATATTTACTTGAAAAAAGAAAAAAATTATATCATGATAGTAAATGTAATTTGATTCATGATTTAATAATCATTAGTGCATGGAGGAGCATGTAGAAAATTCAAATGTGGTTTATAAATAGTATCTAATACGATGGGTAAATCATATGCGGTGCCTGCCTTCCCATCAAGCAATAACGAAAGTAAATAGCATATCAAACGAGCAAGACGCTAAAACATTTTGTTGGCATCCTCCTTTCCTTCCCCTATTATAAGGCACCTGGTTTTTAATGGGGATCACAGCATTCACAAGTGTACCATCTATTGCTCCAACACAATCCTTCAGAAAAAAGACAAAATATTTAAAATAGTGAAGCTGATTTTATAAAAAAAAAAACTTACAAATATAATTAAGGGTGAGATTATACCTTAAAATATGGATAAAATCAAGGGTTATGTAATATCTCCTTTGGTGTTTGATTGTATGAAGGGGGTCTTAATCTAATAGAAGTTGGTCCCACCATAAGATTGAGCACATCATATTTTAAATATATTCTCAAATACGGTGGGACCAACTCCTATTTAAATCCAAAGGATAGCCAAGTTGCCCACATCAAATAGTTGGACAGATGTATTTGAAAGTGTCATGCATTGTTAAAGAGTTATTCTTGGAGAAAAAATGGGATGGAAAAATGGATTCATTTTAGCTAATTGGTTGCAACTCTCCATAAAACTTGGAGAGTGATATACTTATGAGAGATGCTAATGCCACATCCCAAACTTGGTATTCCTATAATTGTTGATTGAAATTATGTTAATTTATGATTCGATGGAATCTAATTAGCTGGAATGGAGAACATGATTACCTACATGATTGTGTTAGATTATGGAATTTTGGTGACATTCTCTGATTTCTGTTGTAAGCATGTGAATTCTGCACCACCTAAGTGTATGGAGTATTTGTGTTTTCTTATTGATACATGCACATTTATGCTTAGTTGTTTCAATAAGACTGCTGGAACTTATGACATTAATTGAATGGTGCTGTTGATTATATCATTCTCTAATTTGATTAAATCTATGAAGTTGATATTTTCTTACTATTGTTGTAAGATGATGAAGTGTCTCTTCCTATTTAGATAATTCGGGATATTGTCCTTATAACGAGTACCAATTGGGTAAGGGACTAGAGCTGATGAGACCCAGAGACAACTGTAAGGACAAAATCTCAAATTATCGTGATCACTATATTGGAAAATATTAATGAAAACTGTTTCCAGAATAAAATGGACCTACCCATTGGACACCCCTAGATGCACTAGCACGAGGCTAAGAGATGGATCCTTTTGATGTGGCTTTCAAGCTATTTGCGTGATTGTTCCGACTCTTAGATCGGTTGCACTTTGTTTGGCTATAGGTCAACCATTCGACTTACTATAGTTTGTCTTTTCTATTTCGAGATATGCGTAATTGTTCTGACTTTTAGGTCAGTTCACTTCGTTGTCTCGTCTGTTTCAAGAGCTACGTAATTGTTCTCGCTATAGGCCAGTTGCACCTAGTGGTTACAGGTCAGTTATTCGACTGACTATGGCACGCTTTTGTGTTTTAAGGCACCCTTGAGGAGTATGTTTGTTTTGGAGACAGTGCACTCAGTGGTTAGGCAGTGATCTACTGTTGGAATTAGAGACCCTAACTAAACTAATGCCAACATATGTTTCCTTTTTGTCTGATTTACATTTTATGAATGAAGGGTGGTGCTCCCATAAGAGACACTCTCACCAAGTTTATGAGAGATGGGTGGGGGCCCTTATTTCCATATTTGGGGTCCTTGCATTTAAGTTGGTGAAAGTGGATATGGAAGTGAGGGCCCCCACCGATCTCTCATAAACTTGGTGAGAGTGTCTCTCATATATAGAAGCACCTCCCATGAATGAATGAAATGGTTAAAGAAGTTGGATATATATATATATATATATATGATAATGTATTATGAACTACTAGTATAGTATGAGTTGATGGCCTTATACTTAGGGTCTTTGTGGTTATGGAGATCTCGGACCTTTGGATTCAGGTTGTATTATGGATGAGGGCCATGGAGGTTGTTGTGTTGGTTGGTCTTTGGTGGACATTGATAGAGAATGATGCTTGAGTGGCATCTTGGGATATATGCAGCCTTGGTGGCAGTGTATTGAGTGGCATCTTGGGATATGTGCAGCCTTGATGGCAATGTATTGTGGACCGAATGCGAGGATGTAGTTCAGAGATACGATTTAGGATGGAGATTGGGTTCAGTGTTTGATTTATTGTAATTAAATATTCCCCACAAACAAAAAGTAATTAAATATTGTATTCTATTGGAACACTTTGTGGAGTTTCATTTATTTGATATGTTCAGCGTCATGTTGCTAGTATAGGAAATTCTATTCACTCAATATGACTGATTATTGTTTTCGCCCCAATCCCAAGTATGACAAACATATAAAGGGAGGATCTACCAAACGACAAAGAAATTAGTTCTGGCATTTGCGGCTGAGTGTTTGTGATTCACAAATACCTAGACACATACTTGCAAAAGACTATTTTTGAAATTGTGTAGTTATTTCTTTATTTGAATATTATTGGATTTTGAATATTCTTTTAATTTAAAAAATCATATTTTTGGAAAAAGCCTGGTTATTATGCATCGAATGATTTGATTTATGATGTGAATGTCATACTTTAATAAGTATTGACACGAAATTCAAAGGGTCCCGCATTTCTAGCCGTTACGCCCATGCTAGGCACTAGGTTGTGGAGTGTCGCGCCATGGGACACGACCCCTAGCTCAGCATGGCCTGAGCCTTAGATGGGCTGGGTTGTGCCGTAAGATCTTGACCGACGTGCTGGGCCGTTCCGCACCTGTGTGGCATTACCCATTTTACCTCTATTTGTAGTGGATCGATATCACTAAGTTTTGGCCAACATTGAGCAAAGATGATCTTGGGAAGGTGCCTCTGTGCTAAAATTTGAGCCCATAATGTCTTAGGACTTTTAAGAAAATGTCACACCTAGTGTCCAATAAAGGTATGTAATTGAATCCTAAGATTGCACACCTGTTTGTTTGTATGGTGGAGTAAAATAAAATAAAATTGAATGTCAAATCAAGAGAAAAGGAAAGTTGAGGGAGTTGGTTGAAAAAGCTTAAAATGACAAAAAAGTACTTTTCGTTGCACAAAATTACAAAAAAGGTACTCTTACAAAAAAAATATGATTTTACTCTCACTTTCTTTTCTCTTTGACTTTATACTTCTTTGTAGGGATGTCAAAATGTCACAGGACTCATTAACACAACACGAACTCACACGATATTAACAGGCTCGGGTGGCCTCTTAACGGGTTCTTGTTGTTAATGTGTCGGACCCATTAACACGTTAAATTAGCGGGACATTAACGAATAAAACCGGTAACCCATTAACAACCTGCCAAACAGGTATGATTACCGACTTGTTTTTGTTATTGAATTTTTATTGTAGTTGTTATTGTATGCTATGGAATATGGATTGCTTAGTGATCATTGGTGGTAAACTAATGGCCTATTTTATTTCTCACGGCAAACTAAGGGGATATTTTATTTTTCACCTATTTAGATTTTAGGCTATTTAATACAATCAGATGGAAAATGAGCCACTTTATAAATAATTAAAGGGTTAAACGGGTTGATAGTAGCAGGTTATGCTTGTTAATTGACATGGTCCAAAATGACCTAATATATTTAACGGGTTACACGGGTCGTGTCATGTAACCCGTTAAATAATCGTGCCGTGTTTGATTTTTGGACCCGTTTATTTAATAGGTCGTGTACGGGTTGAGGTGATTCTAACGCGAATTTGTTAACCCGCAACACGAATTCCTTTGCACGACACGATTGACAGCCCTACTCATTTTTATTTTATTTTACTCCACCCTACAAACGAACAGCCCAACTCCGTGAGGATGGATGATGTCTATACAGAGAATGTCTAGTACACAGGAAGGCTAAACTTACTGATGCTAAAGTTAGTGATTGCAGCATCTACTGCAGTTTCACTGGGAGATGTTCATGATACGGGCAGTAGTTGGGTAAGGATGAGCAAATTGATTGCATGAGAATTTTCCTGCACGCCCGTGATAACGTCGAGCCCTTAAATGCAACAATTATCAATTTTAAAATTTAAACGACCGGTAATTAAAGGTCACATGGAAGTTGGAACAAGAAATAGCAAGGGAGGTACCCATGTAACCCATGGATTTGCCTTCTTTCCTGATATTGAGGAGTGCAGAGCTTGCCTCAGAAGTTGATCTCCATGTGTTAAGGGAGAAAACAAGCTAGCTCTTTTGAGCATCGACTCTCTGCCCAGCCCTAACTTTTAAAGGCAGTGAAGCAAGGCCTTGGTTTTGGTATGAGATAAGTCAAAATTCCGCTACAACATGGGTTTGTCCCACTGATTAACAAAATCTTTTTTTTTTTTTTTTTAAAGGTAAGTAATCACTACCCAACTCACATACACTCACCTAAGTCTCTACCATTAGCGCTACAACCGAGATTGTTTCTATGGAAAAGAGGTCCCTCACTAATTGAGCCACTAGCTAATGTGCATTAACAAAATCTTGTTTGTTATTAATCATATTAATTATTAATCAATGGTCGATCTTGCAGTGGGACCAACTCCTATTGCATTAAAATTCGAGGATATCTAAGAAAGGAGGTGGGCATCCATTTTGAGTGGTTTGAAGTTTCAATAAGTAGCCCCATGTGGATTTCCAATTAGGGGTGTTCAGCCCTGGCACACTTTAGTAACTTAGGCCTATGTCAAGGCCAAACTGGGCTTTTCATCATTCGTTCGGGCTTTCCAGCAATAATTTGGACAAATAATCACTAAAATACAATCACTCCTTATTCAGGCTGGCTTGTCAGATTTTGGCCTTTCTATCACTTAACCCAAGCCTGACCAAAATATAAGAGACTAGATTATATATATCCAAGTCCAGTCCAAAGCTAGCTGGCCCTAACTGGTCCAACCCATAAGCACTCCAAGCGGACCACTCTTTCAACTCATGATTCCTCATCTCACATGGAGGTGGCAATATTTGACCCAATCTACCAACCCGACCCACAAAACATACGGGTTTAGTCACAGGTCATGTTTTCCTGACTATAATAAAAGCGGTCAGGTTAGGGTTAACCCACGTAACCTGACCTACCCATGTATAAATACATGTAGGAACCTTTTGATGAAAACCAGGCCATGTTGAAAACCATATACCTCACCATTCAGGCCCAAACCGTGGACCTACCTGTTGACCCAATCCGTATGCTACCCACAACTCACACGACCCGTATGACCCTTCTCTCCATTGTTTTTTTAAGGCCCTGTTTGGCATTGTTTTAGTATTGTTCCTGGTTTTGCGCTAAGACCAGATTGTACTGAGACCGGGTTGTGCCAAAATTGATCTATTGTGAACTTGTTTGGCAACGTGCTTTTAAATTGTTCCATTGAGAATGTGCTGTGCAGAACTTGTTTGGTAACGATATAATAATTTTTTCTAATAAATGAAATCAAAACTTCATATTTGTCAACAATATTGAATTTAAATCAATTATGAATATTCATGAATTCATTGTAAACATTAAAAAACAGTAGGGCCCACTCTTATAGGACTATAGCGTGAATCGCCCTATTTAGGAGTTAGAATGTGGGCCCATCTGTATAAATTACAATCTATATATTGTATCATTGTTTATGGGAACCACCTTTAGACTTACAATGTTTTACCCACCTTTAATAACTAGAATATGGGGCCCACCTTGATAGGATTTACAATGTCGGCCCACCTTTAGAGGGTTTACAATGTTGACCCACAAATTATTATTGGGAACATGTGACGCACATTTAGGAATTCCAAAGTTCGTCCACATTTTGTGATTACGAACATGGGTCCCACCTTTAGGGATTATATTAACTAAGGGTCATTTTAGACTAATACATATGATGTAGAACCCACCCACCATTTGACAAATCTTCAAGATTTTATGAGGTCATTTTTTTTCCAAAGCAATTGCAAGTTAATTTACACAATTCATCTTTATTCTTTTTATCTAAAACTCTTGACTAAATTAAGTAGCCCCTTAGCTAATAAATCTAGAACTCAAAATATTAACATGTAAATAAGCTCTAAAATATAAAATAAGAGCTTAATCTTTCAATTTCCAAATGCCCACTAAGACTGATCCAATTAAGAAAATACATTTATGGCATATAAAAAAATTACAAGAGAAAATAATTAACTTATTTATTAAAGTTAATACAAATCATTCTTCTAATGCACCATGATGTGCAAAGATTGCATCTGCAATTTCATCTCGTTTGTGTTCCATCTCCTGCCTGCCTTGTGTCGTTCCTAACTGTAAAGTTGCAGAAAGACCATTATCTCCATTATTCTCACCAAAGTTATTTTCAACTATAAACCCTTCATTTTGAAAGTGAATAAAATCTCTATCACTTCGCATTTCCATTTTTATGAAGTTGTGGAGAGTGCGTGCAACAATCACAATTTGCCTTTGTCTTCATAAAGAATATGGTGGCATAAGCTTAAGGATAGGAAACTTTTCCTTCAAAATGCCAAAGCAACGCTCAATCACATTCCGCAATGATGAGTGATAATAATTAAATAGCTCTTTCTTTCCTGTTGGTTGTCGTCCACGTCCACTATATTGTGACAAGTGGTATCGCTCTCCTTTATAGGGAACGAGATAACCTGGTGTACAACTATAGCCAGAGTCAACAACATAATACTTACCTGCAATGACATTTTTTCATACTTTTATTGTTACTTCATAAAAACAAAATTCATACACATATATATTGTCATCAAATGAGACTTACCTGTTGGAGGGTGCGGAAAATGTACTTCCGAATTAGTTATAGCTTCAGCAAACACTCGAGAATCATTTGTTGTTCCTTCCCAACCAGCATATACAAATGTAAATAGCATGTCAAAAGAACATGCACACATTACATTTTGTGTAATTGAAACCTTTCTCCCTCGATAAGGAATTTGATCCTTTATAGGAACCGATGCACTCACGTGTGTTCCATCAATGGCCCCTACACAATCCTTTAAAAGCAGAAAAATGAGCTTAGTTTTCTTTTTAAAAAAGTAAGACATTCCCTTTGATAAAAAAAAAATTGGTATAATTTAAAATTACCTTAAACCAAGGATAATATTTTGGATTGTTGATAATTTCTGGAGGTGTATCTGTAAATGCTGGCAGAGTAATAAGTTCCTTTCCTAAATTTACTATGGCCTTCAACACTCTCTTGAAATGACGACTAATGGTCTCGCCTGAATGTTGAAATCTATCTGCCACCATTCTGTTCCGAACGTTATGACCAATGGTCATCAGAAATATAGCTACATGTTCCTCAACTGATAAGAATTTTGAATCATGTAATAGGTTTCTGATCTTCAATGCATTACATAAGCCACGAAAAACATGCTTTTCCATACGAAATAGATCATAACATCTTTCCTCATGTCCACACATGACCTTATTTACAAATTCATATCCAGGTTCACCCTTATCCCTTATGGCCTGTCTAGATATACGTGATTGGTATAGACCAATCATTAGAAAAATAAAGACATTAAGATTTTCCTCGTCACTGTCTGTCCCATCCCTACATTGATCCATTTAACCTGAAAAAAATATATTTATTATACATGTATCAAAATAATTCAAGCGAAACATTATAATAAAACAGAATCCACGTGAATCTTAGATAAAATCCATACACAACAGCAAAATAAACTCAATAGAACTTCATTTCAATAAACATCGTATTTAACAATGTCATAATACTGCTAAACAATGGTCTAAATAGAATGACACAAATTTAAACTAAATTTAAATAAATATTCCTATGAAAAAAACTAAACACAACTGTATTTCCTTTAAAAACCATATCGATCGAAGTAATAATACTATTAGTAACGCTCTAAATCAGATAGATCAAGCATGAATGACCTTATCTCTTCAGGTGCAGATATAAAAAGAACTCTCCAACTACGGTTCAAACCAATAACATGGAATGCCTTCAAGTAGATCTCTCTAGTAACATTCGGTATGGTAGATAACAATGCAACACATTTTTCAATAGAGAATTTGTCATTATCCACATTATGATTGCTTTCATTAGCGACTTTGTTATCATAATACTTTGTGAGACTGGCACAAGCTTGGTCAAAAGAACTTGCCCCTTTCTGTCCACGTTTGCGACGAGGAGTCCTCAATCGAGCCCGAATGCTAGTCTCCTCCACAAAGTCTGCATCATCATCCAAATCCACAGCAAGATCCTGATCTGGACTAGTTTGGTTTCTGAGTGGCACACCATTATTCTCATCATCGGTGTCTATTGCTCCTTGAGTTAAAGCTCTAGCATTTTCACCCGTAGCAGTAGTATCGCCGTATATAATCTCTAGTTCATCTAACAAAGGACAACCTTTGGTCCTAAATTGTTTTGCCTCTTTATTGATCTGCACATATGAGTACCTAACATCCTTTAGGGGCCATTGTAATAACATTTATTATATTGATAATTTTTGTAAATGTTGAAATGGAATAAAGTACCTTTATATAATCATCCCAAAAATCATCTGGAGCTATGACAGTTTTTGTATTAGGGTCCCAACCAAACCCAGTTGGAATATCACGAAGCTTCTTAAACTCCCTATATACTCGCCTCATCTTATTAAATTTGGTCTTGAATTGTTGCCTCTCATATTTATTGCCTATTTTTTTATGAAACTCACCCATTATCTCATGCCATGCCTTGGTTGAGAAAGTCGTAGTCGGCCTGTTTCCTCTCTTAACCTAATCAACCATTAGTCCTACTAGAATTTTCTCGTCTGTATAACTCCATTTTGCATGGACTACAACTGACTTATCTTTTTCATCAATAGTTGTCATCTAATATTCAAAGAAATATAAAAAAAAAAATTAGATTCTCACAAAACATGATTTAAACATAGAACAACCTTCCATTGTTACATAGTTGAAGTTCCATTCACCACTACGATGATGAATTTCTATACATTTAATTCTAATGTATTGTATACAACAAAAAATCTCTTAGATAGAGGACACTCGATCGCAAAAGTGGTGATGCAGTAGTTCACAAAACAATGACGTCCATGCCAAACATCATTACAAAACAGAGATGTAAGCAGGGCGTGGTTGTACATGGACTTCACTTCAAAAATAAGTTGACGAATTAACAATGGTTTACAATATTTTGAAGACATTTCTAAGATGCCATTCAGAATTAACAATGGTTTAACAATGATATATATACCTTAGACATTCTGAAATTAAAAGCACATAATATTTTGAAGTGCACCTCAGACATTTCTATTATAATTCTTAAAAGATAACAATGGTTGTAACATTAAAAAAAAGGTTTTATAACCAGCTGAACGATTAACTTAATCATATTCAAGCCTTAGTAGTTTGAGATTGGGTCTAGAGAATGATATATATATATATATATATACCTGACAAGTTAAGAGTTGTTATGCAGAAACAATGGTTGTAACTAAAAGAAAAGGATCTAATTTGAATAACTATAGGATATGTACATGTATGTGCATTCTTGGATGTCTAAACTGAATTATAAAAACTCAATGAAACAGGGAACAATAAAGGCACAGAACCATGATGCTTGCATAGACCATAAAGATTATAAGATGGAATTTGAGTAGTGTCATCTGAATGAGGTTTGTATTGAATAGTGTTTTAGCCATTAGCACTAGTCTTAAACAACATGAGATTCTACTGAATTCAGCAATGTCTAGTCCTTGAAAAACAAATGATTGGGGCCCATCAAATTCTGTTGTAGTCATACATCATCAGAACCTACTAGCAAGAAACTAGTACATATATGGGATCAATAAAAAAAGAGTATTAAGCTGCTTCACTATATGCTCATTTTTGGGAGCTCTCCACAGGCAAAGTTGTGTTATTTTTTAACCTGGAGTTCACTATAAATTAATTACAGTAACCTGATGCATGACCCCTCTTGATTGGTTACAAATAATCTGTTTACAATTTTAGTAGTTATAAATGCATGTATGGATGAAGTGAAATTCAAAATATAGATGCATATTGACTTACCTTATGCTTCAGTAAAGTCTTTGTCGCCAATGAAAGAAGTTCCAACAGTAAAAGTCCTACCCCTATAACAAAAATAACCACAAATTTCACTAAAATTAGAGGAGATTTTTCAATATATATATATATATATATAGATGGGGGAGCCATGAGTTTCAATGTGTGTTGTGTTTGGAGAGAGAGAGAGAGGGGGGGGGGAATGGAACTATATGTAGGGGTCTTGAAATAATGGATACAAATGGTAACATGTCTTTTGTCTTAAGAAAGAGTATGAGAAGCAGGGATGTGAGTCAAATGGATCTACCATCAATCCAGCCCATTGCCATCCTTACTTTGAATTCTGTGAAATTATCCAAGAAATGATAGAGTAAAAAGGGTTTGCATTTTTTGATTTTCTGTCTGGTTTTATCTTTTGTATTGGTAATATTTACTTCATTAAGACAATCGAATAGTATAAGACTATACTAAATGAATAAGTATAAACTGGATTTATATACATCTTGTGCTTTGTTTAAACACTTCAGTAGTTCAGAATTTGGCCTTTGTGCTGTAAGCATTACTGCAGTTGAACAGTTAGATGCATTACTTAACTAATAGATCCTTCTAGGTTATAATTCTGTGCACTTCAACTTGTCATTTGTTACTAAATGGAACTCCTAATGTCAAAACATGTAATAAAAATGAGTTGATACTCCTTTTAGGATATATTCTTGTAAAAGTAGATTAGACATTATATATAGGCAGCCTAGAGATTTTACTACTACAAGGTCTGTTATTTAAGCAAACATCATCACACTTATTTTTTCATACTGTTGGGGCATTTTTTCTCCTAGGTATTCCCGTATATGAAACCATGAAATTCTGCACTGATTATAAAGGTTCAGAAATGGTTTGAAACAGAATTCAAATAGAAATATTAAATTCTAAATGAAAATGAAAGTATAGGGTTAAGAGGGTGGAACCACAGTTGCAATTACTAGTGAATAATGGACAAGGGAATCACATTCTGAATACTATTACTCAATCCTTGTTGGCTGCTATGGTATTAGTTTCATTTCATGCAACATTGATTTTGATATTACATATTATGAGATATTGAAGTTACATTGTCATATATTTCATCATGTCCCAACTATATATGTACTTCCATGTGGGTAATATCTGTGAACTCATGATCAAGCACAAGTCAGAAGAGACGGTCCTGTGTGTGGACTGTGGTTCTGTGGGTGTGTGGTGATGATCTTAACTAGAGCTTGGTGGTATGGATCTGAAATGGGGTGCAGTTTTCTTTTTTATTTTTCTCCAAATTTAAACCCAAAGCAATATATGGTTATGTGAGCATGTGCCCTGGTTGGACGACGGTGATGGTTTAAATACTGATAATAGAACAATTACCAAACAATCAAATGATGAAAAAAACAACTGCAGAGAAATCATTAAATAAATTACTCAACCATCAAAAGATATTTATTACTCAACCATCAAAAGTTATAAAGAAACATCCAATATGACTCAAGTCATAAAAAATTAAAATGAAAAATACACAAATGGGGTTTGTGTGGTTTGGGCAAGAGATAGAAGGGAAATGGCCGTGCAATCCATTAAGGGGAGGGAGAGTGAGAATAGAAAGAAAAAGATGAAGAGAAAAAAAGATAGGAAAATACGGAAGAAAGGGAATATGAGCAATAACAAAAAAAAAAAAAAAGAAAACAGAGGAGAGAGGGATAATATGCAGTGATTGGGTGGGCAGAGGAGATAGGAAATAAGATGGGGGAAAAGAAAGAAAAGAAAAGAAGAGACAAAGGAGGAGGAGGAAGAGGTGGTAGGTGTACGGGACAAATAGATATAGAGGGGAGGGGGTAGGGGGAGAGAGAGAGGGATTCGGTGTTGGCTGGGTGAGGGTTAGGAAAGAGGAGAGAAGTAAAGGAAAACAAAAGGAAGAAGAGGAACTGGGTCGTCGAATATGATGGCAGTCTAAGAGGAAGAGGGGTTGAGAGAGGGAGAAGGATGGAGAGTTTGCATGCCTTAAGCGTATGAAGAAGAAAGAAGATAGAGCAAAAAAACTTACCAAGAGGTTTGCAGGCATGGAAATGAAGAAGGAACGAGCGGATGAGGGAGGAGAGAGGAGAGAGGTCTCTTATATCGACTCAACACGCGGGAAATCCCTGTCGATTTGATGCGTTCCAGCAGGACTCTTCCAAAAAAAAAAAAGGAAAATTTTTCGTTTCTGCATTCTTACTCCCGCCAGCCCGATTTTAGAAATGTGCCGGCCAAAACATCCACGAGGAACGGCATATTATAGTTACCAAACATGTTTTCTTAAACTTATCCAGTGGGAACAAAAAAACACCCCATTGGCACGATGCCATTGAAATCTCTCCGTTTCAAGCCCCCCAAATTCCTTCTTGTTACAGACAAACTACGAAGTATGACCCATAAATTGAAAAAAAAAGGGAAAGAAGAGACTCATTCAATCTGTTCATTTGCAGGTCGAATAACTTCCTAAATCTGTTTAGAGAGAGAGATCATCGATTGGATCGTCAGGTATATTGTTCTTCTTTGTACTTGCTCTTGTTTTTTATTAAGTTGATTAACTATAGGAAGAGGCCAGAGGGTCTCAATCACTCTCTCTATCTCTCTCTATCTAAATCTGATCTTGGGTACTTTTATTTCATCCCCATTTTTGGATTTCTGGGATTTATAGATGGGATTTGAATTAGTATGGTTGACTATTTGAATTTAGCTTATGCTGCCCATTTTTTTGTTTTCTTCTCTTTCTTCTTCTTAATCCAATACGGGTGTCCTTTTTTTCGTTCTCATCTTGTACTTGTTCTAAAATTTGGATATGGGTTTGAGAGGAATGGGTGTGTTTAATTGTTTAGGTTGTTTAATCACAGTTGTTTTGGTGGACATTTTCAGATCCAATTGAAAGAGGTTTGGTCTCAGAAAAGTGCAGGAAAGATCATTATGTGTTAGAAATTATGGGTGAAGATTGTTAGCAGTTGACAAATGCGTTTTTTATTTTTCTTCTTCTTCATTTGGTTTTTGTAATTTTTATGATCTCATTGAGAGATTTTTCTTGCAAATATCTATTCTTGGTTTGTTAATTGTGCAAGCCCTCTCTTGGCTTCATTCTGGTTCTCCGTATTGGTATGGCCCAGAATGACATAACCTTGAACACCTACTAGCCTACATACCAGTGACTCCCTTGGACTGCACTATACAGTCCTTGATAAATGAGCGATGAACTTCAAAGATTAATGTCAGTCAAAATTAATTTCTAACCATCCCAATACTCAGTAAAGTCGTCCTAAACCCATGATAGAGGCATCTCAGTGGCTTAGGGAAGAAAACAGGAAGACAGAAGACTCTATCCAACCAAGTTCTATCTGATCGAACATAGGCTCAAAATTCTTTTTTTTTTTTTACAGTTTTTTTTCTGTCATGTGCAATTTCTATAAATTTATTGATTTTTTTTTTTAGTTTAAAATCATCTGAAGCCAGATGGAGGGGCTATAGAAATTGATTTGTAAACAACCTACATCCATGAAGGTTGGAATGCGAACCCATATAATATAAATTAGAGGAATGAATACATAATTTCTCTTATTTTTTGTGTTAGAATTTTGTGAACATTTAAAAATTATTTTCACAATTTTCTACCAACAAACCTCTGTTTAGCCAGCTTTGGATTCCCGAGGGACTACTCAATATGTTTAGCTGGATTTGATGAACTTGATCTATTCTGAGAGTAGTCTCCTCTACCTTAGCTACTGCCTCTAAGGTAATGCCCAGTTAGTCTGGTTGTCTTGGATTATAGAGTCAGCACCACTAGGCTTCGACCCTTACTTGGTTAAGCCGACATAAGTCTGGGTTTTGTATTATTATTTATTATTCCATTGTAGTTGGTTCTTCTATTGGCTTTCCGGTCATGCCCACACACAACCATGAGTAAGCCGACGCCACGGCCATGCCACACGCAATCGTGACTTAGCTGACGCCACGGCCATGCCACACACAACTGTGGGTGTGCCTTGATTTGTTTTGTATCTATAATCTGTGCCTTGATTTGTTTTGTATCTATAGTTTGCTCTATCACGGTCACGCCGCACGCAACCATGACAGAGAACATAACTTATGTGGATTGCCATCTAGTTTGATTAGATCCGTTGGATAGCATACATGTACGTGTATCTTGATTCATCTACATATTTTTCAATATCTGGTTATGCATGACTTGCCTAGTTGTATTCATCGATCGCGACTTAACGAGACACGGATGACTTGATTATCAACGCCTGGCTCGCTCTCCATGAATTGATTGAAGGGTTTGGAAATATTAGTCCACACTAAATCCATTCTCAATTTCAATTTCAAGATCGAAACTTAGATAATGTCACTAAACTCACTCGACTCTGGTTAAGACTGTCCCACGATATTATGTGGTGAGCGAATTTTTTTATTATAAATAATGTTGACATGAGTCAAACAATTTTGGTTACATTAATATTTCTGTCATGAAATTGAGAATATCGAATTGAAGGATGACTACATTACAAAACCCCCATTGAACAATAAACAAAAGTCGGTTTGAAAATCGCCCTTTATAGGGCATATGACTCGGCACAAACTCACTTGAGCCAAGTGACTCGGCTCGGTTGGCTTGTGTGGGTTGATATGTAGAACTATAACGCATACTTTTGGATTGGTTTAATACAATTGGATAGTTGCTCTACATTGAGTGCCCATTTCCTTGAGGTGGGCTCCTATGTGCATCTTTAACTCTCCTAGAATGGAAGAGGTTCATCAAGACCGAACGAATCTTTGTCTTCCCATACATAGGATAATTAGATATTTGGGCGAATAAAAGGATAGATGCCACGTGTTTGGTGATTGGTTTACCACAAGCTTTTGCTTGTTGATGGACGCACATAAGAACCATTAAAGAGTAGACACTAGAGAAATGCCTTTGATGTTGACACCAAAAATGTCACTTTCAATATCAAAAGCTACATGAAGCCGCATTCTACCACAAATAGGCAAATGCCACTTCAAGCATCAAATCTTGTCAAAATCAAACAAAAACTGCAAGATCCTTCAAAACAGTCAAAAGAAGGGTACACATGAAGTCTCGGGCCATTTCAACATCATTTGGCCTAACTTCGCTCTTCCAGCAGCTGCGCAGGAGCTCCCGGTGACGGTGAAGCCAGAGACCCTTTCACACAAAACAAAGCACACAGTTGGCCTCAAAATGCCACTAGGAGGCTCTACATCAAATTCCAGGCCATTCCGACATTGTTTGACCCAAAAAAGACATAGCCGCAGCAAAGTCAATTCTTCCAGCGGCGACAGTGTCGAAGACTTCAATTCTTTAATCAAAGCCTATGGATGGTTTCAAAATACCTTCAAAAGGCTCAATGTCAAGTTTCAAGTCAAACCAACAACATTTGACCCTCCATCAACCCTCAAGCAGTAAAATCAAGCCTCTCGGTGGCGAGAACCGCCGAGGCTAGAACACATGGATGGCTTCCACATGTTTCTAAAGGGCTACACGTCAAATTTCAGGTCAATCGGACATCGGTTGCCCGTATATCAAAGCGTGGTATCTTCCTCGCGACAAAATCAAGTCTACCGGCGACAGGACCCCACACAGCTTCAAAACTCAAACAAAAGCCCATGGTTGGTCCTATCTACTGCTTAGGAGGTATCACCTCAAATTTCAGGTCATTCTAACATCGTTTGACCTAGTTTTGGCTTCTAACGAAAAACCGACAAACTCCGCACAACCAAGTCTTCGGCTTTTCCAGAAAATCGGAAACTTTGAGCTTTGATATGCAAGGATTCTCGTCGAGTTTTCTTCAAGGAAATCAGGCCAAAACATGTGCAAAAATGTCAAAAAAAAATACCGAAGAAAAAAGAAATGAAAAAAAAACCGAAAATCGGCCGAAAACCAGAGACCGAAAGGGGAAAAATCCCCCATGGTCGCTGGCGACCATAGGTGCTTGGTTGCCGGTGACCTTGGAAATCCAGGTCACCGGATTTTTGCCGAAATGGCCATTTTTTCTGTCCTTCTCGCTTTTTGAGATGTTTGGCCCCTGTGACTTTCTAAAACTCTAATTTTCAAGGCACAAAATCAACCGATCTTCGTCAACATCTCGGATCTACGGTCAAAAGAACGGGATCATCATCAGACACTTCAAAATTGTCAATCGCCGGACCAAGAAAGCGTACTTTCTATCCGACCGATCAAGAAATCGATAGGACAGATGTTGCTGGCCCATTGATAGCAATTACTGTCTGAAGTTGTATGGTCATCCAACATCAAACAACATGAAGATCTATTGGTGATCAAGCCCCCTACATCACAAGAAGAATTCCAAAAGACACGGTTCGGTCGGCAACTCTTCAAGTGCTCTGGCGACTACTTAATGCAGTTAAATGACCCGTTTTATGACAAGTTAATGCGGTCATTAACTCATTATTTTGAACGGCCCAATCAGAAGCGAGGTAAAAAGAGTTACAAGTCAAAGCAATCATGGCATTAAACCATGTAACTCCTCTCATCATGGAGCTTAAAGGCGATTAAATGCCCATTATTCTCCATCGACCAATCAAAAGTCAAGAAAAAGGAGTTACAAAATCATGAATTAAAAACTTGTAACTCCTCCCTTCATGGAGCATTCATACAATCAATGCTCATAAACTCTCCTCATGGCTACCAAAAGGCTATAAAAGGGGGGGTCATTCCAAGAAGAACCAGATCAGAACCCAGAAATCAAGGTTCAGAAAAAGCCGAAAAAATCTCCAAAAATTCGCAAATGTTGCTATAACAACTTCCTCTCCTTTGAAGAAATTTTGTTGCAACCACTACCACAAGGTGACCAAAGTCCCTTGGTGGGGCCACAACCCCACTCCCCACCCCCCCTCAAGGCCCTTTCCTTCTATCCACATAGCTTAGACGTGGCTTTTCAGCCCATCTATTCAGCTTTTTATTAGATATAAGACCTACCTTGGTCTTTATCCTCTAAAAATCTGAGGTCCAAGCCAAGCCAAGCAAATCAAAGCGTCCACCCCCAAAATGTTTCGCATCTCAATGCTTGACCAAACGTATAAATGACATCGTCAGCATGCCATTCGCCTACACAATAAGTGTCACATCCCCCGAACCTGATTAGAGAATAAATCGGATCCGAGGAGTGAATTTTAGGGCTAATTAAAAAAATTTGCCCTGTAGGCCCAAGGATCGTAAGTCTGCTATGAGGATATTGCATTTCAAACCTCAAGAATACATAAACTACGGAATCTATACAATTCGAGGCATAGTAAATATCAAACCATAAATAATAATTCTCATTTATTGATTTAAAGATTGGAAAGAACAATTAAAGCTAGTCAAAAGTGAATTTAATTACAATGGCCAACCCAATAACCAAGGCCATTTAAAAGAACGATGATGTCAATAATGAAAGGTTCAACGAGAGAATAATAAATGAATAAATGAAATCTAATAAGTAATGTTCCCATGTGGATCACTCTCGTGCCGGACATGATGACGCTACTCTACGTCATCGGCACGCCACTCCCGTTCCTCCTCTACTGGTTGGAGACCCTCTGGGATCTCCTCACCTGCCTGCTCCTCATAGAAGTACTCACCTGGAGTGTCTGCACACCAAGGAACAGGGTCAACGACAAGTTGAGCAATAGATAAGCAATGTACAATAAAAACATAACATGCATCAACTAAAGAGTAAAGACATGTAAAATAATCATAAAGATACAAGGAAACAATACTAGGCATAGTGCATGAGTAATATCCATCGGAGTCAATGATAAGTAATCATCTAACAATCACCACTATTTAAAACATGCAAATGCAAGAATCAAGAGAGAGACTCCGAGGATGTCCAAGTCACCTCTCGGGGTACCAATAACAATCCCAATCCGGACTACTGATACGAAAGTCCGGCTCCAGGGGGATCCAAGCTCCCAGTCCTGGGAATAGTAGCACGGTCCAAGCCCGCTCCCAACTATTCAACGCCATGGACGCCGTCCAAAGCCGACTGCCCACCCTGATGTCCGAGTAACCGACCCATCAATAATACCCCCAAACTACAGTTGGCCATGACATGCAAACAACAACAAAGTGGTGCTGACACAAGGAGAACCAAGACAAGCAAGTCTGGCTAGTCTAACAAGCAAGACAAGGTCATAGGGATTATCCATTTTAAACAATACTGGACAAGTCCAAGCACATCTAATAATCCCTTATAGCTAGCCAGGCATGTTTATCAAATCTTGATACAGGATCCTAAGGTACACTCTAGGTCAGGTCCAAGTCCTAATTCTACAAGAGATTATGTTTCATAATTCATTAAGTGTATTAAGCCAATAGAGTGTACAAGGAATATTTACAACGGATACAATTTAACAAGTCAAGGAAGATGTTACAATCCAATCCTAGGCAAGTAATGTCATCCATGTGTTCAACATGTTCTAACGGAGTACGTATGGAATTGGATCAACGATGCTTCTTAAATTCCTTCGTGTACAATCATGTCAAGCATCTGTTGATTCAGTTCCATATGCATTCGGTTGACTCATATTGTAGCACACGAATACCTAGACACCTATCAAAGCATACCAAGCCACATGCTTCGATTCAACCCCATTAATAGTCACATGAAGTAGAATAAGGGTTTTCCAGCATCTAAGGTCCAAACCTAAGTCACCAGTTTCATCTCTAAATAAGCAGACAACTTGCTCATTTCAGTTACCCTTCGGTCGACCTTCGGTTGACCGAACTCCACTATTCGGTTGACTGAACTTTGGGGTTCGGTTGACCGAACTCCGACTTAGGCAAAACCTGCTCTCTGGAATTGGAACCGAGGTGGAGTTCGGTCGACCGACACCTTGACCGAACTTCAGACAGCTCGTCCAACGCGTGATCAGAATCTCCAGATCATTCCGCTTCAACTTGGTCAGCTGTCGGTTAACCGAACTCCAATGTTCGGTTAACCGAACCTTAACCGAGCCTCAACCGAACTCTGTTAGAGGCTGAATCAGCTCTCTGGATTCGGAACCGAACCAGAGTTTGGTCGACCAACACCCTGACCGACCCGAGGCGTTCTGAACTGAAAAACGCCCTGTTTCAGGCCATTTCTGAAATCCTTCCTCACCAATTGATTTTTCTCCATTCCCAAGCCTTTCCAAAGGCTAGCACCTGCACAAATTGAGCCTCCATGCTCACCCAACAATACATTCCATCATCATTACATTTATTCTAGCAATTAACACATCTTAAATTACCAATTTACAAATTAAAATACCTAAAATTCCCAAAACCTAAACTGACATGTTAATCCCAAATCGATATTATAAACAAGCTTGGAATTTGGGGAATTCTAACAAGAAAACATAGCCAATAAATGGAAACATACATACATGCTTAATCATACAATGCAAATCTACTTGCCTCAACCAAGAAGATGATTGGAAATTGGGAAAACTTGAGGAGAAGCTCTACTACCACAGAACCCACGATCTAACCCAATCAAACGCAATCTAAATCGCAAAAGAGAAGAAAAGCGAGGGAAAGATCAAGATCAAACCTAAATCTAATCAAAAGAGAGAATGATAGAAAGGCGAGGGTGCGGGAAACCTTACCAAAATAGAACCAATAGAGAGAGGAGATCGCGAAGAAGAAGACGTGCGGTTTGGATCGAGGAGATGATCTCTCCCAAAAGTTCTAGGCTGGAGAAGATGAAGAGGAAGAAGAAGGGCTATTGTAACTCTTCGTTGCAGAGATCAGTAATGGGATTAGGGTTAATCCTTGCTCAAGAGAAAAAGGGAGAGAAGAAGACTAAATTGCCCTTAAGTGGGTCCGGTGAAGAAATGGGCCACTTGAAGGGTTTCTGATTGTCGGATCGCGATGAGCCAAGAGACAAAAATGATCAGTGTGAAGAGACCTTTCCAACGAACCAAAAATCACGGCGATTGAAATTTTTTGGAAAAACACTCAATTTTTCCTAAATTGCAAACTACCCCCTTGCTATGACCAAACGAACTCGAAATCGCACGAAACTTCGTAGACAATATTCTAATGCTAAAAGAAACTTGTTCACAATCTAAACCCACCTAATTATCTAACAATACATTTATTATAATAAGTACACAATAAACGAGTCAACGGGCCTACTATTTGGTCCAACTGACCCAGTAAGGTCGCGGACCTTACAATAAGGCTCACCGGCCGCCTCCTTTGGCTCCTCCTCAAGGACAATGGGATCTGGATCTAAGTACCACAAGAATGGGTCAGACGCGACGGTCTGGCAGGTGGGTGAATAGATATATCCACAAGGTAATTCAAAAGAGTAATTTATAAAACATTAAAATCTGTCAAAGCAATAATTTCCATAAAACATGATGCATTATTTGTTTGAAGCACATATGCAATATAAACCATGTAGGGTAACAAGGAACATGAAGTGACAAGATGGCAACCACACAAAAGCTAAATCCTCCATCACTAGTGTGATGAAAACACATTCAGTGTGTTGGTCTCGGACGCACGAAGCGACAAAAACCAACATTATATAGATATATATACATATAGCTAGACAAGACCACGATCGCGGAATCGGGTAACGTGGCAAAACAGGACCCAGACTGCAGCTGGCAGGAGCACGAGGGGGAGGCCCAAGTCAGTAGAACAGACTGACAAAGACGTCCAAGCTTAGTGGTGCCGACACATAGGTCACATGAAAATCAAAACATAAACATATCTATATTGGTGTACAACACCCAGGCAGGTGGGACATAGTGTTCATAGGCACATGTTTCAATCAGTAGCTTATCATGCATGTACGGGGCTGGTATAACATGTCAAGTTCATAAATCAATAGTTTGAACAAAACTGGGTTTATCACGTGAAAACGGGCTAGATTATGTATAATCCGAGTAAAACAACCACAATGAATCTCCGTATAGTTACGGACTATATATTGAGGCTTTCGGATTTAAACAATATGCATAAGGGTCTTGTATGTATGTTTTTGCTCTTGGCATGGTACTCAAAGGATAGAGAACATCTCAAGTCCCCTATACAAATTGACAAGTCCAAAATCCTCAATACATTTCCGAATGGGATTTCTTTCTCGATCAATCTCCATATATTACCTCCTAGGTCTTCCCAAGGCGTTAGGGCTTCAAGCAAACCTCACCGGACCTTAAAACACCCTTTTTATGATACTAGGGAAGGCCCATGAATTCTATACGGTTGGCTCGAGTGGACTAGAGGGTTCTCTGGGAGGGTTCGCTCAAGTAGACCCAAGTTCGCTCAAGCAAAATGGACCAAGTCAAGTGGGCTCGAGCAAACTGGAAGGTTGGCTCGAGCGTTCCAACCTCTGGAAGGGGTCCGCTCGAGCATACAATGGTTCACTCAAGCGGTCTGGCCTCTGGGAGGGTTAGCTCAAGCAAACCTGGAGGTTGGCTCGAGCTAACCATCTTCTGTAAGGGGTTCGCTCGAGCGAAGGTGGGTTCGCTCAAGCGAACTGCTTCAAAAATTGCATTCTAGTGCAGTGCGGGCTCTCTTCATTCCTCCCTTTCAACCTCCTTTGAACCACTTCTTGAAACAAAATTTAATGGTGTCCTTGGCCCCTCAAAACCACCATTACTCCTCCAACAACCATCCACCAAAATCCTCAGATCACATTAATTTTCAACCTCATTAATTCCAAGAACAACTACCATTTATAAAATCCACAAATGACAAAAACAAACTCTAGCAAAGTAAATGCATACATTCTCAAGAGATCAATTAAGAGAAGAACGTGTCAATATGCATATTTCAAAATTATTAAAACTCATAGAGAAAACATAGATGAAAGCAAATAAATAAAAATCCAAATTTCCATAAACATGGAATCATTAAATCAAATTCATTCATCCACTTGCCTTGGCTCCAAAATAGCTAATCAAGCTCCTAATCACCACTCTCAAGAGAAATCACCAAGCTATACAAAAACCCCCAAAATACAACCCATTACAAACCCTAAATGGCCAAAACCATGAAATAGAAGGAGAGAGCTTGCAATAATGAAGGTAGAGCTCTCTAGAGCCATGAGAAACACAACCTAAAAGATTGGGGAAGATTACTTACTTGGAAGATTCGCAAATAGACTAAGCTTGCTCAACAAGGACCTTGGAATGGATGGTTTTCTCTAAAAATGGTATCAATAGAGAGCTTTCATGGTGAGGAAGAAGATGATGACCTTCATTTCTCCCTTAGAAATAGTTAGAGGTGGATTGAAGATGAAGAAGCAAGAAGAAGAAGGGAAAAACCCTAGAGTGCTGGAGCAAGAGTTATTCTCAAAGAAAAGTAGCAAGAAGAAGAAGAAAGTGAAATGGGTTCACTATATGTAGAAAGTGGAATGGGTTCCATCACTTAACAAGTTTATTGGGCTAAAAACATCGTCTTCCGGGCCTCGGATGAGTTTGACGAAGAAGGAAGAAATGTTCAACGAAAAATCTAGTTTCCAAAAAATATATATATTTCGCAGGTTTCGGAGACATGGAAATTTGTGTCCAGATTTTGTGTAAAAAGACTATTTTGCCCTTATCATTAGAAAAATGGGGTTTCAAAGTCTCGAAAGAGGACGAAGCAAACACAAAAGTTGTAGGGTATGATAAGATCAATCAAATGGAGCAAAAACACGAATTTTCGAAATATCGAATGATACCCCATGTTCACGCAAAGTCACTAGGAAGGAAACCCCAAAGGGTCCCAATAGTAAAAGGCTCTCAAAATTCCCAAAGCTATATAAAAGCTATTCTAATCCCAAACTTAACCAAAATCCACTAATCTTACTTAGAACTAAAACACGACTTAATTAGTACTAATTGGAATCTCTTAGGGCAGAGTCTTATATGAACACTAGGAGAGCTATCAAATAATGGGACCCTTTTTTTTTCTTTTTGGGTTGGATAATGGGACCCATTTAATGATGGCAAACTGATAATTATAATCACACGATTCAATCTTGGTAATCGTGGGACCCAACAAATTATGGTAGTATGAGACCTACCTAATGTTGGTAATCACAATGAAAGCCCCGAGCGTGACATTTGTAGGACCCACCTAATATTGATAATTAAGAAGGGCTATATAGTCGTGATATGGCTATAAGGCCCCACATTAAATTTGTAAGCACTGTGAGGCCAATCTAATAGTGGGACTCATAAATGTTAAAACTTATAGTGTGCATTATAATTAATAGTTGCTCATAAACTCTCCAATGATTTTTACTCAAACTCTCCATTCTTGTTTAGAAAAGATTGTTTGAAGATTATTTTATACAACATATCCTTGAATAATGTAATATGAATGTTTTTTTGAAGAAAGTGAGACATTGTAAGATACTTTTTAAGTTATCGAAACACATCTTTTTTAGGTGAATAGATTGCTTTCTAAACTAGTAGATAATATAGCAAAATCTCTTTAAATATCTCGTTTCTAAACACCCCCTTAATTCTTAAGGAAACTACGGAAAATTTCCCTATAGGACCCCATAGGACCAACGAGGACCCAGTAGCATGTTGAAGGCAGGAGGGGTCCTCAAGTTCCTTTTCAGTCTTTTTTTTTTTTTTTATCATTTTGTGATATGATCGATATCGACCATGTTGTAGTGTTCAGCAAATAAGACGATTACATGTTGGAAAAAATCTGACTGACAGATTGGTCGATATTGATCATTAGGAGGAAGTAGTAATGGTCGATATCAACTGTTTTGTCGTGTTCAACGAATTAGACAGTTATATGTTGGAAAAAATCTGACTGACAGACTGATCGATATCTACCATTAGAGCTAAGTAGTGATGGTCAATATCGACCATTAGAGCTAAGAAGAAGAAAAAGCGCTCTCTCTCTCTCTTCCATTGGCGAGTGAGAAGAATACAGATCAAATGTTCGACAAAATGACTGAGAGTACCAAGAGCGAGAGACAAGAGAGAGATGATAGGGGCGAAGAGAACCTCGATCGTCCATTTTACGACATTGAATTTTATTCCGTTTGACGATAGGATGGAGAATTTCCATCGTTTTTTATCATATTTCACGAGACTGACTGATTCCCATTTTTCATTCCCTCTCCCTCGCTTGCTGTCTTGATCTTTGTTCCATTTTCTTTCCATGAAATTGGGGGTTTTGTTCTTTTTGCCTGAGTGTCCTGTTTTTGGAAGATTGCTTGAAAATCGTGAAAATGAGATGATTTTAAGGCTCTATTTGTGAGAAAAATCGTAGCTTTGAGGATTTTGAGCTCATATGCTGGTCTGTGATTGTTTTGATTCCTGTTTCCTATGCTCGTTTGTCTGCTATGTGTAGTTTTTGGAATTCTTCTTGATTTAGTGAAGAAAGGTTAGTTCGATGAAAGATTTGTTTTTCTTAAGGGAAAGTTTGGATTTTTTTTTCTTTTTTTCAGTTGTTGAGTTGATTCGAAATCTCTTTCACAAATGACCGGGGTGCTGAGAATGAGATTTTGAGAAAATCATGTTTTTTTCTTCTTTTGAGTTGTTTTGGGAGGGTTCTGCTGGGCCTTTGGGGTAGCCTGGAAATTGAAATCCCAGTTTTCTGATACGGTATATCATCTACAAATTAACATCAAATACCACTGCTATTGATTCGGGCCACAAGAAAAAAATTTATTCCAATCTGATGATATGGGAGTGTTTGGCTGGTTTTCCTTTTTTACTCCCCCGTTTTTCTGTTGTAATCTGTCTATTATGTGCCTAAATTACTGGAATCGTGCCTATGCCTCCATCGTCCTCAGCCTCCTGCCCATCACCAGCATTGACCCCAGAGGAAGGTCAAAAGACCCCTCCTGTCTTCAACATGCTATTGGGTCCTCATTGATCCTATGAGGTCCTAAGGGGATTTTTCCCCTAGTTTCCTCTTAATTTTCTTTTATACAATCTGTTTTAATGTGATAAAATAAATAAATAAAATTTATACTTTATAATATATATATTGTATAATATTTTATATTTTTTTAACTCTGATAGCAGGATATTTGGGTCTGTACAAGATTAGACTCAGATCTGGACTTGATTATCAACTGTCCAAGACGAGGGTCCTCATATCAACTGTTGGAATCATTAGGAAAGTGGGTAATCTGGAGGTTTATTGACATCCTAGAAGGAAAGCTACAGTTACTGCAAATTAAAAAAAGAATCAATGACTTCAATTTTCCATTTATCATAGTTTCAAAACCTACTAAATCAGGATATTATAAAAACTTTGCAATTCAGTTCTTGTTGGAGCCCCAAAGGAACGGGCATAAATAAATAAGTAGAAAGAATAATACAGTTACATTATCTTGCCTTCATTGAACAGAGGAAGGCAATTGAAGAAGGAAAAAAAAAATGAGAGAGAGAGAGAGAGAGAGAGAGAGAGAACAATACAACAAACAACAAAGAAACCGGCAGTACTATGCTATGATGCACGGATACATCAAAATGGGCAACGTATCGTGTCGTGTCGTATCCGATACTTCACTTTTTATGTGTAAAATCCGTATCCCTGCCCTATCTATAGTGTGTCCTTGCCATATCCATGCTGCATCATAGGTACTATGACTCAATACCTGTATTGTGTGGCTCGTCTAGATCCTCACTGTTTAAATAGAAGTAGCATTGCTTGCTGGTGAATGCTGACTTTATTTGCACTCGTGAAAATCCAGTATAACCCCTCTCTGTCTTGGCTAAGCCAATGTCAACAATATACTTCAAAAGGTCATGTTTCTGAACAAAACGTTGTGCTGCATATTCCTCAAGCCGCATCCACTGAATATACATAGCAAACACATTCTAATCATTTTTCAGTTACCATTTATCACAAGGTCAGAAGCATTGGAAAAGGAAAAGTGTTGGTCACTTTTCAGCAAACTCTCATCGCCGTCGTCTTCTCCTTTTTTTCTTAATTTATAGCTAGGTATTAGTCACAAAGCCTCGATATGAGAAAACATAACCAAGTCTTGGCAGCAGAGGCTTACAAATAGTTTGTTCATAAGAGTTGGCAGGCTTCTTTCATTTCACTCTTAACACAATAGGGGAAACACTGCCCCCTTCCAATAGAGCCAGTTGTTCAAATCAACCCTATGAACTGCATGCGGTGGTGCCAACCATTTGTTGATTCAAACAATTCACACGGTGATCTTACAATGGACCAGGATATCAAGGATAGCCCCCATCAGATTCAAACAATCAAATCCTCCTCCATTAGTTGTGGACCATTTATTTTCCATTTTTTTTAAGCAAACAGAGATGTTATATGTTTAGCATGGATCAATGGCTTAATCGTCCATCCTCAAACAACAAACAGATGGCCAAAATCATCCGCCAGAAGATTTGATCATTACTGATCCTATGATGAGACCCACCAAATGAACATTTTTGTATCTGAGAAGTGGGCCCCACCTGCAAATTCTGTCCCAAGAAAAAGTCAGCATCATTATTACCTTTACTGTTGAAGGAAAAACAGTTTTTCCTTATATTTTGAAAGTAACATGTCCAATTTTACATTTTCAGAAAGAAGTTACCTGGGCAGCCTCAATTTCTAAATCTTGCTTGTGAATGTCAAAGGAGAGGGGACGCAACATGCATACAAAGAATAAATCTGACTTCTCAAAGAAAGATTGGTGGCTTTGCCTGTAAATTAAACTCATCAAGTTGGAAATATTTCAAGACTCAAGTACAGGCAGATAGCAAACTATGCTACAAGTTATAAATGTCAGATTGATATCATATGATACAGCTTCCCAACTAGAAAAACTACAAAATCAAAACAGAAGTATGAATGTAAGTTAATTGTGTATGTCTAATAATGACCAAACAACAAGCAGATAGTGAACTGCGCTATAAATTGTAAATGTCAACTTTCCCAACTAGAAAATTAATATTCTCTAAAGATTAGAACAAAAGTGTCCATATCATTTCATTGTTATTTTCAAACAATCTAACAGAACAGCTGCAGAGCACTGAAACAGTGAAGCACCTATGGAATCCAATATAGTAAAAAGTATTTGCTTCCCAACTAGTACTACCTTCAACCAACAAAGGTACAGGGTGCGGATCAACTCGCATCCCCAGATGATGACCATATGATCCCATCAATTAGCTCACTGAAAGGTTTATGGATCAGTTCAAAAGCACCAAAGTTCACTGAAAGGTTAGGGCTGGATTAAAACTTGAATGGCTCAGTTCAAACTGCAACTCATGGAACATCCATATTAAATAAACAGGAAAAGTTCAGAGAAAAAAATCAGAATAAAAGCTTTTTTCAGGCCTCACTCAACTGGGCCTTAATCGGCCTAAAACCTTGAAGGATGCAACCCCCTAGGTCACCCATTAGTCTTCTTTATGATAGTGGGCTCCATCTGTCCAGACAGTGGACCACATGGGCACCACAGCCACAAACAGAACTGCCGTTCTGTACACAACAGCACCCAACCAGTTTGGATTTAAGTTTATTTTATTTAATAGTTTTTTTTTTCTATGTATTAGGACTTATTTGAGTTCAGGGTTTCACTTACGTTGTGAATAGATTGATGTTTGAGATTAAATAGGGTTTCAGGGCTGTTAGCACGTGGTTATGGGATTGGAGTATATTAAGTTTAACGTGTAGTTCATCGGCGTGTGAAAGAAATTGGAGTACATTTGAACAGGTGAGATTGTTAAATTTATTTTCGGTAATTAGTTATATAATTTTTATAAATGTTGACATTTAATGATTTAATCAAACTTTTATATAGATACATTCAAAGAGCAGAACCAGACTAGGGCAACAATGTCTTAATTCTTTAGTCTTCGTTAAATGCAATCTAAATCTCCAAGTCCATCAAAACAAGAGAGAGGGATCAACCTCTTGATCATATATGCTTGTGAGATATGGAATCTAATGATGAGTGTATCACTAAAAAAGAAGATTTTGTTTTAGACAATGACATGTCATGGATGGACCTTGGACTTGGAGAATGCTTCGCCGATCTTGCTAACGAAGGGACGAGTAGACAAGATAGACGACGAGGTATTACAAATTTACAAAATGTCACAGTCTAAACATTAATTTTCTTTTTTATTTTAGTAAAATAAAATTTTGGAGTCTTGTTTTATAGGGCCTAGAAAACTTACATTTGGAAGAAAAGATAAGGGAAAGAGGAAAGTATCCGAGCTTGAGGAAGAAGATGCTCCGGTGTCTTCATTTGACACTGAAGAGAAAGTTCAATGTCTTGACGACAGATCATCTTCATTTGGTGATGATGATATTGGAGATGATGATGTTGACACGGATATGGTCCTGGTCCATGATGGGGATATCAGGATATGAATTGATTATTTGGAGATATATACCTTGTCTTTTGGTGTTTTGGAATTAATATTTTGTATTATTTAGATCATGAATGAGCTCATGAGCTTCTTTTGATGTTTTTGGGATGGAGTATTTTGTGTTTAGGTCATAGATTAGCTCATGAGCATTTTTTTTTTGTTGAAAGAACTTTTTCCTTTTTCAATATATAAATGTTGCTATGTATGGAAAATGGATGAGATATGCATATCTATATTTTTTCTTATTTTGACATTTTTTTTAATTTTTTTTAAATATTTTGTTAAAATTAGTGTGAATCCTATGATTTGCGATTCGATTCGATTCGGTGCCTAACACAATTCCGGATTCGATTACGATTTTCAAAACTATGCAATTGCAGCACCATATGTACCGCACATCGCACCGCACCACAATCCCGCCGCCATTGCGTTCTTGGGTCATCCTTCCCGTCTCCTTCGTTAAAAGCCAACAACAAGTGACGGCTGACTTTCCTTTTAACTTTATTCTTTGCTCGAAGTCCAAGGACTAAAGGAATGGAAAGGTAAAGAGAAGTCACACGTGGAACTCACACCAGGTATCTATGTGAAGGTTTACTGCAACATATATTTGGGCTTGGTCGGATCCCAGTTAGGCCAACCAAACCTGCACTCCAAACCATACACATCTGAGCACCTATAGCGACGGTCGATCAAAGCAATTTGACCATATCAGCAGTCAAAATTTGTTTTCATCATCTTGAAGTCATCTGAAATCCGATTTCAAAAAATCCATCTTCGTTATTGTGCTCGTGGAGAGCAGATCTACACATCAGGTCAGTCGATTTTTTATTGCATAAAAAAATAATAATGTTAGTTCACAAGGAGGAAGTGGAGTTTTCCTCCACAATATGGAGTAATTGACAGGAACCGTTGCGGAATTAACAAAACATGTTACTCAATTATTCCCAAGGATTACTCAGCTCCAAGAAACTGTTTTAAGGATGGATACTAGAATAATAAATTTGGAAAATAATCGGCATGGGGGTGCTAACCGAGATGATGGAGGAAAATTCGAAATCCACAAGATCAACTGGCAGTCAATGTTGATTGAGACTTATGAATTAAACTCGTGATTCTCGAATATGATGGAAAACTGAAACCAGATAGATTTATATATTGGTAAGTGTGCATCGAAAATATTTTCCCGCATAAGCCAATAACTGAGGGCCATAAAGTTACTTTGATAGCAACTCGATTTCGCAATTATGCAACAATTTGGTGGGCCAAGTTACAAAAGAATAGGCGGAACCAAAACATAGACCCCCTTGAGACATGGATTGAGATGAAAAATCTTTTGAAGCAAAAGTTCATTCCCCTCAATTATTCAAGATCTCTACGTTCAAGCTTTCAAGACTAATGATGAAAATAGCAATAGCGGCGGGCATAGCGGCCTGCCACCAAAACGCTACGTAGCGATTCGATTTCGAAAAATCGTAAAAAAAATATGAAAAAATTGTAGAAAATCTAGAATATTGGAAAATGAGAGAAAATGTATTTTTTTTTGCAAAAGTAACTAAGATAAGGGGGCGTAGCGGTCCCCTCATTGTATGAAGTCGTATATCGCTGTATAAATAGAAAATAATAGTAATGATCATTTTTTTCACATGTGTTCATGTTGCTTAGTTATGCTAACTTAGAAACTAATGAAAGGCTCATAAAAGGAAAAAACTATGTCATGAAGTCAAGACTTAAGACTTAAGAATATCTAGAGAAAAAAAAGACATCTACCAAAGGAGGTGTCTAATAGGATGTACTTAGAGAAGAATCCTTGAAAAAAACTCTCTGTATCGACTATAATTCAGCAAGATCATGTGCTTTTTTTGTGTTCTTTTAAACATAAAAAGGTAGAAGAGTTGTGTAGAAATGTTATTTGGAGAGAAGAAGAAAAGAAATAAGTCTTATTATGCATTTTTAAAAATTTTGGAAAGTAGAAATTTTTCTCACCCCGCAGCGGCCCGTAGCAGCCGCTACAGGTGTGACGGCCGATATATTGGCCACTACGTATATTTTCATCCATGTTCAAGACTTGAAACAAGGATTCAAGACAGTTGTTGAGAATTCTAAAGAGTTTAAGATAATGAAAGCTCATTGTGGCTTAAATGAGGCTAATGATGTGTTGGTTGACCGATATTTTCATGGGTTGAGAACTGATATTCAACATATCCTTGCATTCAAGAATTTTGATAATGTTGATGAGATCATCCAACATGCCATCAAGGCCGAGGATATCGCAAATTATAAAACCCGAAAATTTAGTGCATCTAAATGGGCTGCACAAAAGACCTCATCACTGTAAGATTCTAAACCAAGTGGTTCGTTGGAAAAAAAATTATCCAAGCCCAAAGGTCAGAATAAGATCACCTGTTTACATTGTAAACAACAGGGGCATCGCGCAATGGAATGTCCAAAACACATACACCTCATTGAAGATGCAGGTTATGTGAAGGACACTTCAGATGATCCTAAGGGTAAATGACACAAAGGAAGTGGAGGAAATAGGTCCCGGGGAGGGTCTTGAAGCTCTAACGGTCCTTAAAGAAACTACACCTACTGTTGAGAAAAAATTGTTGCAGAAAAATATTTTCCATTCAACAAGTACAGTACATGGGCATACTTGCGCAATTGTAATTGATGGTGGAAGTTATGATCATCTCACAAAATCTTGTTGATCGCCTGAAGCTGAAGGTTTATAAGCATAATCGCCCCTATTTTTTCAAATGGCTAATGACAAGTGATGAAGTACAAGTGCGACATACATGCCAAGTCACATTTGCCATTAGTGAAGATTACAAATATACAGTTTGGTGAGATGTGCTCCCAATGGATAGTGGTGATAACCTATTGGGTAGCCCATGGATGTATGAGAGAAATGGCACTCCTAGTATGCGCGACAACACGTACACATTACCCAAGATAGTTTAGGAATATTTTATATTCTTAGTAGGCTTCTATGTTTTCTAAAAGAGTTGTAATTAGGGTAGTTTCTATTATTGGATTAGGTTTTCTTAGGTCCCAAGTTTGCTTTTCTATTTATATTGTATTGTAGAACTCTTTTTCTCAGACTTTGATTATTGAATAGAATTATCGTGGGTTTCTATCCGTCCGAGGTGCGTCCTTCATGTTGAAGTCTCAGCGGTGGTGTGTTGAAGTGTCTGTGGACACATGCTTCTGCACTCCATGCAAGCCGTAACCCCAAGGCTTGCATCACGCACCAGATGTCACAAAGGAAGTTCTAGAATTATTAAGAGGAACTTTTTTTTATACATTGTTGGGAACGTTAGCTCAAGGAGGAACCTATTTGATTGCAAGGGTTATATATTTATGCATTTTTATTATTTTGAAATGGTAATGACAATTTATTCACCAAAAAAACATAAAATTACAGAAAAAATGGAAACCCCCAAGAAACAGAACTAAACGACCCCTAAGACCCCTAAGGCAAAACCAAACCACCAACAAAAAATTACATGACACAGCAGCAAGCTAACAATGGTTCCCTTCCCTTATTTGCCATACGTTGATCATAAATTACAACAAGAGAAAAGCATAAAAATTATTTTCCATAATTCAATCAATGTAAGGATGAAAGAAGTGGAAATGGTCTACAGGCAATCTTTTGGTTAAGGTAGTAGCATCCAATCCATAACTAAACAAATGGGCCCACATCCAACTTGTTCAGAAGTTTGCAACAAAGAGATTCTTGTAATGATTAAGGCATTATGTTCAGCAGTTGTCTTCTAGTGATTTCCTTTTATCTTGGTTGTTGCTGGTTTAGTTGACTGCTCATCATGACTTGTAATTCAGCTCTCTTCATTTTCTCATTACTTCCAAAAAAATATGGGAAATTAAAATTGCACAACTATAACCAGTATCACTGAGAGAAAAGTAAAGGAATTTATCTTTTCATTTGAATGTGTAAGGTGTGCCTTGACATAAGCAAATCACAAACCTGAATGCAAGTACTTCCACAAATTCAGTGTCAATCTGCCACATTATAAAGATTAGTCACCTATTTAACCTTTTACAGAAGATTTTGATTTTGTCCAATTATAAGTGGATTTTAACAAAAAAAAAAAAAAAAAACAACAACAACTTACTCCTGTCTCTTCCTTGACTTCTCTTATTGCCCCAGCAGAAATGTCCTCACCCTGAAGAGAAAAGAGGTCAATGAGCATCAAGAGAAATTGCTATTCGTAAACAAAACAAAGCCTAGTTTTGCGTAGACACAAAATTGACAAACCTGATTCACAACTCCAGTAGGAAACTTCCATAACCCTGTCCCTCGAAGTTTTCCACTCTTTTCTTGGACCACCAGCACCTACCAAATAATGAAGTTCAAAACTACTGAGCGATTCAAACCGTCACTGCCAATAGAAATATATTGACTGATACATAACAGGACACATGCTATAAAAACTTTAATAGAAGTCATTTAATTAAAACTAACAATCCCAATTTTGAATCTTATCATTTAGCAAAATAATTTTACTCAGTAAGAAAAATTAAAGGGAAAGAAAGGGGAAAAGTTAAGACTGACAATTCCATATAGGCTTTTAGTACTCTTTTCTTTTCTTTTCTATCTTTTTTTTTTCACTTTTCTAAAACAGCACTTATTACCCAATTTAAGAAAAGCAGATGGAAAAGGCTGGAAGGTCAAGACTAATGACAAAGAGGGGGTACCTCTCTTTTATCATTCATCACAAATCCACCAACACCGACTCTGTGGGAAGCATTTACAGGGAGAGTATGAACAGTCTCAGGAATCCAATATACAAGCATCAAATATTTCGGTTCTGCATGGTGGTACCAAAATCCTTCCTGCAAATTAGTTGGAAAGTCAATTGATACTGTAATACATAAATAGTCATCAAAATATGTGACGAACAAAATGGATAACTGAAAGAAAAAGCATACAAGGGCTTGTTGTCTCATTCATTAAGAGTCAACATCCTCTAAGAATATTGTCCCAAGAGAGAAACCATATATTCTATACAACAATAAAATCTATTATTCACCATAGGCCGTATGATAGTAAAATCTATTGTTATAGGCCACAAGTTAAAAAAAAAAAAAAAAAACACTAAAACCACTAGTTGAAGATACAATAGAATCCCACTACAAAGACAGCAATCTCAGTTCTCTCATATGAGGAACGAAAAATTATTACATATCTGATGCAGACAGCAGAGGGAAAGATGCGGGGTGGACGGAGATAGATATGGAGATAAGGAAGATTGGGTTCACACCAAACTCTGATCTGGAGGCGTTAGAAAGTTGGGCTCTCACCAAACTCTAAACCAAGAGGCAATAGAGATCTCCAAGAGGAGATGGAGAAGAAAACTCAATTTTCATTAATCATCAACCATTAGTTACTAATTAGCCAAAGAGGCTTTACATCATTATACAGGGAAAGAAATTAACCATAAGACTAATCTAGACCATCCAAACACATTGATGGCCAGGATTAAAACATCCTAACAAAACAACTTAAAACATAATTAAAAGCTCTAAATAATGTGAAAAAAAAAAAAACCTTAAAATGAATGGGCTGAATGAATGGGCTGGGCCTAAAGGCTTGGTCAAGACAGATGGGTTGGGCCCATTGATGGGTTGACCCATGGGGGCCATGGTTCTATCTTGCATCAGATTCTCCCCTTTTTGGAGAGAGCTCGGCCTCGAGTTCTGTAGATGTCATCCAGGATGGAAAATCAACCAAATAGCTTCTTGTGGTGCTGCTTGATCTTCATGCTCCTTGCATGGCTTGGTGGCTTGACTCAACATTTTCAATTGTAAGCTTGCCTTCCACATAGAAGTATAATGAGGGAACCGATGCTTCTGAAATCCGGAATTTGCTTGGATGTGAGATCTAACCAGTAGATGCATTAGTCCTTGAATCTCAACTGTTCGAATACGATCTTCTAATATGGAGCGATCTCTGAAGATGAAATCAGTATGGGGAACTTCAATCACTTGATTTTCGTTTTCAACCTCTTGAACAGTAGCTTGTTCTTCTAATGCTTTAACTGGTTGTTCTGGAAGTGTGCTTACAATGGGTTCTATCAGATGCTATGTTGGCTTGCATACTATTTCCAATCCTTCAACATGCTTGTATTCTTCTTCTTGGGTTGCTTGCACTTGTTGATCAACACTCTCCAAAGAAGAAGATTCCGCTTCTTTGCCTCCTAGTTCATATAAAGTAGAATCCTTGCTTGGAGTCTCATCTATCACTTCACCTAAATTTATTGTGGAATCACTGGATTCTTGCTTTAGTTCCTGCAGTAAATCTATCATACGTTCCATCTTGTCTTGCATTTGCTAGGCAAATTGATCAAAGGTAGCATTGAACTGGGAGGAATCTTGAATAGGTTTCACAACACCAGTCTAGGATTCATTTGTCAGTCTCCACAATATGTGCTTTTGTGGATTATTGAAAATTTTGTGCTAGAGGCTTGGAGATTTCCATGTGAGACCGATTAAACTTGCACTCAACACGACTTGTTTCTCTATATGCATCATGCATGGTCCTGATGTCCTTCATATGTTTTAATATGCTTGGTTTCAAACCTTTGGTAAAGCCGATACAATAATGCTCCTCATTTTCAACTAATTGACATATGTTTTGGAGCCATGAAAATTTATCATAATATTCATCAACTGACATCTCTCATTGTTGCAAACTCATGAATTGCTGAAAGTTGACCATATTTTTACTTACCAACCTCCATAATTACGTCTGAACTATACTCTTTGAATTTCATTGAAAATTTCAATGCGTTCCAACCATGGCTTAAAAAATCGGCCGAGTCCGAGTCGACTCGGACTCGGCACATACCGAGTCGGGCCGCATGGGGCTCGTACTCAAATCATGTGACTCGGCCGAGTCCTAATGTGACTAGATTGAGTCCCATGGGACTCGGCCATGGAACTCGGCCGAGTCCTAATGCTACTAGGACTCAGCCATCCAACTGAAGTTAGGGCTCAGCCCAAGTCAGCCAAGTCCCATGAGACTCGGCGAGTCGACTTGTACTCGGCCATGAACGAGTCTGGTTCCGAGTCCGGTTTTTAAACCACGGTTCCAACTTCATATTGACTTGGGTCAAAAAAAGGGAATGTAAATTTAATGCTCTTCAAAAATCAAACTAACCGGCATATTGGGTTTTCGGAAGCATGCAGGTGAAGGCGGACTGTCAATCAGACTGTAAATGGCCTCAATTCTAAAAGAAAATTCTGGTAGCGGGGCGGGTCAACTTTGCAATTTGACCGGCTATCGTTATTGCTTGCCAATTGTGCCCCACTGGCTAGGCTGAATTTGAGGCCCACAAATTTATGTTAGGGAATCCTTATGAAGCCAAATTCCAGCGAGGCCGTCCGTTCGAACGAAACACCTTGCGCACATGTGCAAGGGGATTCTTTCGCCTCGTGCGTTGTGCACAAAAAAAAAAAACAAAAGGGTTGAGGCCCTTGTCGCTGTAGGGCTTCGACAAAAAACGATGGGAGGGCTTTGACCCTTGGCTTCAGCTTCTCTGTCGAAAAGGAGACGATGATGCGGGCGGCGTTGATGACAACTGGAGATAGTGGCACGGATGATGCCCAGAGCTACCGCAAAACTGGTGATGTCATCCTCTGCCAAAGGTGCTGGAACCAGAAGATGATAGTGATGGAGGCTGAGGAGATGGTGGTGCAAGCTGATTCTCCTGCTAACCTTGATGGATGATGTCGATGGTGTTAGGTACTTCTTCCCTCTGGTTCTCTTTTGTTTCTTCTCCCTTCTTTTTTTTTTTCTCTCTCTCTCTCTCTCTTTTTATTTTTTTCTTGTTTTTTAACGGTGGGAAAGGGCTTGGTTTTTACTTTTGGGGGTGTTCGGTGAAAGGTAAGTTGGTAAGGGTTTGGGAATGGGTGACTGTGTTCGGGGGGCCCCGTTGGCAGGATCGATGGTGGGGTTTTGGGTTCTTACTGTTAGAAGAGCTGATTTTGGGTCAAAGTAGGGTTTCGAGAATTTGGGGAAAATGTTGGGGACTCGGATTAGGGCTTAGGTACAGAGATTTTGGTTTTTAGGGTTTTAATTGGAGGTTAGGGTTTCAGTATGGGTTTTGGTTTCTGATTTGAGGATTTTGGTGCTGTGATGGATTTTGGGATTTTGAGATGGCATTTGGGGATTCAGATTTGAGGATTTTTTTGCATGGATAACTGGGCTTTGGAAGGGATTCGATGTGTGTGGGCTGGGATGTAGTCGGCCAAAAGGGTTTGGCATGAGAGGGGTTCGGTGATGGGTTTTGGAGACAGTAGGTGGTGTGTGGGTAACGACGACGACGGATTTGGGTGTCGCTGGTTATCGGTTTGAGGGATCGGATGCAGGGATGTTGAGATCTGTGATGGCCGGGAGTAGCAAAAGTTGATGGTGTTGGTTCAGCAGCAATGATGGATTGCTGAGAATTGAATCCATGGTTGGATGGATCTTCGGCTCTAATACCAATTGATGCGGACAACAGAGGGGAAGATGTGGGGTGGATGGAGATAGATATGGAGATAGGGAAGATTGGGCTCACACCAAACTCCGATCCAGAGGCGTTAGAAAGTTTAGCCAATGGCTATACTAGTTAAAAGCCAATGTACGTATGATAGGACCCTTTGATAGATATTGTTTTGTCGTTCACTAACAGCTCGAGCTTTTGGTGTTTTGGTTACTAACATGGTATCAGAGCAAGGGGCCTTGTGCTTGAATCCCTAGGGACATGTTTTTGTTCACATATGGTCATTTGGCATGTTTCTATCCATGTGCGGAGCCCCACACGTGAGGGGGGCTATTAGGACCTTTTGATATTTATTATTCTATCGTTCACTAACAACTCGAGCTTTAGGTGTTTCTGGAAACTAATTACAGGATCATACACCGCTTGAGCTACCATTCCAACCAAAACCAATTGGTTTTGGAAGGAATGGTAGCTCAGTGAGTGCATAAGATCCTACAAGTGGCATTAGAGCTCCAAGTCACGGGTTCAAGTCGAGGGAGCACCATCCTAAGGAGGGATTGTTGGGCAGAGGCGTGCCACAATGCCGCTGCCTGCGACCGCTCTAAAAACAAGCTGGCGGGCACGATGTCGAATGCCGTATAAAACATTGAGTTGTGCCTCTTCCATCACCAATTGGTTTTGGAACGAATGGTAGCTCAGTGGGTGCAAAAGATCCTACACTAACACTGTAAACTACTTATTTGAGTCAGATTGGGAGACCCAGTTGATAAAGGGCATTGAACCATGAAACATGCTAGGAAAGATGGGAGGAACTAGGATACATAATTCCGGTAGGAAATAGGGGTTGTGTTTGAGTACAACTAAACCTTGCATTAGCCAATAGGGGTTCCAATTCTATTAAAACTCAAGAAAAGACTTTCCAATATAACTAAGATTCCTAGTTGCCATTAAACAAAACTCCCAATGCCATTATTAGGAGTAGATGCCCAACCACTTGCTTCCCACGAATATCTCTCTCTACATGCACTAAGGCACTCACACACCCAAGTCTATTCATCACTCTCATCTCCATCACTCAAGTAACATAACTAGAAGATAAACTAGAGGGAAAGAGGGGAAAACAACCTAGGGTTTGCAGTTAATTGATGCAAGATAACATTCGACAAGGAAATCAACCAATTCTAACATAAAAAAAGGTGAGTAAACAATCTGGATTAATTGATATGCATGATTCCTGTTTCGTTTGTAATCAATTAAATTCTAGAAAAAACTAAAAATAGTTCTAGCCATTTGGATTTGTAGAATCATCCTGAAACCCAACTCAGATGATGGGAGAATATCCAAACATAATGTGAAAATACAAAAATAAAGAGAGATGGGATAGTCGTCAATTCCCATTGGGAATTCCCATCGGCCGATCGTCATAAGGTTTTTCCCCTGGATTGTTTGGACCTATTTTCCATCCTAGGGTCTCGTTTTGGGGTTTTTACTACAATATCTTCTAGGATTTTGTTCCTTTTGGCATTATAACCTAGTTTGATGGTCTTCGATGTTTCCAAATTAGTTATTGTCATATGTTATGGGTATTGAATTTTGGTTAGAATTCCCCTTGTTTCTATTTTCTACATTTGACATAAATCTCAAAATCAACACTATGATGCAGAAGGGCCCAATTCCACAAAATATACCAATATTCATTATTAGGGCTTGGCTGTGGACCTTCAGGGATCCATGTTGGCCAAACGAACCCTACATGGGTTGAATTCAGGGTCATGTGACCCTACGGCATCATGAAATTAGTGATTTTGGGTTTTCTCGCATGTGGCCACTCTAGGGTTTGTTAGTTTTGATGATTTCAGCCTTGTATATTGGATTTGAGACTCTTAATGATGTTTGAATCTGGTTCCAGTAATTGGTGACAATTAGGGTTAGGTATTCTTCTTGTTCTATTAATCTACATGTGTAGGAATGCCATATGACGAAAGGGGATGATGTCAACATGCATCAAAACCCAACATATTGCAAATCAATAACAAATCAGTTAATCGTGATGGAGTAACCTATTTGGAAACCACAAGTTGGTTGGCCAAGATGTTTTATTGAGACCATGCGGTTTTTAACAATCGTAGTGTGCAAAAGAGGAGATTTTGAGCTATGAATTTTGTGTCTCCTTCATTAGAGATTTTCTCCCATTATATAGAATACAAATGCCTTATCAAAGGCTACAAATCAGCTAATCTAATTTACAATCTAAAATCTAATTACAATCTAATTAAAGAAGGAAGAAATTGTGCAACGATTTGACCAAATCCAACGAGATTGGATATCATCATATAGGGCCTAAGTGGGGCCTGAGCCATCCAAGTGGGCCTAAGCCATCTTGTATTTGACACCCCCCCTCAAATTGATGCTGGGGAATCCACAAGCATCAATTTGCTAACCAAGAACTGATGGCGAGGTCGCGAAAGTCCCTTTGTGAGGATATCATCATTTTGAAGATCAGAAGAGATGTGAGGAAGGCTAATCACATCACACTTGTATTCGTCGCGTATAAAATGGCAATCAATCTCTATGTGTTTAGTGCATTCGTGGAAAACTGGATTGGTAGTAATACGAATTACACTAGTATTGTCTGCATAGAGTGGTGTGGCACTATCAGCAAGAAATCTGAGATCGGAAAGCAACCCGCGAAGCCAAAGAATTTCTGAACAAGCAGCAGACATAGCACAATACTCAGCTTCGGTGGAAGATTTTGAGACCTTATCTTGTTTCTTACATTTCCACGAAATCAAGCTATCTCCCAGATACATGCACCATCCTGTGGTAGAGCGACGAGTATCCGGACAACCAACCCAATCAGCATCTGAGTATGCTTTGAGAGTCAGGGAGTTGTCGGCCGGATAAAATAATCCACGGGTTGGTGTCCGAATTAGATGTTTAATGATACATCGAACTGCAGCCAAATGAAGATGTCTAGGATCAGTCATGAATTGACTGACTAAATTGACTGCATAAGAAATATCAGGACGAGTTATCGTCAAGTAGATCAGGCTGCCAACGAGGCGACGATAGTGAGTAGGATCAGAGAGAGGATCCCCACTGTCTTGCTGAAGTTTAACATTGACTTCAACCGGAGTATCGACGGGAGCAGAACCTTGAAGGCCAGCCATTTCAATTAAGTCAAGAGCATATTTATGTTGATGGAGTACAATGCCTTTTACAGATTGATGAACCTCAAGACCTAAAAAATAGTTTAGAGGACCAAGGTCTTTCATGTGGAAAGATTCATGAAGAGAGGCCTAAAGTTGGTGAATCATATCCGCATCGGTGCCTGTAATGATGATGTCATCCACATAAACAAGAAGAATAGTAATCCCCGTAGAAGCGTGATGAAGGAACATGGATGGATCATATGAACGAGGATGGAACCCCAAGTGGCTAAGAGCATGTTGGAATTTTTCAAACCATGCGCGGGGGGCTTGTTTGAGGCCATAGAGAGAACGTTGTAGTTTGGCAACAACACCCTTGATGATAGAGGAAACCCCCTGAGGAAGGCGCATATACACATCTTCTTTGAGATCACCATGAAGAAATGCATTCTTGACGTCCATCTGGTATAGAGGCCAAGATTGGGATGCTGCAATGGCAAGAATAGTCCTAACAGTTGTCATTTTTGCTACAGGAGCAAACGTCTCTTCATAATCAATACCATATTCCTGCCGATTACCCAGAGCAACAAGACGCGCCTTATATCGAGCCAGAGTCCCATCAGGGTTAAGCTTGATAGAATAGATCCACTTGCAACCTATTGGCTTCACAGAAGGAGGACACGGAACCACATCCCATGTATGATTTTGCGCAAGAGCATCCAATTCATCCTGCATAGCGTTATTCCAACACTCATACTGCACAGCCTGGGAATATGAGTTTGGTATAGAAGTAGAAGACATGGTGGCCATTAACGAAGTGTGGGTAAATCCATAACGAGTTGGAGGCACTGAAATCCGAGATGAATGACGTAAGGGAGGATCTCCAGTTGGACCAGATGCAGTTGGGAGATGTTAGGGGGACTATGTGTAGTCGCAGTTTTACTCCGCCTCTGATAAACGAAATTAGGATCAAATTTAACAAATGGTGTTTTATCCGAAAAACCAGGGAAGGAAACAACAGATGAGGACTCTACAGAATCAAGATGTTGTTGGAAAAAATATTGATTTTCAAAAAAGACAACATTACGAGAGGTACGAATGCGCCGTATGTGAGGATCATAACAAAGAAACCCCTTTTGATGACTAGCATATCCTAGAAATGCGCATTTAGCAGATTGGGCAGTAAGTTTGTTACGCTCAGAAGGAGGTAAATGTACAAAACACACCGATCCAAAAACATGTAGATCATCATAAGATGGTGTAGATTTGTATAATCGATAAAAAGGACTCTCATTTTCTATAGAAAAATAGGGTAATCGATTTATAAGGTGGGCAGCAGTACTAAGAGCTTCCGTCCAAAAACGTGTAGGAACAGAGGATTCAATGAGAAGAGATCGAGTAATGTCAAGGAGATGTCTATTTTTCCTTTCAGCGACCACATTTTGCTGAGGGTTATAAGGACAAGATTTTTGAGAAATTATTCCTTTTTGTCGTAAAAAATTTTGAAACTCTGTAGACACATATTCACCTCCCGAATCAGAACGTAAAATTTTAATGCAAGTGGAAAATTGATTCTCAACATATGCTAAAAATATCTTGAAAACATTAAAGACATCAGCTTTAGAATGCAAAAAATAGACCCATGTAAATCTACTATAAGTATCAATAAATTTCACAAAATATTTATAATGAGCATGGAACAAATGAGCAATACCCCAAACATCACTATGAACTAAATCAAAACACTGAATGCTACTGGAGGTAGAGACAGAAAAGGGAAGAGTCTTACTTTATCCCATCTTACAGGTAGCACAATCAAAAGAAACAAACTTAGATAATCCTATTGAGTTTAACAAACCAGAATTAACCATGTGAGACATGGTTTTAAAATTAGGATGTCCAAGCCTACTATGCCATAATTGACAATTATTTTGAGCAGAAAAACAAAAATCATTTGCTGAATTATTCCTAATTGGAGTAGATAGATCAAGAGAAAATAAGCGGCCAAGTTTAGGCCCCCTCGCGATCTCCCTCCCGGACATCTGGTCGTGCACAACGCAACCAGAGGAAGAAAAGGAAACATTATAGTTGTTTTCAACGAGTTGTCTAATTGAAAGAAGGTTTGAAATTAAATTTGGACAGTGATAAACATTCTTTAAGGGAAAGATACTGGAAAGATCTCCAATGGCAGTGATAGGAAGATGTCCGCCATTGGCGGTTTGAACATGAGTATTGCCAGTATATTTTGTCAAGCTAGAGAGTTGTGCACTGGAGTGAGTCAGATGATTTGATTCTCCGGAATCAAGATACCAAATGGAAGAAGGGGTTTTAGATTTACCTGTGATGCCAAGTGCAGAAAATGCATTGACGATCATTTGTTGAACCAATTCAGGAGTGAGAGCAGTGGAAGACAAATCAGGCTGTGAAGACACGGATGTGGACGTAGCATCAGCAATAGAAAAGTCCATCTTGGCAGCATAGGCATTGGGAGTCCGAGTTTGTGGACGACGGCGACATTCAGTAATGATGTGTCCCTTCTTCTTGCAGTAATTACAAAATTTCTGATTGCATTGTGTTGCAAGGTGTCCATATTTTTTGCAAGAGCAGCATTGGACCTTGCTCATATCCCGAGTCTGAGGAGTTGGAGAAGACTGTGAGACCTGAGGAGACTGAGTGTTCCCTTTTGCAGAGTATGCAACAAGATAAGTCGTAGTGTTCTGTTGTTCCAGGCGAGCATTTGTGCGAATATGTTGTTCTTCTCACAGAAGCTCATTCAAACAAACATCCAAAGATGGTAATGGGCTCCGGCTCAGCAGAGACGATGTTACAGTCTCATATTCAGGACGCAATTTCATAAAAAACTGGTCCCTGTGACTGGATGCTTGAAGCTCTTGTATAGTTTGAAGAACATTGCTTGGAACGGAAGCATATTTAATCCCATCATATTCACTCCACAAATTGCGGAAACCAGAATAGTAGTCCTGAATGGACAAGGTGCCTTGACTGTATTCTACAATTTCACATTCAAGTTGAAACTGTTGTGCAGAATTATCTTAATGATAAACTGTCTGCAAGTAACCCCACATCTCCTTAGAGGTCGTATAGGGTTTGAGGTTCAGAATCAGATGAGGTTCCACAGCCCCGAGAATCCAAGTTTTTATTTTCGCATCTTTTGTATTCCAAGTAGAAATCTTTTTATCATCCTCTGTAGGCTTCGGATCAGAACCAGAAACAAAACCCCATAATTCCTTGGCCTCAAGATATAGTTGAAATTGAAAAGCCCAGGCTGGATAATTTTTAACATTAAATTGAAGCAATTGAACTTCTGATTTCTCCATTTTTAAGAGGGCAGTGGCAAAAAAATACGAACAAAATTATCCAGCAACTGTGATTGCAAAAATGATGATGTATGATCACCAAAATAAGGCTGTTTCAAGCTACAGTAGCAAGGATGCAATAATCCAATGAGGGGATATATAGATCACTGATGGAAATCCAAACATAACCAAAAAATAACCAAAAAAAGCCCAAAAAATGCTTCAAACGGCCAAGATTTTTGCACAAAAATCTCAACGTGGGCCCCACGTATGGATCTGAACAAGAATCAGATCATAGATCTGAGTAAGAGCCCTATTTCTTCGATGATTGGAAGAAGTTTGATCTCAATCCAGTGAAGATCCAAGATTCCGGACGGTCTTGATCAAAACTTGTGCAAGATTTTGAAAAATCAAAAGAATGATCTAAAAACTAACCTGGAAGTGCCAAAAAATTCTGAAAAAATCACCAATAACCTCAGAAGACCCAAACGACCTTTGGCTGGAATGGTCGCTGAAGATGCCGTGATGATCACAAGTGGGCCACAGTACATCTGAGGCTGTCGCAGATCCTGAATGAGCGATGATGTCTGGAAACAGATCCTGGATCTGTTTTTCTTCACAAGAGAGAGTGGATCCTCTCTGATTAACTCCTTGGATGATCGAAAATCAAGAGCTCTGATACCATAACAATCGTAGTGTGCAGAAGAGGAGATTTTGAGCTATGAATTTTGTGTCCTTCATTAGAGATTTTCTCCCATTATATAGAATACAGATGCCTTATCAAAGGCTACAAATCAGCTAATCTAATTTACAATCTAAAATCTAATTACAATCTAATTAAAGAAGGAAGAAATTGTGCAACGATTTGACCAAATCCAACGAGATTGGATATCATCATATTGGGCCTAAGTGGGCCTGAGCCATCTTGTATTTGACAATTTTGAGTGTTTTAATCATGCTTACCTCCTGCCCTAGTTTTGGCATAGAAGTAGGGCCCTATATACCCCTAGATTTGTGGGCCACAAGTTTAACGACTTTATATAATAAAAAAACTGACCCTTGAACCAACGGTCTACTCCATTCAGATTAATGCGAACCCATAGGAGAATTATAGTTTTGGAGAGAGAGGAAGGAGGTCTAGTGGATCCAGGCCACCAGGTGAGTAGAATTCTGCGTCTTCTTGGTATTGATGTTATGGTTGATATTCTTGGCTACAAATCTCTAATCTTATCGCAATGTTGTTTCGGTTCCAAACTATGAATTAGATGACTGCTAAATCTGAATTTACCAACGGTTTGGTGAAGCTTTAATACATGTCGACACTGGATTAGATGTTTGATGGAGTAAAACTCAATTTCTGCAGTTGTGATATGATGAGTTGATTTTCTATAATTAAAGTGCTTCTAAACCTATGTTATCCAAGATGAAAGGAGTGGGATCAGGAAGAGAAAAACCAGCCAGAACTGTATTTTCCAATTCCAGCACGGCAAAACCCAGGTTGGGTTGTTTGTGGTTGTGGGACCACATGGCCCACCTGATCAGATATCTGGACCAGGGATCTGAAAGGGGACCCATGGTCGACCACTGCAGTGCTGGACCCATTCGGAGTGGGCCCCGTTTGGCCTACCATCCATGCACTTAAAAACCAAGAGGCGCGATTGAACAAGAAAAAGGGCCTTTGGTCGACAGCCTTTCTGGGACGACAGGGCTGACTTGATCATTGATCAGAACCCCACATCGGGTAGAGGACCTAGGAGCGACCTTAGTAGTGGTGGAACCAAGAAGAGTGGGCCCCACCTCGCCTACCATTCTATTTCTTCAAATCTGGGTAGCGTGAGTTCTGTCAATGGGTTTTCTTCGTATTTATTCAGGCTATGGGGCCCAGTAGTGCTACCTGATGCCAAATCAGAACCATAGAACCTGTTGTGGAGCCCTGGGCGACCTTGGAGAACAGGCCCCATCATGGATTGGGCCGGTGGGACCCACTTTCCAATACATCAATAGTTCCAGGCGTGAACTACCTTGTTTCCGGAAGACAGCGACATTCTGTGTTGATGCTTATTGTTTGTTATAAGTTTGAAAATTAAAATAAGGCCTTTTAGTTTAAAGAAATGCCTTAGACTCTCTTTTGACTCAAGTGCTATAGGGATGCATGAAATTAAACACTACTGTTGATTGGAATGTTAACTATGGTTCATGAACAGTGAATGGTATCCTTTAATATGTGATTACTTCATAAAGTATGATGGAGTTGAATATTAATTTGTTAATTTTGATAATCTTATTTTGATTGCTTACTGATTTAAGTTGTGTTCACTGTTATTGAATTATGATGATTATTGATTAGAAATTTATCTTGATTTACCGTTTGACGTTACAATGAGTAAAGATGATTGGTAGAAAATTTGGGATACTGTCCTCACAACGGATATGGTCAGGGAATGGGGCTGATGAAACCCGGAGACAACCGTTAAGGACAAAATCTCAAATTATCATGGCGTCTATGTTAGAAAATATTAATGAAAATTATTTTCAAAATATTGTTGGATTTACCCATTGGATACCCCTAAATGCACTAGCATGAGGCTAAGAGTTGGATCCTTCTGATGTGGCTTTCAGACTATTTGCATTTTGCGTAATTGTCCTGGCTTTAGGCCAGTTGCGCTTGGTAGCTATAGGTCAGTCGAACGACTGACTATGGCACGCTTTTGTGTTCTGCAGAACCCTTGAGGTGTATGTGTGTTTTGGAGCCAGTGCAATCAGTTGTTAGGCAGGGATCCCACGGTTAGAATTAGAGAACCTAACTGAACTAATCCCAACGCATGTTTCCTTTTTATCTGATTTATAAATTATGAACAGAATGGTTAAAGAAATTGGATATGATAATGTACTCTGAACTACGAACACAATATGAGTTGATGTTCTCATGCTCAGGGTCTTTGTGGTTATGGAAATTCTGGACCTTTGGGTTCAGGTTGTATTATGGATGAGGGCCATGGAGGCCATCGTGTTGTATGGTCCTTGGTGGACGTTGTGTTGTTTGGTCCTTGGTGGATGTTGTGTTGACTGGTCCTTGGTGGACGTTGATAGAGAAATGATGCTTGAGTGTCATATTGGGACATGTGCAGCCTTGGTGGCAATGTATTGAGTGGCATCTTGGGATATGTGCAGCCTTGGTGGCAGTGTAATGCGGACCAGGTGCAAGGATGTAGTTCAGAGATATGATCTGGGATGGAGATTGGGTTCAATTTTTTTTTTTTATTGTAATTGAATATTGTATGCTATTGGAACAATTTGTGGAATTTTATTTAATTGATATGTTCGGCATCATGTTGCTAGTATAGGAAATTCTATTCACTCAGTACGACTGATTATTGTTTTCGCCCCAATCCAGGTATGATAAGCATAGAAAGGCAAGAGGTACCTAACGACGAAAAGATTAGTTTTTACGTCTGCGGTTGAGAGTTTCGGCGCTATCAAATACCTAGACACATACTTGCAAAGAATGTTTTGGAAATTACGTAGTTATTTCTTTATTCGAACATTATTGGATTTTCAATATTGTTTTAATTAAAATTTCAGATTTTTTGCAACAAGCTTGGTTACTATGCATCAAATGATTTGACTTATGATGTGTGAATGTGATGCTTTAATAAGTCTCGACACGGAATTCGAAGGGCCCCGGATTCCGGATCGTGACAGTCCCCAACCCATAGCCAAACTCCATATTGGAGTATTAGCCTTGGCCAAGCCACATTTGGGTTCTGGCCCTTGTCTGAATTTGTATGTTTTTGAGTTTAATCAGGGTCATTATCATATATTAGATCCTTGAGTGAATTTAGTTGGTGTTGTATTTCTATGAATGAATGGTAACGCGATATCCTTTCAATATTGTGAAGTGTATTTGTGTTACATGATCTAGTTGCTGGAAATTGACTGTATACATTGTGAAGTAGCCATGGTTATGGGTGAATCAAGTACTGTTGATAAACTTGTCAATGTGATGTTTGTTTTTATGATAAACATTACAACTGAATTAGTATATGGCATGTTAGTTTACCAGGAATTTGTGGTGGACATATATAAACTGATATTCTAGCTTATGTGGGCGGGGTATAACCACTTTTTATGCCAGTTGGATACCAATATTGAAAGTGATGGGGGCATTATCAAATCCATGGTGTGTAAGGGATGGCTGGACTCAAGCTGACAATTGACTTTAACAATGATAGAGAATTTATTTTGGATATTATAAAAAGGGTCGTATGAACTTGACAAAAGAATGGAATTGTAAGCATCTAGTCTAGCATAAGAAAGACCATTGTGGCATCATTGAACTTGTATAACATGGTAGTGGATACGTCCACGCATAGAGATTTCGAACTTGTAAAATTTCACTGAACCACCGTCTCAACTAGGTCTCGATCTCAAATTTGAATATTCTATTTAGACTTAAAAGGCTCTTGATTCTGTTTATTTTAAAGGCTCTTGATTCTGTTTATTGCTTTATCAGTGGTCACTTCCATAGAGGTCTCAAATTTATTTAATGCCTTTTGTAAGAATTTAATTCATGAATTAATTATGACATGGATTATTTATAGTGAAGTTCAGTATATGTTGTTATTATTTCATTGCATAATTATTTTTGTTAATGTGGAAATGTATTTTCTTACATTAGATGCAAATAGATAGAATTTTATACTTCACTCAGTGGTACTGATTCTAGGTTTGCCCCCATCAGGTAACCACTCAGTGGTACTGATTCTAGGTTTGCCCCCATCAGGTAACCAGAAAATACACTTTAGGACAGCCAGGAGAAAGAAATAAATATATGCGGATGAGCAGCAGAATTCACTTTAGGACAAGCCAATTTCATTATGAGTTTGCCTTTTATAAATTTTGGACAATAAGAAATTTTTTTTTTTGTTGGACTTGTTTTATCCATTGTTTAATGGATGCAGTATTGAATTTTATCTTCAATAAACCTAGTAGTATTGAAGATTTTTAGTGGAATTGAATAAATTCCTGGAATTCTCTTATTTATAATTGACTTATGTTGTGAATTGACGCACATTTACTACACGGCTGGGGATTTGTGGGCCCAGATTTGTAGGCCCGAATCTAGGGCTGTGACATAAGGTGGGCTGAACTAGATGGTGCGCAGAGACTCATGGAGAACTTAAGTGGCAATGACCAATTGATGCCAGCAAAGGTGAACCCATTTGATCGAAAAATCAAACTTCCTACCCTTAACCCAAAGCAACAGGAAATCAAGATGAAAATCAAGGAGGAAAGTATGTTTCTCACTGATATCTACTAAATTATTTTGTAGAAAAGGTTTGATCCAAGGAGAATACCTCAATCCAATGGAGAAGAGTGCCTAGAAAGCATCAAATATATTTTATTTAATTTTTGAAAAGTGAGTTGCTGCTCAACGTCTCATGCATGATCTTGAAAACAACTCAAAACTAATTAAAATCCTAGATTTGATCCTTTTAACTCATCATAACATTAAAACAATCGAAACCCTAGCATTCAGAAGCCCAGATCTGAATAAAATAAGAAAGAAAATAATAGAAACTTAAATCAGACATAAGGATAAGGTATGGGTGACCCCTTGGGTGGGTTGGTTTGATCAAAATGGGTCCACTACTGGGCTGCTTTAAGTGGCCCAGATAACAGACCATTTGCTAGATTTTCTGGGCTGAGCCAATCAGCCAAATTGAGTTCAGTTCAGGTTCTATTAGCTAATAACCCTGTGTCAATCATATTAGCTATATCCAACTCAAATCCCCCACTTTGTTCTATAATTAACCCTTGATTTCATCAACAATTTTGACCAATATCCTCATCTCTTCAATCCACTAAACTTGTACACCATATATTCTGTCTTGTTCTCCTAATTTTCAACCCATTTGTCTTTCTCCACAGTTCTAGCCTATTATTAACTTGCTTTCTTGACTAACAAATGAGTACCACATCATTTGCAAACAACATAAAATGACTTCATCTTGAGTCAAACAAAAATGGAGCAAACAAATATAAATTTGACAATCCAGAATCCTTTGTGTAATTGATAATAAGCATAGTGATTGTCAACATAAAAAAATTGATTTATCAAGCTAAAATGCAATAATTTGAATTTGAATTTTTTTCAAATGGAACAATATATTGGCCATGTCTCCAAAAGTTGTCCCTCTATGGATGGAAAACAATTAAAGCATCTATCCAAGAAAATTATCTACCTGAACAGCAGCTTGAATAAGATGAACAAGTTCAATTGGCAATTTGATCCAAACCCCCTTTATTCCCTGTAAATAAACATCAACAAAATTAACTAGGATAAAAACTAGATATACCGTCCCCTGGTTGTCGCTTAGCTGGTTAGGGACGTGTAGTGTGTAGGTCCTTGAGCCCTCTGTAAATGAAAAATAAAAGAAAAGAAACACACACTAGATACACCAATCAAAATCAACAACAATTGACAATGTGTGAAAAATCAGATATGAGGTATAAAATTGGTTGGGCCAATATTATATGTGGGAGAAGAATAGAAACCAAAAGAATAGAGTAAATAAATATGAATCACCAAAAATTTTGACTTCATTCAATCAATGAAGTAAATGGGTTATAAGTAGGGTGCACTAGTGCATATGGGGGGTTTTTAATTCACAAAGCAAGCGGCTTACAAATAAGGGACAATAGCATAGATGGACGGTGCTCCTTGTTGCTATTTTTTGAAAAAAAAAAAAAAAACCTTGAAAATATATGCCATTTGAAGAAGTTCAGGGATCAAGCCAAGGCCCAAGGAAAAAAAATCCAACTGAATATTTTAAAACCTATCTTCTATGAGTCTTTTATAGAAGGCAACTCTTTGAACTCATGGAGAAGGAAACATATAGATGGAAAGCAATTTTTCAAGAAGAGAGGAGAAAATATTGGCACTGCACTACATTGTTGGGTGTCTTCATTTCTGTGCTCCACATTTGTTATTTTACTACTTGAAGTAATGGGTAAACCCAAATGGGTTCTAACCAATTGTCCTATTTTTCCTGTAATGGGTGGAAGCCCCCTTTCTTATAATAGTGGGTATGCTCTTTCTGACTAGTGCTTTGACTTACCAAGTTTTCCTAATCTTTCAAGAACTGAAATGTCAGCTTTACTTTTGAGGAATTATCTAGTTACTTTTATGTATGATAATCTAGTATAACTCACATTGTAAGGCCCACATCAGCCACATATGTAAGACCTCGGCCCTTCTTAATCATGATTAGTAGCTACTTAATGTAGATTAGATGCTAATTGTGTTATTTTATGTGTTAATTAAGTGGTTAGGTAGATTAGAGGGGTTTGAACAAGTTAGGTAGCAAGAAGGACCTTTTTGTAATTTTGGGAGTGAGGGGTTGTTCGTAATTTCAGAAATAGGGCGATATTGGGTCTGTTGGGTAGACAATTCCATGACGATCGACTTTTGTGTTTTGACCGAGTCCATTTGAAGCCATTAGGAACCATTTCCAGCCCATTTATTAAGTTCCATATTACAATAAAACTAGAGGACTTGCTTATAATTCCTAGAACTTCACTCAAATAAGCCTTACTCAGCCACCCATTTCCTCATTTCCCTCCTTCCTCAACTGATCCGATCCTTAGCTGTGAGCTCTCCTTCTCCACCATTTTCTCTTCCTTCTTGCTTCCAATTCAACCAAGGAGCTATTGCATGTTGGGTTTCCAAGCCCCAAGGTCACCTTCTACATCAACTACATCTTCCTCAAGCTCTCCTTCTTGACATTTCAACTCCTCTTCAGTCCACTAGTAAGCAAACCTTCCTCAAACTCATTCTCTTGCTCAGAATCAGGCACAGCCCATTTTTCTCTTTCACCATTGTAGGAGCTTTTGGAGTGTAGAGATTTTTTTTTTTGGGGGGGTTTGGGGGGGCGGGGCGGGGGCAGGGTGTGGGGGCGTTTCCTTTTGGGCTTGTTTGAATAGAGAATAGCTTGGATTTCATGGTATTTAAGTCAAGCACCAATTTAAGGCAAGTGGACAGCTATATTTCATGCATGCAAGCTTATGTGGTTGATTCTTGTTGATATTCATGTTTAGAAACCCATATTCAAGCTCTATGTATGATTGTAATGGAATTTCTTGAATAGAATGTGTAATTTGTGCATGTCGAAGTAAATGTAGTTGCATGCACTAAATGCAGCTCTTATTATGTCTAAGAAACACATTTCTAAAGCATTGAGTGAAGTGGGGAATCATCCCACTTGAAACAGAATAGTTCCTGTTCAGGCTTTAGAGATTTAGAAGCTTACGGCTAATCATAAGGTCACCGTGAGATACACAATGGTGCCTTTTGCAGAATTGAGTTTTGGGACATTTGTACTACAATTAACCGAAGGTGTCTTCAGTTCACAGTTAACCGTAAGGCTAACCGTAGGTCACCTTGGAGGCCAATTGAGTCCGACAGCTCCTAAGGCAAAACCATGCATTTTAGGCCAATTGTGCTACCGCTAACCATGAGCTAACCGTAGTTCACCCTACGGCTAACCGTGGCTAACCTTGCAGTACTGGTGAATCTCCAACCTGAGACTTGATTCCCAAGTTGCAACACTATGGCTAGCTGTAAGTGGTTCACGACTAAACCGTAGACACCTTCACGGCTAACCGTCAGGTAACCATAAGACCTAGGATTTTTAGAAACTTTTGAACCTACGCTGGGACCCTTGAACTAAGGCATTCAATGTCCATCAACTCAAGTAACGCCAAGGTTAGGTAGCCTACGGACATCGGGGACCTTAGGGCTACACATAGTTGGATAGTGATCTATGATGCACGGATACTTCAAAATAGGCAACTTATCGTGTCGTATTGTATCCGATACTTCGCTTTTTATGTGTAAAATCCTTGTCCCTTCCATATCCATGCCGTGTCCCTATCGAATCCATGTCGTATCTGGGTATCATAGATAGTGATGATGCCAAATGGCAATCCGGACCCTAGTAAGGATTGTAATCTACTTCATGACTTGACATTAATATGATACACACGCATTTGTATTAAATTCCGTGTATGCGCATGACTCATTCATGCATCCTTAAATTTCCTATTTATGCATCAAGTACTGGACATTGTTTATTCAAGTTCATCCTGTTTATGCAAGTTATCCGATAATTGGATTTACTTTCTAGGTATGATTTGTTATGCTTATGTTGGAGTATTTCCTTACGTTTACACATTTTTTATAAATTATCCAACCCAGTTATGTTTTATCCCGAGTCGGAACCACTCAACTTCGATCTTATCACAGTCGGACCTGGCTGAGTGTGGGTTTAGATTTTATCTGTTAAAACTAACTGCAATATAGTATCTGTTATGGAGGCGTATCTATGCTCCAATGCCACATTGGATATTTGTACGATGGTCATACATGTAATCCTTGTGGTACCAAATCTGTTATCTATATCTGTCCACAGCTCCACGCTCTCACCATGGTCATGCAGTATTTCAACCAATGTTGGGAGAACATAGTACATGTGGATTTGCCATTTTGTTAGGACACAGCTGTTAGACACTGTTGTACCTGATCCTTTATGTTACATGCTTATTCATGCACGATTATGCCCAATATACACTTCATTGTTATATATATATATATATATATAATCATCTGTCTTTATATTCATTTGATGCTACACATTTATGTTTATTAAATCCGTTTCCTTGCTAGATTATGTAATCTAATGGTGCTACACTTAGCATTACAGGTAATGATGCCGAGGCTCTTACCTGGAGACTGAGGTCACGAAAATTTCTTAGGGCATAGTTGAGTGGTCAACCAATGATGTCATCTAGACATCAAGCTGCGTGAAAGAACGTCACTTCTGGATTCACACATCCATCTTTTGTGGACCTATTATGTTCAGCCTTTGTTGGCTTTGGGATGTTAAACCTTTAATGATTTGTAATTAAACTTAAATGCTTCTGCTACTTTACTTCAACTTGAACTTTAATGCTATCTATGGACATGTTTATGCTCTATCTTTTATTTCAAATATGATATGGAATGTTTATGAATATCTTGTCTCTAATTTATGTTGTCTATGGAAATGTATGGACTACACAAGCTTCCACGAAAAAGTTTTAAATTGTGATGGATTTGTATGATGCCTCACACGTGGAATCCTGTGGGAACTCACATGCATGGGGGTGAACCCCATACGTGAGTCTGGTCGACTGGAATCCCCATGTGGGTCACACCTTGGGGCCCGAGTCCACGGGCTGGGGGCATGACAACATACATGCAAAGCGGATGGCTGGATAGAAAGATCAAATCATAGATGTAGGGACTTAATTTCAACATAAGTTGTTGAACACGATCATCGAATCAAGATTAGGCAAAATGTGGAGTTCAACGTATTTTTGCTCCCCAATAAATTTTGGAATCCTGTATAACATGGTTGTGTTCTTAAAATCTAATTAGAGTTTGGGCCATAAGTAAACCATGGTTAGCCATTTACATCTAACCACCAACGATGTATGCAAGTGGTCAAAGTAGAATCATAATGTCACTATCTAGACCGTTCTTAAAACTTTAAATGTTATTCTACCTAAATTCTTAGATGAGTGTGAAAATTCAGTTTGTATTTTTTTATTCGAAACATGACTCAAGCCCACAACCTAATATTTTCGATCATGAGCTTCGATCATGAGCACCTTCCAGTTGTGCTAAGAACTCTTGTCAAAACTCAGAAAACCAATTTGATCACTGTTTGGAATTTACATCTGAAGAAACATTTTTTGACCAAGAGTATGAAGATACTCATTCAGAAGTTGTCTTCTTATGACATTTTTTGGTTTAGAACTAAAAATCCAAGTGGAGTCTCTTTTTCTGAATAGATAGGCTACCCATTATTCATATGACACTTAACACACCTATCCACTATGAATATTGGCACTTGCTTCATTCTGACAGTACGCATATCATTTTTTGTCATTTGATTGCATCACAAAAAACTTTCAAGGGTGACTATTTACCAAGACAAAATCCACCTGGAACACCCCCCATCACCACCTACTTCGTGATTTATACACATCTCAGGGTTCTCTCTCTAACATCACGGGGTGAATGAAGGCCGACCTATTGCCTGGCCTGCATCAGAGAACTTGTAAAAGCCTCTTGTTAACTCAAAATACCCCAATTTAGGATCGTATCTCATCCAATTGTATTTCATAAGCCTAAAAGGTTGATATATTGGAGTCTTTATTGAAGAGAACATATAACTTTCAACTGAAACTACATTGTTGCTTTTGTCTTTGATTGACATCACTTTTGGGGTCTGTATCCTAGAAGAGCTCAAAATATCACTCAATCAAAGGCATAGATTGTTTTGCTTTTTCTTTTTTTTTCTTTTTCTTTTTTTTGTTTTTTTTTTTATATATAATTTCTACATGTGCAATTATATTCTTTAAAAAAATATCATTCTCTATGAGGAGCAGGCTCCAAGAAGAAGAGTTATAAGGAGTAAAAAAAATCATGCGGAAAGGGTTGTATAAGACTAGAGTCCAAGTTTCTAGTAAGAAAGGTCTTGCGAAGCGGTCAATTTTCTACTAATACGGAACGGCTCCAGGGTCTCTTTCTAGGAGGATTGTTTGGTTGGAAAGGAGTATTTTCAATCTAAACCATCCCAAATTTTCTAGGATAGCATCTTCTTATGGCGATTTTGTGAATTAGTGAAGATTTTTTTGGGCAAGAAGGTGTTCTAAGCCTTCATTTAAGGAGTTTGAACCTGAATCAATACAATATGAGATACATTTTTAATTCTCAATGATGCAGGGGAGAGAGACATCAAAAGTATGGAGGGAAAAGTCGAGGTATTCTCAACTGCCCTTTTTTCTTTCAAGGTTCTAAGCCCCTATGAATTCATTCCCTTGTTCCCTCATCCCGAACGGCTTAACGCCACTTAAAGTGCAAGCTTTATGTCAGTCGGTGCTTGCTGGGAAGACTCACTGTGGATAACATGAGGCATAGAGTATAGTTCTTCCAGATGCCTAAGGGTGCAACTTGGATCGAGCCAAGCCTGAACCTGCATGAAAAATGCAATTCAGGCTGGATATTTTGTGGTGAACTGGATTTTGAAGCTTGAATGAAATTCTAGGTGGGCACCCGCTTGAGCTTTGGTTACCAGAATTTGTCCTAATACCCAAACAACAGTTATATATTTGGCAACTTCCTAAAGTTCTTGAGATAATTACCCAAATAAAAGTTGTATATTTGGCAACTTCCTAAAGTTCTTGAGATAATTAACCATGGCAGTTTCTCTCTCTCTCTCTCTCTCTCTCTCTCTCTCTCTCTCTCTCTCTCTCTCTCAAAAACACACCATTTTCTAAGGCCACTCGGTGAATAGAATCACATCTCCAAATGCTCATAATGATGCGTGGCCTGCAACAATTGTCCAATTGGTTTGAAATTGGTTCAGTTAGTGACGAGCAGGACTGCAACAAATGCATAACTTCTCCCACGGGTTCAATGCTTCTTCTCTCCCTAGCTCGAGATCATGGACTTCTCTGCAGAAAACCACATGCTAAACCATACTACCATTATCACCTGATTGATCTATGTGAGGCCAATGCTTCTGAAATCAAACCCACTCATATCTCATCATCCTCTAAGTACAGGCAAAACCCTATATTTCATGCATCAAAATGATAAGACCACCAGATTGTTCGTGGATATGCATTATCAATCCAATGGTACGTATTACTCCAATTGGAGTGAAATTTTGCAGTGCCTATACATGAACAATTAGTCTAATATGAGCAGGTTGAATTGCATAAATATGAGCTCAAATCAATCGAATCAAATGTGCGTATCGTTAGGCCGTCTAATATCACCCGTGCTTGGCAATTAGTGCTGCTTTTGGGGCTTGGACTCGGGTTAACCCAAGTACCATATGGACCAAGCAAATGGCTAGGTCAATAACGGCCCAGCCCACTTGGGTTGCACCACTAGAAATGCCTTGACGCTACGCTTGCCGTGCAACAATGAGAAGAAAAGCATAGATCATCTCTTCTTTCATTGTGGGCATGCAAGATCTGCATGAAATGGAATGATTACTCTAGGATGAGTTAGAATCTTGCATAATCAATGGTGATGTTGTTTGATTTATGGGTTCCAAACTGTTCCAAACTAGGGGTAACAATCTACAGAAAATGACACTCTGGCAGTCTTGTGGTCATTATTGAAAGAGAGGACTAAGAAAATGTTCAACCCAAAAGAAAAGCCAAAAGATGAGATTTTTTATTATTTGATTGAAGAAAGATTAGCTTTTCAGGCAGTGGTGAGAAAGATAATTAAGGATATCTCAGAATTCATGGTTAAATTGTGACAAAATTTTATGCTACGTGTCAAGTAGCCTAGCGCCCTCCTCCTTTACCTGGGCTTGGGACCGGCAGTAAAAGCTGAGAAGTGGAGACTTGCTTCTCTAGTACTTTGTGACCGACGAATGCCAACAAGATTGAAGAAAAACTTTTACAGGACAGTGATTAGACCAGCTATGACCTAAGGAGCAGAATGTTAGCCAATCAAGAAGCTACATGTGCACAAAATGGATGTAGCAAAGATGAGAATGTTGTGGTGGATGTAAGATAAAACTAGGGAGGATAAAATTAGAAATGAAAGCTTTTGAGAGCATTTAGGGGTAGTATCAATAGGAGATAAAATTAGAGAAACTCGTTTGAGATGGTTTGCACATGTCCAAGCAGGCTAGCAACGGCGCTGGTAAGGAAAAAGTTTGGCTATGCAGGTTGATGACCCACCAAGGGGAGGGGATAAGCCAAAGAAGACATGGATGGAGGTAGTAAAAACAAATCTGAAGAAGTGCAATTTATCTGATGATTTGGCTTAAGATAGATCGGAATGGAGAAACAGAATTCATGTTGCCGACCCAACATAGTTGGGGCAAGGCTTTGATGATGATGATGATGATGATCCTTAAGGAATTGTGGCAAGTTAGGGTACCTCAATGTTGGGTAGGGGATGAGGAAGGAATGTCACAACTTCATTCATTCCTCGTGATCTTGGAAGCTTCAGCTTCAATGTCAATGAAGCAACTCAACAAAAAGAAGTGAAGATCTTGGTAACATGAAAAGCAATGAAGATTTTAAAACACAAATTTTATAGTCAAGTGGCTTTAAAGAGCAATTCGTCTAATCCGATAAAATGGGCTACTGGAAAGTAGCTAAATGGAGATTGCTATCCAGAGAAATGAATATTCGTGATACGATCACAATCATTTGGGCATATTTTTTGAAGCACAAATGTCTTGGCTAAACAAGGAATATATCCATATGTGTTTGTTGGTGTAGATGGGAGAGAGAGAGAGAGAGAGAGATATGATACGCTTGTAATCTTATTTTCCTACTCTTGTGGCATGTTGGTTATATGTTTTTCAGACTAATTTTCATGTTTTTGAAGTAGGATTTTGGTGTATAATGTATAGATCTCTAATCATTTGGTTTCATTAATGGATTAAATGGATTACATGTAATCATCAAAAAGAAAAACATTCACTTGAAGGTGGTCTACAAGACTACAAAAACAATATTGCACACGTACAAATTATGTCCCGCTACATGAAAGAGTTCACTAAACATTCAACTTCTTAGCACTTGTAGGAGTGCCCCATGTTCCAACATGCTTTATCATTCTCAAATTTGCATGATTGATAATAAATTCTTAACATTACTATCATACTTTAAATATTTTTTCAGGTTTCATTTGACTCCTTGGATTTAAAAGATGACGAAAATATCTAATCCCTGAAATATTGGACATCCTTAGATATAAAATCAGCAAGATCCTGTTGTAGATTATTGTATTGTTTGGACTTGGATATAAAATCAACAAGTTACTGTTGTAGATTATTGTATTGTTTGGATATTTCCTAGAAATCTCCCTAGGAATCAAAACATTCTTGGAATCAAACATTTCATTTGTTTGAATATTGATTGGAAATCTCCTTTAGAAACAACTGTGTAGGGGTCCACAAAACCAGGTGCCCCTTAAAGCATAATTTAGGTAGTATCAACAGGGCCCACTCAATAGCCATGAAGACACATTTAATATGGGCTTCAAGCCTTCAACAGCTGCATAGATATAAATCCCATCCTTCAAGTATGATACAAATCCTCACTTTCGATGATCTCTGTGATCACGGAACATTTATAGGCAAAAGAAGTCTGGAAGTCCTTGAAAATCACTGATTCCAAGGAGAATTATGGGGATCCAAATGTGCCGTCAGTGTGTCTAATTTTTAAAATCATATAATGTAACAGAAGTAGGATGCTCAAAATTACATATCCCTCCTATCATCATCATCATCAGCTGTGTTTTTTTTAAACAAAATATATTACATACAATTTAGTGCTTTAAAACCCAGATAGGCCAGCTTGTTGGACTGCATTGATCAGGACTGGTGCCCATGCAGGTCCTAGTTTTACCACTAAATTTTTTTGAGGTTTTGCAGGTCACATTTAGATGGCTGGGACCAGTTTGACTAAATTTTCCCTCCTCCAATGGGTAGGCCGGGCCAACTTTTAAAAAATTGGTTCCAACATAGAGACAAGGTAATTTACCTGCTTTCTCCATTGAGATATTGATGCTCTTAGTGAAGAAACAAAGTTCGCAGGATCCATAGGTTCTTTCATATCAATAATGACACCTCCATGAGTGTCATTAGCCCCAGTAAGCAGTCCAACTGCACCCCCATTATCAGATACTGTTGGCTCTATGACTGACGATGGACTCTTGGAGGTTGACATGGACCTGATAGCAAAAGCTTTCACATTTCTGACTTTGAGGCCTGAGGAAAAGTGAAGGCGTGGAAACTTATATTTAAAACAACCTAATGAATACAAATATATATAACAACATAAACAGTGCAAAAGTTCCCATTAATTTTTCAATAATGAAATACCAATTGGCTACAGCTCAGACCAATCTATCAGCCATAATTAACACACACTAGCACTGCAGATACATCCATCAGGAATAAAAGAGATATTATATGATAGAACTACACCCCCACGTGCACACAGGAAAATGATCTCAGGAGAAACATCGCTCATATAAACAAAATGAGCTACAGTCTTCCTGGGGCCACCTATTCAAGCAAAACTGTCACACACACACAACCCACCCACTCCCCCTTCCCCTCCCCGTCCCCTAAAAATAATAATAACAATGATGATGATTATGATGCCCCAATTTGACACACTCATCCTACTTACATTCATTGTTGGATTGAGACACTTCTCTGTTTACACTTACTACCATTGATCTTAAGGCCTTAAAATCCAGAATAAAAATGTAACCAAGCAGGTTGATTAGTCATGTATCCCATATCCATGCACAACCATTTTTGTTGTTTACCATGCGAGATCACCTGTGGGGTTCACATAGATGTATGCCAATCAAGCAAGGCAAGGCCATAAAGGGAGGGGATGAAAAGGTTTCATCATAGTATTAGGGGCCTACAAAAAATCAGCCCCCCATCTTACTAACCTAACCCTTGATTGAAGAGCCCAAAGTTTAACAGTTTCCAAATGATGCATTTTTTTAAAATTGACAGTTTAAGGCTCCGCTGTTGGTGGTGGTGGTAATGATGATCATGATGATGCATCCAGTAGTGAATGATATAAGATTGAGTAAGTTGAGCCGAGCTATAAAGTGATATGTGATCAAGTCATCGTGACCGTCATTATCATCATCAAAGCCTTGTCCCAACCATGTTGGTGTCAGCTGCATGAATTATGTTTCTCCATTCCAATCTACCCTAAGCCAAATTCTCAGCCTGGTTGCACTTCGTTAAATCTACCATTATTACATCCATCCATTTCCTCTTTGATCTACCCTTGGTGGCTTGTCAACCTGCATTGAAAAACTTCTCAACGGCGCCGTTGTTGGCCTATATTGGACATGTTCAAACTCCAAACCATCTCAAACGAGTCTCTCTTAATTTTATCACAAATTGGTGCTACCCCTAAATGCTCATGAAAGTTCTCATTTCTAATTATATCTTTCAAATTGGTGCTCCACACATCCCTCGACATTCTCATCTCTATTGCACTTATTTTGTGCATGTGTTGCTTCTTGATAAACCAACGTTCTACTCCATAGGTCATAGCTAGTTTAATCGCTGTCACGTAAAATTTTCCCTTCAATCTTGTTGATATGCGCTAATGAACATCAAATGCAGCTTGGTTAAAGGGAAACTTCTATAAGATGACAGCTAAGTAGTATTATTAAATAGACGTGAATGTTGGGTGATCGGAAAAAAAAAAGTCGGACAAGAAGACAAAGCACATGTAATTGAGTGCAGATGCTAATATGGATGTATCGATCAACAAGAAAGAATAGAATTAGAAATGAATCTATAAGAAAAACCTAAGGGGGTCTTAATGCAAGAGAAAACAACAAGAATCTGCTCAGAAGACAAAAATTAGAGAGAGAGAGAGAGAGAGAGAGAGAGAGAGAGAGAGAGAGAGAGTGAAGACGAAGTACACTTGGTTGAAATGTAGATGCTAAGATGGATGTGTGGCAAATAAATGCATACAAGAAACCTAAGGCCGCCTCCATTGCAAGAAAAATAAAGGGTATGCACTAGAAGACTAAAAACAGCCTTTAAAACGACTTGAATTGTTAGAAGCTACGAGGAAATGGAGAAAAGTGAAGCCAAGTAAAAATAATAGTAGTATTTTACGTAGATGGTACTCAGGTGAAGAATGTGGAGATATGCACAACCAAAAAGTACATGGTATTGAGGTGACGGATGTGGAGATAAAATTGAAGAATATGCTCAAGCAAAACAAAGTGCCAAAACAGGACAAGACGAGGTTCACCAGTAATGGCTACGTCCACATGCGAAGAGTAGAATTTTCCACTTTCTCAAGAAGGAAGAAATACAATGCAGCAATAAGAGAACAATAAATCCCAGTCATGTATGTGCCTTGTACATGTAAAACCCAAGAATTTCTAAGACAACCTCTCAAATTGGATTACACTGTTATCCCTCTTCCACAAAACCAAAACCATATCTATCAAACCTGCCACATAGAAGGTGAGTCATATGACCGACCCTTTCAAAAGGCACTTAGCTTCCATGGAGATAATCACACACCTCTTAAAAAGGGGCATGCATGATACAAGAGCGAATTCAATTTCAATGATCAGAAAACCTTAAATCCACCCAATGATCAAACAAACAGAAAGCAAACCAATCAAAAGCTGCATAATTCAAGCATGAAGTCAATTTCAATTTCCATCAGTTATTTAACAAAAGAAAAGAAATCAAAGGCAATTCAACCTGCAGCAATATCAAGCAAATCAGTCTTAAAATCGCAGAAGCCGTTGGATGAAGAGGTATGAATACCTCTGGAGTGAGAGAGACACGAGGAGAGAGAGATGGAACGGGTCTTTCTCCGAAACGGAGAGAAATCGCGTTTTGAAGGCGGAAGAGAAGGAGATCGGAAGAAGGTAAGATTGGTAGAAATGGAGAGATTTCTGGTTTTAGAAAAGAGAAGAGAGGGTCGAGAAAGAGATTTGAAAAACATCGCCTTCTCTTCCTGTCTACTCCTTGTCTTTGAAATGGGAGAACTTAGAGAATGAAGAGAGATTCACAGAGTTTCTTGGGGATAAAAAGGAGGATTTTTGAGACGTTCTGTCATTCTGATTCGCCGAGACCATATCCTCTAGGTGTAGCACTCCGGCTTCATCCATAGTGGGGCTAAGGAAGTAATTTTGGATTTGAATTTCGATCACTGTATCTTGTATGCTTGTTGTGAGAGGGGAATCCATCCGCATATTAAAAATACTTATGCCATAGGAAACCATATACATTGCACACATGGGAAACCTTTTAGTCCGAGAATCTCATGATTGGAATTTATCTTAACATGATTAAGACTATAATTTAGGCCACGTTGTATTTGCTTTTGTCATCATGATAATATTGTGATTGCCCATTGTATCCTATAAAAGGGATTGCAACCCTCCTGTAAGTTCAAGACTTTCCATTGTGACATGTGAATTGCGCTGTATAAGTTCTTAAAAACCTAAATGAAGATTAAGCTCATGCAATAATTGAATCTACAGGAGGGTTGCAATGCTGAACACATCCACTTGGCTTCTACCCATCTCTTTCTCTTATACTTTGAGCCGAGGGGGATGAACGAAGAGATGGAGGATGAGATGTGCATTGGCTGCTGAGTGGTGATAGTGTTTGGTTGGATGTGGATTTGGTTTGCAGGTTCAAGCAGGTGGGTTCTAATGGCAAGTAGGCTCGACACGAGTGGGTAGTGTTTTGGGGCATTGGTGTAGGTCTGGTGAGTGGAAAAGCAGCCTACAAGTTTGCCTTGATTAGGCACTTTTGTGGAATTTTACTTACTGGTATGTAAGTAATCTTGTGTTCAAGATACATGATTCAAATGAACAAGAGAATGGTAATACATTTTTATGTTTCCTAATTTAGGCATCCATTTATCTACACTGAGATGCTCCGAAGAATGATGGCATCTTTGATTTGTTTTGTACCTTATTTCTTCATTAGAAAGTAAAAACTAATTAAAAGATTGATTTTTTTTTTGTTTATTTTTTTTTATTTCATTGTTTTTCTTTTTTCTTTACAAGAGACTCATCTCACTCACTCTCACACTCTACACAATGACCCTAACAGATTGAGCCCATGTGCTTGTATAAAAATGGACACATGTTTTTTTTTCTTTTCTCATTTTTTTTTATTTTTCCTTACTTGAAGAGTATCATTTTTTCTTTTTGCTTTCATTCAAGATTTTCTCTTTTTTGGTGGGGATTTTCAACCCATGCATTTTTTCAATTTACAAATATTTTATAGGTGTGATATTATAAGATTCTCATTATTATTTTTCACAATAATTTCTTTCTTTTACCATAAGATCTTAAGATCTTTTTCCACTTTATTTTCTTCTAAAAGTTCTTTAAAATAATAATAGTGGATTCTTCTTTTATAGTTTTCATTATTATAATAATTTACTATATCTTTATTTTGGCCCGGGCTCAGCACGAGCGTTTGTTGCTAGTTGAAAATACTTATGGCATCGGAATTTAGGACATTGGATACTTTTAAGTGATTACAAATGAATATCAAGCCTGGATTTTCAAAAATGAGCATCACATAAAATTTTCTTAAATGGAAATTGAATCAAGGGTAGATGATAAATGAATACCTAGCCTTTAGTCTTCATTTTTAGTAAAATATAAAAAAGAGTTTTTACGAAAAGAAGCTTCAAATATCCTTATATCTCCAAAAGCATCCTTAAATACATGTAATACCGAAAAATATTTTATATTATAGACTTCATTTATTTTCGAACCAAATTACCCTTCACTTTATATTTCGCGACATCAAAACTTGACCATATTCGTGCATTGAAGTATTTCACGACTCGTTATTTTTGTTTCAACACTCAAACTCGCTAGTTTATTCCGGACATCATAAAAAGCTAATGTTTATTTTAAATTTATATTCTAAAGCGAGAAACATGGAGAAAAACATCATCAACTTTGTAGCTAATCCTCTATAGATTATAGTAAAGTAAGGTTACAAATAAGGAATAGAGAGGAGCACAAGTTTTTGTGTTTTTTTTCTTCAATGAAATGGTTGGGTTATTATTATTATTATTATCAGAGTCTCCATAGATCATACTAAGAGAAGGATTGTAGTGACTACATTCACTATTGAACAAACTCACAATCATGGACGGAAGGAAGGGGGGTCCGGTGCGGGCAATTGTCCCCACTAGAGTTTTTGAAAACAAAAGATGAGGAAAGCTTTCATATTTTTTTAATGGGTAATATTGTGCTTTTCCCATGTTTGCCCCTCAATTTTTTGAAATAACAAGGAAATGGAATGACCAAAGAGGGCAAAAGTGTCCTTTTAAAAATCTAGTCCTAATGTTCCGCAACCTCCCTGCATGTGGTGCTCTTCCAACTTCTCTCTCTCTCTCTCTCTCTCTCTCTCTCTCTCTCTCAAGATTTTTCAAACCATTTCTCTGAGTACATAGTTGATTGTACCCACTCCCCCTCGTAACCCTACCTACACGCGGTGCTCTTCCAACTTCTCTCTCTCTCTCTCTCTCTCTCTCTCTCTCTTAAAAGGCTTTTCAAACCATTTCTCTTACCCTATGTTTGGGAAGGGGGTAAAATGGGGGGAAGGAAAAAAAGGAGGGGAAAATGGAGGAAAAGTGGAAATGGGAGCTGTTTGGGAAGGGGGGAGGGAAGATGGGGGAGGGCAATTAGGGGGTAAAATTTTGAATTTTCCATTCAAAATTGGGGGGAAAGAATGAGGAGGAGAGGGGATTTCCCTCCCCTCCCCTACTACACAAACAAAAGAAGGGAAAAATTTTTTTCCCTCCCCTCCCCTCCCCCTCCCTTTCATTTTCCTTCCCCTTCATATTTCCCCTCCCCCCTTCCCAAACATAGGGTTAGTGCAAAGCTGATTGTACTCACTCCCCCTCTCCACGTGGATTTGGGTTGCAATTGCACGATGTCATAAAATGTCAATACAACATTATCCTAGCCCAACCCATTTCAACCCCTATATGGCCTAAGGTAGAACCTGACTAACCACCAATCAAGCCCACCCAAACCCAACCTAGCAAATTGAGGCCACCCATTTTTTAGATACTTTTTCGCGTTTCTAGATGTTTGGCCCCTGTGGTTTTCCAAAAATCTAATTTTTAGGGCACGGAATCTGTCAATCTTCGTCAACATCACGAATTCACCACCGAAATCATTGGATAATCATCGGATGCTTCAAAATTACCAACCGGCCGACCAAGAAAGTATACTTTTTGCCCGATCGATCAAAAAATCGACTAGACAAATGTTACCGGCCCACTGGTAACAATCAATGTCTGAAGTTGCATGGTCATCCGACATAAAAAAGCATGAAGATCTATTAGTGATCAAGCCTCACATCCCAAGAAGAATTCCAAAAGACGCGGCGCGGCCCGCGACTCTTCAAATTTCTCTGTGACCACTTAATGTAGTTGATTGACCCATTTTATAACAAGTTAATGGGGTCATTAACTCATTATTTTAGACGGCCCAATAAGAAGCAAGGAAAAAGGAGTTACAAGTCAAAGTAATCATGGCATTAAACTATGTAACTCTCTCCATCATAGAGTTTAAAGGCAATTAAATGCTCATCATTCTCCACCGGCCAATCAAAATCCAAGAAAAAAGAGTTACAAAATAATGAAATAAAAGCTTGTAACTCCTCCCATCATGTGGCTTTAATGCATTAAAAGCCCATAAACCCTCCTAATGGCCACCAAAAGCCTATAAAGGAGGGTCATTCCAAGGAAAAGGGGTCTAGAAAAAAGATCGGAATTCGCGGAATCCAGAAAATACACAAGAAATCTTTCTGCAAAAGTTGTTACAACAACCTCTCCTCCGTCGAAGAGACTCTGCAACAACCACCACAAGGTGACCGAAGTCCCTTAGGGGGCACTCTCCCTCACCCCTCCCCCAAGGCCGTTTCCTTCTACATGGCTTAGACATGGCTTTTCAGCTCGTCTACTTAGCTTTTTATTGAATATAAGACCTCCTCTCAGTCCTTATCCTCTAAAAATCTGAGGTTTCAAGCCAAGCCAAGCAAATCAAAAGCATCATCTGTTCTCATCTGAAGGATAATGGTGAAATCCATACATGACTTGGAATTATCAATCTGAACGAGTCCCCGTAATCTCTTGAGAAGTTAGATCTCATTTTCTTACTTTTCATTGTAATTTGTATTTTTTTAAGAGACATAAAAAAATTCACAACTTTTGTCTTTCATTTTGATAAGAATTGTAAATCGCCTTTCATGGCAAAATCGCCCTTCACCGCAAAAAAATGACTTTCACGGCAAACAAAAGAAAAACCGCCTTTCACAGCAAACCATGTCTCTTTTCTTAAATATATCTGCAGTGAAAACTAAAAAAAAAGTTGATTTCCTTTTATACTTGGGAAGGTGGATCTACGGACCACCACTGCTAATTCCAAGTAAAGTAGAAAATTTGGCATACCCGTACAAAAAAAGGTTGATGTTTGCTTTGTCCCCCGGTCATGAAACGGTTTGGCCCCGTTGACTCTCATGTCCGCCAACCTCGGTAGTCGCGAAGCAGAAGAAGCCGAATCCATCAATCGAATACCTTAGGTTAACACCTTTGATTTAGTATAATCAAATACCATCTTCCGGGCATTGTTGTAGATCTATGTCAACTCAAACATTGTCACGCCCCCAAGATTAGGTTAGGCCCAACCCAATCCCAAGGGTGTGAGAATTGGGGCCAATTAAATTTTTTCTCACCATTCATACTTGAGACCCAATTCCGGGTGGATCAAAGTCTACGGTGAAGTTATGTAAGACACAAACAACTTGCGCAAATGGTAAAAACATAGCCATAAAGATAACAGAGTGGAACTAGTACAGAAGTGCATTAATTGATATAGTTTACAATGTTTTAAATTAAGTTAAGGCCTAACACAACCATGACATCAAAATAAGAGGGATATAGGCCCAAATGTAATAGTCTCAAAGTCTAACGATATGTATGGCTCTCTGGCGTTGGGCTCGACGACTCAAACTACGCCGTCGGAGATCCAGTCAATAAATTCATCATTCGGCGGAACCTCCTACCCCGCCTCACCCTTCTGCTCGGTGGGGGCAATGGTACCTAAGCACCAAATATAGCACCATCAATAAATGGCAAGTAAATAGATATGAGTAACAGTGTACATGTGCCAATCGAGACCAATATGTCATAAAGTACATAAACACTAAATAAATAAAAACATAAGTAACCCACAAATAATCAAACCATCATATGCCATTAGAATGAATGCAGTCAGGCGAACCCCGCACCCAGACGAGCTGAGCGAATGAATGCAACCCAGGCGAATCCGGTATCCAAATAAGCTAGTCAAACAAATGAAACCCAGGCAAACCAAGAATGGTGGCGTACGCCACCCCCGATTTGCAGACGATAAATACAAACCATATACACACAAGCCTGCACATGCACACACACCCAACTCACTCACATGCACACACATACACACTCCCGATGTGCGCATGCACGTACATACACACACTCAAATCCACGCATACACACGTACCCAAAGCAAGGTGCCATGTTAGTCTCTCAGCGGGTGTCCTCAACACATTGTCAACAGAACTAAAAGGGGAGGCCACCCAGTGAGCGTAAAGGTAAGGGTAATGAACTAACAAATGAAGTGGGTGTACTCTAATCATGTAATATTTGTGGGGAGTCCTAAGCTAGTCATAACCTAACTGGACCATATGGTATAGCGCCAAGGAGAGTAGGTACTAACCAAGCTAAAGCTAAGGTCAAGCGTCACATGTAGGGCCCATGTTGTCTACCACGATGGTTAAATGAGTCTGGGATGCCTTTGGCAATCATTTGGTGCTTCTGAAGTTGTTGACACCCGAGGCCCACTACGCCACCTACATAACCCAACATGGGTCTCACGTGCGTTATCACACAATCCACAATGAGGTGCTAAGCCTACTCACGCTCTAGTCGAGAATCATACCTTGCCAAGTCAGATTAGTATGGCTTTTTTTATGAAACTTCTATTATAATTATACTAAACTCCCTTGACTAGTGCAAGAATGTAGTGATTATCAGCCAAATGCCCTCAAAAGCTTAAAGGATGACTATATTGCTCTTATTTTTTATGCTACAGTCAGTTTATTATCTCTACAAAATCCATGTAAGAAATGGCCCGTATCATGACTTCATAATAAAATGGGTTGAGTTGACATGATTCTATTATTGTGGTTAGGTGGTCCGCCATGTGGAGTATGAAAGTGTCAATGTATGTGACAAATGTAATAAGACAAAGTATGTTACAACTTTTTTTCAACAACGGATATGTATATATAAGGACAAGTAGTTATGGCTGAGTTTTATTGATTCAATCGGTAATGTGTGGGACTTACAACTGCCACTTGCTTAGTGGCTGCCCAAAAGGTGTTTACAGTGATCATAGATATTCAAAGTATGGTTGCTTAAGGTCACTAGTATCGTTGATTGTGAAAATCTAATGGTGGGGTCTATGTAATGAGGTTTTTTAGATTGGACATGGTCATTGGTCTACACTCACAACAAACTCATCTAAATTGAACAACCATAACTCCACCCACACCAAAGGTAGTATGGTTTCAATTTTCTAAGATTATGACTCGGTCAAGGATCCCAAGATATCCTAAGATAGCAGCTATGTTGTCACCATACTGCCCTCTATCAGTAGGTAACAACCATTTTAAGTTGGGCTTAGTTTTTCAGCAAGATGATAGGGATAGATTCTCCACAATGATTCTAAGAAACATGCAAAGAATAGAAATTCACTTAGGCAAAATGGAGAGAACTAAAACCAAGAGAATCCAAGTCTCTTTAATCTTTTACTCAATATCAATTTTCTACCATACTGCAGTAAACCATTACTATTTATAGGAAACTGATTTCCTTCAATGAAAATGCAATCAAATCAATTATCCTACTCATTACATAATTATTTTCATGATCACTGTAATCAAATCGATTATCTTACTCATTACATAATTATTCCCATGATCTAGGATCTTTATTGACACTAACTGATAGCTAATTAAAGAGGGAAGTCAAAGCTTTTAGAAGATTCTCTAGATAAGGAAATAATTCACAAATCATGCACACTTTATGACTAGAGTTTCAGAAATTATAGAATCCACTATGTATTTTCTGCTTTCTTCAAAATAGTCCTTGGCAGTAAATTCAATGCATATTTTGGGGGCTGTTTTGGTTCCCATTTAGATCTGAACTGTCACACATGGGTTATCACCCCTTGTGCTCGGTCAAAGGTTCTCATGAACCTTTCAGCTAACAATAAAATTAGGTCTTCATTAGTCCCCTCTTCTTGTGACCTTCGGCCTTGATCAGCAACTATCTTGTGTTTGGCATTACTAGCATGTAGTCGCTTCCGTACTTCGTCATGCATTGCTCGAATGTTGTGGCCCATCTCCTCAGCATCTTCACTTACCTTCTTGGGTTTTTGAATTGGTACAAAGTCCAAAACATTTGTGGGGTTGGACCCATACACAACTTCAAAAGGGCTCATCTTCATAGATCGATTTTGTGAGCTATTATAGGCAAACTCTGCATAAGGTAGCATAAGATCCCACTGTCGCGGTCATTGGCCCACCAAGCTACGAAATAGTTTGCCAAGGCTACAATTGAGAACTTCAGTTTGTCCGTCGGTGTGTGGATGATACACGGTGCTGAACTGCAAGTCAGTGCCCAATCTCCACCATAAAGTATTCCCGAAGTGTCCCACGAACTTAGTGTCGTGGTCTAAAGTGGTGGTTTTGGGCACACAGTGTAGACGAACCACTTCTTTGAAGTATATGTTGGCCACATAGGATGCATCCGACGCCTTCTAGCATGGTATAAATGCACCATTTTGGAAAACCTATCAACCACCACAAAAATACAATCCATACTTCATTGGGTCCGCGGAAGACCCAACACAAAAGTCCATGCTAACGTCCTCCCATGGAGACTACAAAGCATGAAATGGAATGTAAAGGCCAGTATTTTGAATATGTCCCTTTGTTATTTGATAAGTATGACACCGCTCCACAAATTGAGCCACATCTCGATGCAACTGTGGCCAATAATAATCTTGCTCTACTAATGCAACTATTTTATCACGGCCAAAGTGGCCAGATAATGAACCGGCATGGAGTTCCATGATGATACGCTCCTGTAAAGAACAAACAGGAACACATAGCTACACACCTCTAAACTGAAAACCCTCATACAAATAATAATCTCCCCAATGCCATTGCTGCAAATCTGTCCAAATTTGCCCAAAATCCGGATCATTCTGGTACATCTCTGGGAAGACATCAAACCCAACAACTCACACACAAAGCGTAGTCAATAAATTCATCCTTCTACTCAATGCATCAGCTACTTTATTTTGAGTACCAGACTTATGTTTTAGGGAAAAAGTGAACTCTTGCAGATAGGCAATCCACTTGGCATGTCTACTATTCATCTTGTGCTGCCCGTTAATATATTTCAGGGCTTCATGGTCGGAATATAGGATAAATTCCCTTTGAACCTAGTAATGTCGCCAATGCTTTAGAGTTTGAACAATGGAGTAGAATTCTATATCGCATGTTGAATACCGAAATCCAGCCCCATTAAGCTTCTTATTAAAATAGGCTGCAGGTCTGCCATCTTGACTTAGCATGGCACCAATTCCCACATGAGATGCATCTATATTCACTTGGAAGATTTTTTTCAAAATCTGGTAGGGCCAATATGGGTGACTCAGATAGCTTCTTTTTAATCAAATGGAAGCTTGCATCTGCATCACGAGTCCAAATAAATGGGCCTTGCTTAATGCAACATGTTATAGGAGTCATGATAGTGCTGAAATCTCGGATGAATTAGCGATAGAATGATGCCAACCCATGGAAACTTCGCACGTCATGCACACTAGTAGGAGTAGGCCATTCTCTAACCGCCTTGACCTTTTCTCCATCAACAGCTATACCATCCCTAGAAACAACATAACCCAAAAATATAACTCGGTCCATTGCAAAACTGCATTTTTTTACATTTGCATACATTTTCTCCCGCCTTAAAACACGAATTACCTCTCGAAGACGTTGCATGTGAGAAGTTGCATCTGGACTATATATCAAGATATCGTCGAAATAAACCACGACGAATCATCCAATGAAAGGTCTTAGAAGTGTGTTTACCACTCGCATAAAAGTACTGAGAGCATTTGATAAACCAAATGGCATGACCAACTATTCATATAGACCTTCACATGTCTTAAACGTTATTTTCCAATCATCTCCGGGTCTTACCCGAATCTGGCAGTAACCACTTCTCAAATCAATTTTTGAAAACATTTTTGCCCCCAATAGCATATCAAGCATGTCATCCAACCGTGGAATGGGAAATCTATACTTGATAGTGATCTTATATATTTCCCTACTATCCACACACATTCTTTTTAGGAGACGATAAAGCCGGAACAGCACATGGGCTCATACTCTCTTGAATGTATCCACGATTCATCAACTTGCTAACCTGTCGATTGAGGTCCTCATGCTCCTTAGGACTCATTCGGCAGGCGGGCCTATTGGGTAAATTAGACCCTAGAACAAGGTCAATGCGATGTTGAATGTCCCTTAATGGTGGTAATTCCACAGGTAGATCATATGCAAATAAATCGCTATATTCAACCATTAGAGGTTTCATCACATCAAGTACTTCTATGCTATCGTTAACATATTTTGCAATCAACGCAAACATCACACCATTCTCTTTTGTTTTAATCATAATTTGAGTCATGGAGAGGAAGTTCACGTCCCCGAGCAAAGTAGGTTTCATGGTTTCCGTCTCTTTTCATTGGACCCAAAATCACCTTCACATTATCTTTCCAAAAAATGAAAGTATTTTTTCGGCCATGTTGTATGGCACTTCTATTAAATTGCCAGGGTCTACCCAAAAGTTAATGACATGCATCCATAGGAACAATATCACACCATATATTGTCATGATATTTCCCTCCTATAGAAAATGAAACAAGTGCCCGAGTAGATACTGTTACCTCATTACCCTTTTTAAACCAAGAAAGGCGGTATGGAGTAGGATGCCGTTTCGTAGGAATCTGAAGCTTGTCAACAGCTTCTCGAGCGATGAAATTTTCACAGCTGCCCCCATCAATGATCATCTAGCAACATTGCCCATTAATGGTGCAACGAGTATGAAAAATGGTAGTGCAAAGCCACTCATCATCCTTAGGAGCTTTTGGTGTTAACAAGCTCTTTCGAGTTCCAAGTGACCTCCCTGAATTTGCATGGAGAATGTCATTTTCGTCGTCGACCTCATCATCTTATATAGGATCAGCCATATCATCATTGACAACTGTACCATCTCCCTCACCCTCTTTAGGTGAAGCCTTAGCCATTTGTACTTCTCTTTTCAAACATCCACGACCCTCTTAGGCCAAACAATTGGACTCGGATTGAACCCAATCCAGTCTAGCATGTTGTCCACCACTCCTAGCACCACCACCTTCACCAACCAGCCCCTTATCCCACCGTGAATAGGCTGGTCCAGATCTGCCATATGACTTTTTTTGCACCTTTTCAATAGCCAAAGCCTGCTGGTAGGCTTCCGTGACAGTCCATAGTGGATGGACAACCAAGGCATCTTGCATAGCTGGCCTTAACCCATGAAAATAATGAGCAACCAGCTGCTCTTCATCCTCGTTAACATCATTTCTCGCTACCAAGTGGAACTCTTCTGTGTAATCATCAACACTCCGATCCCCTTGAAGTAAGTTTTGAAGTCGTTGAGACAAGGCTTGCACATAGTTAGGTGGAAGGAAATAACTCCTCTAGATCCTTTCCCATACGAAACCTTGATTTTTGTAATTGTTCCCACCATGCAGCTGCGCAGCCTTTTAGTTTTAGCACAACCAATTTCACCCTATTGTAGTCCACCAAATCTTTGTAATAGAAATTTTTATCAACTGAATTTAACCAATCTAAACATTCCTCACCTTTCATACTCCCGCTGTATTCTGGGATTTCGAGCTTTACATCAAGTTCCTTTTTCTCGATCCTCATGAGCATACACTCCCGTTCGTGGTCTCCGATCTCCGAATTGGTGATCGATTGTAGAACTCATTGTAGTAACCTCCCCCCGAACCATCACTCGAGTCAGCATCATGGATTAGAAGTTCCAAGCGCTCTAAGCGCTCGGTCAACATCTCAACTTGCCTTCATAGTTGTTGGATTTCTTCATCACACAAATCCGGCTGTCGGTCGTCACCACCGCCATAACCCCCTCTACCACAAGCACGTCGCGGTGGCATTTTCCTCTTCAAAACAACGTCCAAACACAAGAATGTTCGCTCTGATACCAGTTGACGCAGTCAGGGATCCCAAGATATCCCAAGACAATGACGATTTCATCACTATACTCCCTCTGGCAGTAGGAAACACTTGTGTTAAGTTGGTTTAGTTATCAGCAAGATGATAGATGATTGTAAGAAACATGCAAGGAATAGAAACTCACTTAGGCAAAATGGAGAGATCTGAAAACAAGAGAATCCAAGTCACTTTAATCTTTTACTCAAAATCAATTGTCTACAATTGTCTACCATACCGCAATAGACCATTGGAATTTATAGGAAACTTGTTTCCTTCAATGAGAATGCAATCAAATCAATTATCCTACTCATTACATAATTATTCCCATGATCTAGGGTCTTTATTGACACTAATTGCTAGCTAATTAAAGAGGGAAGTCAAAGCTTCTAGAAGATCCCCTAGATAAGGTAATCATGCACAAATCTTGCACACTTTATGGCTAGAATTTCAACATTTACAGAATCCACTTTGTAATTTCTATTTTCTTCAAAATAGCCCTTGGCAGTAAGTTCAATGTGTATTTTGGGGCTATTTTGGTACTCATTTAGATCTAAATTGTCACACATGGGTTGAGACCCCTTGTGCTCGGTCAAATGTTCTCATGAACCTTTCAGCTAACAATAAAATTGGGTCTTCCTCGGATTATCAACACATCCCGAATCCAAATTTTTACCCATGCTCTTGCAGATCATCCCACTTTGACTCCACCCATTTTAACCCCAATACAAGGCCCTTTAATAACTCCGCTATTAATGCATTCAAATATATACCCACAAATCCAAAGATCATAAATTAACATAAAAGAGATATTTAGCATGTTTAAAGCATTAGAATCAACCAATAAATCATGCACACACTATTTTCCATATCTATATACTTGCCTTTGGCTTAGTTGAGTAAAAATTCCTTTCTTAGAGCCTAAGGTTATCTCAAACCTTGCTCTTCACACCTCCCCACTTCAAACCAAGCAAAGAACCCACTTCCTACATACCAAAATGAAAGGGAAAACCCACTAAATCACCATTGCATGCTCCTAGTGTTGAAAGAAGCAAACTATATAAGTTTAGAGAGAGCGTTTGCTTACCTATTGATGAGAATGAGAAAGGAGGAAGATGAAGGAGATCATGGGGAGACTCTTGAGCCTTAGGGGAAGAGGACAGAAGGAATGAGATGGAATAGGGCAATGGGGCTTTAGGGTTTGAAAGGGAATTTTCTTTTAGGGGTTTTGCACATAAGGCCAAGTTGTTAGGAAGTTTACAAGAAAGTCATTGGCAAATGGGTATGGGCTCATAATGAGAGTGCCTTGGACCATCGGGCCAAAATGGGTCCAAGTAAGGATGATATGCATGACTCACTACCTAATACTTCACACACCACTAGTCCTAATGCGTAGACCACTAAACCCAATAAAGTACCCTAAATCCTAGTGATTAGTGACTAACCACTCTAATTAAGGCATGGGACCTTACAAACATCACCTACATAGGTATCATACTCCATTAGGCCTTAGTTAGGGTCCATGGGTTCCAATACTAAGGTCCCATACTAGGTCAAAAAGTTTCTAAAAAATATGGGTCTTACGAGTGATTCGCGATTACCTGACGGTTAATCATGAGGGGTCTACAGTTAGCCATGGGTCACTCAGGTTAGCCATGATGTCATAACCTTGGAGTCAAGTCTCAGGTTGAGTTTTACCGCAAGGTTAGCTAGCTCCTGGTTAACTGTAGCCTAACGGTTGGTTGTAGTTTATTTGACCTGAAATACATGATTTTGTCTTTGCAACCATGAGACTCATTTGACCTCAAAGTGACATTGTGGTTAGCTTTACGGTTAACCTTGGTAAAATCTACAATTATCCGTAGTATAAAAGTCCCAAATGTTCAATTTTATGAAAGCCACCGCAATGTAAAACAGAGTAGTCTCACGATTAACCATGAACATCTCACGCCATAAGCTTCAAGATTTTTGAAGCTTGAATCATAAATTGGTGTTTTTAGGTGGGGTTGTTTCCCACTTCATTCAAAGCGTCGGGTGCCTATTTCTTGGTTACAAACAGATCTTCCAAGCTCTTAAACAACTACAATTATATAGACATTAAAAGGATTCACATTTTTATTCCATAAAATCAATTGAAATCACACATATGGGCTTAGGTGGAAATACATAAAGAATCAACATCAAAAGCTTGCATGCATGATATTATAGTTGTCCGCGTGCCTTGGAAGGGTGCTCTACACAATTATAATTGTTTCCAAGCTAGACTTCACTCAAATCAAGCTTGAAAATGAAACCCCCAAATCTCATACTAAAAGAGAAACCCTACAATGGTGACAGAGAGGAATGAACTTGAGAGAGCTTGCATGCAATGATTTTAGCTTACCCTAGGTGAATCTAAGCAAGGAAAAGGATTTGGAGGTGAAGAGCTTACTAATGGCACAAGTAGAGGTGAAATGGAAAAGATGTGAGCTTGTAGAGGAAGAAGAAGAAGGTGAAGAAGATGACTTGAGCTTGAAGGATCTCACATGCAATGACTCCCTTGATCGATTGAGCATGCAAAAGGAAGAGAAAAGGTGGAGGAGGAGAGAGTTCCAGCTGAGCTTCGGTTGAGAGGAGGGATATGAATGAAATGGGTTGCGTTGGGGTCTTTTAGTATGGATTTTCTGAAATTACAGGTTAGTCCAAGTTTAGGTAGGTAATTTGATTTTGAGTCATTGGGCTGGAAATGGGTTTTAATGGGCTCAAATGGATTGGGTCAAAAAACGAAAGTCGTTCGTCATGGAATTCCCTATGCAATGAACCTAAAATCATCCTATTTCTAAAATTATGATCAACCCCTTGCTCCCAAAATTACAAAAAGGTCATCTAACTATCTAGTTTGGTTCAAAGCCTATATAACCATAACATGAACACACAAAATAACTCACTTAGCATTGAATTATCATTAATTAGATGCTAATCATGATTAAGAAGAGTCAGGGGCTTACAATATCGATGAATTCTCAACATATGTACCAAGAAATTTTTATAAAAAAAAAAGCCCTAGGGATGTCTCATTGGTTAAATTCCAGGAATTCATGTCAAGAGAATTTGAAATTCTCCAAATGTTTCCCCTTGATAGAATTCTCAAATTCTCCTCTTGGAGAGAGTATCCATAAATGCTCAAGGAGATGGGTGGGGTAAGGATATTGAGAATTCCAAAGGTTAAGGGCAAGAGAACTCGTCTGGAGGATTCTAGAATCCCCCAAATGTTGTCCCCATTAAAATTTCAAAACCCCACTATCCACCTAGCATTTTGAAATTGGAATTCTAAGAATTTCTAATGCCATTTCTGAGTTTCCAAGTGGATTGGAATTATAAGAAATTGGAATGAAAAAAGGCATTCAAAAATGCTACGGGGAGTGGCTATTACATTATTTCATAACCTTTCAACATAAGAAGTCCTAGTCAAAAATCCAAAAGAAACATGCCTAAAAGTGACTTTTCATGTGGTTGGATTGGGATTTGAAATTCTTGCCATCACATCATGTGTAAAAATTCCCAACATCCCAATTTCCTGCTTTTGGAATCTTCTTAAAAAGAAACATGATTTCTTTTACAAGCACTACCAATCTTTATAGGTTCATTTCAACATGCAAAGTGCCCATTTCTAAGAATTAAGATAGAGGTAGTTGAGACCTTGACTTTTTTTCTTTTTATGATTTTGTAGGGTGATGGCAAGTCAATCATTCTTCACCAAATGAGAAATAATTTGATGATGATCTCGCTTCATTTTTTTTTTAGGAAAATTTCAACATGGGGCCTAACTTTCTACAACATTTCAAATCAAGACAAAATAAAAGGCACATTTCAAAATGGGCCTTAAGTTTTCCAAAATTATTTCAAATCGGGACACTCAATAATTCCTCCCACCGTCAGGCCCTATTTTTCAAGTATACTAAAAAATTCCAAGAATGCCCTTTCGGAATTTTTTGAACCAACGACTTCTTTGCTTTCTCTTCATCTCTGCCTCTAGCTTACTTTCTCTTTCTCTACAAATCTAATGAACCCACCCTCTATTTCTCTAACCCATGCACTGTTGACACCAAAAATGTCACTTTGCCTCATCAACATCAAAGCCTATATGGAGCCGCATCCTACTACAAACAGGCAAAGCTGCTTCAAGCATCAGATCTTGACAAAACCAAACAAAAACTACAAGATCTTTCAAAGTAGCCAAAAGAAGGGTACACATGAAGTCTCGGGCCATCTCGACACCATTTGGCCTAACTTTAATCCTCCAACAGCTGAGCGGGAGCTCCCGACGGCGACAATGTCAAATACATCAAATCTTCGATCAGAGTCTATGGATGGTTTCAAAATACCTCCAAAAAGGCTCCATGTCGAATTTCAAGTCAAACCGACACCGTTTGACCCTCCATCAACTCTCGAACAGCGAAATCAAGCCTCCTGGCGGCGAGAACCTTTGATGCCGCCACTCATCAAACAAAACACATGAGTAGCTTCTGCATGCTTCCAAAGGGCTGCACGTCAAATTTCAGGTCATTCCTCCAACGTTTGACCAGGTTTTGGTGCTCCGAAGCAAAATCGCGGCGAAGCTCCTCGGGACAATGGCACCCAAATCGAAGTTAATGGATCATCTCAAAATGACTCCAATAGGCTCCCCGTCAAATTTCAGGTCAATCGGACATCGGATGACCATACATCAAAGCTCAAAATTTTTCGCACGGTGAAATCAAGTCAAGCATGGACGGGACCCCAAACGGCTTCAAAACTCAAATAAAAGCCCATGGTTGGTCCTATCTAATGCCCAAGAAGCTTCACCTCAAATTTCAGGTCATTCCGACTTCATTTGACCCAGTTTCAGCTCTTGGCGGAAAATCGGCTACAGAGTCTGTGGCTTTTCCAAAAATAGGAAACTTTGTGCTCTGATTTGCACAGCCTTTCGACAGGTTTTCTTTAGAGGAATTAAGCCAATAAATGAGGAGAAATGTCAAAGAAAAATACAGGAGAAAACAGAAGCGAAAAAGCCCGAGAAACGACCAAGAAACGGCGACCGGAAGGCGACCGGAAAGTGGACCAAAGTCCAAGGTCGCCAGCCCCATGGTCGCCGGCGACCATGGGTGCATGGTCACCGGCGACCCTGGAAATCCGGGACGCCGGATTTCCTCCAAAAGTGCCGTTTTTCCATTCTTTTTCACGTTTCGCGATGTTTGGCCCCTGTGATTTTCTTAAAATCTGATTTTTGAAGCATGATATCCGTCGATCTTCGTCAACATCACGGATCTACCATCGAAATCATTTGATCATCATCGGACACTCTGAAACTGCCAACTGGCCGACTAAGAAAGCACACTTTCTGCCCGACCGATCAAGAAATCGGCTAGACAGATGCTGCCGGCCCATTAGTGGCAACCAATGTCCGAATTTTGATCGTCATCCGACATCAAACAACGTACGGATCCATCGATGATCATCGCAAGAAGAATTCCAAAAGACGCGGCGCGGCCCGCGACTCTTCAAGCAACTCGGCAGCCAATTAATTAAGTTAAATGACCCTTTTATGGCAATTTATTAGGGTCAATAACTCATATTTTGAACGGCCCAATCAGAAGCCAAGAAATGGGAGTTACAAGTCCAATTAATCATGACAATTAACCATGTAACTCCTATCATTATGGAGATTAATCATGGTAATTAATCATGAAACTCCCATCATCATGGAGATTAAATGCCCATTATTCTCCATCGGCCAATCAAAATTCAAGAAAAAGGAGTTACAATATAAAGAATTAAATCTTGTAACTCCTCCCATCATGGAGCATTAATACCATTAATGCCCATAAAACCCTCCTAATGGCCACCAAAAGCCTATAAATAGGCGGTCATTCCAAGGAGAAAGGGTCCTAAAAAATCCCCAAAAAATTGCTAAAAACTCTCGGAGAAATCTCTGCACAAAGAAGCTCAGCCACTCTGAAGAAACTCTGCTGCAAGAAAACACCACAAGGTGATCAAAGTCCCTTGGGGGGGCCACCCCCCTAAGGTCCCCCCTTCTGCTATCCAACATGGCTAGATGTGGCTCTTCAGCCCATCTACTTGATTTTTTTATTGGATATAGGACCTTCTCTTGGTCTTTATCCTCTAAAAATCAGAGGTCCAGGTCAAGCCAAGTGAACTAAAGCATCAAGTGTTCTCATCTGAAGGACGATGGCCGAGTCCATACATGACTCGTGACCGTCGATCTGAACGAGTCCCCACAATCGCTTGAGAAGTCAGATCCCTTTTTCTTTCTTCTCTATTGTATTTTATATTTTTAAAAGAGACAAAAATCACAATTCTTGTCTTTCATCATTGATAAGATTTGTAAATCGCCTTCCATGGCAAAGTCGCCTTCTACGACACAAAACTGCCTTTCACGGTAAACTAAACAAAATCGCCTCTCACGGCATTTTAAAATCTTGTCTCTTTCTTTAAATATGTATGCAATAGAAAGTTAGAAAAAAAGTTTGATTTCCTTTCTACTTGTGAAGGTGAATCTCCGGATCACCACTTCAGATTCCAAGTAGAATAGAAAATCTGGCATACTCGTAAAGAAAGGAAAAAATGTTGATGCTCGCCTCTTTTTTTTCTTCACCCCGCCGCACCCCAGCGGACCCGGGACGGAGGAAGGTAGAGAGAGAAAAAGACGGGTCCATCAAGTTGGCATACCCGATGGGACTTGTTCAATTGAGAACACGATGCTTAGAATCCTTGGCTCCCTTCTAGTTGGTGGCCTATGTTGGATCTTGTATTTAAACAAAAAGATGAGATGGGATTCTTTGGGAACTTCTTTCTTTGAACTTGTTTCCATTCTTTCTTTTCTCAACAAAAAAAAAGGGTTTTCTCTCTTTTGGATTCAAATTAGAGAAACTTTGGTCTTTTCCTTTTCGTACAATGGCTCGCAGAAATGTTTGAGCCAACGTTCGGATGGAGAGGGGCCATTTCCCTCTCTTTGATGGGTCCATTAGAGATCTTTCAAAAAAAAAAAGTTTTTAAAGAAAAAAAAAACTTTTCAAATTTCTCTCTTTTGGATTCAAATTAGAGAAACTTTGGTTCTTTCCTTTTCGTACAATGGCTCGCATAAATGTTTGAGCCAACGTTCGGATGAGGAGGGGTCATTTCCCTCTCTTTGATGGGTCCATTGGAGATCTTTCCAAAAAAAAAAAAAAAGTTCAAAAAAATAAACTTTTCAAATTTCTCTTTTGGATTCAAATTAGAGAAACTTTGGTTCTTTCCTTTTCGTACAATGGCTCGCAGAAATGTTTGAGCCAATGTTCGATGGGGAGGGGCTATTCCCCTCTCTTTGATGGGTCCATTTGAGATCTTTCAAAAAAAAAAAAAAAAAAAAGTTCAAAATTTTTTTTTTCAAATTTCTCTCTTTTGGATTTAAATTAGAGAAACTTTGGTTCTTTCCTTTTCATACAATGGCTCGCAGAAATGTTTGAGCCAACGTTCGGATGGGGAGGGGCCATTTCCCTCTCTTTGATGAGTCCATTGGAGATCTTTCAAAAAAAAAAGTTTTTTAAAAGAAAAAAAAAATGCTTTTCAAATTTCTCTCTTTTGAATTCAAATTAGAGAAACTTTGGTTCTTTCCTTTTCGTACAATGGCTCGCAGAAATGTTTGAGCCAACGTTCAGATGGGGAGGGGCCATTTTCCTCTCTTTGATGGGTCAATTGGAGATCTTTAAAAAAAAAAAAAGAGAGCATTAAGGTTGCACCAATTGCGTTCTTTGACCAAAGTGGATCTAAGAAAAGCCTTGTCCAGAGTGTGGAGGCAGTTAGACTGTTCGAGGTAAGGGTCCTTCAAACGGGTTCATTAAGTAATCCTACCCTTACCTGAGGGCTAATCTATCCACTAAGGTTTCATAAGACCGAATTGGAAGACCTATGTGCACTCTTCAAAAAAAAAAAAAAAACAAAATTTTTAAATAAAAAAAAAACTTCTGTCACTATTGTGCTCAAATTGGAGGAATTTTGGTTCTTTCCTTTTTCGGATATAGGCTCGCAGAAATGTTTGAACCTGTATTCGAATTGGACTACCATTTGCCCTCTTTTATGGATTCAATCCTGACTTTTCAAAAAAAAAAAAAACCTCTCCTCACTATTGGATTCAAATCTGAGAAATCCTGATTCTTTCCTTTTTCAGATAAAGGCTCGCAGAAATGTTTGAACCTGTATTCGAATTGGAATACCATTTGTTCTCTTTTGCGAATCCAATCTTGACATTTCAAAAAATCCCATTTCGTGTCCTTCAAGGATGCGATTTACAACATTTGTGTCTAGCGGTGCTAGTACGCCCTTTCGGGTCTACTATATTCACGACCGACACATTTGTATCTCTAACTTTATATCATTTTACCTCGAGTGAGCTTTGCTTTTCGGTAATTTGAATTAAGGTTTACAATTGCTTCTAGCAGTCCCTGAAACGCTCATTTCAAGCTGACCATACTTGCTTTTAGAACAATTGTACCATCTATGGCTTTTGGCCTTCTTCATTACGCTCAGAACGGGCTATGCCCCTGAGCGATTTGAAAAGACAAAACCATAGTATAGCCCATTTATGATCACCATATTCTTGTGATTACTAATGGATGTGGTCTTGTTTCAGAAAAGTTTTTCAAAACTAACAATGGCAGCTTCGTTGACCATCACCTTCGATGAGAACAAGTACCAAGTCATGCTTCAAGAGAAGCAAAGCAAGGGCACTTTCAAGCACCCCGTCAGCTGCCGAAGCATCACCTCCCTCGGCAACTCCCAAAACACCGGGTCGACCTCCACTCCTCGGACCATCGTCTTCGGGTCACTGGGACCATTCCCACTACCCGCAGAAGAGACGGTGCCTGCTAAGAAGCAGAAGACCGCCCCCCAACGTGTCACTACCCCGACACCAAAGGTGGTCACCAAGAAACCTGAGGCTCGTGGCAATTCCATGAGGCCTCAACCTACAAAAAACCAAGTCTGTCCCAAGACTTGGTCCCCGCGATCTTCACCAAAACAAAGAAAGTCCCGGACATCTGCAAAGCCAGCATACCTGGCTCCTCTCAAGGAGAACCGATTTTATCCTCTTGCTTACATCAAAGGAGAGAAACCTACCCTCCACCGAACAACAAAAACTACTCAGCACGAGCCGGCTTGCTCATACAAGCCCAAAATCAAGTCGTGCATCACAAGGCCTAGACAAGAACTTGCTAGGGCCTGCTCTCCTGCAACTTGACCCTTCATCTCAACAGGGGACGAGCTTGCAAAATTTAAAGCTTCGCTGCGACAGGCTAAGGACCGCGTCCAAATCCTGTCCACGCCAGTCTTCAAGGAAGACAAGCTCGGTTGCTGCGCACGAGGGACCACGTCCTTCATTGCCAGAGCACAGCCCGAGCTAACCGAAGCTCAAATTGCTCGTCACATACGTCGCCGCGCGGCATATCGACAAAAGAGATTAGAAAAGCAAAGAACCCAGCATTCTGAGCTTCAAATCTCCAAAAAATGGGTCGAAAAAGAAAGACCCGACCAAGTTGCTGCTGTCCACATGGTTGGCAAAACCAAAAGACGCCAGAAGTCAGCGACGAAAATACATGTCAGACGACCGGTGACACGCAGCGTCTCCCGGACGAGAAGACATCAGGAAGACTCTCCCACTCCTTCAAGCCAGGGACATTGGAGTGATCATTCCTCGGGCTCTTCATCTAAAAGAATGAGCTCTAGCTCAGTCACTAAGACAGTATCCTCTTTCGACTCACGAAGGATGAATGTCTTGGTCACAAACTCTGAGCAACCTCCACCACATGACGACATGGCTCTACGCATTCAGCAGCTAGAGCAAGGACAGCAGAGAATAGAGGTTCTGATGGAAAACCTCCTTCTCACTCTCCAGCGTCCACCAAACAATGAGGAAGTTCCTCCACAAGATGAGGCAAACGGTGGAGAAGATGAGTCACGCGCCCTTACTAAAAAGGACGTGGACAATATCCTCGCCAAAGCAAAAGAAGAGGATACACTGAAGGAGCATGGGATCAAGCCACCATATCCCTTATGGATGGACTCGGTTCCGTTTCCCCCAAAGTTCAAACAACCTCTTCTCCAAACATATACGAGAAAAGGTTCAGCTAGACAGCATGTCATCCACTTCAAGATCCTGACAGGAACGATTGCGGATCAAGATGCTCTAAAGATCCGGCTCTTTGCAAGTACCCTAAAAGGTACGGCCTTTGATTGGTATTCCACTCTGCCAGAGGACTCTATTCAAAATTAGACCATGCTAGAGACACGTTTCCTGACCCACTTCAAAGGTGAGGATCATCCTGTTACTACGGCTCAGCTCTGCAGCCTTAAATAGGGAGAGAATGAGTCGACATACGACTTCATTCACAAGTGGAAAGCAATGGCATACAAATGCTCAGATGTGCTACTACAAGCGTCGCTAGTCAACATTTGCTGAAACAACATGAGAGCAAGGATCCGCTCCATGATCATCGGCAACAAATAAAAAAACTTGGGAGAACTCCTAGAAGCGTCTGTGGAGGCTGAAACGGTGATCAAAGACCTCAACAGTCAGAAGTCATCAAAGAAGGAGCAGACCGCCATTCAGATCTCCAAGCCAAAGAAAAAGGAGGTTCTCAATGTGCAAACCAAGTCAACTCCTCAGCCACCAAAGAAAGCTAAAAATAAAGCTGCAGGTAAGAGACCTGAACTCTCTGATGCCTTCAAAGAACGAGTAGAAAAGAAATACCCGTTCGATGAAGATGTTGAAGAAATATTTGGGGCTCTCTTGGCAAATGGAAAACTCACCTTGCCTGACCCCAAAAGACCGGGAGATGTTAGCAAAACCAACAATCCCCGATATTGTCCATACCACCAAATGGTCTCGCTTTCTCTCAACTAATGTTTCGTTTTGAGAGAGAAGATTAACGAGATGTGGAAAAACGGAGTCATCACCTTTGACAAAAACTATGGGTCTGCCTCGTTAACATGGTGTTATATGGACAAACATCCAAATCATCAAAGGAAAAAGTCACTACTTCCTTCAAGGTGATAAAAATGACCCCAAACGTCCCAAGAGTTGGTGCCTTACCCAACACCAGAGGGACAGCCCATATGGGTACATCCCGATCTCCTAGAAGATGAGAATTGGGAGATCGTCAAAACAAAGCCGACCGCTCAACAGCGAAGGCAAGTCAGGAGACAACTCCGCAAGCTCAAACAGCAGGAGAATGCTCAAACAAAACAAGAGGTCCCTGAAAAAGCAGAAACCTCCTCTACCGCTTCACTGGGGGCAACAGAGGGGTCTCTCCCCAAAGTTCCAAGAGTGACAAGAAAATTCACTCTCAGTGATTTCATGCCACTACGGCTCAGAGATGAGACTACGCAGGGGGCATGATACTCTTGTAACTCGGTAGTTGGATTCTCCATGAATGGATACGAGTCCAGTGACACCGATGAGTGGGAGGAATCCCTTGAAACCGGAGAATATCTCTCCGACGAAGAATGAATCCCGGAATCCCACCTTATGCCAGTAATCTGGTATAACCCCTTCCAGCCACAAAGATCATGGTCTGATGATGATGAAGACCAAGAGGCTGCCTAAAATGTTGTTAACACAGTACAAACAAATGCTCTAGTGGATCCCAACAGGTCGAACCACAAGGGGCAGATGAAGAAGAAGATTTGGCTCCTATGCCCGATCTTGAAGAATATGCAAGGATCTTGCAGCGTCTAGCCATAGAGCAAGAGCAGGATTGCATCAACCAACTTCATCAAAATCCAGAACCAGAAGTCCCGGGAAATCTACAAGCATCTCCTCCAGTGACTTCGGAAAATGAAGAAAGTTGCTGGATTGATGATCCTCTTACATCGGAGGATGAGTCTGATTCCCAACAGTCCATTATGGAGGCATTTTCTATCGAAGTTGCCTGTAATGTGATAGTTCAGGATGATAGTGCCTCTGAAGCTCCATCTGTTGAGGCCACGGACTCTCAAAATGTATCCGGTAGCATATCTTCTGGAGCTACATATTCTCGGGTGACTTCCACTGAGATAGCACCTTCTCAGCCATCGTCTCCTGAAACGGTGACATTAGAATTCAAGCCTCTTCCGACTGATCACCAGGAAGAAGCTCTGGCTGATGAAGTCTTCAAAGAAAACCCAGTCAATTGGTCCCAGGTATCCAACCTCATAGGAGATGTCTGGACCAATGAAATACTGGACAAAGAAGAAAAGTTGTTGGAAGCTGTTCAGGACTTGTTCCCGGAAAATGCTCCATGCAACGCAATAACTGAAGACGGCAATGCTGCTGTAGAGGCGTTTTCAGCAAATGGGGAAGATCAGCCCCTTGAGCCCAAAGGGGGTCTTCCGAAAGAAGAACCACCTCTAGAAGCTTTTGAAGTTGGAAAAGGTACCCGCTCTGGCCAAGATTACCACAAAAACTACAACCAACCTTCTTCTTCTTCTTATGTAAATCCTTCGGGAAAACAAGCTGTAAATGCCCCAAGAGGCCGGTGCAACATATCAAAGGGCTATGATGAAGATATTCCAAGATATGCAGCACAAGACGGTCGAATGTTATGTTGATGACCTCGCCGTCAAAAGCAAAAGAAAAGAAGACCATCTCCAAGATCTTCGAGAAGTCTTCCTCTGGCTTCACAAACACAAACTGCGAATGAATCCCTTCAAATGCTTCTTCGGTGTCTCATCGGGTAAGCTCCTCGGATTCATAGTTCGGAAAGTTGGAATAGAACTTGACCCCATCAAAGTCAAGGCAATTCTAGAAATGCCATATCCAAGGACCCTAAGAGAACTAAAAGGGCTTCAAGGAGGATTGGCATACATCCGACGGTTCATTTCCAATCTATCAGGAAAATGCCGTCCATTTTCTCGCCCGATGAAGAAAGGTGTAGACTTTGTTTGGGATGCTGAATGTGAAGCTGCATTTCAAGACATCAAGTCATACCTGATTAAGCCTCCGGTGTTGGCTGTTCCCACAACCGGAAAACCATTCATCTTGTACACAAGAGCTCTCGACTATTCTTTGGGCTCTCTACTTGCACAAGAAAATGATGGAGGAAAAGAAACTGCTCTATATTAGCTCATTCGCATGTTGGTAGGTGCAGAGCATCGCTACTCTCCAGTCGAAAAAGAATGCTTGGCAGTGATGTTCGCCGTACAAAAGCTGCGTCACTATTTGTTGTCAAACACAGTATACCTGATATCGAGGATCAATCTCTTAAAGATCCTTGTCACAAAAGCAGGTTCTCTCAATGCCCGGCTGGCAAAATGGTCCATCCTTCTTTCACAATTTGATATTAGGTATGTACCACAAAAAGCAATCAAAGGTCAAGCTCTAGCAGACTTTCTCGCAGAGCATCCACTGCCTAAGGATTCTCTGCTCAGGGATGATCTCCCAGACGAACCTGTCTACAGCGTGGAGACTTCCTCACCAAATGCCTCCTGGAACATGTACTTCGATGGTGCAACCAGGACAAATGAAAAAGGAAAGCCGATATCGGGAATTGGCATTCTCTTTGTTAGCCCCGATAAATACATGATTCCACATGCATTTTCGCTACTGGAACCATGTTCAAATAATGCAGCTGAGTACCAAGCTCTGATTATAGGATTGGAACTCGCCCTCGAATCTGGCATCACTATGCTGGAAGCATTTGGGGATTCTCAACTGATCGTCAACCAGATGAATCAGGAATATGAAATCAGGAAGCCTGATCTGTTGCCTTACCACAACAAGGCGCAATCGCTTCGTCAAAACTTTGACATCTGTCACATCACCCACATTCGCAGAGGTGAAAACATCCGTGCAGATGCCCTGGCTGGACTTGCTGCATCCATGGCAACCCAAGACGGGGAAAACATGCAAATTACAGTGTGTCAAAGAAAGATTCTCCCTCCTCTCAACACACACCGAGCAGTTGCTGAATGCCACCGAGTGGTCGGAGGTCGGATTTCCATCCTTAAACCTCCGATAGGCGACTGGAGGGATCCGTTCATTGATTATATTATGTTCGAAATCCTACCTGAAGATCCAAAAGAGCGGGTAAGTATCCAAAGACGAGCCCCAAACTTTCATTTGGATATTCCCTCCAAAATGCTTTACAGAAAATCCTTCAATGGAGTACTTCTACGCTGCTTGTCACAACAAGAGGCGGAAGAAACTCTAAAAGAAGTTCATGCGGGTCTTTGTGGAGCCCATCAAGCTGGTCCCAAGCTCTACGATCAGATAAAAAGGTTAGGTTATTATTGGCCTACCATGGTGGCTGACGCAATACAATTTGCTAAACGTTGCCAACAATGCCAAGTTCATGGAGATTATGTACACATGCCTCCAGAATGGCTACATCCTACAACGATCTCATGGCCCTTCGAAGCTTGGGGTATGGACATCATAGGTCCTATCTCTCCCCCGTCAAGCAAAGGTCATCGCTTCATCTTCGCCGCTACAGATTATTTCTCCAAGTAGTCAGAAGCATTTGCGTTCAGTGAAATGAAGACCTCGTCAGTCATTCAATTCTTACGTACCAACATCATTTGTCGCTTCGACATACCTAAAAGATTCGTCCATGATAACGGACCATAATTCCGGGATCACAGATTCTACAGGTTTTGCGACAAATACAAAATCCATAGTTGTCCTTCGACTCCGTATAACCCGGCAGCGAATGGACTAGCAGAAGCCTTCAACAAGACACTCTGCAAAATTCTCAAGAAAATGGTCTCTACTCACAGAAGATACTGGAGCGACAAACTGCCTGAAGCTTTATGGGCCTACCGGACTACCGTTCGAGGACCAACCCATAGCACACCATTCTCCTTGGTCTATGGATGTGAAGCAGTTATCCCACTAGAGGTACAAATTCTTTCTTTAAGGGTATCTCTACAAAATGAAATGACGCAAGAAAGCAACGTCAAATTGAGACTCCAAGAACTGGATAATCTCGATGAAAGACGACTCGAAGCTCTACAAAGCGTTGAGCTTTACCAAGCACGCATGGCAGGATCTTTTGACAAAAGAGTCAGGCAACGCGCCCACAAAAAGGGTGACTTGGTTCTTGCGGTGAAAAGGCCAATGGTTTTTGCCCACAAATCCAAAGGCAAATTCGAACCAAAATGGGAGGGACCCTTCGTCATCGACAAAGTCTTCTCCAATGGCGCATATGCTCTTCTAACCATGGAAGGTGACAGATGTATGCTACCCATCAATGGCAAGTTCTTGAAGCGGTACTACCCTTGAAGACTTCCTACATCGGGTCAGAGTGATGCCTGCATGACCAAAGCCTATTCCTAGGAACTTGCTCGCCAAACCCACCCCTTCTAGAGTTTTCATCCCTATGTTGAAATTTCTAAAAAGCCAAAAACAATGCTTACTTTCAATGTTTCATTATTCAAAAAAAAAAAAAAAACAACAAAACCAAACCCGAAATCCAAGTTTAGGAGCCTCTTTCCTAACTTGACCAAAACTTTCAATCCTTGAATCCAAAATTCATGGTTTGAAATAAAAATCAGGACTTAGGAATTTCCACCCTAGTCCACCCTGACTTTTACCACCAAAGATGGTTTTGAGTCAAAATTTACGACCCTCGTGTCTTAAAACAAAAAATGGTTTTTCAAAAAACCTTGGGAAAGCGACATTTAGTCGATACTCACACAAAACCCAAAAATCGGAAGGATGCGAACCCCATTCGATACTTCCAAAACCTCAAAATCGCAAGCAAGCGACACCTCGTCGATACTTGCAAAATTTCAAAAAAAAATCGTGGAGACACAACGTTTCAGTTGATATCCACAACCCAAATTTCAAAACAAAAAACAAAGGTTTGAAAAAACCTCAAATTTCAAAAATCGTGGGGAGGCGACATTCCATCGATACCCACAAAACCAAAATTTTGAGAAAAAAGCAAGGAGGTGACATTCAGTCGATACTTGCACCCAAATTTGCGAGGAAGCGACATTCCATCGATACTCGCAACCGAATGAGCAAGGAAGCGACATTACATCGATACTTGCAATACCATTCAGCAAGGAGGCGACTCTTAGTCGATACTTGCATTTTTTAAAACAAAAAACCTGGCTTTCATGCCAAAACCCGACTTTCACGCCAAAACCCGACTTTTATGCCAAAAACCCGGCTTTCATGCCAAAAACCAAAATTTGGCTTCCATGCCAATAAAACAAAAACCTGGCTTTCATGCTAAAAATCAAAAAATCTGGCTTCCATGCTAACAAAACAAAACTTGGTTTTAAAAAAACTTGGCTTCTATGCCACAAAATCTGGCTTTCACGCTAAACAAACAAAAATCGGCTTCCATGCCACAAAACAAAATTTGGCTCCCATGCCACAAAATCTTTGGCTTCCATGCCACAAAACCAAAACTTGGCTTTCACGCTATAAAAATCGGCTCTCATGCCAAAAACTGGCTTCCATGCCACAAAACAAAAACTTGGCTTTCACGCCACAAAAATCGGCTCTCATACCAAAAACCGACTTTCATTCCAAACAAAATTTTGGCTTTCACGCCATCCAAAATTCGGCCTTCAAGCCATCTCAAAAATCAGGCTTTTTGCCACAAAATCTGGCTTTTATGCCTAAAAACAACCATTTGACAAAAGATTTTCACAAAATTACAACCTTTTGATCAAATTTTCAAAAAAAACCATTCCCATTCAATTTTTTCTTATGTTTACATCAAAAGTGAATTTAAGTGAAATAAGGGGATACATAAAAAGAAGTGCCAAAAATATTTATACAAGGAGGTACCAAAAGAAAAGAAGAAAAAGTTTGTTACAAATCAGGAGGCTAGTCTGACATGGTCTTCAGCCATAGGCTTAACTCCTCAAGCAAACACTTGGCCTTAGCCTCCAAAGCTTCCAGGCCGCGTTTCTTCAGAATCTTCCCATAAAAAGCAGTAGGCCGTCGCGATCCATCCTCAGCACGAGGAAGCTCTTCCCAGAGAATCTGCCATTGTTCATATTCTTGAGTCTTCCTCCGGAGATTGCTTTCGACCTCCTCAACTTGGCGAATGAGAGTCCTCTCCCTATCGCGAGCTTGCAAAGTGGCAGTCCATTTGGCAACGGCTTGTTCTTCCAATAGCTCAAGGCGCTGTCTGGCTTCGGTGACCTCCCTATCAAGGCGGTGCCGGTCCTGTGTCAGCTCAATAATAGCCAACTCGGTGACATTCCTCTCCCGAACGAGCTACTTCCGAGTCTGCGAGATCTCATTCAGTTCAGATTTGACCTCGCTGGAAGGCTTAAAAAACATCTCGTTGAAGAAATCATCATTCGGAAAGCTCTTGGCCTCAGTCCACTTGTTGCCTAGAGCGATGACTTCATCAACAAAAGCCTTGGCATCTGTAATGTCCAGACCGACTTCTTCACTATCCGCAAGAATGTCCTGCACATGCTTCACCATGCCAAAACCAGCCTCCAAATGGCCAGAAGAAAGAGTCTCAACCCATGAGCTCAAGACTCTCTTCAACACCTTCCTCGCAAACTGACGAGATGGCTCAAATGAAGACTCACCATGCTCCATTGGTCGACTACCCGTGTCAGGCACCGTTGGAAGAGTAATTAAGAAGCTCTTTCCAATCGGAGCCGCTGGGGAAGGAATATCAGTAGGCGGACTCACCTTTGCCTCATCAAAATTGGTGGAAGAAGCCCCTACTCCTGGATCGGTCACAGGTAGCCCCTGCTCTGGTTCTGAAAAAGATAGAAGAACTTCTTCTATCACCTCACAACCTGCCAATGAAAAATGAAAAGGGTATGAATATGATCTTGTCAAAAATCAAAATATCAAGATTATCATTACAAAGTACCTTTTTCGACGACTGGTGGAATGCTTTCTGCCTCCATGAGCTCATCCGAAACATCATCAAAAGTTGTGTCCATGGATGGCTCAAAGTCATCGGAATCCTCTGGCAAGTCAGCTGGCAAAAAATATATATGTCAGCAAGTGGCTGTAAAAAAAAAAAAAAGAAGAAAAAATCATACCAGGAGGAGATTCTGGATCTAGTTCAGAATCTCTGGGTTCTTCCTCAGATGCCACGATAGGATCCGTCACAGCCTCATCGGTCGAAACCTCGGGCATCATCGAACCATCATCTTCTGCCAAAAGAAAGAAAGCAGTAGATCAAAACAAAAGCTCTCATGAAAGAAAAGAAACGGAAAGAGAAAAGGGAAAAGCATACCATCATCAATGGTCTCTTCCCCTCGGCTTCTCTTCTCTAGAAGCTTGTCATCATCCCCTGATGCCCCCTCAACAATGGTGGAAAGAATTTCCAGATCAGGAGAACTTTCGTGCCGCCTCTGACTTCGGCGGTGTCCCCTTCTCCTCTTGCTCCAACGGGACGAACTGCTGGAAGCACCCTCCCCACCATCAAAATCAGGCCTCTCACCGGAGTCCTCACTGGACGGTCTGCTCTTACCAGTAGACTCCATGGAAGCTTTGCTCGTTCTGCTTGTATCCAAGCAGCAACCTCAGCCTCCTCCTCGGCAAGCTGTTCCAAGACCTCACCAGGTATCTCTTGTGCAGCTCCCGATCTGATGACGTCCTGTTCCTCGAGAAAACCTGTTCTGTGCCTTTCTCCAGAAAGGAAAGCCAAAACTTCTTCTCGGCGGACGCCGTCTGACTTCCTAAGTCCCTTCCTGGAAGACTGCTTTACATCAAGCTCTTTCTTGGAAAGCCCCCGGTACGCTGAAAAGCTCTCCACAAACCATTTTGTGAAGCCAGCAGTCGGAAAAGTAGGCAACTCAGGATAAGAAATCAGGGCAGTAGTGTCTTCCGCGCTATAAAAGGCCCATGCATTTCTCTCGTCCTGCAGACCTCCAAAACGCTTCACCTTGCTCGAAGGCGCTCCAACAACGCCTTGAGAGAAGCCCAACTGCATGGCAAAACGCGAGGGAACATACGGCTGGATGTCGACTAAAAGATGTCTGCGTTACACCATCGTGCCGACACGTATGTTAAAAAGCCAGCTCGTCTCCGCATTTGTCAAAGAATAGTGTCTCCCCGACCCTGCCCTGCTCGAATCACGGGAGACACCAAAATCAAAAGCCTTCTTCCTCAAACCTGGAGAAAGCTTCACTGAAGACTGCCCCATCTCGACGTCCCAGAATCGTCGGATCCTCAAACAGGCAGATAAGAGAGATTCGGAAACAGGCTTCCCTCTAGCCAATCGAATCATAAACGGGTCATCGTCCTAAGCAGCACCCAATCGGTGGAAACTGGGACAGTGGTATACATACCACGAATAAAAGATGTGGGCTGAAAACACCCTGTTCATGGGAAGCACTAGCCGAACCAGGAAAGCAGCAGCCTGCAATTCGGTGCATAAATAGGAGTAAAGAGCAGGCACCAAAGCAAGCCGTTCTCCGAAAGCCATCTGACAAGCCGGAAAAATGCAATGCGGCTTGATGTGCGTTCCATCTCCTCCAGCAAAAACAGCCTCACCCAGCCAATAAGTGAGGTAGACAGCGAGATCCCTCTGCAACGCAATGTCAGAATGCATGGCGTCTGTGCTTGCGAAGAATACCCTCAAATTCTCTCACATGACGGAGATCTTCTTCGAATCCGGGTTGTTAGCCCTGGCTTCTTGGGTCGTACTCTCAGAAGACTCCCCGCTGTCAAAGAAGTTGGAAGACAAAAAGCTACCACTCCTCCAACTGCTACATCGGACTTTCGAGCCCTCATTCTCCTTAAAAAAATCATAGAAGGCGACGAGCTGAAAGTACAAAAGCCTGAACTCCTCAGACTGCTCTTCAAGGATGCTGTCGATAGGCATAAACTCCTCATAGAGATTGCCGAGGATAGGCAGCCCAGTGCTGGCACTCAGTTCCTTTAAAGAAAAACCAATCTTACCATTCGTGACAACGAAGGTGTTGGTTTGTGGAAGGAACGACTCCAGCATGGCCATAAAGGCCTCATCGGAGAAAACCACGGTTCGCCGAAAAACACGAACCGCATCAAAAATCTCGGCCTCCTTCAGAATGGCACCGCCAACCTGCAGGATGTGATCAATCCATGACTCCCAGCTCGAGTCAGCACTAAAATGACCACGAAGTTGAAAAGGCTTCACCCAATTGCTGCCATCGCCCTTGAAAATGCCAAGGCCCACCGGTCTCAAATCGACCGAAGAATGGTCTGAAACTTGGTAACCGCTAGTCGGCATCAAAATGTCCATACGGGCAGGCGACTTCTCTGCAAAACCAGAAGGGCCGCCAACAAAAACCCCGATCTTGATCACATTTGTCCTCTTCACCCAACTTGGAGGATCTTCCCTCTTCGAGCATGTGGAGGAAAGGCTCATGATCGAGATTGTCTGATCGAAGGACGACCGGGTAGAAACAGTTCTCTTCTCACCATCAACTGTGAAAGAGAACTAAAAACATCTCCTTTGGTATGGTGAATCGTCAGGGACGACATCACCAAAGAAGAAGGTAGGCTTGGGTACAATGCTCTGATCGTCCGTGACCCAGGGACAGTTGCTTACCATAATCTTATAATACTCCTCATCCTTGAGGGCAATCAAACGTTGCCTCATCTCATCTTGGTTGAGCGAGTCACACTCTTCCAAGTTCCTTTCAACATACTGAGCCTCCTCCCAGGCCTGCTGTATGGCCGCATTAGAGGATTTGGTAGAACGGCGAGGCGCATCAATGACCGGCTCCTTACCCTTGTTCGTTCTGGAGGAACTACTTGCAAAGGATGGAAAGAAAAAAAAATCAATCATCAAAATGACAGAATTTTGCTAAAAAAAATCTAGCGAAATTTTGGCATGATTCCGGGGCAATTCCGAAGAAAAGGAAAACACCCCGAAAGAAATAGGAGCTTGAAGATGGGCTCAACATCGCTGCAAGCCCATAATCATGGAAAATTCTCGAAGAAGGCTCGAACTCAAACATTGCTGCAAAATCAAGCCAAAGCTTCTCAAATATCCGCAAGATCGGAAAAGGGCTCAACATTGCTGTGAGCTCCAGAATCCAAAACTTGCAAAGCTCCTCAAAAAATCCCCGTAAGACCAAGAAAAGGCTCAACATTGCTGCGAGCTCCAAATCCCAAGACTTGCGAAAAGATTTCCAGGTGTGCACTATCATACTTCCAATTCCATTTTCTAAAAAAAAAAAAAAAATGCATAGAAGGAAAGTTGTCATGCATGCGCATCTCAGAATTCAAAAAAAAGAAGAAAATCTTTAAAAAACAAAAAAAAAAAAGAAAAACTTTTGCCCACAAGCCACATGGCCGTACGGCCATGACCGTACGGTCTTGTTCGTACGGCCACACAAAAAAAAAAGATAAAAAAAAAAGAAAAAAAAAACACGGTAAAAAAAAAAAGAGAAACCGTGAGAAAAAAAAAAGAGCCACGGTAAAAAAAAAGAGAGAGAGAAAAAACCGTGCAAGAAAAAGAAAAAAGAAAAGAAAAAGAAGAAAGAGAAAAATAAGAAAAAAAAACGTGTAAAAAAAAAGATGCACGTGAAAAAGAAAAAAAAGAAGAGAAAGAAAAAGAAAAAAAAAGAAAAGGAAAGAATGAAAACCTTTTTCTATTCCTAGATGGGGTTTCTTAAGAAAAAAAAAAGAAACTTACTTGAAGCCATTGATGGAGAAGAAGAAGAAAAAGCTTGAAGATCTTTGAAGAAGAAGGAGAATTCTTGATCTTGGAGCACTCTTGAAGACTTTTGCAAAAAGAAGGCAATAGGAGCAAGGGATCCAACCTCCCCTTGCTTCTATAGAAGAGAGCAAACCAAAAGAGGAAAGGAGGAGAAAAGAAAGGAGGTAAGTGCTACAAATTAGCAAACTTCCTAAAAGAAAGGAATTATGGGATATTCTTTCCCAATGAGGAGATCTTTTGAGAAATTCTCTCCAAAAAGAGAGGGATTATGAGAAACTTTCTCCCAAATAAAGATACTTTGAGAAAATCTCTCCCAAAATCAAAGAAACTTGAGAGATTCTCTCCAAGTAAGAATATTTTTAGATATTCTCTACCAAAAAGAGATATTTTTAGATATTCTTAACAAAATGACACCACATGAGATCTAAGCCATCTTTAAAGCTTAAGGTCCCATGGGTTAGCCCACATGAGCCAGGTTTGACCACATAGGCACTAAAAGTGGCTTTTAGTCAAAATCCCTCTTACCAAGAGCATACAAAAATGGTTCCATGCCTCCTTTGAGTTGATTGGACCATACAAAAAAAATTCAAGCCTCATGAGTTTCCAAAAATCTAATCCATCCCACCTCATGAGCCAAATTAAGCCAAAACCTTGAAATTGACATTCCACAAAAACCCAAACCACTCCAACGGACCCAAAGTTGTCCTAAAGAGTGACCAAAATCCAAACCATGGTCTCCTAACTCGCCACATACAGCTTGTTGGGTCACAAGGCCAAAACCAAAACCAAATCCCGGTCCCCTAACTTGCCACATACAGCTTGTTAGGTCAGAAGACCAAAATCAAAATTCAAAACCCGACCCCCTAATCTGCCACATACGGCTTGTTAGGTCACAAGGTCAAAAACCAAAAACCTTCTTGACCGCATGATGCACAACACAAAGCCTTTAGGTTCACAAGGTCAAAAAAAAATCCAAAACCCAAAAACTCAACCCAAATGTCATTTTCAAAATTTTACCTTGAGATGGTACGTGATGTCTCTCAGTTCCATAAAATTCCCTTGGAAACTCAAAAGGCTACACTATTAAGAAAAATGCTCAGAGACTCTTGGTCAAGTCAGAAGTTCTCCTTTAAAGTTTTCTTCGAGGCACATCGACTGCAAAGGCTATCCAATTCGTCGCTGTACCTCGAGGGGGCATTTGTTGACACCAAAAATGTCACTTTACCTCATCAACATCAAAACCTATATGGAGTCGCATCCTACTACAAACAGGCAAAGCTGCTTCAAGCATCAGATCTTGACAAAACCAAACAAAAACTACAAGATCTTTTAAAGTAGCCAAAAGAAGGGTACACATGAAGTTTCGGGCCATCTCGACACCATTTGATCTAACTTCAATCCTCCAACAGCTGGGCGGGAGCTCCCGACGGCGATAATGTAAAATACATCAAATCTTCGATCAGAGTCTATGGATGGTCTCAAAATACCTCCAAAAGGCTCCATGTCGAATTTCAAGTCAAACCGACACCGTTTGACCCTCCATCAACTCTCGAACGGCGAAATCAAGCCTCCCGGCGGCGAGAACCTCTGATGCTGCCACTCATCAAACAAAATACATGAGTAGCTTCTGCATGCTTCCAAAGGGCTGCACGTCAAATTTCAGGTCATTCCTCCAACGTTTGACCAGGTTTTGATGCTCCGAAGCAAAATCAAGCCTACCGGCGGCGAAGCTCCCCGGGAAAATGGCACCCAAATCGGAGTTAATGGATCATCTCAAAATGACTCCAATAGGCTCCCCGTCAAATTTCAAGTCAATCGGACATCGGATGACCGTACATCAAAGCTCAAAATTTTTCGCACGGTGAAATCAAGTCAAGCATGGACGGGACCCCAAACGGCTTCAAAACTCAAATAAAAGCCCATGGTTGGTCCTATCTAATGCCCAAGAAGCTTCACCTCAAATTTCAGGTCATTCCGACTTCATTTGACCCAGTTTCAACTCTTGGCGGAAAATCGGCTACAGAGTCTTCGGCTTTTCCAAAAATAGAAAACTTTGTGCTCTGATTTGCACAGCCTTTCGACAGGTTTTCTTTAGAGGAATTAAGCCAATAAATGAGGAGAAATGTCAAAGAAAAATACAGGAGAAAATAGAAGCGAAAAAGCCCGAGAAACGACCAAGAAACGGCGACCGGAAGGCGACCAGAAAGTGGACCAAAGTCCAAGGTTGCTAGCCCCATGGTCCGGCACCTTGGAAATCCGAGTCGCCGGATTTCCACCAAAAGTGCCGTTTTTCCGTTCTTTTTCGCGTTTCGCGATGTTTGGCCCCTGTGATTTTCTTAAAATATGATTTTTGAGGCATGATATCCGTCGATCTTCGTCAACATCACGGATCCGCCATCAAAATCATTTGATCATCATCGGACACTCCGAAACTACCAACCGGCAGACCAAGAAAGCACACTTTCTGCCCAACCGATCAAGAAATCGATTGGACAGATGCTGCCAGCCCATTGTGGCAACCAATGTCCGAATTTTCATCGTCATCCGACATCAAACAACGTACGGATCCATCAATGATCATCGCAAAAAGAATTCCAAAAGACGCGGAGCGGCCCGCGACTCTTCAAGCAACTCGGCAGCCAATTGATGAAGTTAAATGACCCTTTTATGGCAATTTATTAGGGTCATTAACTCATTATTTTGAACGGCCCAATCAGAAGCCAAGAAATGGGAGTTACAAGTCCAATTAATCATGACAATTAACCATGTAACTCCTATCATTATGGAGATTAATCATAGTAATTAATCATGAAACTCCCATCATCATGGAGATTAAATGCCCATTATTCTCCATCGGCCAATCAAAATCCAAGAAAAAGGAGTTACAATATAAAGAATTAAATATTGTAACTCCTCCCATCATGGAGCATTAATACCATTAATGCCCATAAAACCCTCCTAATGGCCACCAAAAGCCTATAAATAGGCGGTCATTCTAAGGAGAGAGGGTCCTGAAAAATCTCCGAAAAATTGCTAAAAACTCTCGGAGAAATCTCTGCACAAAGAAGCTCAGCCACTCTGAAGAAACTCTCTGCAAGAAAACACCACAAGGTGATCAAAGTCCGTTGGGGGGGCCACCCCCCTAAGGTCCCCCCTTCTTCTAGCCAACATGGCTAGATGTGGCTCTTCTGCCCATCTACTCGTTTTTTTTTATTGGATATAGGACATTCTCTTGGTCTTTATCCTCTAAAAATCCAAGGTCCAGGCCAAGCCAAGTGAACTAAAGCATCAAGTGTTCTCATCTGAAGGACGATGGCGGAGTCCATACATGACTCGTGACCGTCGATCTGAACGAGTCCCCACAATCGCTTGAGAAGTCAGATCCCTTTTTCTTTCTTCTCTATTGTATTTTATATTTTTAAAAGAGACAAAAATCACAATTCTTGTCTTTCATCATTGATAAGATTTGTAAATCGCCTTCCATGGCAAAGTCGCCTTCTACGGCACAAAACTGCCTTTCACGGCAAACTAAACAAAATCGCCTCTCACGGCATTTTAAAATCTTGTCTCGTTCTTTAAATATGTATGCAATAGAAAGTTAGAAAAAAAGTTTGATTTCCTTTCTACTTGTGAAGGTGAATCTCCGGATCACCACTTCAAATTCCAAGTAGAATAGAAAATCTGGCATACTCGTAAAGAAAGAAAAAAATGTTGATGCTCGCCTCTTTTTTTTCTTCACCCCGCCGCACCCCGGCGGGCCCGGGACAGAGGAAGGCGGAGAGAGAAAAAGACGGGTCCATCATGCACCTTCCTCTTTATCTCTCATCCCATTTACAAACCCACCTTCCTTTACATTCATCATCTTCTTCCATCTTCTTTCTCACGGTTTTTCATCATCTCACCTCGTCCATCCAACCGTTCCCACTTCCTTTGTTAGAGCCCATCGTCTCATCTCTTCCTCTTCATTACTCTCCTCTCTCTTTCTCCATCTTCTTCCATGTTTGTTTTTGTTTTTTCTCCTCTCTTTCTTCTTTTCCTTCACTTCACCTCTCTTATCCCCTTAACCAAATAACCCCATACACCCATCTCTAATCGTTATTTCTTACTCTGTTTTTTTTTTTTTTCCTTCTATTCCTCACCTTCTGCTCTCAGTCTTTATCATCATCACCAAAACACCATCCATCGTGGCTTCCCTCCTTCCTAAATTCCACTCAACCAAACAGCAAAAAACACTTACTGCCCTTAATACAACCCATGCTGATCATCTTCTTCATCTAACCACAAAAGCCCGCCACATCTACCCATCTTCCGTTATCACCATCACCACAACACCCATCTCACATTCTCATTCTTCTGGATCCACTCAACCAAACAGCCAAACACTTGCTGCCCTCAACAGGATCCATGCACATCTTCTTCATTAAACTACAAAGCCCACCCACGTACGTCTATCCACTTCTCCAACCTTCATCATCAACAACCCTATCCAAACACCAGCACCCTCGACAGTCACCATACATATCCACTGAAAACCATCTCTTCATCATCTTCATCCACGATTATCCTATCTCTATCCTCCCATCCTCAGGTCTAAAGCAAAAAATCCCACCCACCTCTGCAACTACTCACTCCCAGTAAGCTGCATTCATCATCTGACCATCCCTACAACAGTTGAGCCCATTTTTGTAATTCACTAGCCTGACCACCATCTCACTAGCCCAGTGTACACTACACCCTCTTTCTCAGCCCATCTCTTGGTGATGAATCCAACCACCCACTTGTAGACATCCACCTATAACTATATCCCATTGCCATCTCCATCATACCAAAGCCCCAACACCTTCATCACATCATCAACCTCAGCCTTTTCATCATTGTCCCCCTATCCAAAGCTCATCTCTCTTTATTCTCCACATTTCACCGGTCCCCATCCTTCCATCCAAACATAACCACCACCGTCTTCCACATGACACAAACACACACCTAGCCCCATCAACCGTAGCACAGTTGAGCCTCCCTCTGCCTCACTCATCAAACCTAAATCTATCACCATAGCCAACACCAATCATTTCCACCTAGTGCCTACATTTTTCATCCCCACGCCATTTGTTGGTTCAAAAAATCCCCAAAGGGCATTCTCGGGATTTTTGAAAAAATTGGAGATAAGTGGCCGGATAGTGGGGACGAATGATCAGATGTCCTGATTTGAAATGATTTTGAAAAACTTAAGGCCCATTTTGAAACGTGCTTTTTATTTTGTCCTGAATTGAAATGGCCTAGAAAGTTATGGCCCCATTTTGAAATTTTTCCTTTTTTTTTTTTACAATTTTAGCTACAATGATAAAAAGACATTTCTTAGCATTCATAAGAACTCCACTTCATGTAAACAAGTGGGCCCTGTGCCAAGCGAGTCTATTTTCTCCTCCTCTACCTTCCTTATTATTCTCTTATACACATTAAAAAGAACATCCCAAAAATAAATAATGGAGAATCCACAATTCCTTTATATTCTATTTTTGCCAACACTCTTGTGGTTGAGTGGTGCACCATCCTAGCTTCACCCATTTCCCCAATGATCGATCTCTAGTTCCTCAAGTCTAAATCCTTACTCCTTAATCCTCACTAGCCCTACTACCTGGCCCAAAAAGGAAAAAAAAATCCTTATTTTTTTAAGGGAATTTTACCAAATAATTGTTGCTAACTCTGTATTAGCCGGATTTAATCGTAAATACACCAAAACACCAAATTCGGTGTTCGTACGAGGTATTTGGACGACTTTACCCCCAGATTCTGCCGAACGACATCGTCATAAACTCACCCCAAATCCCTATCAGGGCCGAACGTTGTTCTTCTTTCTTCCCCATTTTTCCTCTCCCGCCCTTTTTCTCTCTTTCTCCCTATCCCAGTCCTCTCCCTCTACACGCGCTCCCTGCTCTCACCCTCTCCCTCTGCATGTGCTCCCTGCTCCAGTCAAGCTCCTCCTTCCCAACCCTAAAACTCTTTCGCTCTCTCTATTGTTGGGAGGAAGATGAAGATGGTGCGAGTTTTTGGTGCTAATGTGGATTTTAATATGTGATGAGTTATAGCTGAAAATGGGTAAGATTTTATGGGTCCACGACTCACTGTTTCTAGACGATGAGTTTGTTTCTGGTGTTGGATTTGCAACTGTTTGTAAAGAACTGGCTCTAAATCAGTTTCTTCAATTTTTCCTTCAAGATCTAGGGCTTTAATTGATAAATTCTGAGTTTTAATTTTAGATTGAGCTAAAATGCTTTCATTAATGCCATAGGAACTTTATTTGACATGGCTATTACTTTAGTTTCATTTCACCTTTTATTTTGCAATCATGTTTCAGGCACTGGAAGAAATCAAAACAGTAGCATATAAGAATCCCTTTAGATATCTTTTGATGCTTGCTTATATCAAAGAATTAGTGAATTCATGGATTTATATGTTTTTCTTCCCTTGGACTCTCGATCAGTTTCCTAGATCCTTGCAATGTTCTTTTTTTTTTTTTTTTCCTAGTTTCTTATGATTTTGTTTGCTCTTGATGGTTGCATGCGATTTTGATGTTTCACAGATCAAGTAGGGAAAAAGTTTCCGTCCTTGTTCTTGGATGATCAGTAAATTTACATTTGTAGTGAAATTTTCATATCTGGGTTCAATTTCCATTAGTATTCTGCAGGAATTAAGGGCATTATACTATGTTATTGTTATTTTGAGTTTTAACTAGTCAAATAAAATTTACAAATCACAAAACATGTTTTGTTATTTATGGGGAAACCTGGTTCAATCTATAGTAACATTTATTGAAAAAAAAAACTAGTAATTTAACAATGTATATGTAAATTTTATTTGATTAGTTAACATCACATGCTAGTCCATTTAAAGGTTTTTGTATGACTTGGACTTTTAATCCTCAAATGGCCAACTTTTGTGCTGCTTGTTTATTTGGGCGATTTCAAGTTTTAACTCAACTGTAGAGTATTTGACTCTGGAAATTCTAGACTCTTTTAGTTGGATGAATTTCTGAATGCCACTATTTAGTGGTTTGTTTAGATAGGTTTGGACTATTTGGTTGAGGAAAATCACCCTGCTTACCAAGTGGAATTCAAACCTAGGGGCTGGATTTTGGCATGTTTACAGCCATCATCTAAATCGAGTTTTAACCTTTATTTTTGTAGGGACAAAAATTGGGTTGGGTCTTAACCCATTTGCAACATGTCAATTTGGTCATTTGTCTAGTACAAATCAAGCTGATTCCAACAACATTTGGGCCATATTTTAACCCATTTTCAGCCTTTGTTTAGGCTAATTTTGAGCCCATTTATACTCACTATTCAGATTGTTTGGGTGTGAAAGTTTAGGTTGTTGGACTTCCTCTTCTTGGGCTAGTTGGATGTAGAGCTTAACAACATGGTGGGCTCTTGTATTACACATGTACAACTATTTAGCTCTTAAAACCTTCTGCTTCTAAGAGCCCATTTGTGTTTAGGGGATTCTTTGTTTTGAGTCTAATTGGGAGGATATACCACCAAACCTTCTTAATATATGTGGAAACTTATTATAGTTTGAAAAACTGATTGGTGCATTCGGAAGTTTCAGATTTACATAAGCAAATATCAAGAATGAAAAAATCTTTGAAAAGTTGTTCTACTTCCATTTTGCAAAGAAGAAGTAGTTGTTAATGCAATTACAAAACTAAAACACCCCAATTTCAGATTTTGAATTTTATAGATTGCTTGGTAATTGGATTTTTTTGCAAAATTCAAGGAAGTTTATTTTCTGCTATGGGTGTTCAATCAAGTGAGGAAAGCATGAAAGAGGAAAACGAAGAACAACGGCCAATCCCATCAAAATTGCGGGAGACAAGATGTGTGCCAATGATGATTACATTTTGAAAAAGATGTTTTTGGTGGGGTTGTAGTGCATTAGATTCATTCAATTAGCCATTCCATGAGCAAAGTAGGAAATGAACCAATCCAAACACTCCATATCAATTTCCAAATGAGGGTGAAGAGATCCAACACAGCATCTTAAACTAGACAACTGGTTATTCAAGTGCTAGAGATGAGTCATGGGGAATTTATATCGTACCCACCTAATTGAAACACCATAAATCAATTGTCTATGTATATAAATTAGATATAATTTACATAAGTCACGGCCACTACAAATGAGACTTGATACATAGTACTCATTACATTAGTCAACTACATAAATCATGTAATTTATACAATACCACCACCTGCATATACCAACTGAATCAACTAATACGATCATTGTTTCAGTTTTCTTATTATCATCTCCAAAAGTTTCATTTGGTGAAACTAGACGAACAACATCAGTAACACAATCTTTTTGAGTTGATTTGGGGAAAATGATGCACAATCTCACTCTGGCAGTGCATCGTAATGATTCCCCATCTCTTGTCTTTCTTTTCATCTCATTAGTTTTATTTTCTTCTTCCTTAGCTAGGTTCTCTCTGCTCGGTCTCTGAAATCTTCTCTCTGCTCACGGTTTCTACAAGCATCTTAGGTATGTTTTTATTGTTTTGTAAATGTGTTTCTTTTTTATAATATAGGTTATAAATATGTTTGTATGGTTCTTTATAGTAAAAAATATGGCATTTCTTTTTTCGTTCCTTTCTCTTTCACTGTTTTGTTGGACTAAAACAAATGAGAAAGGTGAGAAGGAAAACTATATGAAAATCTTAAAATTAAAATTCAGGATAAAGTCTTCTCATTATCTATGCCCCTCATTGTAAAGTCAATGCCATTTGATGACAACATATTGGCAAAGAACCAATAACTAATGGTAATGATATTGTTATCATCAAATTGATGTAGAAAAAAAAATTATGGGCGAAGTCTGTATGTCTTTCACATTGTTTATGCACGTCATTATAACGTCATTGTCATTTTGTTATTGGAGAAAAAAATGAGCGAAGAACCTATAAATAACTGTAATGATATCATTATCAGAAAATTTTGAAAACTAAATTTTGAGTGAAATTGTGAGTCTTTCTCATTGTTTGCATCTGAATATAAAGTCACAATTATTTTCTTGTTGGACACAAAAAATGGATGAAGAGACTATAAATTATGATAACGATATCATTATCAAAAAATAATGTCGGATACAAAATTCATCCTAGTATGAGTCAGAATTCAAGTTCTTAATGATTTTTCCCTCAAAATTTCGTATTGCTTCCAGAGTACACAGATGTTATTCACCTCGATCGAAGGTCATGCACATGACGCAAATGGGACCTTCTTGGGATTCCCTGTTCACATGGCATTTGTGCAATTAGACTCAGGCGGTATCATCCGTATGACTTCTGTGAGCATTGGTTTTCCAGTTATTGTTATCGAGCAACTTATAATGATGTTATCAGTGCTACGCGTGATAGAAAACAGTGGGGTCTTAGAAGTCTCGAGCGTGTCTTGCCCTCGATAGCTCACAGACAACCTGGAAGACAAAAAAAATTCGAATACTAATAGAGGACAGAATGAGGAAACAAGTAACATGCTCCCATTGCAAGAAGCGTGGTCACAATAGACAAGACATGTAGAGATCCACCTCTAAGATGTTGCAACTATAAGAGTATTTGTCTGCAAATAAAATAAACTATAAGAGGTTTCTTCAAATTTGTGTTTTTTCCTTGGCTGCAACTGTCAGACAACTATTTCTCTTCAAATACCCCAACCAAATCCCCTCTCCAGAAACCCACAATTCTAACAATTATAGAAACTGAAAATGAAAAGAAAAGAAGAAACCATAAACCCACAATTCCAACAGTTATAAAGATTGAAAATGAAAAGAAAACAAGAAACCAGAAACCCACAATTCCAACAGTTATAGAAACTAAAAATGAAAATAAAATAAGAAAATAGAGAATGTGGAAGAGAGAAGAACCAACAAAATCACCTTCACTGAAATCTCAAATGGGAGATGATGTTGGAGCAATCGTCGGGAGTTCCATTGGAGGATTTGGCCGGAATTGCTTAGAGAGTAGGGAGCGGAGAGGGAGAGTAGGAGTCGGGACGTCAGAGAGAGGGAAAGAGAGAGCATGGAGCGGGGAGAAAGAGGGAAAGAGAGAGTAGTGAGAGGAGTGGGAGAGGGAAAGAGAGAGTAGGGGCCGCAACGCAGGAAGAGGGAAAGAGAGAGTTGGGAGCAGAGCAAAAAGAGAGAAAAAGGCGGGAAATGAGAGAGTTTGGGAAAGAAAAGGAGAACGATTGGGAGATGAGAGAGTCTAGGGTTAGAATGACATGACGATGTCGTTAGGCACACTGGGGTAAAGTTGTCCAAAACCCCCATACGAACACCAGAATGGATGTTCTAGTGTATTTCTGATTAAAACCGGCTAATACATGTTTACGAACACTTATTTGGTAAAATTTTCATTTTTTAATGATATTTTCAAAACTATCCCTTAAAAAAAAAAAAAAAAAACCTGATCAACACGGGATATATGTCACTATCACTTCATATCGGCTTACCCTATGTTTGGGAAGGGGGGAGGGGAGGGGAGGGGAAAAAAGAGGGGGAAGGAAAATGAAGGGGAGGGGAGGGGAGGGGAGGGAAAAAAATTTTTCCCTTCTTTTGTTTGTGTAGTAGGGGAGGGGAGGGAAATCCCCTCTCATCTTCATTCTTTCCCCCCAATTTTGAAGGGAAAATTAGGGGGTAAAATTTTCAAAATTTTACCCCCTAATTCCCCTCCCCCATTTTCCCTCCTGCCTTCCCAAACAGCCCCCATTTCCACTTTCCCTCCATTTTCCCCTCCTTTTTTTCCTTCCCCCCCATTTTACCCCCTTCCCAAACATAGGGTTAAGGTACCGTTTTCGGCCTCTTCATCATTCGACACCGAGTTTCAAAATCCCTAGTTCAGACTTCAGACCGCTCAGTTTCAAACTTTCAGAGCCCGCTCTCTCTCTCTCTCTCTCTCTCTCACACACACACACGCGCGCGCAAACACAAACACAAACACACACAGGCAAATTTAAAACCTCTCATTTCCTGATCTTTCATTTTTAGGGTTTTCTTCATCTCTTCGAATCTCCATCTCTGTATGTTCTCCTCGAGATGTCGACGCTGGAGAATCTCTTCATGCAGATCTTCGATCGTAGAAACTGGATCATCGATCAGCTCGAATCCCAGATCGACTCCTACGACCAATCTCTCGCCTCAAATCTCCTCATCCACGGAATCCGCCCTCCTTCATGGCTCTGGAACCATGTCGTCTCGGATCCCCGCAACGCCGATGCCAAAGGTATTCCATTCTCTCCTTCTCTCTCGCATTCTAGGGTTTTCACTTCAATTCCATGATTCATTCGCTCCACCTTGGTTGGATCTCAGTTCTCCTTTTGTCAAATTAGGGTTCTGATTCGACTTTCCTAGTCGAATTTGTTATTTGTTTGCAATTCTGCAAGGAATGCTGTAAATCTGACCCAAAATGTGATTTTTTTTTTGGCATTTTAGGTTTTTTCTTCTTAATATCTTTTTTTCTCAATGTGTTTAATTTGTTTTGTGGAGACTTGATTACGAAAATCGAACAATTTGCATTGTCTCTGTGTTTGTTACATGGGGCAGATATTGAGGCTGATATGAGCTGTTAATACAGTGGGCGGCTGTTGTTTTTACAATTCTATTTGCAGCATATTCTAAGAAGACAATGTGTTCATTGCCTTCCCGGAGCCTAGAAGTGTGAAATGTCAATGAATCTGACCTAAAATGCGAAAATTTTGGTGAGGGACACTGTCAATGCGACCAAGATACAATTTTTTTTGGTCATTTTAGTTTTTTATTTATTTTAAATTTCTTTTTTTTTTCTGTGTTTAATTTCGAGTGTGGAGGTTTGCCCATGAAACTCGGTGTTTTGGTTGAGTGATTTGCACTTTTCTATATATATATATGAGGCAAGCTCTCCGAAGCTCAAGCTTATGATAAGGTAAGCTCAAGTGCGTTGGCGGGCCCACCTGGGGACCCACATGGGGATGGAGGTGGGGGAGGGGGAGGGGGGGGGGGGGGATTTCAAGGACTCCCTTAGATCTTCTTCTCTGCAAAAAATCAATCCCAACCATGATTTCTATCATCTCCATATAGGCCCAAAAGTTTAATGGTCAATAGTCCATTAGGATCGATACATAGTCGGTCCAACGGTCCAATGAATTTGGATCTAACCGAAAGTTGGTGGACATATACAATTTAGAGGGGTCATGTGTTTGGTCCATTTGGATTGACCAAAGGTGGGCCCCACAAGCATGAGCTTATGAGATTTTATCCTAAGCTTGAGCTTAGGAGAGCCTTGCTCTATATGTATGTATGTATGTATATATATATATATATATATATATATGCTATTTGGGGCAGATATTGAGGTTGATATGAGCTGTTAGGTGGGTCACCACTATTTTTCCTAGACTATTTGGAGCAGATATAAAGAAAACAATGCATTCATTGCGCTGGTAGTGTGAATTTGTTTATTTTAGTAGAAATTTCTGACTTTGGGGTTCCTATGTTTGAGATCCTGATGGCTCTTATATGGAGCGGCAAAGATCTGTCACCGTTTCTAATGGTTGGTTCTTTATGGTGTTAGTTGGGTGGAAGAGGGTTTGGTACAACACCTTTCTGATGGTTGGTTTAAATGTCTTGCCTCCTTCCTTTCAAAATATGTGTGGGGCTTCATTAAATGGAATTTGTTAGCTTGGGCTTTAGCTTCTAAGGAGTTTAGGGGTGTCTGTTTCAGAGACGTTGTCAATGACCGATGATCCTGTAGATAATTTTCTCTTTCTTCATTTTTTTAGGCTTAGGAATTTGTGCTTATTTCTTGTCATTGCCCACTGCTTTTCTCGACCTTCATTCTGTTCTTGTGTTTTCCTTGTGCTTTTCAATACAATCTGACTGCCACCTCTAAAAAATATCGTTCCAGAGGGTTGAGCCTGAAGTGCTAGAAGGTTCTTAGTGGTGCAATTGCAGTGTTGGAGGTGTGATTCCAACTTACCTATTAAAAGGATGGTTCAACAATATTTTGCGCTCATTTGGAGGACATTTCGAGAGACTAGTTGGGCGGTTAAGCGAAAAATAAACTGAATTTGACTCTCTTTCTCGCTCTTTTAAAATTTTGAAAAACTTCTAGGGCAGTGGGACTATCCAATTAAATTGAGTTATTTATTATGATCCGTTAGTAATAACTAGTAAGTTTCATGGGATGAACAATTTGGATACTTGTCCACATGTGCCATGTATACTGAAGTAAAATCTGTGATACAATATACAAAAACAAGTGCGGTGTGCACACTCCAGATCGTCTCTCACAGAATACTAAAAAAGGAAAGATTTTTCAGTCCTCATTTCACATAGCTTGATCTTTTGTAACAATGTTTTCCTACATTACATCTTGTGAAAATTTAATTCAGGACTACTTTTGCTTGCTTTTTCTTATTATTATCATTTTTCTAGAGTCAAGGCTTATGTTTAGTTGTGTTGCTTACCTAATTTCCTATTCCATATTTCTATTGAACTCTGAAGTTTGCCCATCTGGCTGCAGAGCTGAAGAAAGAAGAGTTGATTTCAGGCCTCTTATTCCCACCTCCTCGGCTGCCTATTCCTCTATCTACCAATCGTGCTTGCTACAGCAAGCAAGCATTCAAAGAAGATAATGGGCAACTTTCTGAGACCTTGGGCATGGAGACATGTTCTTCAAATAAATGTTTTATTGGAGGAGATGCGTCAACAGCTATACCTAAGGGCTCGATCAATGAAACTGAGCTCGGCCAGACATGGAACAGAAATGGCGTCCCTGCACCAATTCCGAATCCTGCTTCTTATTGTGTTCACGTGGATGCAAAAATTTCTAATATGCATTTTCCATCAGATCCATCCACCTCTAATTTTGCCTGTCACAGTAAACCGGCCTCTAAAGCAGATAAGGGGCAGCCTTCTCTGAGCTTGGTTGTGGAGACTTGTTCTTCTAGCAAATGCCTAGCTACAGGATACAGGTCAACAGCAGTATGTAACGGCTCAATTAATGAAAATGAGCTTGGCCAGACAGGTTACACAACTGAAGTTCCTGAGTTAAAAACTACCCCTGCTTCTGGTCGCATTAAGGTGGATGCAAGCGTTTCCGAGATGCACTTGGAACCAGATAAATCGTTGTTGAAGTTCCCACGGTCCAGATCAAGGCAAAAGGCTCTTGAGCTCCGAAATAGTGCAAAAGCTGAAAAAAAAGGGCGTTCACTCAAGGAAAACATTACCAATGATTATAGCAGTAGACTTACAAGGTCTAGAACCGCTAACGAACAGCTTGCTTGCGTCATGGATTCCCCGGAATTTAAAAACCACGTAGATAGTGCCAAAAAACCCGGCGTTGAAGTTACACGATCTAGATCCACTTGCTATGATCCTATTCGCGTTGACAAATCAATAGCGCTGGAGGAACCCCTAAAATGCATTGGTGATGTTGACCTCCAACAAGTAGCAGGTCCTGATGTAACTATTCTGTCAGAGCATGCCGTAGATAATGGAGTTTTCCCATCCAATGGTGCCAATGATATTGCTGATCAACGAGCCCATGCTACTGAAGCTGTAGAGACTAAGATTATGTCCAATACACTTGATGCATCGCATTCAAATTGTTCTGGGTCCAAGATGGCAAGTCCTAACTATGGTTTGTATTCTTCCGCCTCGAGGCTGCCTACTGACCCCATGTTTTTGGAGCCAAAGCAACTAACCTTCATTGATGTGGAAGAGTGCAGTTTGAACCAAGATGACAGTCCTACATTGGAAGAAGAAAAGAAGAGGAGCTTGTTAGAGATGAGAGTTCTTAACAAATCACCAACCGTTCAACAATTAGCAAAGGAAGAAAGCATGACCAAAGGTTTCCAGTTGACAAATGACTTCGTGAGAGAGAGCTGCTCACCTGCTCAATCATCAAAACAAGAGGCTGTTTCTGAAGATATTGAGGAGACACGTGATTTTGCAGAGGAGCTGGTGCTAGAGGAGATCTTGCAAACTGTAGAAGTTTCGAGTGGAGAAATGAAAGCTTTGAAGATTTCAACTTCGGCCCAAGCAGAGAAGAGACTCGATTTCACTGAAGTAGAGAAAATTGTAAAGGGCGTTTCTTCTGTACCATTTACTTGCAAAACTTCAAATTTGTCTGCTCCAGCATCGAAGAACAGCACAGCTTTCTTCTTAAATAAGGAGATTCATGGGAATGCACTTGCTAATTCCTTCCCATCAAGCAATGTTATTGCAGACCAGACAGAAGTCACTGCAGATGTTCCATCTACCTCGCAAGAAGTTGTTGGACAAAGCTCACTGGGTATCCAACTGCCACAGGCTGAAAATCTCAATTTGCCAAAAATAGCAATGTCTCCACAAATTGTAAGTTCTATTGACCAGGAACGTAAAAGGGAGATTGATGTTGGATGTACTAAGATAATGTTAGAAGCTTATGAGCTTGAAACAGCTGCATGCGATTATCTTAGCAAATCGACTGGCACTGTATTTATTGATGTTGATCCTAGAAATTCTAGTATTTTGTCAGAAGCCTGTGAAACCAAGTTATATGATTTGGTAATTGATACACCAGAAAGAAGTGTTCTTAAGCAGACAGTGACACCAAAAGCTGGTCAAACTCAGAATCAAGGACATCGAAACTACTTAAGGAGTTCTACTAGCCTTGATAGGAATCCTGGTCATTCTAAATTAAATGGTTCTAGTGATGCAATGAAATTCCAAAAGTTGGCCAAAACTATTGAAAATCCATGTGAAATATCATGGCCTATGTGTAAAAGGAGAAAGACTGACAGCCAATCCAATAATGTCTTCAATACTTCTCCAAGAGTAAGGAAAGCTAGGCCATATATGCAGCAGATTCATGAGAATAATATATGTCAAGCCTTGGAAAGTTCCAAAGATGCTTCAGAGGTTGTCCCAGAGTGTCAGCAGTTATCTTCATCTCATGAAATGGATGATGAGCAATTAAAGGTGGTCATTGAAAGCTCTGGGTTAGAGATGCATCAGAAACAGAAATGTTGTAAGACAGAGGGATCTGAACTGTCGCCCATGTTGCAATCATCAGACTCAACACTGCAAGAGGTAAATGTTAAATTTTTTTATCCTTCCCCATGTTGTTGGAGTTCACTGGAGTTTGCAACTGTCTTTGAAATGAGCAATGCACCCATTTCATGTACATATTGGACACAATATCATGGGGATTCTACAAGAATCTTTTTATTACTAATTTAAACATTTTTTTGTTGATAATATCATTCCAGATTTTTTTTTTCTTTTGAAATCCAACTGGACAATTGAAATGCTTCTTACTTGATTATCTGTACTAAGATTTATACATTAAATTTTATTTATGCCATTTTTGAAATTTTATTAAAAAATAAGCATATAATTTAGCTTATTTGAATATTATGTAGAATCCATGTATTCTATCTTTATCTTGAGATTTGCCAAACTATACACCCAGTACCTATATCGGATTTGATGCACATAGCCATACTTGTGCAACTAAGGTATAAGGAAAAGAAATTGTCAAATTGAAAAGTATATTGTCTTTTTTTGTTTACAGCATCACTTATGATCAAAGAAGAAAACAGAAAATTTCTCAATCATGATGTAAATTTGACCAAATTTTGTTCTTCGTAGGGCACTATTTAAATGATTTTCATTGTAATTTGATTTTGGATTTTTTGATCGATAATTTTTCATTTACGCTTTTGCACTTTAAACGAAATGCACTTCATTTACTTTTCGGAGTTAGCTTTTATATTTGAGACATGAAATCATTCATTACTTTTTCTGAACTGTTACTTTCTGATTCTATCGAATTAACTTACATGCTACTTTTTGTGTACTGTTGTGCTTGATAGAGTGAGTTTGAGTCAGAAGACAAAGCTCAGTGTGAGACGTCTCCTGTAATGACATCTATTGGTATAACAATACAGGCAGATGGATATTCCCAAGGTTACTCAAAGGAAGTTGGTGAAACAATGAGTGAACCTAATAGTGTTCTTGAAGTAAAAAGATGGTCTGATTCTGATGATGGCAGAGATCTTGTGGGTAATAGGCTAAGACAGGAAAACCGGAAAAGTTCAGAAGGAATTATGGAGGAGATGAAATCTCACATTGGTGATCAGGATTCATTTTTGTCTTATTCAGGTAGTACATCATATAATGCGAATCTAGATTTCATTGGTGCTGAGAAATCCATGCCAGAGTTTGAGGGCTTCAGCGTTGGAGTGCCTCCAGAGACAGTTGTGGGAAGTGGAATTAACTTTGATGATTTGGTCCATTTGGATTTATCAAGCATTACAAAAGAGCGGACCAGTGTTCTTGATCAGCTGTGCAGATCTACCTCTGTTTTTACTCCACTACCCCCTCAATCAATGAAGTATAAAATACATGTGACACCAGACGTTTGCCAGTCTTTACCCAATGGACTTTTGGAGCACATGAATTTGCAGAAAACCCTCTTCTTTAATCCTGATGATGGCAAGGGCAGTGAAGATGATGTTCAGGCTGATGTTTCCGGTTGCACTGGCTCGGTGGTAGATGCATCCTTTCTAGGAAGATCCTACTCCGATTTCATGCCTTCCTCTTCTAGTTTTCGATTTGGGTGGGACATTCAGAGACCTGCTTATACTCCTCCAGATGGGAAGGTTCATCATAAAATCATTTCAAAACCTACTGGTTACTCTTCAGAGAAACAAGTTAGCCTAAATCCAGAATTTACTTGTTTCCGAATTGATGAAGATACCTCCTTAGATGAGGTAGTGGATTCAGTCCAGGAAGGAACTCAAAATACCTCAAATAAGAGAGAAGCACTTGTTGATGTTACTTCAGAATATCATAACTCACCAACACTGGTTTCTGCAGCTGGGAAGTTTCCATACAGAGATAGTATAGATTCTGTGAACACAAAATCTGACTCACTTGGAATCCACGTGGGTGTGAACAAAAACCTCCAAAATGGGTATGGCAGTGATAGGAGATATAAGACTGAGGATAAGGAGAACCACGGTTCTTCAATGGGTGGAAATGGTTCAGGAAAGGCCAAGGAGTTTCCTCAAAAAAGGTTCACCAGATCAAAATTATCAGAGAAGGCAGGTGAGAAGAAAGGAAGCGAGACTTTCCTCGAGAGGGGATGTAAACATGACAATATTGTTTCCAACATTTCCTCATTTATCCCACTTGTACACCAAAAACAAGCAGCTGCAGTTTTGACAGGTACTCAATCTTTTTTTTTATATTTGAGATATTCCATTTTTTCTTTATGACTAGATGCAATAGATCAAGCGAGAGAAGATAATCTGAGGGGCGCTTCAAATAGTAAAAACAACCTTCAAATAGTAAAAACAATAATACAATAGTTGAAAAGCTTCAGATAAGAGATTAAGGTGCATTTGTGTAATGTCTACAGAAAGATCCTTCTGTGGAACGGAGAAGCCTTTTGTTGAGAAGTCCCACATCTTACATCGCCTAAGTCTTGAGTTGCACATGGCTTTGTATACCTGTTTGGGCCTTCCACCTATCAGCTTAAGCTTTTGGGTCATATATGGTATTTTACATGGTATCAGAGCGGGTTTCGATCTGGTTGTTCTTGTGTAGCCCACATGGTAGGCCGTAGGCCTGTCCATGAAATTTGTTGGGCTTGCACATGAGGGGAAGTGTTGGGAAGTCCCACATCCCACATCGCCTAAGTCTTGATTTGGACATGGCTCCATATACCTATTTGGGCCTTCCACCTATCAGCTTAAGCTTTTGAGTTGGTATATGGTAGCTTATACCTTTCTGAGCCGCCCCTTCCCCTAACAAGACTCCGGATAGGAAATGATTTTCTGTAGCGTTGGCTTGCAGAAAATCAGTTGCTTGTTGGGACTTTTCCTTGAAGGAAACTTTGGTGCACCAAAGTGTGGAAAAAAAGTGGTGAGTGTGGAAAAGGTGAACCTTTTCTGGTGTCTTTGCTGAAACTGTCACATAAATGTTACCTAAAAGACCTGCATTGATCTTTCTCAGCTTGATGAGACTAGTCCTATATTCATCATCAAATGAATTAGAAAAATACACACATGATGATGATTGTTGCTTATTACGGTCTTGGTACGGAAATCCTCTGACAATATTTGTTGCCAAACTTGGAATCCTGTGCTGCCAACTTGGTATGTTGAGAATGTAAGTCTTGTAGGTTATAATCTTATGGGACTAACTAGGAAGCACGGACACCTCTCCATGGCCGTCGTGTCCGTGTCCAACACGTGTTGGACACGGACACAATCCGGACAAGCTCGGACATGTGTCGGACACGCCAAAAAGAGTATCCTATTTTTATTTTTTTATATTTTATATTCTGGACACGCTGGGGACACGCTTGGGACATGTTGGCCTCTTTTAATTGGAAAAAAAATTAAAATTAAAGTAAAAAAAATAGAAAAGGGGGCTGTTTGTAAAAAAAGTTATAACTTAAGAGGAAAAGGGGGCCTTTTTAAATTTGTCCATCCAGCTCCTGCCCGAAATGAAAGAGAAAAAAAAACCCCATTCGTCCGTCCAGCCCTAAACGAAAGAGAAAAAAGCCCATTTCATCCAGCCCTAAACGAAAGAGGAAAAAGCCCATTCGTACGTCCAGCCTTAACGAAAGAAGAAGAAGAATAAGATCTGCTGTGTCAGCGTGTCCGTGTCCGTGTATATGATTAGATATATTATTATTGTATTATTAAATATTAACGTATTCCCGATGTGTCCGTGTCCTACTTTTTTGAGAAATGCCGGGTCGGTGTGTTCGTGTCGTGTCTGTGTCCCATGTCTGTGTCCTTGCTTCTTAGGGGCCTTATGGTGAAATATAATGATTTCTGTTGTTTTATTGCCAGCCATCCTAAGAGCATGATGCTTTCAGTTAAAAGCTTATCTACTGCCATTCTACTTCACAAGGGAAAAGCGTTGGTTTTCACCCTCCCCTCTTGATTGGCAATGGAATATCACACTGATCAGTGTGATAGTGCGATTAATTCCATAAAAGAATGATAGTTCATCATGTTTCGTCTTACTCTTAAATGCAACATTAAATATCACGTAGATGAAACTGATATTCAGTCTATAAATTTATCACTGGGGAGGTTGAGATTTAATGGTTACCCTTGATAAAAGGTAGGCCCAACTGTAAATATTTCTTTGAGAGCAGTAGGACACATCCGCAGTGAGGGAAGACAGTGGAGTTTGAAGTGACTGAATGAATCACTTAAATAGGGTTTTGCGAAAAGCAGAACTCCAAAGCTGACCTCAGAATAAATAGAATGAGGTTTTGATGATGATGATGTTGATGATCATCTTAGAGTTGGCAAGAACATATTTTGGTTCAGTTTTCAAGGTGTTATTTTAATGATGAAGTTGATTAGTAAAATACATTTCTTTTCATTTTTTAAGATAGAGTGATGTACATTGTTGGATGAAATCATGCCAAGAGATGTGATGAAAACAAGTCATCATCACTCGTCATCGTCGTCATCTATCACGATCCCAAATCACAAATTCAGATTTTGGGCTACGATGGTGGGGATGAGTGCAATGTAAGAGATTACAAATAATCTCCATATTGTGTTACCTACAGGATTCCACGTGTGAGGATGACTTGGTCAAACTTTCCTCAAGCAAATATATTTCGATGCTCAGTGGAAGCTTGTGTAACCAAATGACTGCTCATACATTTTTATAAAAATAGAAAAGCAAGATATCAGAGTGTACAAAATCCTCAAACATTCCCATTAATGTAAAGGTAAACAATTAACAGAGTAGTTTAATTACAATTCCCCAAAAGAAATAGGCCAACAGAGGCCTTCACAGAATAAATCCAAAATATCTGACACTCCCAAAATGGTGTAAGCTCTTAAGTAAGATTCGCTGCCTAAAACACATCATCTGCACTCTACTCAGTCAGGCAGTGCGGCTCTTCCTCAGGTGCCTCCTCCTCCGGGGCAGGGGCAGGGGATCTGTCACCTACAACACCAGGTGTAGTATTGGACCACAAAGAGCCTGGCAAGTAAACAATATAAATGGCATCATGATGTTGCATCAAATAGAGTAACGACAGACGGATAAATTGATTGAAGTGCAATAAAGTCTAACTAGGTAGATCATGCATAAATAGTACTGGCAAAGCATAAAGAATTGAATAGATACAATGCCTACATCACGATACTTCTAGTAAACCGGTGAACTGCATGAATAATGATTCCTAACCCCATGGTAGCATCGGCATGACAAGTCTCAAGCCCCATGGTATTGTTGGCGTGACCATGGCAGGCAAGACGTGCAATGCTGATCCCATGTACATGGTAGCTCTGCGGCATGGCCATGATCAAGCATGCTAACCATGATTCCAATCACAAAGTAGCTCTGCAGTGTGGCCATGAAAAGGCGGGCATGCGATGACTCCTAACCTCATGGTAGCATCAGTGTGGCCATGACAGGTCTTTGACCTCATGATAGCGTTGATGTGGCCGTGGCAGGCGGGGCGTGCAAATGATGCAATGCTGCTCAATTGGCTAACTTGAATGAGTGTTGGACAAAGTTTTGACTAAATTGGCAAACCAGCATGCTAACAAACATACTTGGTATGATTGGGCAAGCTGGCAGGCTAACATACACGACTTGACAAGATTGGGCGAAACACGACTAACTGATCTAGACAAACAGACTTAACTGGACAAGCCAGACGAGACTAAAACAATCTAACTTAACATAAATAAATGGACAGCATTTCGGTAGAAAATGGGTAGCCCCAAAATGGGTAAGAAGGTTTAAGATGGATCCGGGCAACTAGCAAGGTAGCAATGCAGAGTATGCATGCTTACTGACCAAGTAAACCCAACCAAGGATCTGTTCCGTCCAAAGGAGGGCATAAGAGGTGCATGCACCAAGCATGTGAGTAAACATGTGCAACATGTTAAGATCAATACCAATGTAGCTAACATTCAAGGAACCATTACAAGATACCATCTTAGGTTTTAGATTGCCGTTAACAAGCTAGCACATGACTAGTCAACTCTGTGTGCTCTTTAGGTCCCAATGTTGGGTTTAAAAGTCCCTTGGTGCGTCTGACGGTGATCGACATTCCAAACCCGAAGTTCGCATACCCATGACTTAGCTTTATGCTAAAAATGTCTCCGGACAACCCTCGAGAGTGAAGGTCAGCTCAAACAATCACTTCCATTGGTCTTAAACATAAACAAACAATGAGTCCAAGATACCAGTCAAATGTCACCTTCTAAAGTTTAAGGTTCATGTGCGAGAAATCAGACTGACTCCACCTAGTGGGGGCTAACAATGGCCTACAAAGTCCTTGCCCAAGGCCTAAGCCCATGCTCAAAGCAAGGGAGGAGAACCTGGCTCAAACGGTTTTTGGGTTGGGGGGTGGGGACCTGGGAGACTTGGTTTTTTGTGGGATTCCCCCCTCCCCTTCTTCAAGCCCAATTTCAAGGGGTCTTGGTATTCATTTAAGGGTTTCAAATGTAGATCTAAATTCATTTAACAAACACAAGGAGAACTCATTTAAGGGCTTCAATTGAGTGCAAGCATAAAACCCCCAGATTTTATCCAAAAGAGGCCTAAAAATCCACAACCAAAGGAGAACCTGGAGTTAGGTCTTGCATGTTGGGTTCCATGGCTAACTTAGGGCTCTAATCAAGAATCTAGAAGAACTAGAAGAAGACCTTACCTCTAAGTGCTTCAATTGAAGTGAGATCCACAGTCAGAGGGTCGACCAAGCTGAAAATTGGGAATAAATTGGATGTGAGCAATAGTGGTGGTGAGTGGAGTCTTTTCCATGGAGTAGAATCTTGATTCGGTGCTTGGATTATGAAGAACCAGCTAAGGAAGCAAGGGCTCTTGTGTTGCTTGGAGAGGAAGAAAGAAAGAAAGAAAGAGGAGAGAAAGAAGAGGATCGGTTGGAAATGGTGATGGCTTATAAAGGGGACAAGTTCCCAACTTAAGTGAAAAGGCGACGGCTAAAAACGAGGGACTTCTGGACCTCAGATGGGGACGGGTCAAGAACGAAAATTTCTCGAAATCAATTCATCTTTCCAATGAGCCCAAGAATGACACTTTTCAAGACACTGAACGAAAACTTGACTTTTTCCGGAATGATGGCCATCCTTAGAAGCACTAAACCTACCCCAATGACCATTACATCGATCCAATCTCTAGTTCAACATATAAACCCATTGGCTACTATCTAATAAGCCTAAATTTAAAATATTTCTGAAATTCCTAAAATACCCTTAACCTTTTCCAAAATCACAACTTGGTCCTCAAAGGTACTAAACTAGGTCCAAAGGCTCTCAAAACTTCCTGAAGCTTTCCAAACACTATTCTAACACGCCAACTTAGTTAAGTAACATCTAAACACGCTTAAGAACTACTAGGCACAATTAATTAGTGTTGAACACAATAAGTAAGGGTTGGGGTCCATTATCATCATCATCATCATCATCAAACCCTTTTCTTGCTTATATTAGGTTGCCTTTGTGAGTTCTAATTTAGTAATTTTCCATTCAACCCTACCCACAATTAATCATATATTTCCTGACGACTTCATTCAAGTTTTTTATTGGTCTCCCCCTTCTCCTAATTCCTTGAACATGTACCTTTAAAACTGCATTGCATGTGGCTGTTCTTATCTTTCATTATTGGTGCCCAAACCATCTTAAATGCCATTCCTAGGTTTTCCCTTCTATTGGATTTACTTGTTATCGTACTCATTCCTAATTCTACCGTTTCTTGCAACTCACCAAAAGTAAGACCCCCCAGTATCCTTGTGTCCCCGTTTTACTCTCTGCCATTGTGATCTGGAATGCATCCAAATCAGCCCTCAAGATTTTCTTGTATATTCATTAATGAAGACTTTCTCACAAGATCACTTCATATTAGTAGATACTCGTGGTTGTATCAGGCACATTTTCTACTTGTTCTAATACAAAAGAATCGTTGCTGATAAAAAAAGATGTAAGCAAGTTCTTTTGAACTAACTGATAAACTCTCTTCTTTTTCTTTTTGTTGGGTAACTTGGTTGTCGATTGAAACTTCTGTCATCTTGCAGGAAAGAGAGACATTAAAGTGAAATCCCTTGAGGCTGCTGAAGCTGCAAAGCGTCTTGAGGAAAAAAAAGAGATTGAGCGTAAAATGAGAAAAGAAGCAGCAAAGGTAGAACGAGCAAAGCAGGAAAATATGAGGCAATTGGAACTTAAGAAGAAAGAGGAGGAAAGGAAGAAAAAAGAGGTTGAAATGGTTGCAAGAAAACGACAGAGGGAAGAAGAAGAAAAGAAGGAGAAGGAAAGGAAACGAAAGTGCATTGAGGAAGCACGGAAACAGCAGAGAGAAAATGATGAAAAATTAAGGGTTGAAAAAGAGTTAATGCGCCGGAAAGCTGCAGTAAGAATATTTCTCCATTTTAATACAACTTTAAAGGTCACTGGCTCTTTCTATTTCTATTTTATTAATAAATATTGTTGTATGGTTGCATCTGCTTTAGGACGAGGAACGGAAGAGAAAAGAGTTGGCTGAAGGGACCAAAAAACAGCAGAAAAGAGATAAAGGAAAGGAAGAACCTGGATGTAGGAAAAGGACAGAAGTGGAACCTAAGTTTGCAGCGGGACATGCCAAACATGCAAGCTATATTCGAGAAGGTCACGAGATGTCTGAAGTGCAAGATCATGCTGCTAAGGTAAAAGTTGCTGGTGAATATATTATTTTGTAGTAGTGGTCTGTGTCTTTGCAAGTCTCTTTTCACAGGTGAATTTAAAGCTTATGTTGAAGTACTTTGTGTGATTTCCTTATAGTTTCAGTATCATTATTTTATCATGCAGTAGCCTTTTCTAATACGAAATTATAAGCTTCTGCTGATTTTCTTCTTTTCTTTCTTTTTTTTTTTTTAAGTTATTTTTTTTAAAAGGACTGCATCAGGAAGCGGAGAGGTCTTGTGTTTGACATCTACCTTTTTTGGCCACATCCCATAGTTTTACCTGTTGCATGTGGATGGGAGGGTTTGCATGTGCCCCTAGGGATTAGTTTTCGGTTGTCTAGTGTCCCTTGGGCTCAGGGCCAAAGGCTCTTGGATTGAGCTAGGCGGGAGATACCCTGGGTTACTAAAAAAAAAAGAAAATTGTTTAGGACAAGTGCCTGTGGTACGGTTAAGGTACTTACTGGTTCACCACATGATTGCCAGTTTGAGTCATCTTCCTAAAAAAAGAAAAGAAAAATGTTTAGATGCTTTGTATTGCATTTCTTTTTAACTCTAAAATTTATTAGGAAAAAGAGTTGATTGTAGGTCTTTAGTAGGGAAAAGACTCGATTGTAAGTCTTTAAGGGTCATCTGTTTGTTTTCTTGCATAACTCAAGTATTTCTCGATGTTTTGATGTTGAGATGGAATTTAAAATTTGAAAGGCTTCATTGACCCTGACTTCCTATGCTATTGAAGATTTTTATTCATTAGAAGGCATGTATGTCCAGTTTCTAAGTGGCGTTGCTAATATTCCATGTAGGTTGTCAGTGATTCAGGTAACCTGCACAAAGCAAATGAAGGTGGCATCATGGCCACTGAAGGGAACCAGGAAATGCAATCGTATGAGATGTCTCCTTTTCAAGGTTCAGATGAGGAAGATGAAGATGAAGACGAAGACAACCACATGGTTGAAAAGAAATTTATACCTCCATGGGCCAGGTGAACAGCTAAAATATTCCAATAATACATATCTTTTCCATGAGGTTTGCTAATCATATAGGTTGCAAGACTCCACATGGCTCCACTTGAGGCCATAGATGTGGATGCAGGATTCATGTCTTGTAAAAGGTTGATCCTACCTGTAGATGGCCTGTCCAATATTTCAAGCAGGTCTACTTCTCAGGTAGGTTGCACAATTATGTTGAATGAGGGACATTCAAGAAAATTACAACCATCAATTTTCCCCGTACATATGTGGCCTCCCTGGTGAGTAGGGATGTCAACAGTATCAGATTATTTGAATATCCCAAGTCTATGATCTGAGAAAAAGCGGGCATGTAAGCTGTTTTGGAGTTGGGGAGAAATCTTGACCTAGATCCAGATCTGTGAATATAGGGTCTAGAAATTTCCAGATCTGGATCTGAATCATTATGTTCCAACCTGAGGATCCAAAACCAGAACCGACTATAGCTGTGTTTAGAAAAGGTACTTATACGAATCTGTCTTGGATTATTTTTCCATTTGAGTTTGCAAAGCTTAGATCAGACTGCCACTTTTAAAAACCGCAGTCATATGCTTCAATGAATTTTGAAGCCTATTGATCTAACTATACTCATATTTGCCCCACTTGTCTCAGATCTGGATCTGGAACTGGATATTTGGTTTTTTAGTTGATGACATATCTAACCGATGTGTCCCTGTCAGATATGGATCCAGATCCATTCTATGAAAATGGATTTTGATCAAGATACACCATGTTCTGCCTGGTTCTGACCCACTTACATCCCAATTGATTGTGGACTAGCAACGGTTTTTTGGTGGGGCACACATGATGTTGCCCATCTGATGGAGAGCTTGGATTCAAACATCTGCCATGGTGGCCACATGTGGTTGATCTATGTCTTCATATCAAGGCTCTCCTACATATAACAGGAGAAATGCGGATTGTCATTTGCAGGCCCTGCCATTTAAAAAAAATTGCAGACCAATTGACATGACATGAGAATTATTTAGTTTCATATTATTTTAGTTTCCAGTGAATTAAGTTGTAACACTTATTTCCTGTAGGTCGAAGTGTTTGGCTCAAAGTTTATTGTCCCTTCAGCATATAGATCCAAGTGAAATTTTTCTTCGCAGAAGATGTTTTAATTCAACTGAAGGTGGTTCTATTGGTTTCTTTAACCTGTGAAACTGTTCCATTTATCTTCTGGAAAAACTGTTGTTTTCTAGCAACATTAAGAAGTATAATTCAATCTCATTCTTTCTGCAGTTCTATTTCCTGGGAAGCAAAAGCCATTGTAGCTGGGTGATATTCATGGATGCAGCCTCACGGGTAAAATGCCTGATTCTTAGTCAGAAAAGCATTGTAAAACCGTTAATCGGAGAGAATCTGTTGTATGAAAAGGTAGCCTTTTTTTGCTCTTATTTAAAATTTCTTGTGCCCTTTTAAATGTCTGTCCCAAATATAAAGGAAAACTAAACAAGTAGGAGCTGCTGTAAGGTCTTGAGGTTGGCAATTGTTCTTGTTAAGGAAACCTCTTCATACATGTGGAGCCCCTCCATTCTCTGATTGAACCATTTACCTGATGGAACTTACCATGATGTGCGGGTGTCCCCAAGATTCTCCCATGTTAAAAGATCAAGACGACTCATTCTATAACCTTTTATCCTCAACCACTTGTGGCTTATTTTACTTACTCAGTAGGCCACTTATCATGGGCTCATATAGCCATTAAGCGAGGCAGTGTATTTTGGAGGAAACATAACTCCTTTTAAGGGATGACATACTGATACAGGTAGTAGACTGGTCTCTCTATAGCAAATAGCTCTTTTAAAGTTTTATGAGAAAGGAAGCCAAGTCTACCTAATATGTATATAACATGGAAAAAAGCGAGGAAACCATGCTCATCTATTCCTTTACTGTGATATGGCTTCTGATTAATAAAAATGTCCTCATTGGCATTCCCATGGTTTGGTTCAGTCTTTTGATTGCTGGCGGACAGGTTATTTCTCTTCCCAAGGAGACTAGGAGTATTTTGGCCCATCTTTAGAGACAAACTTGATGACTTCTGACTATTTTGCATGCTAATTCGGACTTGGCATCTCTGGCCTTGGGGAAATTTGCTGTTATTATTGCAAGAGAATGGCAACCTTTTGTGAGTTGTGACTGTTTCTTGATGCCTTAGAGGTGTCCTCTCCTAGTCCCTTTCCTTTTTCTTTGGATACCAGCCACTTCTCAGGAAACATAAAATAGTTGTATTAGGATAATCCGGTCTGAGCGGATTTTTTCTTTCAGCCCCAGACTCAGTGTGCCAGGCCAGGTTGGGACTTATTGAAGACTAGCCCGTTTATTTATTTGACGTAATATTTTGAATCATGGGCCTGACAGTAGGGCCAGATATCCAGCCTATTTGCATAAATATTTACACCAGGTTGTATTAAATATGTTAGGTCACGCTGGTGGGCTAATATAGTGTTTGACCCGGGCCTTTTAACAATGGGTTGGATATTTAAGCCTCAGCACAGACCATGGTCCTAAAGCAGAGCCCATGTTCAACCTGGGATTCTCATGAGGCATCCCATTTATGGGGTCCAACCTCTATTTTCTAACATTAACAAAGGTATCGGGTTATTATAGATATTTAAAAAGACATTGTTGAATTGACGAGTGACCAGGAGAGGAAATTTTAAACCACCCTACCTCGGACTATGGGAGCGGGTGTTGCTATTCACATCAATGCCTAGCAACACCCTGTGATTCAAAAGACACCTATATTCCTAACCTTCTCAAAGAAGTCTTCTACCAAAAAAAATAAAATAATAATAATAAAAAAATTCCTTTACAGAGATGTCCTTTGACCGACGGTCCTTTCAAATTTGGCCAAATTTTAAATAAACTTTAATAAAATTCTAATACTATCTTTTACTGCTCTCCCAATAATGATGCATAATAGCAAATGCTCACTTAAATAATGGAATAAAGGTCGTCCGACCTAAATAATATAATAATATCGAGTTCATGAAGTAATATTGTCATGCACTGTCTCCAAGTGAACCTAGCTATCCATACCCATGTGGGACCCACATGACACATTAGATCCATCTAATCTATCCATTTATATAGAGCCTACTAGATGAAATACCATCTTCCCATCCAATGGATCCCCCAGAGGACGATCAGTGCATGGGTATGGTGGGCCCCATGCCGATGGGTATAAAGGGTAGTTTGGGTAAATGCGTTGGATACAGTGTGTGGCGCATTCAGGTAAGACATATTGGATCTTCATCTATTGGGTCCCATATAGTTGGGGATATGGCTGCGTAGGACTGCACATGTGCGGTTCGGATCGGTTTAACACTAAAACTAATAACCAAACCGAACCTATCGGTTTTTTAATTAACCAATTCAATCCGAATGGTGGAGAGGACTTAAACCGGACCGAACCAAGCCAAACCAAAACGGTTCGGTCGATTAAATCGTTGTTTTTTTATTTTTATTATTTTTATTATTTTTATTTTTAAACCAGACATTGAAAATTTCAAAATGATGAGACTCCATCCTTTGTATTTATTCCAGTGTTTAGTGCAAATATAAAAATCCAACATTCCTATGATTCATATAAAAAATAATTATACTCCAAAAAGAGAGTTTGGACTAAACACAAGCGCACAATCATATTATAAAATAGAAATTCTACAATCCAACCAAAAAAAGAAAATCTCAAAAGCTGAAATTAGAGCGGGGAAAAAACTATGAAAGTATTGAGGTAGTATTGAGTTCATGTAAGAATGAGTTGTCGAATATAACTATGAAAGTAGTGAACAAAACTCTAAGGCTAAAATAGTAAAAAAGCAACACTTAAGTTAATGTATACGGATGGTTCCGTTTAAGCGGTTTTTATGATATCCAAACCATTAACCAGACCAATATAAGCGGTTTTTATGATTCTCAAACCGTTAACTGAACCGATCAACTATAAACCGATTCGAACCGCCCGATTCGGTCGGTCTGGTCCGGTTTTGCGGTGATATCGGATTTTTTGTGCAGCCCTATGCCTACGGGTTGGATACTTCATCCGGCGAGTCTCACGCGGCGAGTCTCATGTTCACGTAGATGGGACTTGGGAGGTTGAACCGGATCCAGAGTGGCTAACATGTTGACAGGTACAATGACTAGTGGCATGGGCTCTATTTTAGTACTTTCAAGTAGGTGGGCGAATGCCATATCGTCAATCGTTTGTACAGTGGGTCTCATGCATATCGTTAGATCTAGTGCCCCATATAAGATAAGGTAAGATGGGTATAAACTTCTATCTAGCAGGATCTAATTCTAAATAGATGGTTGAATATGGGTAGATGGGTAGGATCAGAATCTTTAGCAAGTACTGGTTTAGAGGGGTAAATGGGTTGGATCTAGTGATGTATCCCATTTTTGTGGCTTAGATGACATGGGATCTTTACCCAGCAGGTCACATGTAGATGGGTGGTCGAGTGTATATATGTTAGATGCAGTGGTCCCAATTAACGTATCACATAACCTTGAAAGAAAAAATAGTGGTTCCCATCTATGCCAGTACACGTAGAACTTTTCGGCTTTTGTAAATCTACTTGTGTAGTAGTTAAGTAGTAAAGTCACCGTCTTAAAACAGGGCTTGCAAATATAAATTATCTCTCGCTACTATCTCTACTTGCGAAAGCTTAGATGTTAACCAGGTGTCGTATCTACTGGGACAAAAAAGCTAAGTTGTGTTGGTTCTTAAATTCCTAAACTAATCCTAATAGAAAACAAAGTGTCGATTTCTAAACTAATCTTATTCGAAAAACGAAGTGTTGGTTTGATGGGGTTTTATTCATAAATTAACAAATTAAAAGACAATGTTTTGATTCACTCAGAGAAAAGATCTCAGAGTACGAATCAACTCTAACCTCGCACAATGGAAAGTATAGACCTAAGGCTTCACTATTAACGCTAAAAAGACTCGTTATGGTTACAAACCTTTACAAAGTCAACAAATAAAGGATGTGGATGTAGATCAGGACATAATCTATCTCTATGGCATATATTATCCTATATCTACAAACACATTCAATCAAGCACTGTTATATGATTAGCATTCAAATCTACAAAATTAAAATCCTAAAGAAAGAGATATTGCATTAACGAAATAAAATCCAATTAATGGATAACATTATTGTCATATAACCAAAAACGTTTAAAGGAAAACCCTAGAACTTATACATCACCAAAATACAAGATTAAGGTTTCATCTCAACCCTAAGATAAAGATTTAGTTACTCATGGCAAGAGGTTGACGAAGAATCTCTGATGAAATCCCCATTGACGCTCTTCCAAAGCTCCAAAACCTCGCTCCAGATCTTCTCCTAAGATGTGTATTGTGTTAAAACGAGACCGAGGCTTTTATTTATAGGTTTTGGGATGAAAACCTCGTAAAAAAAGCGCATGAGACGGACTTCACATGGTCCGGGCGTCTGGAAGCCAGGAGACAGAAACTATTTGCCTGATGAAGAAATTTTAACTCTCGGGTGTCCGGACACTCGGAGGCAGAACCTTCGGGTCATTTCTAGTTTTTTGATTTTTCACCATTTTTCTTCCGTTTCACGCCAATTTCTTCTCAATGCATCTAGGGCACCTGTAAACATAAAATAACACAATGAATGCTAATTAATATCAACTAAAGGTATAACAAAGTCCTCGTTGAGAGTTCCAAATGGTGTATTTTAGGTTCTTATCACACCCCGAACTTACACTTTGTTAGATCTCGAGCAAAGCTAAAACAAAAGAAAATACTAACTAAGGCCACTTTCGTAGGGAGCACGGTTGCACTTAGCATGTGCAGCAAGCCTTTAAACCTCTAAGTTCCCCTTAGAGGATGAATTATAGTCTCGTGAGGGTTTGCAGTAAATCTACCCACAAAATTCCTAAAACCCAAAAAAACATACAAGGGTCTTTTCCAAAAATGAAATCTACTAACACCGGATATTCTTGATTATGGAGTTTTCAACATACATCACAAAGTTGGTTCACAAATCCTATCTATTGGTTAGAAATCCTCAAAATCTTTCTGGAAAAGTTGATAGTGCACGGTGAAAATTGTATACATATAGAAGCATGACAGCATAAAACGATCCACTACAAATCTCTGTGACAACACATCTTCTTTTCTTTCTTTCCAAAATTCTGGGCCACCTAACCTCAGTAAAAGATAACACAACTCCTCGCAAGGCAACTGTGGTGGCTTTCACACTATTGTTTTTCAAAGGCCGTAACAACACTATTTTGATTTTTGATTTTATTTTATTTTACACAAGTGTGACTGTGCAATGCCTAGGTCCATTAAGCTTTCTAATTAACCTATGTAACTAGCATTCATCCAATGACTCCCAAAACGGATGTCTTTAGGGCACTAGGCATGAAAATACCCCTATAGGATTACTGGCTCGGGTTGAAAAGGCTATGAACCCAAATTAATCACAATTATTATTATTATTATTATTATTATTATTATTATTTTTAAAGATGATCCCCAACAATAGGTAGGCCTTTTCATATGCCCGAATTCTGTATTATTGAGGATTGGTTTTCCATCATATTTTTTTTGAAGTTATCACAAATATGGAAATCATTGCTTCACATTTCAAATTTTCTATACAGTACATGTTAAGTGATGGATCAACAATTCAACAATTTCTCAAAAACTCTTTCCTAAAGCAAGATAGTGAACCATTTTTTTCTCTTTTTCCTCACAAAATAAATTGTTCCAAAAACCAAGGTATCTTCGTTTCATAAAAGTCCTTTTAAAAATCCCCCGAAAAACTAACAAAAATAGCAAAAACTCTTATTTATTTATAATTTTATCAAAGAAAGACTAAAGAACTAGAACTAATGAGACTAACCTAATGAATAAAAAGAATCCACCCCCAACTTATACTTAACATTGCCCACAATGTGAATCATCAAAATGAAATATAAAGGACATGAAAAGGAAAGGAAAAGGAGGGATATCACCTAGGTACCACTAAACCGAAGATGCACAGAAAAGAACAGCTGGGTAGACCCCCCAACTTGCACGTCAGAACCTGCAAAATGTTAGCGGCAATCTAAGAACACAAAAAAAAAAAAAAAAAAACGATCACCTAAACAGAAAGCAGCATTAAGCGTCCGCCCCACCCTCGTCATGGGCAGCACTCCCACTACCATGGTCCATGTGAGTATCTCGATGGGGAGGTGAAAGTCCACTTAGACCTCTTAGTAGTGACCGCATTTCAAAGAGAAAGTCTCTGGTACTAGTGGGAAAGTCCTCAAAGAGGGACTCAAAAGCCACTTGACGGGAGTGGAAAGCCTGCTGACCTTGGATGATAGCCTCGTATTGGACATATGACATGGAGAATGGGTCAGCATGCCCCACAAGAGGGTGGACAACAGAAGGGGTTAAGGAGACACAGGTGGATCACCCACTGAGGCGTCGACTCCTGGCATCATAGCAGGGTGAGCATGCTGCATATTGCGAAGAATTAATTGGACACTTTGCATCCAACACACCTCACCGTACGTGTCAGAGCACTGGACAGACTCCTCATCAGAAGGAATGGGAAGGGGGACATCCGTTGGTCCAGACCGGTGGAGAAATAGAATGGTGATAAACTGAGGAAAAGGTAAAGGCCTCTTCTTCTCCGGGTCTTTTTTGGATTCTTTAAAGAGCCTATAAACTTTGCACATCTCTTGAAAAATCATATGTGGAATAGATACTGCATATCCAGAGTGGGTAGCGTACAAAGTCTCGAAGAAGTCCCCCCCTCTTCTCATCTTTGTGATGCGCGGAAAATGCATTTGCACACAGCACGTGATCAATTAGCCACAACCTCTGAGGTAGGTAACTACGACGAGTACTTGTGTAGTTCTCTTTGCTAAAACAACCCCCACACATCTCATTTGTAATACTGGCCACAGTGGGGGTGGCTGGAAAATGGGGGAAACCACCCGTATTGGGGTGACAGCTGAGGGCATGTGTAATATCTTTCTCAGTTATAGAAAAGTCATGTCCATCAATACTGGAGGACAGGACATCTCCATAACGCCCCTTTATTTCCAAATTCTGGTAGACAATGCGTACCAACTAGGGGTAAGCCGGGGGAAAAGGGCCACATAAAGTCGTCAGTTGACACAAACGTAATTGTTGAACTGCCCAACGTGTGTTTGGGTCGGCTTTGAAAAAATGCAGGTCAATGACGGTTTGCCTATCTAATGGTCGATTGGCCCATTCTGCATTTGGTTGTTCTCAGGTAGGAGTGGATGCATTCCGTTTACGGGGCTGCGGATTAGAAGAGCTCTCATCCACAGGGGCCTTTGATTTGCTTCTCCCTCTTCTAGACTTTTTTTTTTTTAAGTGACAATTGCAAACTAAAAGGAAAAAGAAAAACAAACCTACAAACACCCTATCACAAATGCAAAATAAATAAAGAAAGCAGGGAAAAAGAAAGAAAGAAATAAATAAATAATAAAAATTTACCCAAAAAGTGCTCGCCGGAGCTCCGGTGAAGTCGCTAGAGAAGATGACCAGAAAAGTTGGCCGGAGAGAAACGGACACCACCGGCGTGAAAAGGAGCTCGTGGGTAAGAGAACCCAAGTGCTACAATCGATTTGAGAGGTCTGAGTGCCGGTAGATCTAACCGGAAAGCTTGGATTTTTTCGGCGAGAATGTAGGCTCCGGTGGTACTTGACTTAGTGAAGAGGGAGATAAAATGGAAGAGTGAAAGGAGAGGAAGAAAATGGTGGTGGGGAAAATGGGAAAGGGATGGTGGTGATGATGTAGTGGATGGAGGGGGTGAGTGTGGGAGAGAGAGAGGAAAAAGAGTGTTGGGAGAGAAAGAGAGATGTGTAAGTGGGGGAGAGGGAGGTGGCAGCCCTTTCAATCCCACGTTTTCACCTTTTTCTTTTCCTTTTTTTTTTTTTAAATGCCTCTGGTGTCCAGATGCCCAGTTTCGGGCGTCTGGAGACAGAAGCTTCGCTTGAGAATTTTCGCATGGGTGTCCAGACGCCCAGGTGGACGCACAGTTTTTTTTTTTTTTTGGTTACTAGGATTTGACCACCTCAAATTTCCCACCCGGCAACATGAACAACTCAAAATGGACGCAAACGCGACGACACAAAGAACTAAACGACAACAACTCCTACGCTACGACATTAACTAAACTCAAGTTTCCTCCCACAAAAGCTTGGTTTTACGTCGTCAGCCAAATGTCGAGGACCTTCAGTCCATGAGATAAGATGGGTCCATCAGAGTGATGGACTCCACGACTTCACCACCAGTAATACCCTCTACATAGGGTTTCAATCACTGACCATTGACCTTAAGAAAACCCCCAATGTTGGGGTTGCGCATTTTGACAGCACCATGATAAAAAACCTTGGTTACCACAAATGGTCCATCCCATCTCGATCGCAGTTTACCCGGAAAAAGTCTCAACTTAGAATTGAAAGGCCATACCTTTTGATTCGGCTCAAATGACTTTCATAAGATGTGTTTGTCATAAAAAGCTTTAGTCCGAGCCTTGTAGATTTTGGAATTAATGTAGGCTTCGTTCCTTATTTCTTCTAACTCATTGAGTTGGAGTTTCCGAGTAGAGCCTGTAGTTGCCATATCAAAATTGAATTGCTTGATGGCCCACATGGCTTGGTGCTCGAGTTCAACTGGCAAGTGGTAAGCTTCGCCAAACACTTATCGGTAGGGGGACATCCCAATAGGAGTCTTATATGTAGTACGGTATGCCCATAAAGCATCTTTCAACCGCAGAGACCAATCTTTGCGGTTGGGCCTCGCCATTTTTTCCAGAATACGCTTCACCTCCCGATTGGATACTTCGACCTGGCTACTGGTTTGAGGATGATAAGGTGTAGCCACCTTGTATGTGATCGAGTATTTCCTTACCAGTGCTTCAAAATACTTATTAACAAAGTGGGTGCCCTCATCACTTATAATTGCCCGCGGACAGCCAAAGCGACTAAAAATGTTGCTTTGTAGGAATTGGACCACAACTTTGTGGTCATTAGTCTTAGTGGCTGCCGCTTCTACCCACTTGGACACGTAATCAACTGCCACTGGAATGTATTCAAATCCAAAGGACGACGGAAAAGGTCCCATGAAATCGATGCCACATACGTCAAAGATTTCTACAATCAAAATTGATTGTAGGGGCATCATAGTCCTCCTAGACATATTCCTTGTCTGTTGACAGCGCAAATAAGTCTTACAAAACTGATGGGCATCTTGAAAAAGGGTGGGCCAATAGAAGCCACTCTGCAAAACTTGCGCAGCAGTTTTCTTCCCACTGAAATGCCCTCCACGCTCGAGAGAGTGACAGAAATTGAGTATACTTTGGTATTCACTCTCGGGCACACATCGCCTGATCACTTGCTCTGGGCAGAACTTGAAAAGTTCGGGGTCCTCCCAAAAATACATCTTTACTTGGGAGAAGAAACGATCCTTGTCCTGCTTGGACCAATTTGAAGGAATATCCCCTACTGCTAGATAATTCACAATGTGGGCATACAAGGTATCAGACCCCGACTCAGGTTTAGTATTTTTAATATTCGCTTTAACTGTGATTAGTTTCTAAGAAGGTTTAGAGGACATTTAGCTTGTATTGTTAGTTAGATTAGAATTTTGAATAGCTTTGGGGATATTGAGAGCGTTGAGTCTGGTTTGACTGAGCCCGGGGTGGCCCGTGTGACCCTTGTTAGTGTGGGGATTTGTTTTTTTTTTTTTTTCTTGATTTCGAAAAATATTGGTTTCAATCTTTTTGAATTTGTTATTTTGATCCCAACAACTTTCATATTCGATCCGTTTGAATTCCAACCCTAAAAATCATGTTTTTTCGAGAAAAAAGGGCAAAAGTGTCTTTTCACACTCAATATGTGCATAAATTTCGAAATTTGAAAATCATGAGGAAAACATATTTTTTTAAAACTAGATTTTTCGACAATCATTTTTCTCTTCTTCGTCGACTTTATACGGGACCCATAGATAGGAGTTTGAAACCCTAGGAGTTTTGGGGCTAGTGGGGCCCATAACCCACGTAAAACCCAAAGGAAACCCCCGTTGGGTTCACTTCTTCTTCTTCATTTGTTTTCTACTACACCTGAACTAGGGGAGAGCTCTTTTTCTTCTCTCCTTCTTGCCCTTGCATGTTCCCCTTTTGATGCTTAAATTGAAAAACAAATTGCACCAATCTCTTCCTCATCTCCCAAGCTGCCCATTTATACCATTTTTGTGATATTTCAGCTAGGATCACCTTCTTCCTCAAGCTTCTTTTCTTGTTTGGGACCTCTAGAGATAAGCCATTGCTACCCTCTTGTAACCGTGGGTTCTCTAGACCCTTGGGAAGCTTTCCTTCATGAATGCAAGGAAGTGCGTTGAGAGCTCCTTCTCGTTTCTAAATGTGGAGTTTTGAGTTGGGTTTTTCATGGGGTTTTTGGTGTAGGATTGGAGTTGAGCTGAGAAGGGAGTTTCTCGGAGTGTTTTAGACCATATTGCAGCCAAGGCAAGTGAATATCAGAGTTAAGAATGCATGCAATGAATGAAAATTAGTTTTTCCTAAAAGAACTCCTAATTTGATGATTCTAATACTTATTTTGGTTCTTTAGTATGATGGAATGAATGATTGAAATGTTTAGGAGGTATGGTTTATGTTACACTCATTATAAATTCTTTGCAAACTATCTTTATTATAATCAGGTGATTTATTAGAAATTGTTTACTTACAATGTCATTAGAACTACATTTTAGAATTTCCATATTCTTGTGATTTGATTATGTTTTATGGTCTTGATGGATGATTGGAGTAGATGTGATGTTGGGGGTTGAATGGAATTAATTGGAGATGTTGTAAGCTCAGTTTTGTATGAATTGAGAGGAAAAATGAGCTCTCGAATGAAGGAAGAAGTAGCAGAATTTTTGCTTAGACGAGCCCAGGCAGTGGGCAATCTGCTCGAGCGGACATGGCCCCGCTTGAGCGGACCTGAACTCTGCCTGAAGAAAAACAAGGCAGAACCTCACTCGCTGGAGCAAGCTCGAGTGAGCGAGCTTCTGGAAGGCCCCGCTTGAGCGAACCTACCTGCGCTCGAGCTGACCTGAACACTGAATGAAGAAGGACAAGATAGAAGCTCGTCCTCTCCAGCGAGCTTCTTGCCCGCTCGAGAGAAAGAGCTTCTGGAACCGTCCGCTCGAGCGAACTTTCATTCGCTCGAGCAGACCTGGGAATTGCGCTGTGGGTTCGTTCTGCACATGGGTGTGCTGGCTTGATGTGTAGGCCTCCTCTAAATACTCATTGGAATTGAAATAGTGGAAAAAGTTGAACCTCGGATATTTTGTTCTATGGAATTGAAGGAGAATAGGAGGGAGGCTCGATATTGAGATTACTGGGAAATGTGTTTAAGCCTCAATATGTGCTTAGTGTCATGAACGTCGGAGATCTTCAGAGGCATCAAACTAATTATTCATTAACCGACGTTGCGATATTAAGGGTATAATGAGACAATCCTAGGTAAACCAATCAACCCTATATCACATCATTCCAAGCTAATGGATTTATATAATTTTTGTAAATCGTTTGAAAGGATTCGGTGGTTCGCCACATTTGAAATAATCGATAAACTACTCATTTGATTTATTCGTATGGTTCGTTTGTTTTTTGCTAAGAGTAGTTCTTTTATCGATTGAAATGTATTTCGATGTTTGATCGTACTGTTTCGGATTTTGAATCGGCACCACTAAGCTTGGGTCACTTTGTCGGGTTGATCACCCATCTTAGAATCCTCAAATACTTTGCCAACTGCAGTTTGGACCCTCTGTTTGTTTGCTTCGGCTATGACGACGATTTTTGTCTGTTCCGGCCATCTCGTATGGCAACGGTTTTGCTTCGGCCATTTTGCATGGCAACGGTTCTGTTCTAGCCATTTTGTATGGCAACGGTTTTGTTTGTTTGCTCTTGTTACTTTGGTAATAGGAGAATATAGCTAAATATGGGTTGCCAATGTTTTGATTATTTATCAGTCAGTTTGAAATATTCTAAACATGAAATTCTTTTATTTGTATGGAAATGGTCTAATTGACTTATGCTTTACATATGTTTCATTTCAAATGCACTTTATGATTTTAAATATGACATTGATAGAACTTGTATATCTTATATGCTTTATTCACCTGCCAGACCACCGTGTTTGATATTCTTTTGTTTGGTGTCAGATATGAAAACCTCCAGCCATTGAGGTGGAGCACGCAGATGAGGCAGTAGAGCCGCCAGTGGTAGCCTAATGATGTCATGTAGATATCATGTGGGGATTGAGCTTGTATAACATCTTTTGGGGAGTGAAATGTCTTTTGGGAACTTTTATTAGCCTTTGTTGGCTTTTTGTTGGATGTATAAATTAACACACTTTTCTTGATCCTCACAACTCTAATATTAATTTTGGGATATGCTATGTATATATTTCTCTTTTGATTCAAAGCTTGTGTAACTATCTTAAGTTTCGTTTGATTTTAGATTTTGCTACATGCTTCCGCATATCGTTATTTTTGTGAATTTGATTGATAGTTGTGATGGATCATTTGGAATCCTCATTGCGGAATCCTGTGGAAAAATAACTAGCGCGTGCGGGCAAAATTTTCTGGTTTGACGCGCCGCAGCCTTGGATTAAGGACTTAATTATCAGGGCCTCGGTCTGGGCGGGACACCAAGAAGGGTGAGTTCAGGACACCGTGAACAATTGCTCATAGGGAAATGAGTCGTGCAAGGGTAAGGCGTCACATGTACCTTCTACCAAAATCCGGGATAGGTGGTTAGCTACATAGTTTTCGGAACCTTTCTTGTCCCGAATCTCAAAGTCGAACTCTTGAAGTAATAGAATCCGCCTAATCAATCTTGGCTCAGTGTCCTTTTTTGACAGTAAGTACCGCAATGCAGCATGGTCAGTGAACACTACAACCTTTGATCCTAATAAATAAGATCGGAGTTTATCCAAGGCGAACACAACTGCTAACAATTCCTTCTCCGTTGTAGTGTAATTCAGTTGGGATCAGAGAGGGTCTTGCTAGCATAGTAGATGACATGTGGAACCTTGTTCACCCGTTGGCCCAAAACTACACCAACATCATAGTCGGAAGCATTGCACATAATCTCAAATGGATGGGTCCAATCGGGGGATTGAATGATATGGGCTGTGGACAGGGCCTCACGCAGTTTCTCAAAGGCTTGTGTGCATGCCTCATCAAAGACAAAAGGGGCATCCTTGGCGAGCAAAGCGCACAAGGGTCGAGAAATCTTACTAAAGTCTTTAATAAATTGGTGGTAAAACCATGCGTGCCCTAAGAAAGATCGAACTTGCCTAACCGAAGAGGGAGGCGGAAGTTTGGAAATAAGGTCAACCTTGGCTTTATCCACCTCAATTCCCTCATCGGAAACGATATGCCCCAAAACGATGCCCTCACGCAACATGAAATGACTTTTCTCTAAACTCAAGACCAAGTTTGTCTCTGTACAATGTTTTAGCACCTTTGCTAAATTATGGAGACATTCATAGAAGGAAGGTCCGAAAACAGAGAAATCATCCATAAACACCTCTAAGAATTTCTCCACCATGTCGGAGAATATGGACATCATACACCGTTGAAAGCTTGCGGGTGCATTACAAAATCTGAATGGCATCCATCGGTAGGCGAACTTACCAAAAGGACATGTGAAAGTTGTTTTCTCCTGATCATCTGGGTAGATGGCCGCTTGGTTATATCCCGAATAACCATCCAAGAAACAGTAAAAACTTTGGCCAGCCAATTGCTCTAAGATTTAGTCAATGAATGGTAGGGGGAAATGATCCTTTTAGGTCATGGAATTCAACTTTCGATAATCGATGCACACAAGCCACCCAGTAGTGGTGCATGTGGGGATCATCTCTCCTTTCTCATTTTCCACAACCGTAATGCCAGACTCCTTTGGCACCATTTGAGTAGGGCTCACCCACTTACTGTAAAAAATTGGGTATATAATACCCGCATCAAGAAGTTTTAGTACTTCTTTTATGACCACCTCTTTCATGTTAGGATTTAAACAACGCTGCATTTTTACATGACGGTTTTGTGTCATCTTCAAAATGAATCCGATGCATGCAAATGGAGGGGTCAATGCCTTTCAAATTGGCAACAAACCAGCTGCTTGCACTCCTGTGCTCCTTTAGCACATCTAGGAGCTGACCTTCCTGATCGTCAGACAGATCAGAAGTGACGATGACTGGCAAGGTCTCCTTGGGTCCAAGATAAACATACTTGAGTGTACTTGGAAGTGGTTTCAACTCAAGCTTGGGGGGTACCTCAATCGAAGGAGGGGCAGGTATTTTAGAAAGTGGAGGCAAGTGTTTGAACTTCGCCCTCCATAGTGGAAAGTCCATCATTGCTACCTCAACCAAAAGAGTATTGACTTCGGTAATCGAATGATCAACATCATACTCATCAAAGCTAAAATGTGATAAAAAAGCCTCTAAAGGGTCTTCAGTTAAAATATAGGGGAGAGCTTCCTCCACTTATTCATCAACAACATCGACTGCGAAGCAGTTGTCCTTGTCGGGAGGTTGATGGGAGGCCTTAAACGCACTTAACCGCACTTTTATATTGCCAAAAGAAACATCCATGACTCCTGTACATCAATTAATTGTTGCATTGGCCGTGGCCAAAAAGGGTCGGCCTAGTATGACAGGAGTTTGTTTCCGTATGTTTTGCATCGGTTCGGTGTCAAGGACAATGAAATTTGCAAGAAAAAGAAATTTGTCGACCTTGACAAGAACATCCTCAATGATACCCCGGGGCAACCTGACTGATCTGTCAGCAAGTTGCAAAGTGACCGTAGTGAGCTTCAATTCCCCCAGCCCAATTTGTTCATATACTGAGTAAGGCAAGAGATAGACACTAACTCCAAGATCTAACAAAGTGTGATCAATGATGTGGTTCCCAATTGTATAAGTAACGGTGGGAGTGCTAGGATCTTTTAGCTTGGGGGGAGTGTCATGCTGAATTATTGAACTCACTTGCTCGGTGAGTAGACCTTTTTGGACACATTAGATTTAGATTTTCGCTTCTGAGTGCACAAGTCATTCAGAAATTTCGTGAATGAAGGCACCTGCTTGATGGCATCCGGCAAAGGAAGGTTTATTTTAACTTGTTTGAATACCTCTATCATTTCATCCATTGTTGCTCCCTTTTTACCAAAGGGAGAGGGTGTGTCAAGACAAGTGGGAAAATGGGCTTTAGGCACATATGGGGGTGACACAGCAGCTACAGATGAAGAAGTAGGAGGGCTGACCTCCTTTTCCTTGGAACTCTTTTCCACCCTAGAGCCCTTAGGGTTTGGGTCAGACTCTCTAACATCTTTCTTAGGCTCCTTAGGCTTAGTCTCAACCTCACGCCCATTCCTCAACGTGACAACTACTTTCGCTTGCTCATGATAAGTGTCATGAGGTAGGGAGCTACCCACCTCAAAGGTATTCTTAGGATTGACAGTGGGTTGGCTAGGTAAACGGTCCTCCTCTCTTCTATTAAGCGCAGTAGCTATTTGGCCCATCTGGGCCTCTAGCTTGGCTATGGATTGAGAATGGGAGTGGACCAACTGTTTACCTACTTTGAGCTCCTTTAGCTCTTGCAGTACTGTTTCCTCAAATGATGGATTTCTTTGAGGTGGATGAGGGTTGGGATACTGGTAGGGTTGTTGGGAACGATAGGTCGCAGGATTGAAAGAAAAATTAGGCCTATTTCTCAATTGAGGGAATGAAGTGCCTTGACCAGGCGACTTCCATGAAAAGTTGGGGTGATTGTGCCATCCCGGGTTAAAAGTATTTGAAAATGGATCATTACCCGGTTTGGAGAACCCCTATGCAGCATTCACCTGCTCTTGCATAAATTCCAGAAATTGGGATGCTGCAGGACAATTACTTACAAAATGAGCGGGACTGTCGCACAAAGCACATGCATTCTGATGAGTAGGAGGTTGGGAGGGTGAAGATTGGAGAGGTTGACCCCCAGATAACAACTGATGTAACTTTTGGGTCAAGGCAGCCACTTGAGTGGTAAGTTCATTAGGGGCCTGGATTTCAAACATCCCTCTAGCTTTTTGAGAATTAGAGGCAGCCGGCCTCTCTAATCTAGTAGTGGAGGCATGGTGCTGAAAGGTCTCACTCATGTTCTCAAAAAGCTTCCATGCCTCATCCTCAGTTTTCAACATAATTGATCCCCCACTGGCGGTGACTACCATGTTTCGCCATTCTGGAGACAATCTATTATAAAAGAACTGAACCAATTACCACTTGGCAATTTGGTGATGATGACATTTTCTAATGAAATCCTTGAATCTATCCCACGCCTCATGAAATTGTTCATGATCAGTTTAGGCGAAAGATATGATAGATCTCCTGTATCGTTTGGGTTTACCCACAGAGAAATATTTATTTAAGAATTTTTGTTGTAGTTGGGCCCAAGTAGTGATGGAGTTTGCGGGTAAGGTACTCAGCCAATACTTAGCTTTGTCCTTCAGTGAAAATGGAAAGAGAAACATTTTTAAGGCCTCACTACTGAAGTTATTTATTTTCACTGTGGAGTAAATCACCAGGAAATTATCAATGTGATTGTACGGGTCCTCATTGTTCAAGCCATAGAAAGAAGGGATAAGACTGATGGTACTAGGCTTGATTTCATACTGAGCTGCCTGAACTGCAGGCAGCTGAATACATGATGGTGACGCGTATTTTGAAGGAGTATAATGCTCCTTGAAGGCTTTAAGTGGTGGGGGAGGGGGTGTAAGAGGTGGGGCCTCCTCTTCATTTCCTTCCGTTGCCATGTGCAAACTGGTGTGTGAGGAATTACCAGAATGCTTAGATGATCTAATTTTCTTAAGGGCTCGCTCTAAATTTTGATCTAGAGATACCAAATATGGATGACAAGAGCGACGACCAAGTATGCACACACAACTCTTACTGCAATTATATCAAAAGAATCAGAAGGTTTAGAACTTATAGTGCTTTAGGTGAAGGAGAGCTTTGATTGATTAAACTTTAACCTTAAAGAACTCTCCTAGACCCTGCACACACTCTAGGATTCTGTGTTAGAATCGATACCCTACAGTACGGAAAGTAAATGATGTGAGTAAATTTGAAAAAGTAAAGTAAAGATTTAAAGAAGAAGTGAATCTAATATTAGAATTAAGAGAAACAAACAACCGTGCTAATTGTCCCCAACAGCGGCGCCAAAATTTGACCATCCTAAAACAGGGTTTGCAAATATAAATTATCCCTCGCTACTATCTCTACTTGCGAAAGACGAGATGTTAACCGGGTGTCGTATCCACTGAGACAAAGATGCTAATTTGTGTTGGTTTCTAAATTCCTAAACTAATCCTAATAGAAAACAAAGTGTTGATTTCTAAACTAATCCTGTTAGAAAACGAAGTGTTGGTTTGATGGGGCTTTATTCCTAAATTAACAAATTAAAAGACAATGTTCTGATTCACTCAGAGAAAAGATCTCAGGGTATGAATCCACTCTAACCTCGTACAATGGAAAGTATAGACCCAAGGTTTTACTATTAATGCTAAAAAGACTCGTTCTGGTTACAAACTTTCACAGAGTCAACAAATAAAGGATGTGGATGTAGATCAGGGCATAACCTATCTCTATGGCATAGATTATCCTAAATCTACAAACACATTCAATCAAGCACCGTTATATGATTAACATTCAAATCTACAAAATTAAAATACCAAAGAAAGAGATATTGCATTAAAGAAATAAAATCCAATCAATGGATAACATCATTGTCATATAACCAAAAGCGTTTAAAGCCCTAGAACCTATACATCACCAAAATACAAGATTAGGGCTTCATTGCAAGCCTAAGATAAAGATTTAGTTACTCATGGCGAGAGGTTGACGAAGAATCTCTGACGAAATCCCCATTGACGCATTTCCAAAGCTCCAAAACCTCGCTCCAAATCTTCTCCCAAGATGTGTATTGTGTTAAAACGAGATTGGGCTTTTATTTATAGGATTTGGGATGAAAACCTCATAAAAAACACGTATGAAACGGACTTCACCCGGTCTGGGCGTCCGGATGCCAGGAGACAGCAACTATTCGCCTGATGAAGAAATTTTAACTCTTGGGCATCCGGACGCCCGGAGCTGGGGTCCGGGTCATTTCTGGTTTTCTAATTTTTCACCATTTTTCTTCCGTTTCGCGCCAATTTCTTCTCAATGTATCTAGGGCACCTGTAAACATAAAATAACACAATTAATGCTAATTAATATCAACTGAAGGTATAACAAAGTCCTCGTTGAGAGTTCCAAATGGTGTATTTTAGGTTCTCATCACACACCCAACTTACACTTTGCTAGACCTCGAGCAAAGCTAAAATGAAAGGAAATACTAACTAAGGCTACTTTCATAGGGAGCATGGCTGCACTTAGCATATGCAGCAAGCCTTTAAACCTCTAAGTTCCCCTAGAGGACGAGTTATAGTCTCGTGAGGGTTTGCAGTGAATCCAAAAATAAAGTGATTTTATTTTTTTAATGCATGTTAGAGGAAAGAAGATGAGAAGACTTATGGAATGGATTTAAATAGGAGAGCTACATAGCTTGGAAAAACTACTGGAGTGGATTTAAAGGGCAGAGAAATTGTAGGGTTTGGATTTAAGACATGTCAAAATCAAATTGAGAGTCAACATCAATTGAGCCTGATTTCTCAATTAGATCCAGTCTGTTACATATATAATAATTAGAGCATTTATTTTATGGGATTTATGTCTTTCCAAAGTACGCCCCACTCAAGAACATCAGCCCAAAAGGACCCACATTTTTTAGTGGGGGCAAGTGCCCTCACTCAGCCCCCCTCCCTCCATCCTTGAATGGGACCCCACTTCTTAAAAGGGCGATATGATGAGAAAGATTGTGTGTGTGTGTGTTTGGTGTGTGTGTGGGGGGGGGGGGGGGGGGGGGGTGTTGTTGATCTTGGAATGTTGATCTTTTCTCTATTTTATTTGAGAAAAGATGCGCACATGATGGTTCTCGCATTCATTGTATTTTCATCACACATGATTTTCATCGACATGTATTCCCTTTTAACTTTCAAAAGTCATATGTATGTTTTTAGCAATTCATCGGATCCGTCATTACTTATATTTGCTGAAAATTTCTTTGTAGATGATCCAAATGATATATGTATTTTTTTTTGTTGAATTTGGAGCTAATTTCATTGGTCAAACTCCAATTTACATAGAAAGACTTAATTAGAGCTAACTCGATTATAATCTAAAATAGACGCTCAAATTCTTATGTTCTAATACATAATTAGTCTGTTCAGAAAATCATAAAATAAGAGCTTACTTTTAGAGTTACCAAACACCCTCTTATACTTCAAAGCAAGTATTTAGGTTTCTTTTGATGGTCTATAATTTTTAGTGTCTATAGTGGGTTTACTGTATAGGATCTAAAGTAGTCAAAATACATCTCTTCCCTTGTCATATCACTATAGCACTAGGATGAGTTCCACCAAAACTACTATAAGGTGCAAGCACAAAACACCTAATAAAGATAAGAACTAAGATAGTGACTCATGTTTCATGTGTTACCAATCTGAGGGTAGACTCCACTTAAACTAGAATGAAACTTGGCTCAACACTAGTAACACCAGTGGAAGGCATAGGTAATTTGGATTTAAAAAGTAGGTCCCACTGAGTTCGTCTTACCCTTGGATAGGCGAAATGCTCTTTTAGAGATTTACTACCATGCTTGCCTTGACGTTGCATTGGTAGTGTGGGCTATTTCATGAATTCCCAATGCATTAGTAGTGTTGGCTCTTTCATGAATTCCTAATGCATTCGTAGCGTCGGCTATTTCATGAATTCTCAACGCTTCATCATCGTCGCCCATTACCATGAATTCCCAACGCACTTCCAGTGTCGGCTTTTGCCATGAATTCCCGACACACTACCAGCGTCGGCCATTACCATATATTCCCGACGCACTGCCAGCATCGACCCTTAGTGTGAATTCCCGATGCACTGCCAGCGTCGGCCAATACTAGGAACTCCCAACGCACAATCAGCGTCGGCCAATACTGGGAACTCCCAACGCACTGCCAGCGTCGGCGTTTATTTTGTCGATGCTGGTATTGCATTGGCAAATATGGATTTCGAATAAGGAAGATTGGACTTTTGTTGACATACATCTCTTTGCCGACGCATTGGCCGACGCTGTAGTGCGTTGGTAATTGTATAAGGATTTGCCGACACAGTTAAAATAACGTCGGCTATGGATTTGGCCACACATAGTTGCCGACGAGCGGCCAACGCACTGAAATGCGTTGGAAAATCCTTTCCCGACGCAAAACCTACCTTTCCAGACGCAGCGATTGAGTTAGCAAAACTGTATTTTGTTGTAATGTTGTTGCTATGATTGCAAGATATAATAGACTGACACGAAATGGAAAAAGGAAAGAAAAGGCAAAGACAACAATGGGTTTTTGTGTTATGCAGAACTCGTCGTCGAAGAAGGCCTGGACTGGTCGTGTTTCCATCGCCGAGCCGTTGCCATCGTGGCTGGTGTAGTCGGAGGTGGCTGACTTCGATTTGCAGAGGTCTCTGGTGAAGTCCCTCATTCTTAGAGAAGAAGACGGAAGGGGTTTTTCGGGACAATAGAGAATGAGAGAGAACTTGGCCTAGGAATGAGGGAGAATGGAAGATTTGAACTTTTAAAATTCAAAGTTTTATGCTCAAACTATTGAAAGGGGCAAATTAGTCATGAAAATATATGATGTGGCATATTAGGGACCTCTCACCAAAATATCTACAGCTGTATGGACTATAGACATTAGAGAAAAAGTTGTTGGACTGGATGCCTTAGAAGACCGTGCCTAGGGACTTGTGGCTAATTTACCCTTAAATAATCACCCCAATTATGCAAAATATTATCTACCTTAAGGTCTAAGAACTTCTTTCTAACTTATGTCCATTTTCCAATCCTTAAAGCCAAAGATAAAATGATATGTTCTAAAGATGATTGTTCTCTACTAAAGATACTCTCATTTCTTTCTTTCCAAATAAAACAAAGAATGAAAAAGGGAATGAGTCTCCAAAGAAGCATTCCTTACCCAACCAAAGGAGACCCCCTCCAAGCCTCAAAAAGCATAGTAATGAACTTGGAAAGCACCATTCCACGCTGGTTTTTGCACCATTCCACACTGGTTTTTATAAGGAAATGATCCCAAATAGAAGATGTCACGTTATAGTGGATAAATAGGTGGTTTATGACTCCTCGCTCCAACAAAGGTAATAAATATTTGATGTAGATTCCATCGTCAACCCCCTCCTTAAATTATCTGCTATTGAGATCTTGCTTCCTACGACCAACCAACAAAAGGCTTTCACCATGGGAGGAGAAAGGTCCGTACCCAAATCCAAACTAAGGCACATGAAGACCATACATTGACGAGAGGGTCCAGCTCCCTGTAGAAAAACTTTGAAAGAATTGTCCTGAAAAGTTGGGCTTCCAAACACTAGAACTACAACAATTTTCTATAAAACCAAGTTAATAAGAAAGTCGACAATAACTTGAACTCTACCAACTCTGACTGATGAAGTGCCCTCCTAACATTTACATCTAAAGACAAATTGTCCTTATCCCAAACATGACACTCTTTAATTGGACTCTTTGTTTGAAAATATCATAAGCACTCTAGGAAATATCTGACATAAAGGAACGGCCCCCAGCCAATTATCAAGCCAAAATTAAACATTCCTCTCTCCCCCACTTTGGAACCCATATATTCTTATCAAACACCATCTGCCTAATATTTGACACATCCCAAAAATAAACAATGACACCTCAATTCCCAGGCAATCTAGGGATTCTTTTGGGAGCCTACCTTCATTTTTCTTCCCTACATTAGAACAGTATTGTAATGACCCGGGCTGACATACTCTCCCACCCCGACTCTAGACCAATGTCCACATGATATTGTCTGGTTTGGCGCATGGGATTCCAACCCAATCTTGTCGTATGGTTTTAAAATGCTTCATGTGAAGTCAAGGCCACGTTACACACATATATACCTAAGATCAGGACAAGCATGTTCTCGATGTAGGACTTATATACCACTGCATACTTGGAGTTAGCCCCATAATCTCTCTCTAGGCGGATGTTCGCTAGACCTAACGACCTTCTACAAAGGAGGTCACAGGCGTGACATGTATAATCCTCCTATAAAATGCATATTTTTCTTCCCTATCTCCACCACTATTTAACTAACAATACCCAACTCTCTAATTGCCAAAATTTTCAACCTCCCCATGATCGTTACCCCAAGTGTAGAGTTGCAATGTAGTAAAATTCCAATGAGTACGGGGTTAATCCATAGGGAGCGTGAAGCAATTAACTTGAACTTGACCTAATTAAAAATCTAAAAATTCCTAATATGAACCTATAAAACTAGCAATAATAAATCTGAAATTAAAAATTAATTACGGTCTTAAATTCAATTAAAACCAATCCTAATCTAAACCCTAGAACTAAAAATCCTAGTCTAAAAATTATGCTACAACAAAAAAACATTAGAATAAAACAACCAATTTTAGAAAAATAAAAATAAAATCCAGAGTTGAAAATTAATGTAAAAAATAATGAAATAAAAGAGTCCAGGGTCCGAGGATCAATTTTCCTCCTAATGATTGGAAGTGGGAGTAGCTTCTAACCTCTTTTTCAAATATGGGTCGACAATCCATGTTAGAAAAGAACAAATTAGTGATTTTAAACAACTAGGTACTTCTAGAATAGTTATTCAAAGATTTCATGCACAATAGATCTTTTTGCGCAAAACCCTATATTAGTTCTAAGCATGCTATATATATCGAAAATAAGTCATCATAGAATTTATACAATTAAGCAACCATCACCAAAACCCTCCATTTACAGTACAATTGCTATATAAATCCTACTTTAGTTTTATCTACGTACAAGACCAATAAAATTACAAAAAAAATCACCATTTTCCCCGAAAAGATAAAACTAGCCTATCATGGTGTCTAACTTCAACGTCTTCAAAAATTCCTGCAACACCTTCCTTTTGCGAAGCTTGAAGAAGAACCAAGAAATGAGGACTAGAAGGTGGTAGTGGTGGTGGAACAGGCCCAAAGTGGTGGTCGGCCAAGTGGTTGGCCCTTTAGGTGAGCTACAATGGAAGAAAGAGAGGTGGAGAAGGGTGGTATAGGGTGAGAAAAGGAGAGGGATGAATAGTGACGTGAATGGTGCCCCTTTAAATAGTGTCTTTCCCTCCTTTGGTGTATTTATGATTTATTGCAACAATTGTTGCATGGCATCCAAGTTTGAAATGAATTAGGAAGGTGGGTTGGCTTGGGTTCTGATAAGTCCATAAAACTGCATTTCATTAGCATCTTTTCATTTAAATTTATAGGTTTATATAGTATAGTTTTATTGAATTGGATTGAATTTCATAAAATCATGCATTTGGGTATCCAAAGTTGAATTCAAGTCAAAATCATTCAAAATTCATAAAATTGCATGATTTTGCTGAAATTATTCTTTTGGATTATCCTACAATCGCATCAAATAACTTTTAATTCACTCATAAACATGCATGATTTCTTTGCACCATTTCGTAGTTTATGAAACTTTGGTCATCGCGATATATTCATATGTATGCATATGTGGTGACTTGGGTTCCATGCATTGCATTATTTTTTTCTGCATAGAGAATTATTCTTTTAGCTTTGGTGCAGGAAAACTCAGATTTATGAGGCCCGCTTGGAGAGATAAACTTGAAGAAGAATTAAAGAGAAAGAATAGAGAGAAAAACCAAGAAGAGAAACAGATAACTCGATAAAATCGGGTTAAAAAGCCATTATTTCATGTGCATTTGTAGACTTAATTTGGACCAATTGCATTATAATCCCATGATTTCATGCATTTGGGCATAAATGTGGACTATAAAATGTTTGACAGATACATCATGCGTCTTACATTGATCGATCCTATTGACACATTGAACATTGTGCTTTTTGACAATGAGGTTGAGCTCATCCTAAATACAAGTAAAGATGAGTTGACAACAATGATAATAAATGTAACTTTCTATACTCAATAGTATTTTATCTATTAAAGTTTTTACATGAGTCAACTAACACAGTCATTATCTTATATGTAGGATAATGAAGGCGAAATGATAGCATCAAAGATTAAAGGAGTGCTTAGGAAGTCCTTTATTTTTTACTTAAAGGTGGCTAAAAAAAAGCATCTAGACCCAAGTCAATCAAGCATAGTGACAAAAATAGCATACGTGGACTACAATATTGAATCCAAGCATATGATTTCAAAGCTAGATCAATTAAATTCTAAGATTATTAAATTTATGAGCAATTTTCTGTAATAAATTAATTGCTATAGGGTTTTATAGTACTCTCTTACTATATACTTAATGCCATTTTTTTTTATAATCAAACACTTCAAATAAATTAATTTTTTTACAATTTTTATTTAAAGAATTCAAATACTTCATTAATTTCTCTTATTGTTCAGTGACTTGTAGAACATATGTATACCTTTTGAACTTTTTGTGCCATATATACAATTCTAATTGATACTGGAATTGGATACTTAGCATGTCAAATGCTCACATTGTATGAAAATACTATTGGCAAACACTAATCAATCAATTGGTAAACCTATTCTGTCATATGCACATGACTGTTTAAAATCTGCTACTGGAAAAAAAAACTTTGCATGTCTGGCAAGTGGGATGTCAAAGTAAAAAATAATAATAAACAATGGTTATGTTTAACTTCTAAAGGAGAATCTTACATTGGTGTGAGCATTTTTTAATTTTTTTATAAACAATGTTATGAAATTTATTAAGGAAAAAAGGTCATTGCAACCCACCGACACAATAGATTGCTATATGCTACAACATTATTCAATTAAAGCATTGGTAACAAAAAAAATCTTGATCTTCTTATTCCATTTTGAAAAATTGATAGATATTATGCTTTTCTTCTCTATCTTTTTATTATTTTTAATTTTTTTCCTTTTAGAAAAGTTGAATGATATTGTTCTATTATTCATATTTTTTACTTACATTGTAAGATTTTCTTTTCTTTACTATATTTTCATTTTTTAGTTCTTTGTAAATTTCAGGTAATCTTCCATTCATTTCATTTTTTTTTACATCAATTACTTTTGATATTATGTTTAGATCTTCCTATATTTTTATTTTTAAATATATAAATTATAACATTTGAATTATAAATTTATATTTGTAAAATAATTTGTACTTATTTATATATTTTATTATAAATTATGTAAGCACGGACGCATTTTGCTAGTAATTTATTATTGAACTACTCTAGTGAGTATGAATAAATTAATGAACTATTCCCTTGTGTTACAAATAAATGGTGAACTTGATTATTTTACTGTAAACACTGTACAAAATAATGATACATTTTCTGACCATCGATGATAATCACTCCTCTGAATAGTGACTTTGAATAGTGAACCTTGTGAAATTGGAGGGATAAGGTTGGACAGGGATTGAATAGATTAATGATTACTGAACTAATTTCTTCGTGGAAGGCATGGAAGGAGTGAAACAGAGAGATCGGTCGAGAAAAGAGAAGAATAGGAAGAAGAAAAAAGTCAGAAACCCTAAATTGGTTGGTTGGTAACTGGGCCCTATTATCAAACTATACATAAGAGAATGGCCCACAAGTCATTGCTCTAATTAGATGGTAATGATCCTAATTTATAGAATAACCTCCTGTTCTATCCACCATTCAAGTTTCTTCCTTTTTCTGACCGTGGGTCCGATGGTAATGATCCTAATTTATATAATATAACCTCCTGTTAAAATTTTTACCTTTTTCTAACCTTTGGGCTTAGGTGGGCCTAGAGAGTCATTTTCATCCCCTTCTATAACATTGCAAACCAGCCCCCTTCCCCGGTGTTTCTTTTCCTTTTAACAAAAGTTCTATTTACCCAAAAAAAAAACCTTGGCATTGTGTATGTTCCTTGTGTACATAATATATGGTATGCCTCGGGTTCTTAGTTGATGCTCCCTGCAGATGCTTGCATTCCCTGATTTCACTCTTGTAATCAAACATGGTTAACAAAAAGAGTTGCCCTACTGCTAATGGAAGTTTTTCTTTTATCCATGTTGTAAATCCAAACATTAAATGCTACAAACCCATCTGCTGCATAAAACCCGGCTCAAAACATACCCCACACTATAGCGATGGCAATAAACAGGTTGGCCCACATCAGAGTAAGCCTGTGATTTTAGTGACTTGATGGTGCAACCTCATTAGTGAATTGGTGCTATAAGTAACGCCAACTGATGTCAAACCCAAATGAATTGGTCTTTGGAAACCGACTCTTTTTCTTCCAAATGTCATTTGATTTCATTTATTTTGAGATCCAATGACAAGTACCATCAGATAAAAGGGGCCTGTTTGGGATCTTTGTAAACTGAGAGGAGTTGATCCAATTTACGCATTAATATGTAGACTCATGTCTTTGGAAAACTTGAGTTACCTTTATGTCACATTGTTCTTTGCTATAGTCAATTAGAGGTAAACTGAATGCTAACCATGCAAGTTCCAAGGACCCAAGCGGGGCCTAAGGTAAAATGTTTGTGTGGACAAATTTGTAACTTCGTGAGGAAATGGACAAAAGAATTCATTAGGGGCCCTGCATTATCAACGCTCATTATTCATTATGGTAACGTAGATGGTTAGGATTGTGTGATTAGTGGGCTATCCTTCGGGAAAAGACATGACCCAGAAATAAGGGTTGATTCATTAAATTAAGCACTTTGCAATCACATATTCTGTTCATTGTATCATGGGACATAATTTCATCAAATCCACCTACACGTGGAAAATTATTATCTTTAGGAAAGCATCTTAATTGGCGTGCCTTTTCCCTTTTTTTTTTAATTATTTTCTCATTCAATTTCTCACATTCACTTTTATTCATTGATCATTTATTCTAAATGTTTATTTATTTTTACGATTGCACATTCTTCGTAAGTAATTTCCCCAATAGTTTAAAGACAAAAATTGTTCCTCATCACGAAGAAAGTTGCCATCATAAGTATTCAAGAGAAATGATAAACTGTAGGCAAGCAAACTTCAAACTTTTATGACATAATGAAGTAGGTGTATCACTTAGATGTTTAAGTTTTATGCAATGTATAATTTTGATATACAAATTTTAGTTTCTATTTCCTCCTATAATGCTCTGGTTAAGTTGTATATGGACTTATGAATTGGATACAACATTTCCTGCCAACGTAGAGGACCGCCAGTATCATGCATATATTTTGGAAATAACAAATGTTGCTTATCTTCCGAACACCTATGCTGCATGATGGCAAGGTTGTCACTCTAGTTAGGACAACTTCTACTTGGTCCTGAGATCAACTTAGCAAGGATTCAATAAATAAAATAATGCATGCTTGTATAAAGATATTGTGGCATGCATGGCATTTACTTTCATACAGTTTAGGACTTAACATTTATAATGATAAAAAAATACATATTATTGTTAGGGTAATTTCTTTTGGTGACAATTACCGTACGGAATGTGTTAAAGCTGACAATAGCCCCATAACAGCCGGAAAATGTATATTTACTGCAGAACTATTCGTCTGTAGGATATCGCAAGCTAGGGATGTAGGATATCCCACAATCAGAAACGGGAAGACTTGAACAGTCCAGTTTTTTTCCCTTGACTGTGGGACCACCAAACCACCATCGAAACCGTTGGATATCTATATATATGAGTTTAATAACTAATATCGCACCAAATTTGAACAGTTGATCTATCACGGTTATCGAAACATTTGCAAAAAAGTCATGTTGTTTTGCAAATTATAAGAACAAATTATAAGCCACGTTTTTTTTTCTTTTTTTTTTTTTTTTCAATTTTTGCAAATTGGTTGTGGATCCCACATGGCCGACTCTTTGATGAAACAAATTGCAAGATCTTTTAGTGAACTCATAGGCGAACCTGAAATGGTTTAAACTTCTTAGACTGGGTCAGTTTTGATCCATCAAACAGATGTCCTAAATAGCATGCACGTGAGGTTCCTTCGTATGCTGGATCTTCTTGAAATTCGCAATAAAGTCTCAAGTTGTTCTGTCTTATCCCAAAACAGCCCCTAAAATACATTTTTAGGCCAAAATATGGATTGTTTGGGCTCTAATTTCTAATCAATTCTTAACCTAACGCTTGCGACCTTCTTGTGATGCTCAATCCTTCTTAACCTAATGCTTGGGACTTTCTTGCGATACTCAATCCCCTTCATGTAAGCTTTATCCACTTTGAAATCTTGATTAAAAACCTAAATTGCATCATTCTCCCTCAGTTGGAAAGAACTCGTCCTCGAGTTTTGACGTAGTCCCGATTTGATGCAATCGGACTGTCTAGGGCCCAATTAAATCAAATCTTGAAATATTCCCACACTAGGCCAATATGCAGTAAAAGAACAGAAATCCAGAAATTAATGGCGAAGAAGGAACAATGTTGGAAAAACACCAAACTTACCTTAAAGAACCTTCCTAATCACCCATAGTCCACACAAACAAGGGAGATGAGAAAAGAAACACAAAGTGATGTAATTTCTTCGAATACTGTTAATGTAGCTGCTACAATGATGACGAAAAAAACATCTATTTATAAGAATTAGAACACTAATAAAACCCTACGAAACCATACTAATTAGAGTCCCATCACTAATTAATAGGCGTCTTTAGATACAATTTCTAAATAAAAGAAATAATCAATTCTAAAAATAAATAAAGAAACCTATTGTTGCAATCAGATATGGTAGTCAAACATAATTTGGAGTAGATTGGTTGTGGACTCCACATGGCCAACTCTTTGATGAAATAAACTGCAGGATCTTTTAGTGAACTCACGGGCAAAACTAAAATGGTTTAAACTTCTTGGACTGGCTGGGTCAGTTTTGAGCCATCAAACAGATGCCCAAAATAGCATACACTTGAGGTTCCTTCATATGCTGGATTTTCTTGGAGTTTGCAATAAAGTTCCAGTTATTCTGTCTTATCCCAAAACAACCCCTAAAATACATTTTTAGGCTAAAATATGGATTGTTTGTGCTCTAATTTCTCTTCAATTCTTAACCTAACGCTTGCGGACCTTCTTGCGATGCTCAATCCCCTTCATGTAAGCTTTGGCCACTTTGAAATCTTGATTAAAACTTCAATATGCATCTCATAGATTTGAAGATGATTCATATCCCTCTTTCCAAAATGCCCCAGTAGAGATTGTTATGTTGTGACTTTTTTCTCACATGGGCCTGATCATCAAATACATTTATTTTTCTCATAAAATTGGGCGTCGCATTTGTAATCCAAATTACTCAATTTGTTTATGAAACTAATTAATCCCAAGACCTTCAAGTTCTCTATCTTATATCTTCATTTATTTTGAATAATTTGTGAAAAGTTCAATCAATAAATCTAATTTCCTGGTCTTCCATGGGCCCTAACCATGATCTGAATTGCTCAATATTATTGCAATAAAACATCAAATAACGTTTGATACCTTGATTCTACATGGATGTTTGAAATAATTGTGAAAAATATTTTAAAAATTCAAATAAATCTAAACATGGAAAAATGATGATTTTGACAAACATTGTAATGAGTCTCATATGTGTAATACACAAACATTACCCCCTAATGAAAAGATAGTATTGCTTTCTTCAAAATTGTTCAAGTTGCAATTTCTTCTTTTCTGCATAGAGTGATGTACACAAATGTGCCATATGTTTGGGAATTGCGAATACTCGATAGATTTTTGGCACTTGAGATCTTAGGTCTTGAGATCTAATTCTCTCTTGTTCGATTTGCAAGCCCCCAATTCAATGGGGGTGGGTATAAGGGTGCGTTTGTGCAGAAGCACTTGCTGTGAAAAAAGGACGAGCACCATTCTTCGTTTCATGTTTGGTGCAGTGAGATTCTGAATTTTTGGCACCCTTTGTGCGTTTTTTCTTCTCCAGTGAGAATCCATTTTTCTCACTTCCCCTAATCATACTCTAAGTGCCGCGGAAGAGAAAATGCATTGCAACTCCTTAACAAACACACTTAAAGGGCACGTTTAGTAAAAAAAAAAGGAATCCTCTATCTAGAGGGTTCCCTCCATCTACTGGAAATAAGATATCCACACAGAGAATTTTTTCGGATAGTTCCAAGTTTGGTAAAAGAGAAGATTCCTACCTTCCATTTGTTTATGAAACTAATTAATCCCAAGACCTTCAAGTTCTCTATCTTATATCTTCATTTATTTTGAATACTTTGTGAAAAGTTCAATCAATAAATCTAATTTCCTGGTCTTCCATGGGCCCTAACCATGATCTGAATTGCTCAATATTATTGCAATAAAACATCAAATAACGTTTGATACCTTGATTCTACATGGATTTTTGAAATAATTGTGAAAAATATTTTAAAAATTCAAATAAATCTAAACATGGAAAAATGATGATTTTGACAAACATTGTAATGAGTCTCATATGTGTAATACACAAACATTACCCCCTAATGAAAAGATAGTATTGCTTTCTTCAAAATTGTTCAAGTTGCAATTTCTTCTTTTCTGCATAGAGTGATGTACACAAATGTGTCATATGTTTGGGAATTGCGAATACTCGATAGATTTTTGGCACTTGAGATCTTAGGTCTTGAGATCTAAATCTCTCTTGTTTGATTTGCAAGCCCCCAATTCAATGGGGGTGGGTATAAGGGTGCGTTTGTGCAGAAGCACTTGCTGTGAAAAAAGGACGAGCACCATTCTTCGTTTCATGTTTGGTGCAGTGAGATTCTGAATTTTTGGCACCCTTTTTGTGTTTTTTCTTCTCCAGTGAGAATCCATTTTTCTCACTTCCCCTAATCATACTCTAAGTGCCGCGGAAGAGAAAATGCATTGCAACTCCTTAACAAACACACTTAAAGGGCACGTTTAGTAAAAAAAAAAATGGAATCCTCTATCTAGAGGGTTCCCTCCATCTACTGGAAATAAGACATCCACACAGAGAATTTTTTCGGATAGTTCCAAGTTCGGTAAAAGAGAAGATTCCTACCTTCCATTTGTTTATGAAACTAATTAATCCCAAGACCTTCAAGTTCTCTATCTTATATCTTCATTTATTTTGAATAATTTGTGAAAAGTTCAATCAATAAATCTAATTTCCTGGTCTTCCATGGGCCCTAACCATGATCTGAATTGCTCAATATTATTGAAATAAAACATCAAATAACGTTTGATACCTTGATTCTACATGGATTTTTGAAATAATTGTGAAAAATATTTTAAAAATTCAAATAAATCTAAATATGGAAAAATGATGATTTTGACAAACATTGTAATGAGTCTCATATGTGTAATACACAAACATTACCCCCTAATGAAAAGATAGTATTGCTTTCTTCAAAATTGTTCAAGTTGCAATTTCTTCTTTTCTGCATAGAGTGATGTACACAAATGTGTCATATGTTTGGGAATTGCGAATACTCAATAGATTTTTGGCACTTGAGATCTTAGGTCTTGAGATCTAATTCTCTCCTGTTCGATTTGCAAGCCCCCAATTCAATGGGGGTGGGTATAAGGGTGCGTTTGTGCAGAAGCACTTGCTGTGAAAAAAGGATGAGGACCATTCTTCGTTTCATGTTTGGTGCAGTGAGATTCTGAATTTTTGGCACCCTTTTTGTGTTTTTTCTTCTCTAGTGAGAATCCATTTGTCTCACTTCCCCTAATCATACTCTAAGTGCCGCGGAAGAGAAAATGCATTGCAACTCCTTAACAAACACACTTAAAGGGCACGTTTAGTTAAAAAAAAAAGGAATCCTCTATCTAGAGGGTTCCCTCCATCTACTGGAAATAAGATATCCACACAGAGATTTTTTTCGGATAGTTCCAAGTTTGGTAAAAGAGAAGATTCCTACCTTCCATAGGATGTGTGATCTGACGGTTATAAGTTTTTTCAAATTTATCAAACCGCATGAAAAATCAAGACCCGAGCTTGCACTCCATAGTTGTTTTTGGCTCTCTAGAGAATTTGAACCGTTCAGATCATGCATGGGCCCACACTAATAAAAAAATCAATTTTATAGTATGAACTTTTTTGTAAGTATCTTAAGATTTACGAGGGGTCAACAACTGATATTTGAACAAGTGGTCGTTTTAGGGCTTTTATTGATGATAATCAGTTTGGATTGTGATTGAGGAACAAAAAAAAAAAAAGCAGGGTTCCAAATAAAATCAAAACCCCAAGTCACTTCCTATGTGACTATAGCAAGGTTGTCTTCTTCCTATTGTTCATTATATTCAACGGTCAAAATATTTTTGCCCTCCATCTCATAATCCATCATGAATCACACTAATAAATTTGATTTCTTGGCTATTGTAGGCTTTTTGAACAGAATGGATGGTTTAGATTTCATAAATGGGGCCCACGAAATTCCAAAAATGGAGATCCAATGGTCTGGGCTGTTTTGTAAATATCTCAAAATATATGAGGAATCAACAGCTGATTTTTGGTGTACCATCCGTTTTAGACATTCTAAACGTGATTAATAGTTCAGATCCTAATTGTGGGAACAAAAAAAGGGTTCCAAAGACAAAACCAACAACTCTCTAATTTCACTGTAGCTCTGCTTTCTTCGTTCGCTTGGATTTGCAAAGTCACACGGGCCAGTCTGACTATGGAAATAATCGGAAACAAGGACTCAAGAATTATGTGCAGCTACTTTCCGTACTTTACCAAATGTGGATTCTCCATGAAAGCATGGAAAATGACAAGGATTCCACCGTGCAGACCGTTGCCAAACGACCTCCAAAAGTTGTACATTTGTGTAGCAAAAGGATTCCGCTCTTTCCAAATTCCATTTATGCAATAGAAACATATTCTACAATCCTACTCCTCACATAGAAAACAAAAACCCTCTCTAATAAAATCAAATTCGGGTTTCCTTTTCACTGTGGTGAATGCATGTGACGATTGAAAAGGGGGATTGTAAGAAAAGATGAATGATTTAAGAGCTTGTCATGACTGGGCCAGTAGCTGTCCAAGCCTTCACCATATTTGGGTCGAGCACTAGGGACTAGGCCCTAGGTGAAGTATTTTAACTTGCATTTGCATATCTGGGTTCTGCCTTTTTCATTCTCTAGGTTTTAATACACCAGTCAAGGATTTTACAATATTGCTTGCAACAGACAGAACCTTAATTACAACTTCTTGTCTTTTGGTTTCACAATCTTATAATTTCTTGTCTTTTGGTTTCATAATCTTATATTTTTTGACAAGATAGGTAATAAGATCAAAGTGAGTGTAATGAAATGTTTCAATGTGCCCCGGAGTTGATGTCTATGGTACAACCATTTCTATCTCACTTATGATTTGTGACAAAGTTATGACACTTAGTTTCATTGATTAGCCTTATTTTGTAGCATTATTAGAAAGTCATTGACTCACCTGAGTCCATCAAAATAGTACCTGCAGTACCCCTCTATATTTTAACTAAAAATGATTAATAAAATACTTGTTTGTTGGGGATTGTAGGTGGCTACGGGAAAAGGTACGTTGTAAACCTCGTTTCACAAAATTCATGATTGAAAGACTCAACCCATAAAATTTTGGGAAATCCTTTTGCTTTAAATTGTGTTTCAGGCAAATTAGGGCCTAATAACTCTCATGGGATTCTGTCCCGTTTATAACCGACAAACATATTCCGTGTTATCAATACCCTGTATTTGTATAAAAATGAGTCCTGAGGGATTTAGGGCATTTTAGAGTATTTTGGTCTAATATTTTGCTTTGAAATGCGTTTCAAGCAATTCTATACTGATATACACATTTTAGGGTATTCTGGGATAATTTTCTCTTTAATATGGGTTTCAGACAATTCTAGGGTTAGGCACTCATTACATGGGATTTAGGGTTGTTTAAGACTGAAACCAGTACTTTCGGCAGTTCGTAAGGGGTTCTAAAAGGTTATGGGAAAATGTTGTCTCCAAATTGCATTTCACGTAATTCACGGTTTAAATACGCACTCAATAAAATTCTTGAATATATTTTTCCTTTAAAATAGGTTTCGGGCAAATCTGGGCTTAATAACTAATCTTGTGGGGTTTTGAGCCATTTCTAAGTGAAAATCATATTTCGTACAATCAATAGCCAATATTTGGATGAAAAAGTGGGCCGGATGATTCCAGAGCATTTAACGGTTGAATGGTCTAATCTTTTACTCTGAAATGTGTTTCATATGATTATATGCTGAAATACGAGTTTTAGGACATCCCGAGATATATGTTTCTTTAAAATGTGTTTCACACTATTCTAGGGTAGGAACGCATTATAGGGGATTAAAGGTTGTATACGATCAAAAGCCGTGCTTTGGGCAGTTCGTAGGGGATTTTGGGCGGGCCTGGAAAAATATTGGGTGTAAACCGCATTTCACACAGTTCACGGTTCAAAGACACGCTCTAAAAGTTCCATTGTTATCATTTTACTTTAAAGCGAGTTTCAGGCAAATTAGGGCATAGGAACTAATCTAATGGTATTCAAGGTCGTTTATGGCTGACAAACAACTTGTTTTGTGCAATCAATAGCCTGTATTTTGATCAAAACATGTACTGAATGATTCTGGGGGCATTTTAGGCTATTCTAGATTAGTCTTTTGCATTGAAATGCATTCGTTCGATTCTATAATGAAATAAGAAGTTTAAGATATTCTGAGATACTTTCCTATTTAAAATGGGTTTCACAAGCGATATTAGGGTCAGGAACCCATTAAATGGGATTAAGAGTTGTTTAAAACTAATACCTTTGCTTCGGGCCGGTAGTAGAGGATTTTAAATAGCTCTGGAAATGTTGGCTCTAAATCACATTTCACGCCATTCACGGTTGACAGATGTGCTCTAGAAAATTATGGAATATATCTTTTTCCTTTTAAATTGAGATTTAGGTAAATTCGGACGTAAGAACTAATCGCGTGGGACTTTGAACCATTTCTAATTGAAATACACATTTTAGTATATTTAGAGATGGGGAATGTTTATATGCATCTTTCCCTCACCATAGGGTGAGGGACACTTCCCTTTTTGCACAGGAAGACAAGGAAAATGTACTTTTCAAGTACATAGGGTGAGGTACACTTCCTTGTGCAAAAAGAGAAGTGTCCCTCACCCTATAGTGAGGAAAAGATGTATATGAACATCCCCCTTTAGAGATACTTTTCTTTTTTAAAGTTGGTTTCAGGCGATTGTAGGGTTTGGAGCGCTTTAAATGGGATTTAGGTTTATTTAAGACCAAGATGCGTGCTTCGGGCAGTTTGAGGGGAATTTCAATTTGAAATTGCATTTTATGTAGCTCTACGAAAATGTTACCTCCAAACCCCGTTTCATGCAATTCGTGGTTGAAAGACGCGCTCTAGAAATTTCTGAGATATCTTTTTCCTATAAAATGAGTTTCATGAAAATTAAGGATTAAGAAGTATTCTCGTGGGATTCTGAGCGGTTTCTTACTACAAACCGTATTTGGTTCAATCAATAGCGTATATTTCAATGAAAACGCATGATGGGTGATTCTAGGGCATGTCGGGGAATTATGGTTTAGTCGTTTACTTTGAATTGAGTTTTTAACGATTCTTGGCTGAAATATGCATTTTAGGATATTCTAAGATATGTTTTTCTTTCAAATGAGTTTCTTGTGACTTTAGGGTTAAGAATGTGTTGCAGGGGATCGGGGTTGTTTAAGATTGAAGCAGGTGCTTCACGCACTTCATGGTTGAAAGACATGCTTTAGAAAAACTTGTGATATATTTTCACTATAAAACACGTTTAAGGAAAATTAGGACTTAATAACTAGTCTCGTGGTATTTAAACCCATTTTTGATAGACCAACAACTTGTTTTGTGCTATCAATAGCGAGCATGTAACTGGATAAACCCGCGTGCTGGATGATTGTAGGACATTTCAGGGTATTCTAGTCTAGTCTTTTGCTTTGAAATTCATTTCATGTGATTCAATGCACAAATATGAATTTAAGATATCATAAAATTGATTTTAGGCGACTGTATTGTTCGGAACGCCTTTAAATGGGATTTAGGGTTATGCACTAGAAAATTATGGGATGTCCTTTTTCATGAAAACAGGTTTCAGGCAAATTAGAGCTTAAGAACTAATCTCATGAGTTGTTTAAGAATCAAATGCTTATTTCATGCAATCTATATCCTATAATACGATAAAAACGTGTGATAGATGATTCTACAACATTTTACAATATTATGGCGTACTCTTTTGCTTTGAAATACGCTTCATACGATTCTGGGCTAAAATATGCATTTTTTACTAATGTGAGATGCATTTTGCTTCAAAATGGATTTGACGTGTTTTTAGGGTTAAGAATGCATCACAGGGGATTCGGGACTAATTAGGACTGAAAACCCGTGCTTCGGACAGTTTTTTGTGGATTGTAGGTGACTCTGGGAAAAGGCATGTTGTAAACATCGTTTCACGAAATTCACGGTTGAAAGACTCACCCCAAATGCTTCAGTGATATCTTTTTTTTTTAAATCGTGTTTCAGGCAAAATATAACTAATCTCATGGGATTCTGTCACGATTCTAACCGACAAACATATTTCATCTTATCAATTGCCTGTATTTGTATAAAAATGTGTGCTAGGGTATTTTAGGGCATTTCATGGTATTCTGGTTTAGTCTTTTGCCTTGAAATGCGTTTCGTGCAATTCTACACTCATATGAGCATTTTACGGTATTCAGAGATACTTTCCTATTTAAATTAAGTTTCACAGGCAATACTAGGGTAGGAATGCATAACATTGGATTAAGGGTTGTTTAAGAGTAAAACCAGTGCTTCGGGCCGGTAGTAGGGGGTTCTAAACAGCTCTGAAAAAATATTGGCTCTAAATCACATTTCACATAATTCACGGTTGACGGATGCGCTCTAGAAAATTCGGGTATATCTTTTTCCTTTTAAATCGAGATTTTGGTAAATTCGGGTGTAAGAACTAATCATGTGGGATTCTGAGCCGTTTTTGTTAGAAGTAGGTGGACCTCGTTGATAGGTTTCAAAAACTTTTGACCCACATGACTCGGGGATCAAGTATCCATAAGGCTACAAAACCCAACCCAGGATCCAAGAACCTCATACTCATTATCAAGATCAATAAATCACTATCTCCAAGATAGTAAATAACAACCAACAAGCAACCACAAAATTCACAACATACAAGGAAGTAGATGATACATTGGGAGCTCGGTTGTACTCTAATGGAGAAGAAGACTAGCAAGATGAAGAACTCTTTCTTGGTAGCTAATTAGGATCTCCAAGACCTAATTGTCTTCCACACTATGACCTGTTTCAGATCTCTTTCCTCAAGGAGAATGGTGGGATCTCCAAGAGAAAACAACTAGAAGTTTTAAGGAAACTAGAAGAGAGGAGAGGGAGGAAAAACATGCAACTCTTGAACTTCTCTTGGGAGTGGATTCCAATGAGGAATTAGTGTGTGACGTCCAAGGGGTCTTCCCTATTTATAGTTTACGCAACCTCATTTACTTACTAATTCTTAGAAGTCCACTTCCAATGCAATTAGTAACTCTTCACTTTCTAATTATTATTAGAAGTCTCACTTACATAACAATTAGTAACTTTCTAATTCCTTTCTTTTTTAGTTCAAGTAGAATTAGTAATGATCTAATCTTGGGCAAGCGTGAGGACCACTAGGGATTCTATAGAAAGCTGGCTCCAACTGGGACACCCTGACCCCACATCTCATGTACAATCCGGGCCCACAGTTAATTGCAAATAACTCCACTATATAAATGTAATTGAACTCCAGTCTAAGGAATAAATTACAAGAAGACCTAAAACTTCCCTATGACCACAAGTAGGCCCCTCCATCTATAATATCCATGGATCAATTGGATTAAACCTTTCCCACCAATTTAGATCCACATCTTATTATCCTTGAAACCCAATCAATCACAGTGGTCATCAGTACCATCCAACTAACTCTTAATTGAGATGGGTGCGCACTTACCAATGATAAATCCATTAATTGGCACAAGGGGATAATGAAGATAGATTCCATCTTGACCATTGAATGTTCCCACAATCCTACTACCACGTACCTAAGATACCGAGGTGTTGACCTATAGTTGGCCTCACTCATTGGTGACTCAAAGCAAATGAATAGATAGAAATTTGAGTTCATTAATGTCTCACAATTAAGAGTCTATTGTTAGGGAATTATGAGAGCGGACCTTAAAGTATTGATAGTGTTTCATAAGGTGCTTCTCATGATCCTTCAATACATCTAATGTACCAGCGTAATGATCCAGAGTCTTACACTTTGATGATTGAGACAGATCACACTATTTCATAGTGATCATAATAATGCAACCTTATCAGATGAGATGCCTAATCTCATCACCAGTTGTGAATCAATTTAAATATAAGATTTGTGACACATGTCTCCCGTATGTGGATCTCATTCACACACATGTATTATATCTAACATACTTGTGGACTCCGGTTCATCTCATGAACCATTATGTCATTCGTATTGGTTTTGTGCAAACAAGTAATAAAACATCATTTACCTCATGAAAAGAAAGCATGATTATATTGAAATAAATCAATTTATTAAATCATCTACTAGATTGAGACCACACAATCTAACAATCTCCTACTTGGGCTCAATGCCAGTCAGGGTTGTATCTCATGTCCATCCCGTCTACATGCTGCTCAAACACTTTGGTGGTCAAAGGCTGAGTAAAGGGATCCGCAAGATTGTCTGCAAATGCTATATTGGTGATTGTAATTTCACATCTCTGCACAATCTCTCTGGCCAAATGAAACTCGTGCTTTTGGCTTTTATGGCTCCGGGTTCCTTGGATTGGGCAACTACCCCACTGCTATCACAGTAAATTGTGAGTGGCTGTCGCACCACATGTACCACTCCAAGTTCCATAAGGAATCTTTTAAGCCAAACTGCTTCTTTAGCTTCTTCAGAAGCCGCTACATATTCAGCTTCCTAAGGAATCAGCGGTTCATTCCTATTTAATAGTCCTCCAGCTGATTGCTCTGCCGCCGAGCATAAACACATACCCAGAGGTTGATTTCCTGGAATCTTTATCTAACATGAAGTCGGAATCTTTGTATCCGACTGGAATCAATTCATTTCTGCCTTAAATCAACATGGAATCTCTAGTCCTTCTCAAGTATTTGAGAATGCACTTCACAGCAGACCAATGGTCAGGACTTGGGTTAGACTGATATTTGCTGACTAGGCCCACTGTGTGACAGATATCTGGTTTAGTACAAAGCATAACATATATGAGGCTACCAACAGGCAAAGCATATGGTATCGCTCTCATCTGCTTTTTTTCCTCAGGTATCTTGGGACACTGATCTTTGGAAATGTACATTCCATGCCTGAAAGGTGTAATACCCTTCTGGGAATCCTGCATAGCAAACTGTACTAGCACCTTATCTATGTACGTAGCTTGGGATAAGCTAATCATCATATTTTTCCGATCTCGATGAAGTTTGATCCCTAGGATGTAATTTACTTCTCCCAAGTCCTTCATATCAAATGTCTTAGCCAACCAAACTTTTACCATTAACAACATTCCTATGTCACTCCTAAGGAGAAAGATGTCATCGACATATAAAACCAGAAAAACTACCATGCCTCCTTCACTTTTCATGTACACACATGATTCATCCGAATTTTGAAAAAAGCCAAATAATTTGATTGCCTGGTCAAAACGGATGTTCCAACTCCGGGATGCATACTTCAGTCCATAAATGGACTTCTGCAGCTTGCAAAGCTCTTGCTCTTGGTTCTTAGCCACAAAACCGTCTAGCTGCATCATATAGATGTCTTCCTCAAGATGGCCGTTGAGAAACGCTGTCTTGACAACTATTTTCCAAGTCTCGTAATCGAGATGAGCCGCAATGGACAAGAGTATCCGGATGGACTTGAGCATGGCTACCGGTGAGAAGGTTTCCTCATAATTGATACCCTTTTTCTAAGTATAACCTTTCGCAACAAGCATGGCCTTAAAGGTCTCAACTCTTCCATCTGGTCCTCTTTTTCTCTTATAGACCCACTTGCACCCAATAGGTTTAATATTAGCAGGCAAGTCCCCAAGTATCACCTGATTGGAGTACATGGACTCCATCTCAACTTTCATAGCATCTTGCCAACGTCCCGAATCTATGTCATTGATTGCTTCATCATAGTTATAGGGATCTTGTTCCAGTTCTTCCGGGATTGCCTCGTAAGACTCTCCCAGAAACGATAACCTATCATATGGTCTGACAATTCTCCCACTACGACGATGCACTGGTGTAACTACTGGGTCAGGTATGGGAGAATTCTCTTTAAGTTCGATCAGTCTTGGATTTGGAATTGATTTCTCTCGAATTTCTTCCAAGATAACATTTTCTAAAAATTTCTGGTCAATCATATAATCTTCCTCCAGAAAAATCGTATTGGTGCTGACAAACACTTTCTGCTCTTTGGGATTATAGAGTAACCAACCTTTAGTTCCTTTAGGATATCCTGCAAAGGTGCACACTTCTGACTTTGATTCCAACTTATCCGTCATAACCTTCATCACGCGTGCCGGACAACCCCAAATATATAAATGTTGTAGACTAGGCTTTTGCCCGAACCACAACTCCTAGGGAGTAAGGTGCAGATTTAGATAATACAAGGTTTAGTATGTACGTTGTAGTATCCAAAGCATATCCCCAAAAGGATATAAGTAATCCTGAGAAACTCTACATTGACCTGATCATATTTAACAAATAAAGTCCATTGATTACCATGCCAAAATATATAAAAGTACCGTTCCTCTTTATGACAACTTCAGTACCAAAAGTAATAGAATAACTTTTTTCACCAAACTAGAAACTGAAATTAAATTCCGCCTTAAAGACAGTACAAATAATGTATCTGACAAAATCAACTTAGTAACTGAAAATACCAAGGTTACTACTCCCACTGACACCACTTCTGCCTTGGCTTCCGATCCTATGTTAACAATGATTTTGCCACCACTAAGTCTCTTGGTTTCCCTGGACCCCTGCAACGAATTATAGATGTGATTAGTCGCACCGGAGTTAACACACTAGGTTTCTGAAGTACTAGCTGCATAACTAACTTTAGAAATAAGTGACTCAATCATACATAAGGTCTTTTTCTTAGACAGAAAATTAGGACAATTCCTCTTCTAATGTCCTGTCATACCACAGTGGAAACACTTTCCCTTTGTTCCCGTACCCTTAGCCTTAGCCATACCACCAGTAGCACCATTCTCCACCTTAGGACCCTTGGGGACCGATTTCTTCCCTTTCCGGCCTTTGCCTTTCGGCTTGGACTTGGCAACTGACTTTTCTGTCATGAGAGCAGTTAGCTTCTTCTTTATGATCCCCTCAATTGCTACCAGCTGGCTAGACAGCTCATTTAGGGTCAGATTCATTTTATTCACATTATAGTTGATCTTGAAATAGTTGAATAAATCTGGCAACGGCTAGAGGATCATATCAATCTGCAATTCTACATCAATCACAGCACCCAATACATCTAACTCATTCAATGAGTCCATTATTTTCAACATGTGATCCTATATTGGGGTCCCCTTAGCCATCTTTGTGCTTATGAGTACCCTCATAGCAGCCTGCCTAACAGGCCTCCCTTGGTCCCCAAACATCTCCTTAAAGTTCGTTATAATATCGGATGCAGTCTTGTAGGAGCGATGCTGGTGTTGTAAAACACTAGACATGGATGCCTACATATGGCACCTGGCCATCTCATCATCTTTGGTCCATTTGGTGTAAAGGTCTTTCTGGTCCTGTGGTGCATCTGGCCCAGGCTCCTCAGAACAGGGTGTGGTAAAGACATATTTATATCCTGAAGCAGTCATGACAATGTCTAGGTTCTTTTTCCAGTCCACATAATTGGATCCCACCAACTTATTCTGGTTGGGGATGGTTGCAATTGGATTAAAAGTAGATGAATTCAAGCTGAAGAAACTGTATTACATAACCATACTTTTAATTAAAGAATATAAATGACATTAGGATTTAGTATTCTACCAAATTTATGTGGGAATCCTCAAATCACTAAATTTAGAATACATCGGAACTCCAATCCCTTAGGGTATGCCTCCTTGGGGAGTGCGAATACCACCTAGATTGGTACGGATCAAAGTTGGTCAAAATTATAATTAAGACTAACTATCCATGATCCACATCATTCATTATTATCTAGGTATCTCATACCAAATAATGTATGACTCCCGATTAACTTTATTTTCAAAATTTCACGAGGCAAATCTTTGGGGATACTACATCATTATTTTAGTTAAGTGTGACCCACCAACTAGCATTACGTGACAACCGTTGTAGGTAGCTCCTCCTTGGGGAGTGGGTCCCCACCCCGTCTCACCAACACTATCCTAAGGAGATCCGTATCTAGTAACCAGACAAATAAAAGCCCTCCGTGTGGAACGACCATTCAAAAGATGGCGCGAGGCTAATACTTTCCTTACAATGGACTTATGGTGGAAAACCATGGGGATTTCTCAATTTAAATGCTCCGCTCCCACTTAATATTTTAGAATTGAGGATTTCCTTTTAAGGTCTATGGGCCTACATATATGAATATCATCTCATGATATGACCAATGATTGATTCCAAGTCAAGTTATATTTAAGTCTAGTTTCCAAGATTAGTGTTACCAATGGGTCCATCTCATGGGTCCACCAACACTAATTCTATACTTAGAACTCTTTCTAAAAAATGAATTTGATTTGACCTATTTTTGCATCTCCTATGTTTGGATCAGATTTGGAACATTCTATAATAAGCAATCATCCGTAAATAGAAAGTGCTAAAAAATATAAACTAGTCCTCTCCTCCACATGGCCCAAGCGGAATAGACTTCTTGGACTTCTAGACTTCCAAAACTTCCGGACTCCTCAAACTCTTTGGGGATTTCCAAAAGTCCTTTGGTAATCTTTAAACTCTTTGATTAGGAATCCAACTTCACTTTCCTTCTTCGTCTCGAACACCGCCAGAATTTACAAAATTGGAAAATCACATAAATTCCTATGCCTCAACAATGAGATTTACATGGTAATCTAATAATGGAAATAAAAGGGCTATAGGGAAATTCATCATGCCTTGCCATTTCACGGGAAACCAAGGAAACCATGATGCCCTTTTTTACACTTAGCCTCAAATAATCCAATAACCATAAAAGAAAAGAGAAAAACTTGTGGGTCATATGGAGAGAACAAGAACACCTGCAAGTTACCATCTCATACACAATAGGGACTAGGGTTAAGAAGCCACCATCTATCATCTCATGATGAACAAACCCGGACAGCCCTAAAAAAAAAATAAAACTGCTTATAGCGGGTGCTGAGGCCGCCGGTAAAAGTGAGTTCTAGCCGCAGGTAAAAGTCAAGCACCCAACTCGGGGTTTTTCAGAAAACTCCAATTTTTCCCGAAATTGTCCCTTTTTGTGCATTCATAAAACATAATATATGTATAAAAATATCAAAACCGATCCTTATATAGCCCTAGGTCTATCATCTTTGCATCTCATGCAAAGATTAGATCTAGATGACTGATCTAGCATGATTAGAGGTGGGGTATGGCTCTGATACCAATTGTTGGAAGTAGGTGGGCCTCGTCGATAGGTTTCAAAAACTTTTGACTCACTTGACTCAGGAATCAAGTATCCACAAGGCTACAAAACCCAATCCAGGATCCAAGAACCTCATACTCATTATCAAGATCAATAAACCACTATCTCCAAGATAGTAAATAACAACCAACAAGTAACCACAAAATTCCCAACATACGAGGAAATAAATAATACATTGGGAGCTTGGTTGTACTCTAATGGAGAAGAAGACTAACAAGATGAAGAACTCTTTTTTGGTAGCTAATTAGGACCTCCAAGACCTAATTGTCTCCCACGCTATGACCCATTTCAGATCTCTTTCCTCAAGGAGAATGGTGGGATCTCCAAGAGAAAACAACTAGAAGCTTTAAGGAAACTAGATGAGAGGAGAGGGAGGAAAAACATGCAACTCTTGCACTTCTCTTGGGAGTGGATTCCAATGAGGAATTAGTGTGTGACGTCCAAGGGGTCTTCCCTATTTATAGTTTATGCAACCTCCTTTACTTACTAATTCTTAGAAGTCCAACTTCCAATGCAATTAGTAACTCTTCACTTTCTAATTATTATTAGAAGTCTCACTTACATAACAATTAGTAACTTTCTAATTCCTTTCTTTTTTAGTTCAAGTAAAATTAGTAATGATCTAATCTTGGGCAAGCATGAGGACCACTAGGGATTCTATAGAAAGCTGGCTCCAACTGGGACACCCTGACCCCACATCTCATGTACAATCCGGGCCCACAGTTAATTGCAAATAACTCCACTATATAAATGTAATTGAACTCCAGTCTAAGGAATAAATTACAAGAAGACCCAAAACTTCCCTATGACCACAAGTAGGCCCCTCCATCTATAATATTCATGGATCAATTGGATTAAACCTTTCCCACCAATTTAGATCCACATCTTATTATCCTTGAGACCCAATCAATCACATTGATCATCAGTACCATCCAACTAACTCTTAATTGAGATGGGTGCGCACTTACCAATGATAAATCCATTAATTGGCACAAGGCGATAATGAAGATAGATTCCATCTTGACAATTGAATATTCCCACAGTCCTACAGATTTCATCTTGACCATTGAATGTTCCCATAGTCCTACTACCACGTACCTAAGACACCGAAGTGTTGACTTACAGTTGGCCTCACTCATTGGTGACTCAAAGCAAATGAATAGATACAAACTTGAGTTCATTAATGTCTCAGGATTAAGAGCCTATTGCTAAGGAATTATGAGAGCGGACCTTAAAGCATAGATAGTGTTTCATAAGGTGCTTCTCATGATCCTTCAACACATCTAATGTAACAGCATAATGATCCAGAGTCTTACACTCCTATGATTAAGACAGATCATACTATCTCATAGTAATCATAATACTGCAACCTTATCAGATGAGATGCCTAATCTCATCACCGGTTGAAAATCAATTTAAGTATAAGATTTGTGACACATTTCTCCCGTATGTGGATTTCATCCACACATGTATTACATCTAATGTACTTGTGCGCTCAGGTTCATCCCATAAACAATTATGTCATTCGTATTGGTTATGTGCAAACAAGTAATAAAACACCATTTATATCATGAAAAGAAAGCATGATTATATTAAAATAAATCAATTTATTACATCATCTACTGGATTAAGACCACACTATCTAACAGTTTCTAACTGAAATACACATTTTAGTATATTCAAAAACACTTTTCTGTTTTAAAGTTGGTTTCAGGCGATTGTAGGGTTTGGAGCGTTTTAAATGATATTTAGGGTTGCTTAAGACCAAGACGCGTGCTTCGGGCAGTGCGAGGGCAATTTTAATATGAAACCGCGTTTCCCGCAATTCACAGTTGAAAGACATGCCCTAGAAAATTCTCGGAGATCTTTTTCCTTTAAAACAAGTTTCAAAAAAATTGGGGATTAAGAAGTATTCTCGTGGGATTCTGAGCGGTTTCTAACTACAAACCGTATTTGGTGCAATCAATAACGTATATTTCAATGAAAACGCATGCTCGGTGATTGTAAGGCATGTTGGGGAATTATGGTCTAGTCTTTTACATTAAACTGCATCTTTTACAATTTTTGACCGAGATTCGCATTTAGGATATTCTCATATACGTGTTTTCTTTCAAATGGGTTCCGCATGCCACTAGGGTTAGGAACATCTTGTAGGGGATCGGGGTTGTTTAAAATTGAAACTGGTGCTTCGAGCAGTTCGAAGGGGATTTCCTAGCCGTCTCTACAAAAATGTTGGGGGTAAACCGCGTTTCTCTTACTTCCGGGTTGAAAGACGCATTCTAGAAAATTATGTGATATCGTTTTACAGTAAAATATGTTTAAGAAAAATTACAACTTAATAACTAATCTCATGGGATTCAAGCCCCTTTTAAGGGACAAACAACATATTTCATGCGGTCAATAGCTTGTAACTAGATGCAGGATGATTCGAGGACATTTTAGGGTATTCTGATCTACCCTTTTGCTCTGTAATGTGTTTCATGTTTATCTATAGTAAAACATGCATTTTAGATATCTTGAGATACTTTTGTATTTTAAAATTTGTTTTAGGCAATTGTAGGGTTTGGAATGCTTTAAATCGGATTTAGGGTTATAAACGACTAAAATGCATGCTTCGAACAGTTCGAGAGTCATTTTAATCTAAAATTGGGTTCTATTCAGCTCTAGGAAAATGTCGTCTCTAAACTGCATTTCACATGATTCACGGTTGAAAGACGCGCTCTAGGAAATTCTTAAATATTTTTTTAGTTTAAAATGTTTTTCGGGCAAATCCGAGCTTAAAAACTAATCTCATGGGTTTCTAAGCCATTTTTGGTGCAATCAATAGCCAATATTTGGATAAAAAAGTATGCTAGATGATTCCAGAGCATTTAAGGGTTTAATGGTCTAAGATTTTACTCTGAAATGCGTTTCATACAATTATATGTTGAAATAAGAGTTTTAGGATATCCCGAGATACATTTTTCTTTAGGACACGTTTAGCAAGCAAATCTTTAGGAAAAAGATTTTCAGTTTCCCTAATACTATGGTAAATCCATGTTTGGCAATTATAAATTCATGAGGATTTAGACGAATGAAAATATTCATTTGTTAGGATTTTTAGATTTGTCCACCCCCCATAAGATTTGAAAATCTTCACTTTAGTGGATTTTCACACCTAACCCTATTTTTGTAAGCTATATGTATCCATACACACCAATATCAACGCGAAATCCTCAACTATATAAATCTCCAGCAAGGAATCCTTGTTCTAGTGGTGTGAAGAATCATCAGATCTATGGATTTCTCGCATATTACCAAACATGCGGTCACAACCCCGCCCAACTCATCATGAAATTGTTTGCTTTGGCCCACGTGCACGTACGAGGACTTCACAGGAGGTCACCCATCCTATTAGTGCTTCCGCCTGAGCACGCTTAACTCCGGAGTTATTACGGTCTCCGAGGCCGCACGGTTTTAAAAGGCCTATGCTAAATTAAAACGGGGTTTGACTTATAAGCCCAAGGTCGGGACTTGGATATTTCCGATGTGGGCTAACGGAGACTCGCCGTTTGAAGCCCATAGTTGACATGCTACACTCTGTGGTTAAGGGTGCTGTCCGGACCAAGTTCTCACATTCTCCCCCACCGGAAATAAAACCATCCTTGGCTTTAATACCAACTGTCACAGTCCCTCCTAACTCAGCATGAAATTGTCCGCCTTGGTCGACGTGGCGTGCGCGCACGAGGACTTCCCAAGAGGTCACTCATCCTAGTACTGTCCCGCCTTAGCACGCTTAACTCCGGAGTTCTTACGGTTTTCGGGGCCGCACGACTTTAAAAGGCCTCATTTTAAGTTAATACGGGGTTTGACTTATAAGCCTAGGGTCAGGACTTTAATATTTCCGATGCGGGCTAACGGAGATTCACCGTTTGAAGCCCGTGGTTGACACGCTACACCCCGTGATTAAGGGGGCCGCCTGGACCAAAATTCTCACACATGCTCTTAAGATGTATTTCACGCGATTATAGGATAGGAACGCATTATAGGGGATTAAGGGTTGTATAAGACCGAAAGCCGTGCTTTGGGCAGTTCGTAAGGGATTTTAGGCAGGTATGGGAAAATATTGGGTGTAAACCGCATTTCACGCAATTCACGGTTGAAAGACGCACTCTAAAAATTTCATTGTTATTTTTTTTACTTTAAAACGGATCTCAGACAAAGTAGGACACAAAAACTAATCTAATGGTATTCAATGCCGTTTCTGGCTAACAAACAAATTGTTTTGTGCAATCAATAGCCTGTATTTCGATCAAAACACGTACTGAATGATTTTAGGGCATTTTATGGTATTTTGGACTAGTTTTTTGCATTGAAATGCGTTTGGATGATTCTATGTTGAAATACGAATTTTAAGATATTCTGAGATACTTTCCTATATAAAATAGGTTTCACAGGCGATATTAAGGTTAGGAATGCATTAAATGGGGTAAAGGGTTGTTTAAAACTAACACCCGTGCTTCGGGCCGATAGTGGTAGAGTATTCTAGACAGCTCTGGGAAAATGTTGGCTCTAAATCGCATTTCACGCAATTCTGATCCGTTTCTAACTGAAATACAGATTTTGGTATACTGAGAGATACATTTCTCTTTAAAATGGGTTTCAAGCGAGTCTAGGGTTAGTAACGCTTTATATGGGATTTAGGGTTGTTTAAGGCTGAAATGTGTGTTTCGGGTAGTTCGAGAGCTATTTTAAAATGAAATCAAGTTCTATGCGACTCTAGGAAAATGTTGACTCCAAAACCGCGTTTCACGCAATTCGCGGTTAAAAGATGCGCTCTAGAAAATTTCTGGACATATTTTCCCTTTAAAATGAGTTTCACACAAATTCAGACTTAAGAAGTATTCTCGTGGGATATTGAGCGGTTTCTAACTACAAACCATCTTTGGTGCAATCAATAGCGTATATTTCAATGAGAATGCTCACTGGGTGATTCTGAGGCATGTGAGAGCAATATGGTTTAGTCTTTTGCTTTGAATTGCATTTTTTACGATTCTTGGTTGAAATATGCATTTTAGGATATTCCGATATACGTTTTTCTTTCAAATGGGTTTTGCGTGATTCTCTGGTTAAGAACATGTTGTAAGGGATTTTCTAGCCAAAACATGTGTTTTGGGCAGTTCGAAGGGGATTTTCTAGCCGTCTTTATGAAAATTTTCGGGGTAAACCACATTTTAGGAACTTCACGATTGAAAGACGTGCTCTAGAGAATTTTGTGATATCTTGGGGAAAATTAGGACTTAATAACTAATCTCATGGGATTCAAGCCCATTTCTAACGAACCAACAACTTATTTCGTGCGATCAATAGCGAGCGTGTAAGTGGATAAAACCGCGTGCTAGATGATTCTAGTACATTTCAAGCTATTATGGTCTACTCTTTCGCTTTGAAAGGCATTTCATTCTATTCTATAATCAAATGTGAATTTTAGATATATTGAGATACTTTACTGTTTTAAAATTGATTTAAGGCGATTGTACGGTTCGGGACGCTTTAAATGGGATTTAAGGTCGCGCTCTAGAAAATTCTTGGATATCGCTTTCCATTAAAATGGATTTCAGGCAAATTAGAGCTTAAAAACGAATCTCGTTGAATTCTCAGCCGTTTAAAAAATAAAGCCTTATTTCATGCAATCTATAGCCTATAAAACGATAGACGCATCTTGGATGATTCTACTGCATTTTACAGTATTATGGCCTAGTCTTTTCCATTGAAATGCCTTTCATATGATTCTAGGCTAAAACATGCAAATTTTTTTTTACTAATGTGAGATACATTTTGCTTTAAAATGGGTCTTAAGTGTTTTTATGATTAGGAACGCATTGCAGGGGATTTAGGACTAATTAGGACCGAAAACCTGTGATTCGGACAGTTCTTTGTGGATTGGATGTTGTAAACCTCATTTCAAGAACTTCACAGTTGAAAGACTCACCCCAGAAAATTCAGTGATATCTTTATACTTTAAATCGTGTTTCAGGCAAATTAGGGCTAAAAACTGTTGCGACCCCGGACTAAGTAAGCGCCCGAGGGTACTCCTGATCCGGGATCGGGATCTAATTCGGTGCGTATTTTTATTTCCTTTATTGATTCGTACGCGGATGATGAAGAAACCCAACATCCGTGTACGTGATTTTCCACAATTTTCCGCGGTGAGGATATCACGCTCACAAGTAAATCACAATCAGGGTGCGGAAGTGTGTAGCAAACCAAATCTAGAAATTCATTCCATGATAATAAAACTGATGACACAATTATATATAACATGATGTCAGAGTGAGCAATGTTCATGTAGCATTCCCAAAGTGTAAATTTAAATATTTATACAAAAGATGAGTTTAATTAAACATTCCTTAAAAATAAAGGCCAACAAAGGCTAGTACAACCAAAGTCCCAAAATGTGACTATCACCCTCCCAAAAGATGTTTCGCAACTCATAGGATGACCCTATGTTTAGACGACATCGTTAGCTTGCCATTCTCCTATACGTTGTGGCTCTCCGGCCACCTCCTCTGGCTCCTCCTCGGGGGCAGCGAAATCTGGACCTAAGTACCAAAATAGTGGGTCAAAGACGACAGTCTGACAAGTGGGTAAAGAGATATAAACAATATAATAATTTACAAGTTGACTTGGAAAACATTTAAAACCTGCTTAAACAACAATTGTCATGAAATAAGATGCATAATTCATTCAAAAACACATGATTGATACAAAGCATGGGTAAAGCATGGGTAGACACCAATAAATAGGTAACTAGCAAGATGGCAACCACTCAAAGTTAAAACCTTCATCACTAAGTTGATGAGAGCACGCTAAAATATAGGTCTCAAACACATAAGTGACGAGAGCAACTAAATACACATAACTATGCCAAAGAACTTGGCTATCGCACTAAATACTGGCCGTGAAACCGGATAATATAATACGCTAGATAAACCTATACTGTATCTAGCTAAGAGCCATTAAGGACACCAAGTCGGTGGATCAAGCAGACAAGGTTGTCTAAACTTAGTGGTGCCGACATATAGGTCACATAATGAAATCAAAGCATAATTAGGTGTATAACACCAAGAACAAACTAGGATGGAAGCTCACACACATGTAACACACTAATGTCTCATCATGAGCACACAAGGCCAATCTCAATATTCAAACCACATGATAAAGTAGTTTTGAAATAAAACTAATTATGACGCACAAGAATGACGAGAAATTAATATGGGCTTTTCATATATAGGCCAGACTACACAATGAGGCTTCAAAACTTAGTTCAATGCATATAAGACAATTTAAATTTTATTCTTGGCTTAGCACTCCAAAAGATCAAGGACATTCAAACTATCCTATACACTTTGGTAAGTAAAAATGTCATCGATCGTAGGTCCCACCATAGCATTATGGCTCAAAACAAACCTCTCCAAACATTTAAAACACCCTTTTTCAAACTTCAAAATAGACACAGGCCAAAAGGTGGATTGGCTCAAGCCAGCTGCTTTCTGGATGGGGTTCGCTTGAGTGAACTAGCCTCTGGGAGGGTTGGCTCGAGCAAACATATGTTGGCTCGAGCCAATTGCTCTATGGAAGGGGTTCTCTCAAGCCAACTGTGCCAATGCCTAGATTCCTATGCAGTTGGGGCTCTTTATTCCTCTCCTTCAAGCGTCTTTTGAGCCTCAACTCTTCTACATAAAACAAGGCCTCCTCGTTTTCTCAAAATCACATTTCTCCTCCATCAAGAACTTCACAACATTACATAAGAATCCATCCATTTCACCTTCATTCATCACAAGAAGAACACATCATACAATAACCCACATATGGCATGAACATCATTCCACAAAAAAAAAAAAAAAAAAAAAAAAAAAAAAAGAATAAACCAAGAGAAAACTCATCAAATTGCATTTATGAAATTAGAGGAAACTAAAGCAAGGGCTTGAGAAGAATGCAAGCATCAAAATCATCATGAACCAAAAGAGTGAAACCAAGAGTTTCTTACTAAACATGCAGCATTAAAAAAAACTCAATTCATCCACTTGCCTTGGCAATGGGATTAATTAGCCTTCAAACAAACCTCCAAGTCTACAATCTACACGTTACACAAAAACCCCAAAAATACACCCATTTAGAACCCTAAATGGCCAAGTCAATGAACAAAAAAGAGAGAGCTTACAATAATGGAGGTGAAGACTCTCTGGGGCAAGAAAAACACAAATCTAGGAGATGGTGATGATTGCTTACTTACAAGAGCTTCAAATACCCAAAACTTGAAAAGAGCTCTCTTTATATAGAAAGTGATGATGGGTCCCACAACTAACAAGACTTGTCGATCTTAATACATAGGTTTTTGGGCCTCAGACGAGTTTAACGAAGAAGGGAAAAACGCTTGACATAAAATCTAATTTTCGAAAAGTACATATTTCGCAGGATTTGGAGATATCGAAAATTGTGTGAATATTTTGTGTAAAAAGACTGTTTTGCCATTGAAGTTAGAAAAGTTGAGTCTCGGGGTCTCGAACGGGGACAGAGTGAACACAAAAGTCTTAGACAAGATCAATCAATCGGAGTTAAAACAAAAATTTTTCGAAATCGCGAATAACCCCCTTCACTTACACAAAATCACTAAAATGACCCTCAGAGAGTCTCATTAAATCAAAAGGGCTCTCAAAATTCCCCAAAGCTATATAAAAGTTATTATAGTCTCAAACCTAAAACAAAATCCATTAATCCCACTTGGAACTAACACACGACTTAATTAATACTAATCACGATAACTCAGGTCGGGGTCTTACAATAACTATTCTGGATTCTGATACGTTTCTAACCAACAAGCATATTCTGTGTTGTCAATGGCTTCTATTTGCATAAAAACGTGTGCTGGGGAATTTTATTGCATTTTAGGGTATTCTGGCCTAGTCAATCGCTTTGAAATGCATTTCGTGCAATTTTATACTCAAACGCATTTTAAGTTATTTTCAAGTACATTCCTATTTAAAATGGAATAGAGTTTGGAATGCATAACATGGGATTAAGGGTTGTTTAAGACTGAAACATGTGCTTCGGGCCGGTAGTAGGGGATTCTAAACGGCTCTGGAAAAATGTTGACTTTAAATCACATTTCACGCAATTCACGATTGATAGATGCGCTCTAGAAAATTCTAGGATATCTTTTTCCTTTTAAATCGAGATTTAGGTGAATTCGGGTGTAAGAAATAATCGCGTAAGATTCTGAGCCGTTTCTAAGTAAAGTACAAATTTTACTATGTTCAGAGAAACTTTTCTATTTTAAAGGTGGTTTCAGCCGATTATAGGTTTTGGAGCGCTTTAAATGGGATTTAGGGTTGTTTAAGACCAAGATGCGTGCTTCGAGCAGTTCAAGGGAAATTTTAATATGAAACTATGTTTTATGCAGCTCTAGGAAAATGTTAGCTCCAAACCTCGTTTCTTGCAATTCGCGGTTGAAAGGGGCGCTCTAGTAAATTCTCAGATATCGTATTCGTTTAAAACCAGTTTCACGGAAACTGGAGATTAAAAAGTGTTCTCGTGGGATTCTGAGTAGTTTCTGAGTACAAACCATATTCGTTGCAATCAATAGCGTATATTTCAATGAAAATGAATGCTGGGTGATTCTATAGCATGTTGGGGAATTAGAGTTTAGACTATTACTATGAATTGCATTTTTTACGATTCTTGGCTGAAATCTACATTTTAGGAAATTCTAAGATATGTTTTTCTTTCAAATGGGTTTCGCGTGCCTCTAGGGTTAGGAACGTGTTGCAGGGGATCGGGGTTGTTTAAAAATGAAACCCGTGCTTCGAGCAATTTGAAGGGGATTTCCTAGCCGTCTTTGCGAAAATGTTATGGTACACCGCGTTTCACGCAATTCGTAGTTGAAAGACACACTCTAGAATATTTTGTGATATATTTTTACTGTAAAACATGTTTAACGAAAATTAGGACTTAAACTAATATCATGGTATTCAAGCTCGTTTTTAACGAACAATCAACATATTTCATGCGGTTAATAGCCTGTAACTAAATAAAAAAGCGTGCTGGATGATTCTAGGACATATTAGGGTATTATGGTCTAGCCTTTTCTTTGTAACATGTTTCATGTTGATCTATGCTATATATATATGCATTTTAGATATCTTGAGATACTTTTATACTTTAAAATTAGTTTCGGGTGATTGTAGGGTTTGAAATGCTTTCAATTAGATTTATGGTCGTTAACGACCGAAATGCGTGCTTCGTACATTTCAAGGGCTATTTTAATATAAAATCGCATTTGATTCGACTCTAGGAAAATGATGTCTCTAAAGTGCATTTCACGAGATTCACGTTTGAAAGACACGCTCTGAAAGATTCTTGAATATCCTTTTAGTTTAAAACATTTTTTAGGCAAACCCGAGCTTAAAAACTAATCTCGTGGGTTTCTAAGCCATTGTTGGTGCAATCAATAGCCAATATTTGGATAAAAAGGCATGCTCGATGAGTGTAAACCGCGTTTCACATAGTTCATGGTTGAACATTTTAAGATATTTTGAGATACTTTCCTATTTAAAATTGGTTTCATAGGCGATACTAGGGTTAAGAATAGGGCGGTCAAAATGCCACATAACCCATTAACACAACAAGAACCCACACGATATTAACATGTTCGGGTTGTTAATGGGTCAAACCCATTAGCACATTAAGTTAACACGTCGTGTACGAATTAAACTAGTAACCCATTAACAACCCGCTTAACTCGTTAAAATTCTTTTAGTCCCTTAGTGTAACTAGAATTAATTGATATTCATAAAGAAGAAATTGAAATTTATTGTTTATAGTGGGATTTTAGGTGGGACCCACTCGAGATTCTCACTTATAGTTTCGTGTGGCTTATATATTTTTCTCTTTATATATTTTATCTTGGATTTTCTTTTAATTAATTAACAAGTTAACAAGCTGGGTCGTGTAACCCATTAAATTAGCGGGTCGTATTCGGGTTAGATTTTTGACCCGTTAAGTTAACATGTCATGTATAGGTTGAAGTGATTTTAATATGAATTCATTCACCCGTAACCCAAATTTGCTAACACGACACAATTGACAGCCTTAGTTAGGAATTCATTACATAGGACTAAGGGTTGTTTAAGACTGGAACACATGCTTCGGGCCGGTAGTAGTAGAGTATTCTAGACAGCTCTGGGAAAATATTAGCTCTAAATCGCATTTCACGCAATTATGATCTGTTTTTATTCGAAATACATATTTTTGTATATTCAAAGATACTTTTCTCTTTAAAAATGGATTTCAAGCGAGTTTAGGGTTAGGAACTATAACGCCCCATCCCCTAACCCCTTATTAATTATTATTAATTGCTTGATTAGTTAATAAGTGTGTTTATAGACTTAACGAATCGGGTTTGGCATGTGGATCATGCGTGCGAAGTCTCGCGCGAGTCCGAGTATGTTTGGGTAGAGGAGGGGCTTGGTTTGCAATTGCAGAAAGTTTTCAGGGGTTTTTATGAGATTATGAGTTTTGTGAGTTTGGGTGCATCGTGTAGGTCTCAGCATTTCACGAATTTTAGTCTTCAGTCGCGTTTCGATTCGAAGCATCGAAGAGGCCCGAATATCCACATTAGCGAAGCCAAGGACTAAACTGTAATTATTCCATAACCTAACCTAATATAAGACAACCCTTCACCCATCTCTTATCATCTCTTCTTATTTCACTGTTCCATTTCCAAAGTTCCAGCCCCTTCACTGCCGCCTCTCTGTCGACAGCCACCGAAGCTCCGACATCGTTGGTGAAGCTACCCATCTTCTTCCCCAAGCTCCCAAGGTCACTCCCATATACTTTTCTAAACTTTTCATCCACAACCCACTTCAAGGTAAGCTCCTAAAGCTTGTTAGCTTAGTGAATCATCTTTTTTTGGTTTAGAAATGGGTGAGAGAAGCTCACTCAACCCATTTGCATCCATTTTTGTAGTTGGCTTTGGGATTGAGAACCATTTGTGCAAGTGTGAGCTTTGAGAGGACTTTTCCCCAAATTTTCCTTTTGAATTTTGGTCAAGCTCTTCATCAAAGCAAGTAGATATTTATATTTATGCTTGATATGTTTGTCTTCCTTGATTTGTATGGAAAAATGATGATTTAAATGTTAAATGCTCATTTGAAGATTTAGAGGATTGAAACATGATAATTAGGCTTATTAGCTTAATGAAATGGATGGCTATGTTAATGACTTGATTAGATGAATTGTGGGTTGAGGTTAGATTTTCTTTTTCCTTGATTTTGCTGCTTATCAAGTTCAGGGAGGGGAGGAAGGATTTTGGACCCATTTTACTACAGAAACAGAACCCGGGTTCTGTTTCCGTAGTGTGTGCGGTCAACTGGCCACGAAGCCCGGTCGACCGACGACACTGAGTCAGGTTCCCTGGAACGTGACGAGAACACAGTACCCCCTCCGGTCGACCAGGCACACAAGGATGATGTCAACTTGATTCCTTCAGGTCGACCGGACCCACTATGTATGGGGTCGATCGGCCAAGGGCTCAGTCGACCGGGCCAACTGTGAGGAACCCTTTGGAGGGGTTCTGTTTACCCTGTTTTGGATGACTTTAGGTGGAACTTTGGCTATCCTTTTTGGACTCATTTGATTATATGTGAAGATGTTTTGAGCCGACGTTCTTCACGGTTACTCCGGTTGCATTGAATACCAATCTTATTCAATCTTGAACAGTATAGGACACCGGGATACCCTCTCTTATATCTATGCACGAAGAGGCTCTGTTCGGGTATCGTGAACCCAAATCCCTTTCGTTGACTGAGTAGGTTGTACGATGCTTCGGGTTTAACATTTGACTTAGGTTTGGATTGTTTATCGCTTTTGATTTTGAATCGTATCATCTGGTACTATTTACATGTAATGTCCATGTTCTTCAACTCTGTTTACTTTACTTTGTATTGAGATCATATTGAGAACTTAGATGATGGACTTAGGATCCATTCTGATGTTCCGTTTGTTTCGAAGTGTTGATGCCAGACGGCTGTGATTGTAAAAGCTTGTTGAGAACTATCGGTGTTGAAATTGTTTTGAAGAAGTTTGATGGTTTTGGTTTTGATTATGGAAAGGCAGCTTCTCTATTGTTTGATGAATCTTGTTCACACAAGAAAGTCTAGCCCCTCACTATTGTATGTTTAGGACTCTTTTGTCAGAAGTTCAAGCGGATCAGTCTGATGACTTCCTAGATTATAGTATGGACGGCGTTGTATAGCCGTATCGACCCCGTACAAGAGAGCCTCCATGCCACATTTGTTTAGCTTTATCTTTTGGTTTCTTTCTCTTTTGTTTAGGCCCAGTTTTTGTGCGGCCTTTGTTTTGTAACTAATATTTTGTTAATTGTCTTCAACTTGAACTTTAATTATATTTCAGTCTTTGCTCTTAACTATACATCTGGAGATACCACTTGTGTTTATGAAGTTTCTGCTATTGTTTACGTGCTAGATGATTCTAGGACATTTCAGGGTATTCCGGTCTAGTCTTTTTCTTTGAAATGCATTTCACGCGGTTCTATGCTCATATGAATTTTAGATATCTTAAGACGCTTTTCTATTTTAAATTTGGTTTCAGGTGAATATACGGCTCGGAACGCTTTAAATGGGATTTAAGGTTGCGCTCTAGAAAATTTTGATATATATTTTTCGATCAAAACGGATTTCAGGAAAATTAGGGCTTAAGAACTAATCTCGTTGGATTTTGAGCCGTTTAAAAAATAAAGCCTTATTTCGTGCAATCAATAGCCTATAATACAATAAAGACGCCTGATGGATGTTCTACAACATTTTACAGTATTATGGCATGGCCTTTTGCTTTGAAATGAGTTTCATACGATTCTGTGCTAAAATATGCATTTTTTACTAATGTGAGATACATTTCGCTTCAAAATGGGTCACACGTGTTTCTGGGGTTAGGAAAGCATTGCAAGGGATTCAGGACTAATTAGGACTAAAAATCCGTGCTTCGGACGGTTCTTTATGGATTGTAGGTGGCTTTGGTAAAAGATTTGTTGTGAACCTCATTTCACAAAATTCACGGTTGAACGACTCGCCCCAGGAAATTGGTGATATTTTTTACCTTAAATCGTGTTTCAGGCAAATTAAAGCTTAATAACTACTCTCATGGGATTTTGTCACGTTTCCATCTAACAAATATAGTTGGTGATATCAATAGCCTGTATTTGTATAAAAACACGTGTTGTAAGAATATAGGGCATTTCAGGGTATTATGTCCTAATCATTTGCTTCAAAATGCGTTTTCATGCATTCTAAACTCATATATGCATTTTAGGGTATGATAAATTACTTTCCTGTTTAAAATGGATTTCATTGGCGATAGTAGGGTTGGGAACGCATAACATAGGATTAATGGTTTTTTAAGACTGAAACCCGTGCTTTGGACCGATAGTAGGTTATTCTAAACACCTCTCAAAAAATGTTGGCTCTAAATCACATTTCACGCAATTCACGATTGACAAATGTGCTCTAAAAAATTCTGCAATATTATTTTTTTCTTTTAAATCGAGATTTAGGTAATTTTGGGCAAAAGATCTAATCACGTGGGATTTTGAGCCATTTATAACTGAAATACACAATTTAGTATATTCAGGCGATTGTAGTGTTTGGAGTGCTTTAAATGGAATTTAGGGTCGTTTTAGACCAACACACAATTTTAATATGAAATCGCGTTTTATGCGACTTTAGGAAAATGTTTTCTAAATTGCAGTTCATGCGATTCACGGTTGAAAAACGTGCTCCAAAAAAACTCTTGAATATCTTTTTAGTTTAAAATGTGTTTCGGGCAAATCCAGGCTTAAAAACTAATCTTGTGGGCCATTTTTTGTTTTTTTAGCCATTTTTTGTGCAATCAATTGCTAATACTCTGAAAAAGATGTGCTAGATGTGCAATCAATTGATAAAAAGATGTGCTAGATGATTCCCGAGCATTTAAGGGTTTAATGCTCTGAAATTATACTCTGAAATATGTTTCATACGATTATATGCCGAAATACAAGTTTGATGATATCTCGAGATACATTTTTCATTCAAATGCATTTCACACGATTTTAGGGTAGGACGCATTATAGGGGATTAAGGGTTATATAAGACCAAAAGCCCTGCTTTAGGCAGTTCATAGGGGAATTCTAGACGGGTCTAGAAAAATGTTGGGTGTAAACCGCGTTTCACGCAGTTTATAGTTGAAAGACGTGCTTTAAAAATTTTAATGTTATCGTCTTACTTTAAAATGGATTTCAGGCAAATTAGGGCATAAAAACTAATCTAATAGTATTCAAGGTCGTTTCTGGCTGACAAATAACTTGTTTTGTGCAATCAATAGCCTACATTTCTATCAAAAGGCGTAATGAATGATTCTGAGCATTTTATGGTATTCTAGACTAGTCTTTTGCAGTGAAATGCATTCATGTGATTTTATTCTAGGATGCTTTCCTATTTAAAATGGGTTTCACAGGCAATATTAGGGCTAAGAACGCATTAAATGGGATTACGGGTTGTTTAAGACTAAAATCCATGCTTCGGGCTGATAGTAGTAGAGTATTCTAGATAGCTCTAGGAAAATGTTGGCTATAAATTGCATTTCACACAATTCTGATCTGTTCCTAACTGAAATACAGATTCTCGTATACTCGGTGATACTTTTCTCTTTACAATGGGTTTCAAGTGATTCTAGGGTTGGCAGCGCTTTACATGGGATTTAGGATTGTTTAAGTCTGAAACATATGTTTCGCAGTTTAAGGGCTTGTTTAAAATGAAATCAAGTTCTATGCGACTCTATGAAAATGTTGACTCCAAACCGTGTTTCAATTCGCAGTTGAAAGACGCGCTCTAGAAAATTTTTGGATATATTTTTCCTTTAAAATGAGTTTCACACAAATTCGAACTTGAGAAGTATTCTCTTAGGATTCTGAGCGGTTTTTAACTACCAACCGTATTTGGTGCAATCAATAGCATATATTTCGATGAAAACACTTGCTCGATGATTCTACGGCATGTGAAGGCATTATGATTTAGACTTTTACTTTGAATTTCGTCTTTTACGATTCTTGGCTGAAATATGCATTTTACAATATTTTGAGATACGTTTTTCTTTTAAATCTATTCCGCAGGATTCTAGGGTTAGGAACGTGTTGTAGGCGATCGGGGTAGTTTAAGACCAAAACACGTGCTTCGAGTAGTTCAAAGGGGATTTTCTAATAATCTCTGCGAATATTTTGGGAGTAAACAACGTTTCACACACTTCACTAGAGAGTTTTGTGATATCTTTTAACTGTAAAACACGTTTAAGGAAAATTAAGACTTAATAACTAGTCTCATGGGATTCAAGCCCGCTTCTTACGGACTAACAACTTGTTTCATGCGATCAGTATTGAGCGTCTAACTGGATAAATCCGCGTGCTAGATGATTCTAGTACATTTCAGGGTACTCTGGTTTACTCTTTTGCATTAAAATATCTTAGATATCTTGAGATATCTTGAGATACATTTCTATTTTAAAATTGGTTTCAAGCGATTGTACAGTTCGGAATGCTTATGATGGGAATTAAGGTTGCGCTCTAGAAAATTGTGGAATAGATTTCAGGCAAATTAGGGCTTAAGAACTAATCTCGTTGGATTCTCAGCCGTTTCAGAAATGACGCCTTATTTCGTGCAATCTATAACTTCACGGTTGAAAAACTCGCCATAGAAAATTCGGTGATATCTTTTTACTTTAAATCGTATTTCAGGCAAATTAGTGCTTAATAACTACTCTGGATTCGGATTCTGACATATTTCTAACCAACAAACATATTTCGTGTTATAAATAGCCTCTATTTGCATAAAACGTGTGCTGAAGAATTTTAGGGCATTTCATGGTATTATGGCCTATTAGATTGCTTTAAGATGTGTTTCGTGCAATTCCACACCCATATTAGCATTTTAAGGTATTATGAAATACATTCCTATTTAAAATGGATTTCACGGGCGATAATAGGGTTTGGAACGCATAAAATGGGATTAAGGGTTATTCAGGACTGAAACCCGTGCTTCAAGCCGGTAGTAGGGGATTCTAAACAGCTCTAGAGTTATATTGGCTCTAAATCACATTTTACGCAATTCATGGCTGACAAATGCGCTAAAAAAAATTATAGGATATTTTTTCCTTTTAAATCGAGATTTAGGTAAATTCAGGCGTAATAACTAATCGCATGGGATTCTAAGCCCTTTCTAACTAAAGTACACATTTTTGTATATTCAGAGAAGCTTTTATATTTTAAAGTTGGTTTCATGCGATTGTAGGTTTTGGAGCACTTTGAATGAGATTTAGGGTTGTTTAAGACCAAGACACATGCATCGAGCAGTTCGGGGGTAATTTTATTATGAAACCGCGTTTTATGCGGCTCTAGGAAAATGTTAGCTCCAAACCGCGCCAATTTGCAGTCGAAAGAGGCGCTCTAGCAAATTCTAGGATATCCTTTTCCTTTAAAATGAGTTTAATGGAAACTGAGGATTAAGAAGTCTTCTCATGGGATTCTGAGCGGTTTCTGAGTACAAACCATATTCAATGCAATCAATAGCATTTCAATAAAAACACATACTAGGTGATTATATGTCAGGGAATTATAGTTTAATCTTTTAATATAAATTGCATTTTTTATGATTCTTGATTGAAATTTGCATTTTAGGATATTATAAGATAAGTTTTTCTTTCGAACGAGTTTTGCATGCCTCTAGAGTTAGGAACATGTTGCAGGGGATCAGGTTATTTAAAACTAAAACCCGTGCTTCGAGCAGTTCGAAGGGATTTCCTAGCCATCTTTGCGAAAATATTAGGGTAAACAGCATTTCACACAATTCGCGGTTGTAATATCATTTTACTATAAAACATGTTTAACAAGAATATGCATTTTTAAAATTAGTTTCAGGGGATTGTAGGGTATGAAAAGCTTTAAATCGGATATAGGTTTGTAAACGACCCAAATGCGTGCTTTGTACAGTTCAAGGGCTATTTAAATATAAAATTGCATTCTATTCAAATCTAGGAAAATGCTATCTTTAAACTGCATTTCACGCGAAACACAGTTGAAAGATGCGCTCTAGAAAACTCATGGATATCGTTATAGTTTAAAATGTTTTCCGAGCAAATCCGGGCTTAAAAAGTAATCTCATAGCTTTCTAAGCCATTTTTGGTGCAATCACATTTTAGCAATTCTGATATGTTTCTAACGAAATAGAGATTTACTTGGGATTTTGGGTTATTTAAGTCCGAAACACGTGTTTCAGGCAGTTCGATGGCTATTTTAATATGAAATCACGTTCTATGTAGCTCTAGGAAAATGTTGACTGCAAACCGCGTTTCTCATAATTCGCAGTAGAAAGACCTGCTCTAGAAAATTTTGAGATATATTTTTCCTTTAAAATGAGGTTTACGCAAATTCGGGCTTAAGAAGTAATCTCGTGGGATTCTGAGCGATTTCTGATTTGGTGCAATAAATAGTGTATATTTCGATAAAAACGCTTGCTGGGTGATTCTAGGGCATGTTAGAGCATTATGGTTTAGTCTTTTACTTTGAATTACATTTTTTACAATTCTTGGTTGTAATATACATTTTAAAATACATTTTTTCTTTCAAATGGGTTTCGTATGATTCTAGGGTTAAGAATGTGTTGAGGGGAAAAAGGTTATTTAAGCTCAAAAAACGTGCTTCTAGCAGTTTGAATGGGATTTCCTAGCTGTCTTTACTAAAATGTTAGGGGTAAACCACGTTTCACAAACTACATGGTTGAAAGACGCGCTTTAGAAAATTTTGTGATATCTTTTTACTGTAAAACATATTTAAGAAAAATTAGTATTTAATAACTAATCTTGTGGGATTCAAGCACGTTTCTAACGGACCAACAAAACGGGCTTCATGCAAATTAGGGCTTAAGAACTAATCTCGTTTGATTCTAAGCCATTTCAGATTTAAAGCCTTATTTCGTGCAATCTATAGCTTATAATACAATAAAAATGCGTTATGGTTGATTTTACGGCATTTTACAGTATTATGGCCTGCTTTGAAATGCGTTTCATACGATTCACGGATTCTAGGCTAAAATATGCTAAAATGTGAGACACATTTTGCTTCAAAATAGGTTTCACACGTTTATGGGGGATTCAGGTCAAATTATGACTGAAAACTCGTGCTTCAAATAGTTCTTTGAGGATTGTATGCGGTCCTAAAATAAGGTATGTCATAAACCTCGTTTCACGAAATTCACGATTAAAAGAATCGCTCCAAAAAATTCGGCGATATCTTTTTACTTTGAATCGTGTTTCAGGCAAATTATAGCTAATCTAATGGGATTGTGTCATGTTTCTAACGACTAACATATTTCATGTTATCAATAGCCTGTATTTGTATAAAAAACCATGCCGATGGATTTTTAGCTCATTTCAGGGTATTCTAGTCTAATCTTTTCCTTTAAAATGTGTTTCGTTCAATTCTATACTTATATATACTAAATTCTAAGATACTTTTCTCTTTAATATTGATTTCACAGGAGATTCTAGTGTTAGGCACTCATTACATGAGATTTAAAGTTATTTAAGATTGAAACCAATGCTTCCGGCAGTTCGTAAGGGGTTTTAGAAGGCTTAGGAAAAGTATTGTCTCCAAACTGTATTTCTGGCGGGTCTATCACATGGGTCCTCCAATACTAATTCCTTATTTTGGAACCCTTTTCCAAAATATTAAATTAATTTGACCAATTACTATAACTATTGTGTTTGGATCAGTTTTTGATAAGAAACAAAAATGCAAAATAAAGCAAGCAACCATGCAAATATAGAAAGTCTAAATAACACAAGTATCCATGCAAAACTAGAAATTTTAATTTTAGTAAGTCCTCTCTTCCACATGGCCCAATGCAAAAAAATGTCTTGGACTTCTTGGTCTTCCAAAATCTTTGTGATTCCTCAAAGTCTTTAACTGAAAACTCTTTGGTTAAGAGTCCATCGTCACCATCTATAGCCGCTGGAATTTACAAATAATAAATTGAAAATACATGAAATTCCTATATCTCAAAAATTGAGATTTACATGGCAATCTATTAATGAAAATAAAAGGGGCTTAGGGAAACCATCATGCCTGGCCCTTTCACGGGAAAACCAAGGAAACCATGATGCCCTTTACAAATTGTCCAAAATAACTAATAATAATGACAAATAAAACCTTGTGGGGCCATATGGAGAGGACACCAACCTGCAAGGTTAGTATCACATACACAATAGGAACTAGGGCTAAGAAGGTGCCATTCATCATGACTGTCAAAATAGACAGCGGCTTGTGCGCTCGAGTGGAGATGAACCCACCCACTCGAGCAGGAATGAATCCTCAAGCGCCCGACACACTGTTTGTAGAAAAACAATGATTTTTGCCTAACCAGTTCCTTCTCATGCATACAAAAAACATAATACATGCATAAAAACATCAAAAACTGATCCTTACACAACCCTAAATCCATCCACTCCACATCTCATATAGAGGCTAGATCTAGAAGACCGATCTAACTCGATGAGAATATAGGGATCACATTGATACTAATTGTCGGAAGTAGGTGGGCCTTGTGAATAGGTATTCATAAACTTTTGACTCATTTGATGTAGAGAGCAAATACCTACAAGGCCAAAAACCTAACCCCAATATCTAAAACCATAATCTCATGCATTAAGATCAAATAATCCATCAAGAAGATAGATCAAGAAATAAACAAGCACAACTATATCTATTAAAACAAATAGATAATAGATTTATACCTTTGAAGCTTGGTTGGGCTCAAATCGAGAAAAGTTGAGACCTCGATCTCTACGAAAATTCTTCACAGATTTTGATCTCCTTTTTTACTTTATTCTTCCACGCTATTACCGTCTTAGAGAACTTCTCAAGATGAATGGTGGATCTCCAAGTAAAAGAAAACCCTAGCACTTTTGTAGGACTAGTGAAGGGTATGTGTGTTGCACGTAGTTGTCAATGAAAGCCTCCCATTGTAAAAAAGTTAAACATCAATGTCATATCGACCATCTCGAAGCACATTTTCCAAATTAATTTTAATTCCTACAGAAAATTACTCACAATTCAATGTCGGTCCTCTTTAAGAAAAATCATAGACAACATATAGGATTTCAAATTACAATAGTATAGAATAGTCTTAATATTAAAAATATATATATATATATATAGCATAGAAGAGTCTTGTTTGTAGTTTGTACCAGTCTTAACAGTTATGGATTTGCAGAAAAATTAAATTAAAATGCGATGACACTTTAAAGGCTGAATTATTTTGTTGCCTAACTGGTTCAAATGCACCACATTGAAATACCATGGTATCTTATAGATTAACTAAAATTTGATAAAAAGAATGGCTCATTCAACCATAGATTTTTGATAGTCTCTGCTACATAAATGGTTATATCTACATAGAGAAGCTATTCTTGATGGCATTTTGTCAAAGCTGTAAGACCCCGCCCCGAGAGTTTCCTTTTAGTGTTAATTAAGACGTGTTTTAGATATACGTGAGATTAGAGGAAATGGGTTAAATCTGGATTAGAATAGCTTTTATAGCTTTGGATATTTTGGGAACTCTTTTGATCTAGTGGGGCCCTTTGGGGGTTCCTTTTTATTGTGTCTTGATTAGTTTTGAGATTTACTTAGTAATTCTGGAAATCGGTAATTGCTCCGTTGAATGTATTTTATGATTCCCTACAACTTTCGTATTTGCTCCGTTCCCATTCGAGACCTCTAAACCCCACTTTGCCATTGATAGGGGTAAAACAGTCTTTTTACACAAAATCTGGACACCATTTTCGATGTCTCCGAAACTCGTAAAATATATACTTGTTGGAAAGTAGAAATTTCGACGATCAATTCTTCCTTCTTCGTCGAATCCATCCGAAGCCCGTAGATCGATGTTCTAGCTCGATTGGACTTTTAAGTTGAGGGACCCATAGCCATTTTCTATATAAGGAGGAGTCTTCTTCTTCCTCCTCTTCTTGCAATTTCTTGAGAACAAGGTATTCCAGCCCAGCCCTAGACTCTTCTTCTTGCTCCTTGCTTCCCCATCTCTCAATCTCTCTCAAATCTATTGCTAAGTGTTTAATGGAGGTAGTAATCTTCTTCCCCTCCTTGAGAGCTTCCTCTTGATATCTTTCTTTGAGAGAGAGTCCCATTCCAAGCTATCTTTTGAGCAAGTTCTTGCCATTAGAAGACTCTTCATGTAAGTTCTTCCTCTCATCTCTTGATTGTGTGTTCATCTAGCCTAGGAGGTGCTTCACCTTGATTATTGGAAGCTATCTCCATCTATTACTTGATTTTGACATTCTAGGGTTGTGATGATTGTATTTTGGGGATTTTTGTGTAGATTGTAGATTTTGAGCTTGATAGTGGATTAGAGCTTGATTAGCATACTTTGGAGACCAAGGCAAGTGGATGAATGGATTCGATTGATTAAGTTCTTATTTTGTTGAAAATGTGAATTTTTACCATTCCTATTTCACTTGGTTCATGATGTTGCATAAGGCTTTTGGAAATGTATTTATTGCATGGTTTATCTCTTAGTTAGTTTTATGTGAATATATGCATTCATCATCAAAGTGTATTTTGGTTATTATAAGCTTCTTAAATGTTATGGTACATGCATTGAATGAGAAGTGTATTGGTAGGAGAAATTAATGCATTGGTGGAATGATGGTTGGTGGGAAGAAGTAAATGTTAAATGGAAGGGAATAGACCCACTCCATGTTAGGAAAGGGTTGGAGTTGAGGTGAAATGGTTTGGGAAAGAAAGGACTGAAATCTGCACCTGATGTGTAGTTCCCGCAGCTGGGCGGTCAGCGGGCGGTCACCCTGGCGGCTAGCCGATAGGTGACCGGCGGCTAGCCGACCCAGATGCGGTTAGAAACACAGAATGCTGCATTTTGACAGGCGAACCGCGGTCAGCCGCGCGGTCAGCTCGCGGCTAACCGCTGAGCAGAACCCAGTGACCGCCAGGTAGCCGAGATGCGCGGTCAGAAACACAGAATGCTACATTTTTAGCAGGGGAACCGCGGTCAGCCCCGCGGTCAGCCAGCGGCTAACCGCCGATCACCTCGGCGGCTAACCGACAGGTGACCGAGTTTTACCCAGAATTCCTGAGTCTTTTCTATTGGTTTCAGATATGGTATTTAAAGGTTTGGATGGGTTGTTCTGATGCCCTACCACCTTGGAAGGACCCAGGGGATGACATAAGGAGATTGACATAGAAAGAAAAAAAAACCATTTCGGAAAAGGTATTGGGACCTTTAGATTCATCAACGTGCATAAGGAAACTTAGTATGTCCTCTATCATTTGAGTACCATACTGAGGGTAATTTAGACATACAAGATCCTTATACAGGTCGTTCGAATATAGATGTCCCAATACATAGTCCCTAATGGCATAAGGATTCATTGCATTGTTTTATTTAGTTATTTGTATACTAACCCGAATCTAATGGTTTTCTCTCAAATTCCGATTTGTATACCCGATATGTCCTGCCAGCCGTGTATACATGAACCGAAAATGATTTGAAATGTGTGCCTATGAGCACCATGCCCCGCCTGCCCGTATGTTTTATATTGATATAGTTTTGTATATGTTTTGATTTATCATGTAACCTAAGAGTCGGCACCACTAAGCTTGGACATCCTTGTCAATCTGATCAACTGACTTGGGTCTCCCCCTGTGCTCCCGCCAGTTGCAACTTGGATCCCGTACTGTCCCGTTACCCGGTTCCGCGGCCGTGGTCTTGCCTAGCTATATGTATATGTATATGTATATAATGTTGGTTCTCGTCACTTCGTGTGCTCGAGCCCAACGCACTCAATGTGCTCTCATCACCTTAGTGATGGAGAGGATTTAGCTTTAGTGTGGTTGCCATCTAGTCAGTTCCTGTATCTTGAATACCCCCCATGATTTATATTGCATCTGTACTTTAAATGAACTATGCATCTTGTTTTATGACAGTTTTCGTTATGGCTATTATATGCTTTGATTTCTTTCTTGGTATATCTATTCACCCACCTGCCAGACCGTCGTGTCTGACCCATTTTTGTGGTACTCAGGTCCAGCACCTATCTTTGCCCTTGAGGAGGAGCCAGAGGAGGCGGTCGGTGAACCGCAACGTTTAGTGGAGTGGCAAGCTGACGATGTCATGTAGACATTGGGTTGAGCTTTGAGCTGCGAACATTTTGGGATGTTATTGATTTTTATCTTTGGTTGTACTGGCCTTTGTTGGCCTTTATTTTTGGGGAATGTTAATTAACTTGTTCTTTTGTTCAAACTTTAACTCAATATTTTGGGAATGCTAATGAGATCATTGCTCACTCTGACATCATGCCATACTTGTGTATTAACAGTCTTATTTGATGTGACTGAATTAAGAGTTTGATTTGCTACACGCTTCCGCACCAATATAAATGTTCTATGAGTGTATGAGGAATCCTCACCGCGGAAACCTGTGGGAAATTAAAGAAATGTACAATAATTATTCCAAGGGGTGGTTCGTCATCCACGCCACCCCCGTCGCGGTCCCGGGTCCCCCGGTTCGGGGTCGCGACAAAAGCTCCATAGTCAATCTACTGAAAGGGATCTAATTTAACTTGTAGAGCAACATAATGGTTGCAAAATCATACCCAAGCTACAAAAGAGAGTGCTCTCTCTGTGCCATCTATCGTATTGCTTTCTGATCCTGCAAGATCAATGAGACTGATTCTCCTAACTTTCAAGGTACTACAGCTTCTGGATGATATTCCCTGAGAAATAATATGGGCTTTTCATATATAGGCCAGACTACACAATGAGGCTTCAAAACTTAGTTCAATGCATATAAGACAATGTAAATTTTATTCTTGGCTTGGCACTCCAGAAGATCACGGACATTCAAACTATCCTATACACTTTGGTAAGTAAAAATGTCATCAATCGTAGGTCCCACCATAGCATTATGGCTCAAAACAAACCTCTCCAAACATTTAAAACACCCTTTGTCAAACTTCAAAATAGACACAGGCCAGAAGGTGGATTGGCTCAAGCAAGCTGCTTTCTGGATGGGGTTCGCTTGAGCGAACTAGCCTCTGGGAGGGTTGGCTCGAGCGAACATATGTTGGCTCGAGCCAGCTGCTCTATGGAAGGGGTTGGCTCGAGCCAACTGTGCCAATGCCCAGATTCTTGTGCAGTTGGGGCTCTTTATTCCTCTCCTTCAAGCGTCTTTTGAGCCTCAACTCTTCTACATAAAACAAGGCCTCCTCATTTTCTCAAAATCACATTTCTCCTCCATCAAGAACTTCACAACATTACATAAGAATCCATCCATTTCACCCTCATTCATCACAAGAAGAACACATCATACAATAACCCACATATGGCATGAACATCATTCCACAAAAAAAAAAAAAAAAAAAAAAAAAAAAAAAAAAGAGAATAAACCAAGAGAAAACTCATCAAATTGAACTTATGAAATTAGAGGAAACTAAAGCAAGGGCTTGAGAAGAATGCAAGCATCAAAATCATCATGAACCAAAAGAGTGAAACCAAGAGTTTCTTACTAAACATGCAGCATTCAAAAAAACTCAATTCATCCACTTGCCTTGGTCTCCAATGGGATTAATTAGCTTTCAAACAAACCTCCAAGTCTACAATCTACAAGTTACACAAAAACCCCAAAAATACACCCATTTAGAACCCTAAATGGCCAAGTCAATGAACAAAAAGGAGAGAGCTTACAATAATGGAGGTGTAGACTCTCTGGGGCTAGAAAAACACAAATCTAGTAGATGGTGATTATTGCTTACTTAGAAGAGCTTCAAATATCCAAAACTTGCTAAAAAAAAACCCTAGTATGGCTGGATTTCTCTTCAAAAGGCATCCATGAGAAGCTCTCATGGTGTAGAAGAAGAAGATGAGGTCTCATTCTCCATTTGGGCAAGAGTTGGTGTGGATTAGAGGGGAAGAAGCAAGAAGAAGATGAAGAAGAAAAGAAAAGGAAACCCTAGCTTGGTTGGAGCCACTCTTCTACAAAAAAAACATGAGCAAGAAAAGGGGAAAAGGGGAAAGAGCTCTCTCTTTATATAGAAAGTGATGATGGGTTCCACAACTAACAAGACTTGTCGATCTTAACACATAGGTTTATGGGCCTCAGACGAGTTTGACGAAGAAGGGAAAAACGCTTGACATAAAATCTAATTTTCGAAAAGTACATATTTCGCAGGATTTGGAGATATCGAAAATTATGTCAAGATTTTGTGTAAAAAGACTGTTTTGCCATTGAAGTTAGAAAAGTTGAGTTTCGGGGTCTCAAATGGGGACAGAGTGAACACAAAAGTCTTAGAGGCTAACAAGATCAATCAATTGGAGTTAAAACACAAAATTTTCAAAATTACGAATAACCCCCCTCACTTACGCAAGATCACTAAAATGACCCTCAAAGAGTCTCATTAAATCAAAAGGGCTCTCAAAATTCCCCAAAGCTATATAAAAGTTATTCTAGTCTCAAACCTAAAACAAAATCCATTAATCCCACTTAGAACTAACACACGACTTAATTAATACTAATCACGATAACTCAGGTCGGGGTCTTACAATAACTACTTTAGATTCTGATACGTTTCTAACCAACAAGCATATTCTGTGTTGTCAATGGCCTCTATTTGCATAAAAACATGTGCTGGAGTATTTTATTGCATTTTAGGGTATTCTGGCCTAGACAATGGCTTTGAAATGCATTTCGTGCAATTTTATACTCAAATGCATTTTAAGTTATTTTGAAGTACATTCCTATTTAAAATGGAATAGGGTTTGGAATGCATGACATGGGATTAAGGGTTGTTTAAGACTAAAACATGTGCTTCGGGCTGGTAGTAGGGGATTCTAAACGGCTCTGGAAAAATGTTGGCTCTAAATCACATTTCATGCAATTCACGATTGATAGATGCGCTCTAGAAAATTCTAGGATATCTTTTTCCTTTTAAATCGAGATTTAGGTAAATTCGGGTGTAAGAAATAATCGCGTAAGATTCTGAGCCGTTTCTAAGTAAAGTACAAATTTTACTATGTTCAGAGAAACTTTTCTATTTTAAAGGTGGTTTCAGCCGATTATAGGTTTTGGAGCGCTTTAAATGGGATTTAGGGTTGTTTAAGACCAAGATGCGTGCTTCGAGCAGTTCAAGGGAAATTTTAATATGAAACTATGTTTTATACAGCTCTAGGAGAATGTTAGCTCCAAACCGCGTTTCTTGCAATTCGCGGTTGAAAGGGGTGCTCTAGTAAATTCTCAGATATCGTATTCGTTTAAAACCAGTTTCACGGAAACTGGAGATTAAAAAGTGTTCTCGTGGGATTCTGAGTAGTTTCTGAGTACAAACCATATTCGTTGCAATCAATAGCGTATATTTTAATGAAAATGCATGCTGGGTGATTCTATAGCATGTTGGGGAATTATAGTTTAGACTATTACTATGAATTGCATTTTTTACGATTCTTGGCTGAAATCTGCATTTTAGGAAATTCTAAGATAAGTTTTTCTTTCAAATGGGTTTCTCGTGCCTCTAGGGTTAGGAACGTGTTGCAGGGGATCGGGGTTGTTTAAAAATGAAACCCGTGCTTCGAGCAATTTGAAGGGGATTTCCTAGCCGTCTTTGTGAAAATGTTATGGTACACCGCTTTTCACGCAATTCGTAGTTGAAAGACGCACTCTAGAATATTTTGTGATATCTTTTTACTGTAAAACATGTTTAACGAAAATTAGGACTTAAACTAATATCGTGGTATTCAAGTCCGTTTTTAACGAACAAGCAACATATTTCATGCAGTTAATAGCCTGTAACTAAATAAAAAAGCGTGCTGGATGATTCTAGGACATATTAAGGTGTTCTGGTCTAGCCTTTTCTTTGTAACATGTTTCATGTTGATCTATGCTATATATATGCATTTTAGATATCTTGAGATACTTTTATATTTTAAAATTAGTTTCGGGTGATTGTAGGTTTGAAAGGCTTTCAATTAGATTTATGGTCGTTAATGACCGAAATGCGTGCTTCGTACATTTCAAGGGCTATTTTAATATAAAATCGCATTTGATTCGACTCTAGGAAAATGATGTCTCTAAAGTGCATTTCACGAGATTCACGTTCGAAAGACGCGCTCTGAAAAATTCTTGAATATCCTTTTAGTTTAAAATATTTTCAGGCAAATCCGAGCTTAAAAACTAATCTCGTGGGTTTCTAAGCCATTGTTGGTGCAATCAGTAGCCAATATTTGGATAAAAAGGCATGCTCGATGAGTGTAAACCGTGTTTCACACAGTTCATGGTTGAACATTTTAAGATATTTTGAGATGCTTTCCTATTTAAAATTGGTTTCACAGGCGATACTAGGGTTAAGAATAGGGCGGTCAAAATGCCACATGACCCGTTAACACAACAAGAACCCACACGATATTAACATGTTCGGGTTGTTAATGGGTCAAACCCATTAGCACATTAAGTTAACACGTCGTGTACGAATTAAACTAGTAACCCATTAACAACCCGCTTAACTCGTTAAAATTCTTTTAGTCCCTTAGTGTAACTAGAATTAATTGATATTCATAAAGAAGAAATTGAAATTTATTGTTTTATAGTGGGATTTTAGGTGGGATCCACTCGAGATCCTCACTTATAGTTTCGTGTGGCTTATATATTTTTCTCTTTATATATTTTATCATGAATTTTCTTTTAATTAACTAACAAGTTAACAGGTTGGGTCGTGTAACCCATTAAATTAGCGGGTCGTGTTCGGGTTAGATTTTTGACCCGTTAAGTTAACGTGTCATGTACAGGTTGAAGTGATTTTAATATGAATTCATTCACCCGTAACCCGAATTTGCTAACACGACACAATTGACAGCTTTAGTTAGGAATTCATTACATGGGACTAAGGGTTGTTTAAGACTGGAACACATGCTTCGGGCCAGTACTAGTAGAGTATTATAGACAGCTCTGGGAAAATATTAGCTCTAAATCGCATTTCACGTAATTATGATCCGTTTTTAACCAAAATACATATTTCTGTACATTCAAAGATACTTTTCTCTTTAAAAATGGGTTTCAAGCGAGTTTAGGGTTAGGAACTATATCGCTCCGCCCCCTAACCCCTTATTAATTATTATTAATTACTTGATTAGTTAGTAAGTGTGTTTATAGTCTTAACGAATCGGGTTTGGCATGTGGATCATGCGTGCGAAGTCTCGCGCGAGTCCGAGTACGTTTGGGTAGAGGAGGGGGTTGGTTTGCAATTTCGGAAAGTTTTCAGGGGTTTTTATGAGATTATGAGTTTTGTGAGTTTGAGTGCATCATGTAGGTCTCAGCATTTCACGAATTTTAGTCTTCAATTGCGTTTCGATTCGACGCATCGAAGAGGCCCGAATATCCACATTAGCGAAGCCAAGGACTAAACTGTAATTATTCCATAACCTAACCTAATATAAGACAACCCTTCACCCATCTCTTATCATCTCTTCTTATTTCACTGTTCCATTTCCAAAGATCCAGCCCCTTTACTGCCGCCTCTCTGTCGACGGCCACCGAAGCTCCGACATCGTTGGTGAAGCTACCCATCTTCTTCCCTAAGCTCCCAAGGTCACTCCCATGTACTTTTCTAAACTTTTCATCCACAACCCAATTCAAGGTAAGCTCCTAAAGCTTGTTAGCTTAGTGAATCATCTTTTTTTGGTTTAGAAATGGTTGAGAGAAGCTCACTCAACCCATTTGCATCCATTTTTGTAGTTGGCTTTGGGATTGAGAACCATTTGTGCAAGTGTGAGCTTTGAGAGGACTTTTCCCCAAATTTTCCTCTTGAATTTTGGTCAAGCTCTTCATCAAAGCAAGTAGATATATATTTATATTTATGCTTGATATGTTTGTCTTCCTTAATTTGTATGGAAAAATGATGATTTAAATGTTAAATGCTCATTTGAAGATTTAGAGGATTGAAACATGATAATTAGGCTTATTAGCTTAATGAAATGGATGGCTATGTTAATGACTTGATTAGATGAATTGTGGGTTGAGGTTAGATTTTCTTTTTCCTTGATTTTGCTGCTTATCAAGTTCAGGGAAGGGAGGAAGGATTCTGGGCCCATTTTACTACAGAAACAGAACCCAGGTTCTGTTTCCGTAGTGTGTGCGGTCAACCAGCCACGAAGCTCGGTCGACCGGCGACACTGAGTTAGGTTCCCTGGAACCTGACGAGAACACAGTACCCCCTCCGGTCGACCGGGCACACAAGGATGATGTCGACTTGATTCCTTCCGGTCGACCGAACCCGCTATGTATGAGGTCGATTAGCCAGGGGCTCAGTCGACTGGGCCAACTGTGAGGAACCCTTTGGAGGGGTTCTGTTTACCCTATTTTGGATGACTTTAGGTTGAACTTTGACTACCCTTTTTGGACTCATTTGATTAGATGTGAAGATGTTTTGAGTCAACGTTCTTCACGGTTACTCCGATTGCATTGAGTACCAATCTTATTCAATCTTGAACAGTATGGGACACCGGGATACCCTCTCTTATATCTATGCACGAAGAGGCTCTGTTCGGGTATCGTGAACCCAAATCCCTTTCGTTGACTGAGTAGGTTGTACGATGCTTCGGGTTTAACATTTGACTTAGGTTTGGATTGTTTATCGCTTTTGATTTTGAATCGCACCGTCTTGTACTATTTACATGTAATGTCCATGTTCTTCAACTCCGTTTACTTTACTTTGTATTGAGATCATATTGAGAACTTAGATGATGATCTTAGGATCCCTTTTGATGTTCCGTTTGTTTCGAAGTTTGATTGAAGTGTTGAGGCTAGACGGCTTTGATTGTAAAAGCTTGTTGAGAACTACCGGTGTTGAAATTGTTTTGAAGAAGTTTGATGGTTTTGGTTTTGATTATGGAAAGGTAGCTTCTCTATTGTTTGATGAATCTTGTTCACGTAAGAAAGTCTAGCCCCTCACTATTGTATGTTTAGGACTCTTGTGTCAGAAGTTCAAGCGGATCAGCCTGATGACTTTCTAGATTATAGTAGGGACGGCGTTGTATAACCGTATCGACCCCGTACAAGAGAGCCTCCATGCTACATTTGTTTAGCTTTATCTTTTGGTTTCTTTCTCTTTTGTTTAGGCCCAGTTTTTGTGGGGCCTTTGTTTTGTAACTAATATTTTGTTAATTGTCTTCAACTTGAACTTTAATTATATTTCAGTCCTTGCTCTTAACTATACATCTGGAGATACCACTTGTGTTTATGAAGTTTCTGCTATTGTTTACGTGCTAGATGATTCTAGGACATTTCAGGGTATTCCGGTCTAGTCTTTTGCTTTGAAATGCATTTCACGCGGTTCTATGCTCATATGAATTTTAGATATCTTAAGACGCTTTTCTATTTTAAAATTCGTTTCAGGTGAATATACGGCTCGGAACGCTTTAAATGGGATTTAAGGTTGCGCTCTAGAAAATTATGATATATCTTTTTCGATCAAAACGGATTTCAGGAAAATTAGGGCTTAAGAACTAATCTCGTTGGATTCTGAGCCGTTTAAAAAATAAAGCCTTATTTCGTGCAATCAATAACCTATAATACAATAAAGACGCCTGATGGATGTTCTACGACATTTTACAGTATTATGGCATAGTCTTTTGCTTTGAAATGAGTTTCATACGATTCTGTGCTAAAATATGCATTTTCTACTAATGTGAGATACATTTTGCTTCAAAATGGGTCACACGTGTTTCTGGGGTTAGGAAAGCATTGCAAGGGATTCAGGACTAATGAGGACTGAAAATCCGTGCTTTGGACGGTTCTTTATGGATTGTAGGTGGCTCTGGGAAAAGGTTTGTTGTAAACCTCGTTTCACAAAATTCACGGTTGAACGACTCGCCCCAGGAAATTGGTGATATTTTTTACTTTAAATCGTGTTTCGGGCAAATTAAAGCTTAATAACTACTCTCATGGGATTTTGTCACGTTTCCAGCTAACAAATATATTTGGTGATATCAATAGCCTGTATTTGTATAAAAACATGTGCTGGAAGAATATAGGGCATTTCAGGGTATTATGTCCTAATCATTTGCTTCGAAATGCGTTTTCATGCATTCTAAACTCATATATGCATTTTAGGGTATGATAAATTACTTTCCTGTTTAAAATGGATTTCATTGGCGATAGTAGGGTTAGACACGCATAACATGGGATTAACGGTTGTTTAAGACTGAAACTCGTGCTTTAGACCGATGGTAGGTTATTCTAAACACCTCTCAAAAAATGTTGGCTCTAAATCACATTTCACGCAATTCACGATTGATAAATGCGCTCTAAAAAATTCTACAATATCATTTTTTCTTTTAAATCGAGATTTAGGTAATTTCGAGCAAAAGATCTTATCATGTGGGATTTTGAGCCATTTATAACTGAAATACACAATTTAATATATTCAGGCGATTGTAGTGTTTGGAGTGCTTTAAATGGGATTTAGGGTCGTTTTAGACCAAGACACATGCTTCGAACAGTTCAAGGGCAATTTTAATATGAAATCGCGTTTTATGCGGCTTTAGGAAAATGTTGTCTAAATTGCAGTTCATGCGATTCACGGTTGAAAGACGCACTCCAAAAAAACACTTGAATATCTTTTTAGTTTAAAATGTGTTTCGAGCAAATCCAGGCTTAAAAACTAATCTTGTGGGCCATTTTTGCTTGTTTTAGCCATTTTATGTGCAATCAATTGCTAATATCTGGATAAAAAGATGTGCTGGATGATTCCTGTGCATTTAAGGGTTTAATGCTCTGAAATTATACTCTGAAATGTGTTTCATACGATTATATGTTGAAATACGAGTTTGATGATATCTCGAGATACATTTTTCATTCAAATGCATTTCACATGATTCAAGGGTAGGACGCATTATAGGGGATTAAGGGTTATATAAGACCAAAAGCCGTGCTTTAGGCAGTTCATAGGGGGAATTCTAGATGGGTTTAGAAAAATGTTGGGTGTAAACCGCGTTTCACGTAGTTCACGGTTGAAAGACACGCTTTAAAATTCTTATTGTTATCGCCTTACTTTAAAATGAATTTCAGGCAAATTAGGGCATAAAAACTAATCTAATAGTATTCAAGGCCGTTTCTGGCTGACAAACAGCTTGTTTTGTGCAATCAATAGCCTATATTTCTATCAAAACGCGTAATGAATGATTCTAAGCATTTTATGGTATTCTGGACTAGTCTTTTGCGGTGAAATGCATTCATGTGATTTTATTCTGGGATGCTTTCCTATTTAAAATGGGTTTCATAGGTAATATTAGGGCTAAGAACGCATTAAATGGGATTACGGGTTGTTTAAAACTGAAACCCATGCTTCGGGCCGATAGTAGTAGAGTATTCTAGATAGCTCTAGGAAGATGTTGGCAATAAATTGCATTTCACACAATTCTGATCTGTTTCTAACTGAAATACAGATTCTCGTATACTCAGAGATACTTTTCTCTTTACAATGGGTTTCAAGTGATTCTAGGGTTAGCAGCGTTTTACATGGGATTTAGGATTGTTTAAGTCTGAAACATATGTTTCGGCCAGTTTAAGGGCTAGTTTAAAATGAAATCGAGTTCTATGCGACTCTTTGAAAATGTTGACTCCAAACCGCGTTTCAATTCGCGGTTGAAAGACGCGCTCTAGAAAATTTTTGGATATATTTTTCATTTAAAATGAGTTTCACACAAATTCGAACTTAAGAAGTATTCTCTTAGGATTCTAAGCGGTTTTTAACTACAAACCGTATTTGATGCAATCAATAGCATATATTTCGATGAAAACACTTGCTGGATGATTCTACGGCATGTGAAGGCATTATGATTTAGACTTTTACTTTGAATTGCGTTTTTTACGATTCTTGGCTGAAATATGCATTTTTCAATATTTTGAGATACGTTTTTCTTTTAAATCAATTTCGCGGGATTCTAGGGTTAGGAACGTGTTGTAGGGGATCGGGGTAGTTTAAGACCAAAACACGTGCTTCGAGCAGTTCGAAGGGGGTTTTCTAGCCATCTCTGCAAATATTTTGGGAGTAAACAGTGTTTCACGCACTTCACTAGAGAATTTTGTGATATCTTTTAACTGCAAAACACGTTTAAGGAAAATTAAGACTTAATAACTAGTCTCATGGGATTCAAGCCCGCTTCTTACGGACTAACAACTTGTTTCGTGCGATCAATATTGAGCGTCTAACTGGATAAATCCCCGTGCTAGATGATTCTAGTACATTTCAGGGTACTCTGGTTTACTCTTTTGCATTAAAATATCTTAGATATCTTGAGATATCTTAAGATACATTTCTGTTTTAAAATTGGTTTCAAGCGATTGTACGGTTCGGAACGCTTATGATGGGAATTAAGGTTGCGCTCTAGAAAATTGTGGAATAGATTTCAGGCAAATTAGGGCTTAAGAACTAATCTCGTTGGATTCTCAGCTGTTTCAAAAAAGACGCCTTATTTCGTGCAATCTATAACTTCACGGTTGAAAAACTTGCCATAGAAAATTCGGTGGTATCTTTTTACTTTAAATTGTATTTCAGGCAAATTAGTGCTTAATAACTACTCTGGATTCTGACATGTTTCTAACCGACAAACATATTTCGTGTTATAAATAGCCTCTATTTGCATAAAACGTGTGCTGAAGAATTTTAGGGCATTTCATGGTATTATGGCCTATTCGATTGCTTTAAAATGTGTTTTGTGCAATTCCACACCCATATTAGCATTTTAAGGTATTATGAAATACATTCCTATTTAAAATGGATTTCACGGGCGATAATAGGGTTTGGAATGCATAAAATGGGATTAAGGGTTATTTAGGACTGAAATCCGTGCTTCAAGCCGGTAGTAGGGGATTCTAAACAGCTCTAGAGTCATATTGGCTCTAAATCACATTTCACGCAATTCATGGTTGACAAATGCACTCTAAAAAATTATAGGATATTTTTTCCTTTTAAATCGAGATTTAGGTAAATTCGGGCGTAATAACTAATCGCATGGGATTCTAAGCCCTTTCTAACTAAAAGTACACATTTTTGTATATTCAGAGAAACTTTTATATTTTACAGTTGGTTTCATGCGATTGTAGGTTTTGGAGCACTTTGAATGATATTTAGGGTTGTTTAAGACCAAAACACGTGCATCGAGCAATTCGGGGGTAATTTTATTATGAAACCGCGTTTTATGCGGCTCTAGGAAGATGTTAGCTCCAAACCGCGCCAATTCGCAGTCGAAAGAGGCGCTTTAGCAAATTCTAGGATATCCTTTTCCTTTAAAATGAGTTTAATGGAAACTGAGGATTAAGAAGTCTTCTCGTGGGATTCTGAGCGGTTTCTGAGTACAAACCATATTTAATGCAATCAATAGCATTTCAATAAAAACACATAATAGGTGATTATATGTCAGGGAATTATAGTTTAATCTTTTAATATAAATTGCATTTTTTATGATTCTTGATTGAAATTTGCATTTTAGGATATTATAAGATAATTTTTTCTTTCGAACGGGTTTCGCATGCCTCTAGAGTTAGGAACATGTTGCGGGGAATCAGGTTGTTTAAAACTAAAACCCGTGCTTCGAGTAGTTCAAAGGGATTTATCTTTGTGAAAATATTAGGGTAAACAGCATTTCACACAATTCGCGGTTGAAAGACGCACTCTCTAGAAGATTGTAATATCGTTTTACTATAAAACATGTTTAACAAAAATATGCATTTTTAAAATTAGTTTTAGGGGATTGTAGGGTATGAAAAGCTTTAAATCGGATATAGGTTTGTAAACGACCGAAATGCGTGCTTCGTACAGTTCGAGGGCTATTTAAATATAAAATTGCATTCTATTCAAATCCAGGAAAATGCTATCTTTAAACTGCATTTCACGCGAAACACAGTTGAAAGATGCGCTCTAGAAAATTCATGGATATCGTTATAGTTTAAAATGTTTTCCGACCAAATCCGGGCTTAAAAACTAATCTCATGGCTTTCTGAGCCATTTTTGGTGCAATCACATTTTAGCAATTCTGATATGTTTCTAACCGAAATAGAGATTTTGGAATATTCAAAGATACTTTTCTCTTTATAATGGATTTCATGCGCGTCTTTTACTTTGAATTACATTTTTTACAATTCTTGATTGTAATATACATTTTAAGATACATTTTTCTTTCAAATGGGTTTCGTATGATTCTAGAGTTAACAACGTGTTGAGGGGAAAAAGGTTATTTAAGCTAAAAAAACATGCTTCGGGCAATTTGAAGGGGATTTCCTAGCCGTCTCTACTGAAATGTTAGGGGTAAACCACGTTTCACAAACTACATGGTTGAAAGACGCGCTTTAGAAAACTTTGTGATATAGTATTTAATAACTAATCTTGTGGGATTCAAGCACGTTTCTAACGGACCAACAAAACGGGCTTCATGCAAATTAGGGCTTAAGAACTAATCTCTTTTGATTCTAAGCCATTTCGGATTTAAAGCCTTATTTCGTGCAATCTATAGCTTATAATACAATAAAAACGCGTGATGGTTGATTTTACGGCATTTTACAGTATTATGGCCTGCTTTGAAATGCGTTTCATACGATTCACGGATTCTAGGCTAAAATATGCTAAAATGTGAGATACATTTTGCTTCAAAATAGGTTTCACACGTTTATAGGGGATTCAGGTCAAATTATGACCGAAAACTCGTGCTTCAAACAGTTCTTTGAAGATTGTATGCGATCCTAGAATAAGGTATGTCATAAACCTCGTTTCACGAAATTCATGATTAAAAGAATCACTCCAAAAAATTCGGCGATATCTTTTTACTTTGAATCGTGTTTCGGGCAAATTATAGCTAATCTAATGGGATTCTGTCATGTTTCTAACAACTAACATATTTCATGTTATCAATAGCCTGTATTTGTATAAAAACGCATGCATGCCGATGGATTTTTGGCGCATTTCAGGGTATTCTAGTCTAATCTTTTCCTTTAAAATGTGTTTCGTGCAATTCTATACTGATATACACTAAATTCTAAGATACTTTTATCTTTAATATTGATTTCACAGGAGATTCTAGTGTTAGGCACTCATTACATGAGATTTAAAGTTATTTAAGATTGAAACCAATGCTTCCGGCAGTTCGTAAGGGGTTCTAGAAGGCTTAGGAAAAGTATTGTCTCCAAACTGTATTTCTGGCGGGTCTATCACATGGGTCCACCAATACTAATTCCTTATTTTGGAGCCCTTTTCCAAAATATTAAATTGATTTGACCAATTACTATAACTATTGTGTTTGGATCAGTTTTTGAAAAGAAACAAAAATGCAAAATAAAGCAAGCAACCATGCAAAAATCACACAAGTATCCATGCAAAATTAGAAATTTTAATTTTAGTAAGTCCTCTCTTCCACATGGCCCAATGCAAAAAAATGTCTTGGACTTCTTGGTCTTCCAAAATCTTTGTGATTCCTCAAAGTCTTTAAGTAACTCCAAACTCTTTGGTTAAGAGTCCATCATCACCATCTACAGCCGCTGGAATTTACAAATAATAAATTGAAAATACATGAAATTCCTATATCTCAAAAATTGAGATTTACATGGCAATCTATTAATGAAAATAAAAGGGGCTTAGGGAGACCATCATGCCTTGCCCTTTCACGGGAAAACCAAGGAAACCATGATGCCCTTTACAAATTGCCCAAAATAACTAATAATAATGACAAAAATAAAACCTTGTGGGACCATATGGAGAGGACACCAACCTGCAAGGTTAGTATCACACATACAATAGGAACTAGGGCTAGGAAGGTGCCATTCATCATGACTGTCAAAATAGATAGCGCCCTGTGCGCTCGAGTGGAGATGAACCCACCCACTCGAGCGGCAATGAATCCGCTCGAGCACCCGACACACTGTTTGCAGAAAAACAACGATTTTTGCCCAACCAGTTCCTTCTCATGCATACAAAAAACATAATACATGCATAAAAACATCAAAAACTGATCCTTACACAACCCTAAATCCATCCACTCTACATCTCATATAGAGGCTAAATCTAGAAGACCGATCTAAAGCGATGAGAATATAGGGATCGCACTGATACTAATTGTCGGAAGTAGGTGGACCTCGTGAATAGGTATTCATAAACTTTTGACTCATTTGATGTAGAGAGCAAATACCTACAAGGCCAAAAACCTAACCCCAATATCTAAAACCATAATCTCATGCATTAAGATCAAATAATCCATCCAGAAGATAGATCAAGAAATAAACAAGCACAACTATATCTATTAAAACAAATAGATAATAGATCTATACCTTTGAAGCTTGCTTGCACTCAAATCAAGAAAAGTTGAAACCTCGATCTCTACGAATATTCTCCACAGATTTTGATCTTTTTTACTTTATTCTTCCACGCTATTACCCTCTTAGAGAACTTCTCAAGATGAATGGTGGATCTCCAAGTAAAAGAAAACCCTAGCACTTTTGTAGGACTAGTGAAGGGTATGTGTGTTGCACGTAGTTGTCAATGAAAGTTTCCCATTGTAAAAAAGTTAAACATCAATGTCATATCGACCATCTCGAAGCACATTTTCCAAATTAATTTTAATTCCTACAGAAAATTATTCACAATTCAATGTCGGTCCTCTTTAAGAAAAATCATAGACAACACATAGGATTTCGAATTACAATAGTATAGAACAGTCTTAATATTAAAATATATATATATATATATATATATTTATTTAGCATAGAAGAGTCTTGTTTGTAGTTTGTACCAGTCTTAACAGTTATGGATTTGCAGAAAAATTAAATTAAAATGCGATGACACTTTAAAGGCTGAATTATTTTGTTGCCTAACTGGTTCAAATGCACCACATTGAAATACCATGGTATCTTATAGATTAACTAAAATTTGACAAAAAGAATGGCTCATTCAACCATAGATTTTTGATAGTCTCTGCTACATAAATGGTTATATCTACATAGAGAAGCTATTCTTGATGGCATTTTGTCAAAGCTCCATAGTCAATCTACTCAAAGGGATCTAATTTAACTTGTAGAGCAGCATAATGGTTGCAAAATCATACCCAAGCTACAAAAGAGAGTGCTCTCTCTGTGCCATCTATCGTATTGCTTTCTGATCCTGCAAGATCAATGAGACTGATTCTCCTAACTTTCAAGGTACTACAGCTTCTGGATGATATTCCCTGAGAAATTAACAGTGAGTTTAAATAGATGACATAAATGCTCATATTATGTAACTGGTGCTAGAGTTTTTAGAGCTAGAGCTTATAATAAGTGATTGATCTTTGATAACGATTAAAAAACATAGATGATAGATTTCACAAATGAGGGCTGAAATATTATCAAAATACAAGAATAATAATTAAATCAAATTTGACATTAAGGCAGATGAACCATTTTCACTGATTTTATAATAATTACAAAATGTTTTTTACTAAACCAATTTTCACACACTATATATAATTAAAAAGGATTTTATCCTGCCTTCGTGATGAGCTTCTAAGACTCTTTTTTTTGGCAACTCAACCTGAGCAATGCCGATTTTGATACTGGTTTAAAAACAGTTCAAATCCATGTAACTTTAATGGGTGACAAAATAATTTGTATAGCATTTCATATCAATGGTTAACATCTCTACATATAAACTTTACTTAGGAACCAATTACCACATGATATACATAATGACAGACCTTGGTTGTTATAATTTTGACCTATCTGGATGTATAATTTACATAAGATATTCCCATTCAAGATTTCTTTTCTTTTTTTTTTCTTTGAAAACAGAAAAAAGAAATAGAGAGGGGGTTGAGTGTCTGGGGGATGGGGTGGGCTGGGTTTCCACAGTGGCATTTGGTTGGCATGTAAAGTTTGCACCAACTGTTCCTTCCCTGTCTTGCTATTAAATCAAGGTTAATAGCATCTACGACTATATGAAATTAATAGTAGTCATGCAAGTCATATCGTACATCCATTAGGTTCTTTTTTTTTTATGAGTGCAGCGTCCGACTCTGGCTTATGCCAAAACATCATGATGGAAAAAGAATGAAGAGAAAAGGCATTGTATTAATTGTTGGTTGATTGTTAATGATAACTAATTAAATAATCTACCCAAAGTTTGATAGCATACCTAGCATCAGGATTATGATACATGTAAAAACAACATGAGATCAAGAACTCTTGGAATTTATACTTGTTGCACCAAGGTTTCTATTTGAGAGCTCCTGTATTATCAATGTGACTCACGTTTAAGTTGGACAAAACAATAAATATGCACAATCAGTACTTAAACGTGATGAAAAAGCACAAAGCCCCTGTATGATGAATGTAACTGAGCTTTATGTTGGACAAAAGAATCAATATGCACAATCAGTACTTACATGTGATGAAAAAGCACAAAAGTCAAACCTCGTATATAGTACATTCTTTGACAATGGAAAACATAAATTTGGGAAAATATTAAAATCGGTTGCCTACCATTTTATTGTCAGTTACTACTTCAAGCGCAGAATCTCCAACTTTTTCCCTCCTAATTTCTTAGTAAACAGTAATATCAATCAGGGGAGATTTTTCAAGCTTCATTAAAGTAACAAATAACATTATAACAATACATAGATAACATCCTTGGGGTGGCCGCATGGTGCCAGTAATTCTGCTTAAGCATAACAGTCGGCACAAAACAGAGATTAAAAACCAAAATCTAAGAGAAGGATAAATGCAAATTTTTACATACCTGTTCTCCTTGTGCACCTCCTTGCAATAAGAGTAACATCTACAATCTCTTTACCAATTTCTACTTGAAAGTTTTGAAAACCTGATGGTGGAATTAAGTAAAACATGAAAAAAAAAAAGGGAGAGAATAATATATGGGGCCTGGAGAAGCTAAAGCAATTAAAACTTTAAGGATACTTCCTTGGATGACTGGAAGCAAGTAAGGTTCAAGCTGCATACAAGGGAATCATGATAAAAAAAGGTTTTAGAAGCAGGGAAAGTGAGGCGTACATTATTATAAAAGAAAACATATTAGTTTGTTGTTTCTTTTCGGAGATTGATGAGGAAACACATGATTTGTGTCTCTGTATTAAAGAATGGTAGAAACATCTCTCACCTTGTTATCAATGAGCACCTCTAACATGTAATGATTCCAAAGGAACCTAAGGTCCGCCTGTAAAAAGCAACATGATAATATGTCATGGACCACAGCAGATCAATGGTCTACAATTACTTGGAAATAAGAGATGCCATAGGTCATTTACAAATTAATCTCTATAAAATAATGATAAAACCCAATTTTTATCATCTGCAAGTTCTTTTTACAAATTGTTAACTCTTTTATGACTTTTGGACAATGATTATTCGGAGCTATTTGCCACACTTCTCATGTTACTTTAAAATTTTTGCTACAGTTCTCATGTCACTTCCATTAGGCTTCAATAATTCCATGTTTGAACAGAATCCCTCGTGCCAAATGAAAACACAATTTGGAAGCCAAATCATACTGACAACAAAGGATGACATGAAATAAAATCCCTCAATTAGAGATAGAGGAACCACTTCCAGCTTATAATAAAGAGTTTATTGACATAATAGATATATATTTGTAAAAGTTGACACAGTACTTGTTGTCAGCATCATATACTTGAAATGAAAAATTAGTATCACTATAAGTACAAACATCTAATGCTTAAATAACCAAAATATTCAGTTTTTTAAATCGATAAGGGTGGCATCAGTAGTGTTGCAGTGCGGTGAGATTGGTTGCATTCGGGCGAAGAGAAAGCAGGGATGGACGCAGGAGGAGAATGCAGGGATGGAGAAAGTGCAGGGATGTTGCAGTGCGGTGAGATTGGTTGCATCCTGGATTGAAAGAGAAAGCAGGCATGGAAGCAGGAGGAGAAAGTGCAAGTCGGTGCTCAGATATATGATATGAGAAGACAAACTACTGCTTTATGCACTACAACAGTTTACACTTTCAGCGACGGAATTTTTCGTCGCCAAAAATCATAAAAACGTCGGTGAAAGTATTTACCGACGAAAAAAATTTCGTCGCCCAGACGTCGGCCCAAATACGTCAACGAAACATTTTACCGACGAAAATAAATTCCGTCGGCCAAAATCCATTTTTACCGACGCTTAATAGGCATTTTACCGACTGCTGCTTAACCTTATCTCCATTTCTGCTTTATGGTAGGGAGATAAGGATCTCCATTTGGCACTGCTGCTTAACCTTATCTCCATTTCACACGTGTATATCTAAGTAGGGTCCACGAACGGAGGGATGAGGACGGGAGAAAAGCAGGTGAAACTGCTGCTTTTATTACCACAGGAGATAAGAGGAGGAAGAGAGATCAACTAAGTGGAGAGTGCAATAGAAACAAAAAAAAGTGCAATAATTCTTGACAAAATATTTTTCTTTCATATTCTACATTTACTAAATCTTTTTAAGTAAAAATAGGACTTGCCCATCAAATTATATGAACTTGGGGAGTAAACCCTTGGACCGAATATGAATTCTTTTCCATAAAGCACAAAATGGCGGATTTCTCTTTGGTTTCATCATTGCACCGAAGAGCGGGAAGAAGCCGTTGGAGATGTGGCACCAACAAAGTAAAGGAGGGACCTGAAAAATTTTCCTATTCTAATAATGTATGGTTAACTGTCAAAGTAGTTAAAACATTTACATTTCCGGAATGGACTGACAGTTTCCATTCAACCATTCTTTTAACTTCATCGTGCCATCTCACTAACAACTACGTGCAACGCGCGCACATCTCACTAGTCTACTTAAAAAGATTTAGTGAATGTAGAATATGGTTGTTTCTGTTTTATTCTCCACTTGGTTGGAGTTCCCTACTATTGACCTATTCCATTCCCTACTTTTAACCTATTCCACTCCTAAAGGCCATCTTACCGCTGGTTTTAGGGTGAGATGGTTTTAGGCCTCAAGGTGGATGGTCCAAATGACTACGTCAAAAATGCTAAAAAACCACGGCCATTTTTCCCTTTTTGCCACATATATGACTAGCAATTGCCACGAACCCATGGAAAATTTAAAAATTACCACAACCATTACATGTGGATAACAATAAAATAAAACCACGCACGCAGGCAGTTGTTAGTGAGAGAAATATTGTCCTACTTACGTGTCTTACTATTATGAAAAAGACTAAACAAACAATTGTATAGCTTTTATTATCTGTTATGTAGTTAATTTGGGAGCTGAAAAAGACTAAAGTGGGCATATTTTTTACATGTTATGGAAAAATCTTGACTAATATCAAAAAATAAATATCAAATATGAGAAACAATGTATTGACTTACTTTCCCTAAATTGACTTGCTTTCCCTTCATTAGCTAGGGAGAAATAATGTTCCACACAATTTCTACAAAACTTGTCACACCCCATTATCAGAAATATGAATTACCTCTCCTAAATTGAAGTGATTACTGCCAAGGCCCAAATACACCCAATCAAGATGATTCAGCATATTCAATTTATAGGCAGCAGTCACATATACACTATATGACGGGGGAAATGACACAGGAAACAAAACAGAGAAAAGAAAAGGAGAGGGCAGAGGAGGTGGAGGGAGAAGAAGAAGAGAAAGAAAAACGAAGAAGAAGCACCTGCAGCCGAGAGAGGAGACGGCTTCGACAATCAATGGGTCGAGCTCTGGCAGTCGATCGACGAGATAAGGCAGAGCAGTGAAAAGGGTTTCCTAACAGAAAAAATAGAAAGGGAGATGGAAGATGGAGATTGGTGTGAGAGAGAGACGTGAAGAGAAATTCTTTTCCAGAGAGCTTTGAGAAACAATCGAGAGAGAGGAAGAGAGGAAGGGAAGAGTCCAGTTCCTTCGTGTAAGTGGGCCTACGCAGTGGTGTCTGAAAATCTACCCTTCATTTGGCACACATGCAGCTAAGTGGGCCTCAGAAGGGATGCAGATGAGAGGAACCAGGAGGAAGATAAGGGACCTCCATTTGGCACGTGTATGGGGTATAGAGTCGACGACAAACTTCTGCTTTTATTATATGGTAAGGATCAGAAAATCAATTTACAAATTCCAAAAACCAAATTAAACCTTACACGGTTTCAGAACAGAGTGTGACAATATAATAGAATAATCATTTAATAAAACTCAAACTTCAATTCCATGTAAACAGACAATATCTTACAACAAAACAAAGCACAGTAAAATTAAAAAAATGCAAAACCCCAGCATTATACAATCTAAAGAGACATCTAGTGGCTAAGTTAGTTGTCCCATACCGTTTCCAGCGTTAACTTGAGCGAAGGACCAACAGCGCCTTTGCCAGAAAGCAACCAAGCTAGATCTCGTTGTCACCATCTCATAGGAATCTATGCTTCAAAGAACTGCAAATAGAAACAGGGGGATCAACCATTTGTTTCTTCCATTTAATCGTTGACACCACCTGCCATTAAGTAGTAAGGAAAAGGCAACAAAATGCATTGTGAACGCCTCAAATGAGAATCCCAATTTGTTAGATTAATCAAAATTCATGTGCCTAACCCAGTCAATTATCTATCTCGCACAAGTAAAAAAAAGTACACTTTCCAACGTCGCTAAATCTTCTTATAAGCTCATTTACAAGCAACTCATTTTTGTAGTTCAATTACAGGAAATCAAAGTCAAAGTAAATTAAGATTTTCACCAAACTAACTACAGTAAGAGTTCCAAGATTCCAACAAGTTACCAGAAACAGTAGAGAGATCTAGAATTGCATTTACTACTCGAAAATCCAATAGGCAATGTTTTAATAAGAAGAATATCCAAGCCATACTAACCTCTGCAATCTAGGCAAAACATTCTCTAGATACTAGTTTCTTGAAGCACGCACAGGTGCTGTTTTAGTTGCCCGAATGGCCAGTGGTGGCATAATTCTCTCTCGTGCTCCATGCTCAATAATCCATATAAATCCATATAAGTGTCAGAATCCTCAGCCTTGCACTCAAAAACACATAATACACAGCTTAGGCCAACTATACCAATTCAGTAATCATTGAAAAATGCTCAATGACATTCCAACATAGGTTGCCAACATACACATGGATTGAAGCAAACAAACAAGAGTCCAATGGAAATAAAAACACTGACATAAAACATTGACGTTTGTTATTTGTGGTAAATACAAAGTCAATTGAACACAAACATGGCCCATCAATTACTAAAATAAATGACATTCCAACATAGATTGCCAACATACACATGGATTGAAGCAAACAACATTGACTGCTTAAATAAAATTCAATGAAATCAAGTTATCCTAAATAACCTAAAAATACAAAAGACGACTAATGCACAAAAAAAAGAATTAAAAAACTAAAGAAATCAAAGAAACTCTCCAAAAAATTTTTTATAAACATTGGATGCTCTCGATTCTCGGAATAGTCAAAGTAAAGAAAAATTCAAAATACGGTTCACCAATCTCATCTTTGGAAAGAAATTTTCAAAATCATGCTAAATATGACCTTGCACAATGAGAAAGTACATATACATCAAAAAATAACTGTTAAACGCTCCGCTAGAACCCCCGTGAAAACGACTCAATCAAATAATCCGGTCCACCTAGACTTAGCAAAAACAAAAAAAGATGGCTTTCGTACTATTGTTTTTCAAAAGACCATGAAACTCCAGCGACAAGCTTCTCTCTTTCTTCTTTTTTCTTTTCTCTTGATTTTTTTTTCCTTTTCAACGGTCCCCAACAATAGGCAGCCCTTTTCATGTACCCGAATTAAGGGTGTACCCAAATTAAGGCAACCATGATGGCTTTCGCACTATTGTTTTTCAAAATGCCGTGATTTTTTTTTCCTTTTCAACGGTCCCCAACAATAGGCAGCCCTTTTCATGTACCCGAATTAAGGGTGTACCCAAATTAAGGCAACCATGATGGCTTTCGTACTATTGTTTTTCAAAAGGCCGAGATTTTTTTTTCCTTTTCAACGATCCCCAACAATAGGCAGCCCTTTTCATGTACCCGAATTAAGGCAACTATGATGGCTTTCGCACTATTGTTTTTCAAAAGGCCGTGATTTTTTTTTCCCTTTCAACGGTCTTCAACAGTAGGCAGCCCTTTTCATGTACCTGAATTAAGGCAACCATGATGGCTTTCGCACCATTGTATTTTAAAAGGCCGTGAAAATTTTTTTCCTTTTCACCCCAACAATAGGCAGCCATTTTCATGTATCCAAATTAAGGGAGTACCCAAATTAAGGCAACCATGATAGCTTTCGCGCTATTGTTTTTCAAAAGGCCGTGATTTTATTTTTTTTTCCTTTTCAACAGTCCCCAACAATAGGCAGCCCTTTTCAGGTACCCAAATTAAGGCAACCATGATGGCTTTCGCACCACTGTATTTTAAAAGGCTGTGAAATTTTTTTCCCTTTTCAACGATCCCCAAGGGCAGCCCTTTTCATGTACCCGAATTAAGGGTATACCCAAATTAAGGCAACCATGATGGCTTTCGCACTATTGTTTTTCAGAAGGCCGTAATGTTTTTTCCTTTTCAACGGTCCCCAACAATAGGCAGCCATTTTCATGTACCCAAATTAAGGCAACCGTGATGGCTTTCGCACCATTGTTTTTTAAAAGGCCGTGAAATTTCTTTTCCTTTTCAACAGTCCCCAACAATAGGCAGCCCTTTTCATGTACCCGAATTAAGGGTGTACCCGAATTAAGGCAACCATGATGGCTTTCGCACCATTGTTTTTCAAAAGGCCGTGATTTTTTTTTCCTTTCAACAGTCCCCAACAATAGGCAGCCCTTTTCAAGTACCCGAATTAAGGGTGTACCCAAATTAAAGCAACAATGATGGCTTTCGCACTATTGTTTTTCAAAAGGCCGTGATTTTTTTTTCCTTTTCAACGGTCCCCAACAATAGGCAGCCCTTTTCATGTACCCGAATTAAGGCAACCATGATGGCTTTCACACTATTGTTTTTTAAAAGGCCATGAAATTTTTTTTCCTTTTCAACGGTCCCCAACAATAGGCAGCCCTTTTCACATACCCGAATTAAGGCAAACATGATGGCTTTCGCCCTATTGTTTTTTAAAAGTCAGCGAGTTTTTTTTTCCTTTTCATCGGTCCCCAACAATAAGCAACCCTTTCCATGTACCCGAAAATTAAGGGTGTACCCAAATTAAGGCAAACATGATGGCTTTCGCACTATTGTTTTTCAAAAGACCGTGAAATTTTAGCGACATGCTTCTCTCCTTTTTTCTTTTCTTTTGATTTTTTCTTCCTTTTCAACGGTCCCCAACAATAGGCAACCCTTTTCATGTACCCAAATTAAGGCAGCCATGATGGTTTTCGCACTATTGTTTTTCAAAAGGCTGTGAACTTTCAGCGACAAGCTTCTCTCTTTTTTCTTTTCTCTTGATTTTTTTTCCTTTTCAACGGTCCCCAACAATAGGCAACCATTTTCATATACCTGACTTAATTCACTAATTTGTGGAAAATTCCACCCAGATGAACCAGGAAACCTATAAAACTAAGGTTTGGTTTTCCTTCATATATTCAATCAAGTCGTAAAAAGAATGGAAATCATAATTTCACATTTAAAGGTTTTAAAAATGAATACGAACTATGTAATGTGAAAGGATCAAAATTTAGCACTTTTTCAAAAAGATTTCCGCAAATAAAAACTCTCTTTTGTCTAAATTTTGAGAATTCTAAAATCCAAGCCATCTTCCGTTCATTGAAAATTCACTCAAAAATTCTCTCTTCAAAAAAATCTAAAAAGCCAAAGAAAAACAGCAAAAATTCTGAAAAGAAATTTGAAAACTTCCTAAATATAGAAAATAAAGCAAAAAGTGTGAAAAATTTTGTCTAAAAATAGACAAGTGTGCATGTCCCCACCCCCTCATCCTCATGTTATGCATGCAATGCAAAAGAATATAAAAAAGAGGAATAAAAGTACAGGAGGGTAAAGTGAAGACATCGGAGAATGTGAAGCTTTTTCGAACCTTGTCAATGGTTAGATAAAACCCACAAAAACAAACAAAAAGAAACAAAAATTACCCTACTGGCAACACAACTTGGAATCCACCCGGATCCCAGAAAAAATTTAGTTGGATGCCCATTGTTACGAAGCTTTGCTAGTTATTTGCCATGCCCATAGCTGTCCAAACTGTGCAATTACCCAATTAAATTAAATAATTCAACTTGAATTGCGATTTTTTTCTCAAATGGTGATATTTGCATTAAGTAGAGAGATGATGTACATCAAAGGGCATAGAAGCTCAACATCAAAAGGACAAAATTACAACAGTACTATCGATCTGGTCTAAAAAGAAGATTCATACTTGAGAGATTTCAGGTTAGGTCCTCTAAGTAACTGGGAAATGAAGGGTTGGTTGGTCATTCAACCTCATTACAGATGTTATGGTACCTCATGTCTTCAGTCAATTTCTGGTTTTTGCATAATAAAAACAAAGATAATATAAATAATAACTTGAAAAATGAAAACAACACTCCATAATGAGAAACAATGATCCGTCACAAAATAATGTTCACACAAGACCCTATAGCAAGCATAATTCTCAATAACCTTATAGAATTGCCATTCAAGATATTAACTTAATAGACCATCAAAGAAAAGGCATGCTACAAGTGAAACGGCTAGAGAACAAAGAGTAGTCCATAAATCAAAGGGATCTTGGATATTCAAAGACATTAAGTACAATAGGAGCACATTCGATACTAGAACGTCAGTACCGTGAGGGAGAACATCAAAATGAAGCCCAATCAAACAATAACCCACCAAGCGCCGGGCAGACATTTGGGAGCATGCATAGGCAGTCATTAAATGAGACATGGCAGTAAAAAAGTGCTTGGATCAGAAATTTTTAAGAAAAAAAAAAAAAAAAAAACCCAGGTAGGATCACAAAAGTTGTCCAAATGAAGGCATTATTTCACCAACGTTTTCTACTATGCGTCAATCATATAAAATCAATGTGAACTATATGTCTTTTATTTTAGAATGTTTTAAAGCTAACAAATGAAGATAAACATCCTCCGTAGACAAATGGCATGAGGAGACACCTATTGTAGAGTTCCCTCCAACATCTAGTTTGCCATTCACTCATCCGTCAAGTATGTTACAAAGGAAACAAAAGAAAAAAAGTATCACACAGCTCAAGGTAGTTTTTTAAAATCATTGAAGCCTTACCCCTACCAAGTACGAACAATAGCAACACTACTTCCAGCTGATATAACATAAGAAATTCCATTTAGTATCTTTCGCTCTGTTAGGTATCTGAAATAAGAAAAGAAACAAAAGAAATTGTGCTCACAAATCAATAAAACTCGAAACAGCGAAAGAAATGGGAATGGAAGTATAACAAAAGCCTGAAATGAAGCCAAGAAAAAATCACACTAAAGCCTTTTAATTTAAAAAAGATGCCCAAAATATAATGTTCCACCAATATAAGATGAACTTTAGCAATAAAACATAAAGCATCTAAACCAAAATAACAAACGCTTTTTAAAAGAATCATATTAGAAAATTTTAAAGATGTGAATGAACATAAAGATGTTGAAAGTAACAACAAAAGAAATTAAGAAAATAGAAATTGTTGAACACCAAAATACCGGTAAGGAGAACTGATGTAGCAGTTACTCTATAGAATAGCCCGGCAACATACACAAATCTTAGGTTTATATTACTATGATCTAGTCTCCTAAAAATCAAAAGCACATAAACGGCAGTAAGCTGAGACAAACAAATAAAAACAAAAAAAAAAAAAAAAAGGACCCTGCAACACCATTGGAAAATGCCCAACCACTAGGCCACAGGTTCTAGTTAAGCTACCAGTTAAAAAGAAGATATGATGATCCCAACCATGAACGTTTTCCACCTATGCACGCTATGATGATTCCAAGTTCTGTTCCTAACCGCAAAGTTGTGAAATGCGTGTTCTTCATTAGTTTTATTCCAATCAAAGATAATTTTAGAGCAAAAAAAAAAAAAAAAGAAAGAAAGTAAAAGACACTTGCCGTTAAAGTGCTACTATCAATAGTCCATACATATTACATGAAGTGCCCTCACTTAATACACTAACAGGGGAAGAGGAAAACAAATACAAATGTGCTCCTAATGTACATCACCCTTTCCAATCCAAGTATCAAAGTGCCTTGAATTTGGTACTTAGGCAGGCACTCCTATGCTTCCCCTTTTTTTTTTTTTTTTTTTTTTTTTGAATGGTTACTTTCATTAAAAAAACAAGACAGAACAAGAGATGGGAACAAATTCCTACACTTGTTGCTATGAGATTTTAATAAAAAATGCATTTAGTAAATTTAAGTGAAACCAACATCAGAATGTATTAAGTAAATTTATGTCAAAGACATCCAGTCTGAACCAAGCTCGATAAAAATCAAAGAGCAAAGGCATTCACTAATAGATATGTCATGTCACTACTATTATAATGGTCCAAGTTAAGATTTTCCTTCATTCACGAAAAGGTATATGATTGCAAGATCATGAAATAAATAAAACCAACTTATGTTTACAACCTACCCCAACATGTGCATGAGATTAGATAGGAATTGTAGTCTAAAATACCCTAATGCAATCTATTTACTAACCAGAATAACCTTTTGTATTGGCAGTGCCACTGTTGCACTGAATAACTATCATTGGCATTATATTTTTTTTCACTTTCATCAGTATAATTCATGAAAATAAGGGAACTAAGGAAATAGTGTTCTTTTTGGGTCTCAGCATGTAGAGTTGTTAAGTAGGAATCATGGAGCTGTATAGGAAATATCTGAATCAGGAATGCCATTTCAAAACACATCTGAATCAACTTCTTTAATTTGAAACCCAAGTCCTAACAATTTTTTCACGCTGAATTTCAACATCACTTTTGGTCATCATAGGGTTGCAACTAACGTATCAATACAATATATACAATATGATGTTCCAAAATAAAATTTTCCAAAATCCTCCCCAAAGAAACTCAATCTGTCAAATCCCACAACAAAATCTTGACAAGGGGAGACATTAATACACCTAGACAAATTTCAAGATCTAAGATATTTCAAGATCTAAGATTCACGTAACCATATTCTTAGAAAAGAGTAGATTAAACCAAGTCTTTCAGAAGACCGGGAGAGAGAGATGAGAGAGATATGAATACGAATGATTCCATTCACAGATGTACTAACTACTAAGCATTGATTCACGAATCTTTACCCAAAAAACCCAAAACTGCATACAAAAATCGAAATACGTAAGCATTGATTCACTAATCTATACCTAAAAAACCCATATTTGCATACAGAAACAGAGATATACATATAATATACAACATCTTAAAATAAAAATACAATCATCAGAAGTTGAATATGCATTTATATATCTCCTTAATCCCCCCAAAATACTAAACTCTAACCAACCACTTTCTGCAAAGAAATCTGGTTTATTCCACGCAATCCCAACAGAACCAAAATTCTCCCAAGTCCCACTCTATCATAGTAGAACTAAGATCCTCTAGCACTGGGTCTAAAATTCATTGATTTTCATCAAACCAGATGTAATAAAGCAAAAGAAGAATGATACATATCCCAAAATGAGCATATAACAGAGTTGTTGCACGCGATTATTACACTTGTGTGTATTTGAAAAGCACTACCCTATAGGCAGTGCACACAAGTATAGATGCTGATGTGAATTTTTTACGAGGACTAAACGTTGTCTAATTAGGTGCATTAAAGATTAAAAATGGCTTTAAAAAATACTGGGATAATGGTTATTGCAAGCCATGAACCTCATAATGAAATCGTGGATCAACTGTACTCTGTTTGCAACATCTTTTATCATCATCAGCAAAAGTATATCACACATCATCATCTGAAGCATGTATATCAACTAATATTTAGTAGTGGGTGATTGAGGGAAAATATCGTCATATAAACACCCCATATAGGGATGTTAATTTGTGTGCAGCATATGATGAAAATGGGATTAACCAAAATGAAAAGGAACTAACTCAATAGTAGCCTCTATATCTTATTCACAGTCATGTATACTGTCAATGACAAGACGATGGGACTGGTTGAAGACAAAATGCAGAACCACATCAGAAGCATGTACAACACATTGCCCTGATACATAAGTAATTTTTTTATGTAACTTAATATACCAATCTCATATTATTGTTGTTTAAAGGAAAAACACAGAGGAGAAAAAATAGTGATGTGTTTTACAGTATTTCTAACAAGCTTTGCAACAAACATTTGAAATGCATGTAAAGATGAAACATTACAGTATCTACTCTAGACATCATCGATTAGCGATTGCTATAACGCTCCATCGCCATACATTTGACAAGCAGTTGAAATAAATACGTAACGGAATAGAAAATTGATAGGGTATTTGCAAAGACAGAAAGAGTTGTTTGAAGTAACAGACCCATGAGACCCAAATCTGAAAACAATTCCTCCCCATCTATGAAACAATACTCAGAATGTGCATCATAGACACATAAACTGAAGAAATAGGATAAAAAATTAATGAGGAATAGAATAATCAAAGTACACCAGATAAAATCATAGTCAAAACGTACGTTCTCAATGAGTGAGAATGTGAGTGTTGAGTCACATTGAAGTAGTGGGAGTGGACCTAACCACTTTAAGAAGCAGGCGTATAATTTATAGTCAAAATCGTCCATAGTGGCCAAAATGCCTTAAAAAAACCTCATAGCTTAATATAGTTGTTATGGTCAAAATGAGATAGAGCATTCAATTTAAACACCAACTCTTTGCTAAGATTTTCCAACAGGGATGCATAGATCAAAGCACCCAATTAAAACAACTACTATTTCTTTTTCCACCGAATGATTGGATCTTGTTCTGGATTCCCGCAACAATTCAGAACATTTCTCAACTGGTGTTTAGGCATAGTTGGTCAAGGCAAGGAGCACAGCAGCTACCTGTTACAGATAACTCAGATTATCCAAACGAGTAGACGCTGATTTACATGTAATTAATTTAAGTGCACCTTTCTAACATTGCCACCACAAAAGATAGGTTGAAACTTTCCGATTGATAAATTGGTCATTGTATCTGTGAAACATCACCAATATAATCCAGCGTAATAGCTCTGCAAGGGATGCATGCCGAAGACGCAATAATATCTAACCAAACTCCGCAAATGATATACATTAAAAAAAAAAGAAAAAACCTAAGACATCCCCAAATCTCCCCATCATCGATTAATCAAGAAACACAAAAGAACTGCCCACCAACATCCACCAAAACCCTGTATTCCACTCCAACAACAAAACGAGGAGAGAAAAATTAAAAACAGAATCAAAGATCACAGACTTAACAAAACTTCCAAAAAAAGATCTAACACAATATTGCCTAATATAGTCCTAATTAAAAGAGATCAAGAACAAACCCTAGAAAAAAGAATCTCAAATCTAATTTCGGCAAAAACCCATGATAATCATAAACCAAGAAACACAAATATACCCAGCAACGTCCACCAAAAATCTAAGTTCCATTCAACTACAAAAAAACCCATTGAGAAAACCTAGAAACAGACTGAAAAATTACGAACCCTACCTATTAAACACTCGCCCAACACTTCTTTCTACAGACCCAGGTTAAGAGATTAGATACAAACCTTAAAAAAGCAAAAACCCAATCTAATTCCACAAACAATAACTCACCATCGTCAACACAAAAACAGCCACCGAAACCCTAAATTCAATTATAGTAACAAATTAACCAAACCGAGAACACCCCAGAAAAAGAAATCAAAGATTAGGTACAAATCCTTTAAAAATAAGAAATAAAAAAAAAACCCAATCTTGTTTCGAATTTTAACAACAACCCATCATCATCACAAATCAAGAAACACAAGCAATGCACCAAAAACCGTCAAATTCAATCAAACCAACACCACCCCAGAATCATAAACCAAATAAAAAGGGGATCCATTACCAGGATGAGAAGCACGGCCTGATCGCCCTTGACGAACTCCGCATCCTAGGCCCTCACCAATCATCGGCGTCCAGTGACGTTGGCGCAATCGTCTTCGATCACGTGCTTAATGGTTTGTAACTGCAGAGCGACCACCTCATCGACACGTCGAGTGACTCACTGTCCGCGCTGTTCAGAGTAATCTTCTTCGTGGAAGGCATGGAAGGAGTCAAAGAGAGAGAGATCGGTGGAGAGAAGAAGAAGAAAGTCGGAAACCCTAAATTAAGGGATCTGTGGACCGTATTCTGTATGGTTAGGATTTGGGACGCTTGAAATTTCTCCTTTGGGCTGGATTATGTTGTGGGAATTCATCCGTTGCAATGAAAACCTATTGTGGAAAGATGAACGAACAGAGGAGAAAAGAATGGGTTTCCCAGAATTCCACGTTCCTTAACGCCCAAGAACGTCTGGATTGGTGGGGCCCAGGGTCCACCCGATATAAGATAAGGGCCATCCATCGGACTGAGCCCTGATGGGCGACCAGGGTGCCTAAGGACTGTTCCTTTCAAGGGATCCTAGGATCAAATGTAAGTTATGGTATCAGAAATGGAAATCTATCTTAAACCACTAATTTAAGTATGAGATTAGAAATTTAAGTGATCGAGGCACACATCTACCTTAGAAGGATTTTGGTAGGATCCCTCAGGTGGGTAGTGTGATATATTGTAATCGACTCAATAAATTATGAATTGAAGCTCCCTGAGGATTAATCCACTTATTAATTATATTAATGGGATTAATATGAAACAAGAATTATAATTTATTCTTATATGGCTAATGCCACAAACTGGTACCAATTTTGAATCAAAGTAGGGCGTTGATGAATTCCTGACTTATGTGGGACTGGTCATATATTAAAATGAATATCATTGCAATTTCCGTTAATATATATTAAAGACGTATACATCGATTTCGAAATTGGAGTCTGATTTCGCAACCGATTGCAAAATCGGACTCTAATCTCAAATCAATTTGAGAAATTGGATCCCAAATCAATTTCAAGAAATAAAGCTCTATCAATCAATTTGAGAAATTGGATCTCAAATCAATTATATAAAATGAAGCGAACAGGATTCAATTGTCAATTTCTTGCAAGTTTCAAATTTGGTTTTGACCTCATCCAATCTTGATTGATTGTGTACTAAACTCAGCCATTAATACACCTGCTCCTAATATCAGCCATCAATAGATCAAACTGTTATGTTTTCGTTGGTTTAAAGAACAATGAATAAACCAAATGCCCAAAGGCTCTTCCTCTTCACCTTCCCTCCCCATTCCGATCTAACAGCCCTCCCATCAACGTCACTTTCTCAACTTTCGTTTTTCGCTGCATCTTCCCTCTCCCTCCCATAAAAATGCCTACTTCTCTCATCAATTCCTATCATTCAACCCACTTTGAAATAAAAAATCCTCACCCACGATGCATCACTCATTCTATCATCTCCACTGCCCCATCTCTTTCCCATCTCCTATGGTCATGTCCATAAACGCCTCTATCTCTTGCGATGCTCGCTATCTCTGCGTTTGATCTCCTTGTCACTGTACGTATTTTTTTTCATTTATATTTTTCACAGTTGTAATGGTGCATCTAACGTGTTAGCTAAATTGCCCCCTTTTTCCCCTTGAATTTGAGTTCAAAGATCCATATTAGGATCACCACTTCAGCTGTATCAAGCTAGTTGTTCTTCATGCTTGCCACCTAACATATGGCTTGGAAGTGAATGACGGGTGACTGACAAAATATAATTATGCATTTCTATTCTCAATGTCATTCCCGTCTTTATTCAAAGTGGTTAATGGGATTATGTTCTTTGATATTTTTTTCTTCTTTTCCTTTTCAACCTTATACCTTGTGTGCAATGGTTGGCTCTAACAGAAGTTGGAGAATGTCAATATTTTATCATTATTCATGAAGAATTATTTAAGTTTTGATTCAACAATGCGTGACCTCCATCACCTTATCTTGGAGATCCCCATTTGACTTGATGTGACATAAAGAGCACCGACATCATACGCTAAATATATAAAAATAACAAAAAATTGAGATAGGGAGTGTTGGGGCATTACTTTTCTTGGTTCCCTTTTGTCCAGAAAGCTAACTAACCTATTTGTCTTGCCCCAGATAACCTTCTTAATGGTGGGATTTCTATTGAAGGTAAGAAAAGCTCCAAATTCACATTTCAAATTCCTTTTAATCTTTAAGCTACAAGGAGGAAGGAAAAATCTCAATGCCTATCCACTGTAACTTTGAACCAGAGACTAGACCACGCCAACACAGCTCTCTTGCTACGAACCAAATTCCATTAACTCTTTGTCAGTGAATTCGAAAAATAGATGATAGTAGGACCTATATTCTTTGACAGTGAAGCTGATGGCTAGCCATCTTCTTCGCATAGATTTCTTGGAATCTAAATGAATTTGAGAACATGATATGGGTGAGGGAATTAATTGTAAGTCCTTACCTCTTCTTTCTGAGCTGCCTCAACCATTTTTTTGGCATAGATTTCTTGGAATCTGAATAGATTTGAGAACATGATATGAGTGTTGCCTACTATTTACATTAGTTATTTCAGAATTAGAACCTATTTTATTAGCGGTTAAGTTAGTACAGCATAAGTAATCTCTATGAGCTAATTGATATTTACATAAAAAAGCAAATCATGCCATAAAGAATTTGGCTTAAAAAACAGAATACTTGTACGTTAAAGATGTCTTTTTTTTTATATATAACTTGGGTAGAATAATGTGTATTTGTGGAGAACCATACTTTGCATAAAATATTATTTATTTTTATCTCATTTAACACACTAATGGTAAATAGACATGCATTGTCCTCATTGTCTTCCAGCACTGATATTCTTCTTTTTCTGCACAAGAAGCACCGGTAAGTTCACATGTTGTATCTAACCATGCATATACTTTGGTGAAATATTAGTCTTGGTAAGTATTGTTTTATTTTTTGGGTAGTTTTGAGTTGTTATTGATGGAAAAGTTTGGGAATCGAATAAAGAAAAGGATGAGCTGTTAGCAATGACTGAGGATCATGATTTGATTATTGTATATTTTTCTACACTGTGAACACTGGAAAATCAATTTAGTGTGAACTTGAAAATTTTAATGTGACTTTGTATGAGTGGGATGAAACTCCAATGGTAGGTAAAGCTGGTGAGGGCAAAGGCTATGTTTGTAGGTGAATTGTCAATCAGAATGTATGGTTTTAGTAAAGCAATTTGGAAACTATTTGCTAAATAATTATATGTTGTCAAAATTCTACGTAGTCATGATTTCTTTCTCATGCTGATTGATCCACACAATAGGGTTTTACTGAAGACTGGTATGCAAGGTAAGAATTTGGGTTATATTATATTATATACACATCATCATTCTTTTGTAAGCATACATGTAGATGGCCCAAATTTATTTGAAAGAAAGTCCATGGTTCGAGTGGCACGGTGAAAGGTGCTCATGATTGCAACCTTGAGGTTATGAAGTTCATGTTATCAATCAAGTGAGAATAAAATCCCCTGCACTGCTGTAATTTTTTTTTTTTTTTTTGGATTTTTTGTGCATCTTGAAATCCTAATTATGCTATCTCCTGATGGATGAAATCAGATTGTGATTTTAAAGTTGTTCTATTCTTTTAATACTTTTTGACAATTTATTTATATTAACTTGCAATCGTTGATGGTGACTGTGCAAAATCTTTTGGTCGAGTGTTGTGTATGTGAAAATACAATACTGAGTTTATATGTAATTTTAACAACTTCCTTTTTATTATCTACTCCAGCTTTAGTTACTTCTTAATGCATGTATCCATGTGATTTTGACATGTTGAGTTTATTTTGTGCATATATGAAGAGGTGGTATTCAGTATGTGCTTTTGTCGATTGGAAAAGAGCTGTCATCATTTTTACTAATAGTTTTCCTTTAAAGCAATGTTTTTTATTTAATGTTTGTGACCCTTTTATCTTTCTTTCTTTTTCTATTGATATGAATTTCAAAATGTTGAAGCAATAAGTAATTTCATGATAGACTCTCCTCAAATTTGACTTCAGAAAATGCACCTTGAATTTGTATGTTACTCCATGGTTGGAAAGTTATCGACATTGTACTGTATTTTCAATGTCTGAAATATTTTCTTACTTGAAATTTAAATTATTTCCAATTGTTTTTCAAATATCTTTGATATTGTACTATGTTTTCCTTTCACAATTTAAACATTCAAATAGACTAATTGTGCACCAAGACATGGTTACAACCTTATGTACCGATGACCTCAATAAGTTCCATTGTTCTATTGTAGAGTTAAAATATATAGATCCTTAAGTTTTTCCGGTCTCTTCTATCTATCTTGTATGATTGTCTCTTCTATCTATCTTTTATGATTGTATGAGAACTGTACAATTGCCATGACATAGAATAGGCTGTCATATATGATGCACTGCACATATCGTATCTTTCAGTGGTGGATACACTATGAATTGCTTTTCCTTGGCCAACCAAAGCATCACACTGAGATTGTCACAAACTTAGGTAATGGTAGAGAATTATAATGTGGAATTGAATTTAGATTTGAGCAACACACCTTTTTTTATTGTATTCTTTCATGTGTGTAACCTTACTTGGCCTAGGGGTAGCTCAGTTTGCCTAGGACCACGGTTTGCATGCAGAGGTTGAGGGTTTAAAACTGCACTACAACACTGGGGCTACAGGAGATTTACCGGGCTCCCCCTGGTCCCGTAGGGATTAAGTTTGGCCTAAATGACAAGGACACCCTCCGTTATGAGAAAAACTTTACTCCATTTTTTTCTCTTTTATATTTTGATATATAGAATTTTAAAAATAATGAATAATATGTTCGTTTTTCTTTTAGATTTTTTTTTCTAATAGTATATATATAAATTATATTAATTTTTGGGGCCCGAGCTTAGCACGGGCCTTTATTGCTAGTTTCAAGAGATAAGCTCTATCAATCAAATCAATTCAAGTGACACTCAAATCGATTTGAGAAATTGGATCTCAAATCAATTTCAAGAAATAAGCTCTATCAATCAATTTGAGAAATTGGATCTCAAATCAATTTCAAGAGAAAATCTCTATCAATGAAATCAATTCAAGTGACTTATCCAACTCAACCCAAACTCTCAAGTTTATCCACCTCAGACCCAAACTCTCAAGAACTCTCCTACGTATCCACATCAAACCCAAACTCTCAAGTCTATAAGCTTTTCCTTCTCGCCCGGAATTATCCTTCTACACAATCATCATTCTCTTCTCTGTCTTCGCTTCATCACTACAAGAAGCCTCCAAATCCATTAGGTATGTCCCCATATTCTCATTCTTTTTAATGGGTTTTTGTCATATCTTGTAATGATATCCAGATTTTTTTTTTCTTATGTTCTTTGTGTATAATATATGATGAATATGGATTTATTTATTCTCGGGTGGGGTTTGGGGGTATTTTTTGATTGAGAGTGAGATGGGATAAAAACGTGCCTTCTCCTTCTTCTTGTTTGTCTGCTTCCTCATCAATTGAGAGATTGAGAAGAGAAAAAAAGGAGAAAAGAGAGAGTGGATCGAACCGATGGGGCTCATGTCATTTGTAGGCAGAGTTTTTCTTGTATCCATTTTCCTCTTCACCGCTTGCAAGAGTAAGATCTTCTCATTCTTCTCTTCTCACCAATCCATCCATCCATGTATTTATTTATCTATATGTTGCTTTTTTCTGATTTTTTTGGTTTTCTTCATTACCCTTTTCTTCATCTAATCCTTTTTATTCAATGATCCTTCTTCCTTTTACATTGTTGATCTGATGGGTCCAAACACATTTCCTGATTGGAACATTGTAGCCTTTGATGTGGGTTGAGAGGGAGAGAGAGGAATACAACAATGCCAATGTCTTCAGCTAATCTTATTTCCTTGGAGACATCTGAGGCATGTTCTGTTGAATGCAGGACCCATCAGATCAATGGTCTGGAATGGATCACCAATCATGGGCACACTTGCCTTTGCATAGGTTCATGTTCAGGGCTCAGTAAAATCCCTACAACTATTTTGTTCCTCCAAATAAGAGTCTTGATTGGAGAATTTTTCTTTCTCCTTTCTGTCTAGGGACACCCAAACCCCCCATCTTGTTTCCTCCATCTTTTTTATTTATAAAACCTATTTTGTTGTACATTTAGATAAGTTAAGTTGAATTCTGGAATTTGGGAGAAAATAGATTGTTTATAATGAGTTGGAGGCACACACCCCAATCCCCCTTCTTGTTTCCTCCATTGTTTTTATTTATAAAACCCATCTTGTTATGCATTTGGATAAGTTAAGTTGAATTCTGGAATTTGGGAGAAAATTGATTGTTTATAATGAGTTGGAGGCACACACCCCAACCCCCCTTCTTGTTTCCTCCATCGTTTTTATTTATAAAACCTATCTTGTTATGCATTTGGATAAGTTAAGTCTAATTCTGGAATTTGGGATAAAATTGATTGTTTATGATGAGTTGGAGGTGTTAAAGTGTAAACTTGTATGATATTTGGCCCAACCCACTTGTATGATATTAGGCCCAGCCCAAGTGTAAATTGGAGATCTAGTCAAAATGTGTACAACAAGATAGATTGTGTATAGCTCGATAGATTAATTATTTTTCCATTCTTAGAGATCTAATTGATCTAATTAGGTTTTAATTCCTTGATTTGTAGCCTAATCTTAGGCATTGTAAAGTCTATTTAAAGAACAGAAATCCAAGATGAGAGATCATCGAATGTGAGAATATCACAGAACTCTATCTCTCTCTCTTTCTAGCATAATGTTCTGAATGTCATGGAATGTCATGATATTAGAGCTCGAGTCCTAGGAGATCTTCTTCCTTCTTCATTCTGAGAGACTTCTAAAGCTTCGGTTCTTCTCTTCTCTCTGCGTGGGATATCTCTGATCAATGTGGCCCACCTTTGATCAAACCACTTGTAGCCAACAATCTACATGATGATGATCGACTGTTCTTCAAAGGATTTTTGAAGATTTTTCTGGATTTTTATAACACCTTTTGAGATTGTTTCTAGCCACTTCTTCCTCTAGCGATTTTGGTCAAATAGATTTCATCACAGCCGTCCAGATTGGTGGATCTTCATCCACTCCTTATCAAGTTTTGGCCTGGGGGACGAACTTTTGAACTCCTTCCAGATATTACTACCTGATCTTTGCTTAGATCAGTTTGTGGGACCTTTTTTTCAAATCGATGTTCTACATTCCAGATCGTCAGGCTCTGTTTTAGCACAACATTGCACTGTTGTGCTGCTGTCTTCTATCTCTGCTTCATCCACTGATCTATAAGCTCATCCTCGTCCTCTTCCAAGGTCTGGAAACACTCAGACCCACTTCAGATCATCACTGATCATCCTGATCATCACAGATCTTCTCTGATCAAGGCGTGGCCCACCTGTGATCAACATCACCAACATATGCGGATTCCTCCATCTTGGTCGACCAGCATTGCTGGTATTTATGGACATTTTTCAGGAATTTTTCTCCCATCAGAGGTTGGTTTTCCAGCAACATTTGTGATACTTCTATTTCTTGCCTCTGATTTCATCACGGCCGTCCAAATTCTTGGATTTTGATCTGTTTTGAGTGAGACTTTGGCCTGGAGTTGCGAAAATACCTTCTCCTTCCATCCCCACTCCCTGATCTGATCACCGATCATCACTTGGAGCACCCGTGGAAATTGTTTCACTGTCGACCATTGACTTTTTTTCCATATCTCTGCTTTAATCGTTATGGAGCAAGGAGATATTAAGTTGATCAAGTTTAATGGTAAAAACTATACCACTTGGGCTTTTCAATTTCAAATTTAGCTTAAGGGTAAAGAACTCTGGGGACATCTTGATGATTCAGATCCCAAACCTATTGATGACCAGCTCCTAACTCAATGGGAGGTTAAAGATTGGCAGATCATGACCCGGATATTGGGGGTCCGTCGATGCACAATTTATCCTGAACCTTCGTCCACACAAGACTGCCAAAGAAATGTGGCTTTATTTAATGAAGATATATTTGCAAGAAAATTCTGCTCGTAGGTTTCATTTAGAACATGAAATCTTGCAGTTTGTTCAAGGAACCTTGTCGATACAGGATTACTACTCTCAATTTACAAGTCTGTGGACTGATTATGCTGAGCTTATTTATGCTGACCTTCCTGCTGCCTCCTTAGCCTCTATTCAAGAGATCCATCAGACAAGTCAGCGGGATCAGTTTCTGATGAAGTTATGGCCACAATTTGAAAATATCCGGTCCAACTTAATGAGCAGGGTTCCATCTCCTTCACTCGAATCATGTTGGCCGAACTCTTTAGAGAGGAACAGCGCTTGGTGACTCAGACGGCACTTACACAGAATGCTCCTCAGGCTGCTCCTATCGATGTTGCTTATGTTGCCAGGGGTAAGCCTCAAGCCTGGGACATGAGCAAGGTAAAATGTTTTCGCTGCCACAAACTAGGACATGTTTCCACTCAGTGCAACCAAAAGTTTTGTTCCTATTGCAAAACCAAAGGTCATGTTCTTCCGGAATGCCGGAAGCGACCTCAGAATCGGGCACAGCAACAGAGAGCCTACTCTGCACATCTTCCTGAAGCTCCTTCACCAGTCATGCCTGTACCACCTGCTGCATCTTCTTCTTCTACCCTCACTTCTGAACTAGTCCAGCAAATGATCACAAATGCTTTCTCTGCCCTTGGCTTATCAGGTAAACCAAAATCTTCAGTATCCACCTGGTATATTGATTCAGGGGCCTCCAATCACATGACACACTCTCCTGCCAATATGACTCATATTAAGGAGTATGATGGAGACCTCTGCATCAATACTGTTGATGGTGGTAGTATTCCCATTTCTGCTGTTGGACAGGTTCCTCACTCCTTACCCTTGCATAATGTTTTTCTTTCCCCTTGCTTAACCACAAATTTGTTATCAGTTGGTCAACTTATTGATAGTAATTGCTCCATCTTGTTTTCTCGCTCTGGTTGTGTTGTGCAGGATCAAGTATCGGGGAAGGTGCTAGCGAAGGGCCCTAAGCAGGGACGACTGTTTCCCCTCCAAATTTCGTCAAAAGAAAAGCTCCCTTCGAAGTCTGTTTTGTTTTCCCATTTGAGTCATAATAAATGCCAGTTGTGGCATAATCGTTTAGGACATCCTAATTCCAAAACTTTGATGTTTTTATTAAATTCTGGTTTAATTAATGATAATAAAGTTTCTTTTAAGGATGTTTCTTTTAATTGTGATAGCTGCAAGATGGGGAAAGGGAAAACCCTTCCTTTTCCTCTTCATGATTCTTTAGCAATGAAATGTTTTGATATTGTTCATAGTGATGTGTGGGGTATTGCACCTATTATCCCTCATTCTCATTATAAATACTTTGTTACATTCATTGATGATTATAGTCGTTTTACTTGGATTTATTTTTTGCATGCTAAGTCTGATGTTTTCTCTGTTTTTAAAGTTTTCTTGTCTTATGTTGAGAATTAATTTTCCACTACCATTAAAATTCTTCGATCTGATTCAGGGGGGGAGTATGTTTCTAAGGAATTTCAAATATTTTTGCAATCCAAAGGCATTATCTCTCAGCGATCTTGTCCTTACACCCCCCAACAAAATGGTGTGTCTGAGCGGAAAAACCGACATCTCTTGGATATTGCTCGTTCACTTTTGTTAGCATCTTCTGTTCCAACTAGGTTTTGGCCCGAAACCCTCTCAACCGATGTGCATGTCATAAATCGCCTATCTTCATCTAGATTAAACAACCAGACACCGTTTTTTAGACTTTTTCACAAGAATCCACTCTCTGATCATCTTTGTCCTTTTGGGTGTGTTTGTTTTGTTCTTCTTCCTCCCACTGAGCGCACTAAGTTAACAGCTCAATCCTCCATCTGTGCCTTTCTTAGTTATGCTCTTAATCAAAAAGGCTATCTATGTTATGATTCTAAAGCCAAACGAATTCGAGTGTCTCGCAATGTCGTGTTTTTTGAAAATTAATATTTCTTTCCAAGGCATGGTGATTCAGATGACTCTGTCTCGTTCTCTTTTTTACCATCTTTTTCAGATACAATGCCACCACCTGTTACTCGTTTTAAGCCGAATTTTGTGTATAAACGACGGAATGTTACAGGTGATCCTGCCTCTAGGTCTCTCGCTACGCCTACCCTGACTACTCTTTATCCTGCACCTGAACCACCTCCGGCGCCTCCTGCTCTTGACCCCGGACCGGAACCCCGGGACCGCGACGGGTATGGTGCGGATAATGAACTACTCCTTAATAATAATTGTACATTTCTTTAATTTCCCACAGGTTTCCGCGGTGAGGATTCCTCATACACTCATAGAACATTTATATTGGTGCGGAAGCGTGTAGCAAATCAAACTCTTAATCCATTCACATCAAATAAGACTGTTAATACACAGGTATGACATGATGTCAGAGTGAGCAATGATCTCATTAGCATTCCCAAAATATGAAGTTAAAGTTTAAACAAAAGATCAAGTTAAATTAATATTTCCCCAAAAATAAAGGCCAACAAAGGCCAATACAACCAAAAGTATAAAACAGTATCATTCTAAAAACTCCCAAAATATTCGCAGCTCAAAGCTAAACCGAATGTCTACATGACATCGTCAGCTTGCCACTCCACTAGTCGTTGCGGTTCATCAACCGCCTCCTCTGACTCCTCCTCAAAGGCACTAACGGGAGCTGGACCTGAGTACCACAAAAATGGGTCAGACACGACGGTCTGGCAGGGGGGTGAATAGATAATAACACGAAAGAAAATCAAAGCATATAATAGACATAACGAAAACTATCATAAAGCAGGATGCATGGTTCATTTAACGTACAGATGCAATTTAAATCATGTGGGGTAATCAAGGTACAGGAACTGACTAGATGGCAACCACACTAAAGCTAAATCCTCTCCATCACTAAGGTGATGAGAGCACATTCAGTGCATTGGGCTCAATCACACGAAGTGACGAGAACCAATATTATATACATATACATATACATATAGCTAGGCAAGACCACGGCCGCGGAACCGGGTAACGGGACAGAACAGGATCCAAGTTGCAACTGGCGAGAGCACAAGGGGGAGGCCCAAATCAGTTGATCAGACTAACAAGGACGTCCAAGCTTAGTGGTGCCGACTCATAGGTTACATGAGAAATCAAAACGTATACAAAAACATATCAATATAAAACATTCGGGTAAGCGGGGCATGGTGCTCGTAGGCACACATTTCATATTATTATCTGTACAGGCATAAACGGGCTGGCAGGACCTAACAGGCGTATAAATCGGAATTTGAGTAAAACAATGCAATGAGTCCTTATATCATTAGGGATTAGATATTGGGGCATCCATATTCAAACGACATGTATAAGGATCTTGTATGTCTATGTTACCCTTAGTATGGTACTCGAATGATAGAGGACATACTAAGTTTCCTTATGCACGTTGATGAATCTAAAGGTCCCAATACCTTACTCCGAAATGGTGTCTCTTTCTATGTCAATCTCCTTATGCCATCCTCTGGGTCTTTCCAAGGTTGTAGGGCATCAGAACAACCCATCCAAACCTTTAAATCCCATAACTGAAAACAATGGGAAAGACTCAGGAATTCTGGGTAAACTCGGTCACCTGTCGGTCAGCTGGCGGTTAGCCGCCGAGGTGATCGTCGGTTAGCCGCTGGATGACCGCGGGGCTGACCGCGGTTCCCTTGCTAAAATGTAGCATTCTGTGTTTCTAACCGCGCATCTCGGCTACCTGGCGGTCACTGGGTTCTGCTCAGCGGTTAGCCGCGAGCTGACCGCGCGGCTGACCGCGGTTCGCCTGTCAAAACACAGCATTCTGTGTTTCTAACCGCATCTGGGTCGGTTAGCCGCCGGTCACCTGTCGGCTAGCCGCCAAGGTGACCGCCCGCTAACCGCCCAGCTGCGGGAGCTACACATCAGGTGCAGATTTCAGCGCTTTCTTTCCCCAAACCATTTCACCTCAACTCCAATCATTTCCCAACGTGGAATGGGTCTATTCCCTTCCATTTAACATTTAATTCCTCCCACCAACCACCATTCCACCAATGCATTAATTCACCTACCCATCTAAATCTCATTCAATGCAAGTACAATATCATTTAAGAAGCTTATAATGACCCAAAATAAACTTTGATGATGAATGCATTTATTCTCATAGAACTACTAAGGGAGAAACCATGTCAATAAATACATTTCTAAAACATTATGGAACATAATGAATCAAATGAAATATGAATAGTAAAAATCCACATTTTTGATAAAGTAAGAACTTATTCAAATAGAATCCATTCATCCACTTGCCTTGGTCTCCAAAGTATGCTAGTCAATCTCTAATCCACTATCAAGCTCAAAATCTACAATCTACACAAAATCCCTAAAATACAACATTACAACCCTAGAATGTCAAAATCAAGAGATAGATGAAGATAGCTCCTAATAATCAAGGTGGAGCACCTCCATGGCTAGAAGACTACACAATCAAGAGATGAGAAGAAGAACTTACATGAAGAGTCCTTTAATGGCAAGAGTTTGCTCAATAGATAGCTTGGAATGGGAGGTTCTCTCTACAAGTGGTATCAAGAGGAAGCTCTCATGGAGGGGAAGGAGATCACCACCTCCATTAAACACTTAGCAATAGATTTGAGGAAGATTGAGAGATGAAGAAGCAAGGAGTAAGAAGAGAACTCTAGGGCTGGGCTGGGATTCTCTACTACTCAAGGAGTTGCAAGAAGAGGAAGAAGAAGAAGACTCCTCCTTATATAGATAATGGCCATGGGTCCCACAACTTAAAAGTCCAAAATGGGCTAGAACATCGTTCTACGGGCTTCGGACGGATTCGACGAAGAAGGAAGAATTGATCGTCGAAATTTCTACTTTCCAAAAAGTATATATTTTACAAGTTTCGGAGACATTGAAAATAGTGTCCAGATTTTGTGTAAAAAGACTGTTTTACCCCTATCAATGGCAAAGTAGGGTTTAGAGGTCTCGAATGGAAACGGAGCAAATACGAAAGTTGTCGGGAATCATAAAATACATTCAACGGAGCAAATTACCGATTTCCAGAATTATAACTAAATTCCCAAAACTAATCAAGACACAAGACAAGGAACCCCCAAAGGGCCCCACTAGATCAAAAGAGTTCCCAAAATTATTCAAAGCTATTAAAAAAACTATTCTAATCCAGATTTAACCCATTTCCACTAATCTCACTTATAACTAAAACACGTCTTAATTAAAACTAAAAGGAAACTCTCGGGGCGGGGTCTTACATCCTCCACCCCTTAGGGCATTTGGTCCACCAAATGAAATAAAATAACTAACCTCGGGTAGTAGATGCGGATACTTCTTCTGAACTTGATCCCGTATTTCCCACGTTGCCTCTTCAGGTCCGTGATTTTCCCAGAGCACTTTCACCCATTGTATAGTCCTCGTTCTCAGTTCTTGTTCCTTCGTATCGATGATCTGAATAGGCTTCTCGACATAGGTGGCATTTTCTCTGATCTCTAATGGTTCATGACGGAGTACATGTGACGGGTCGGGGACGTACTTTTTCAGCATAGACACATGGAACACATTGTGTACGCCGGAAAGCTCAGGTGGTAAGGCCAATCTGTAAGCCACGTCACCAATCTTGCTCACAATATCATAGGGCCCAATGTATCTCCGAGATAATTTGCCTTTCTGTCCGAATTTCAGAGTTCCTCTAGTAGGTGACACCTTCAAGAAAACCTTATCTCCTTCCTTAAAATGTAAGTCCCTTCGATGAGAGTCTGCATAACTCTTCTGTCTACTCCGGGCTACTTTCAGACGTTCTTAGATCAACTTGACTTTGTCACTGGTTTCACTCACCATAGTCGGGCCATGAAAACTGCGAATACCTACTTCTTCCCAACAGACTGGAGTTCTACACCTCCTACCATACAATGCCTCAAAAGGCGCCATTCCAATGCTCGAACGATAACTGTTGTTGTAGGCGAATTCGCAAAGCGGTAGGGTCTCATCCCATTGAGTCTTGAAATCTAGTACACATGCTCGAAGCATATCTTCAAGGGTCTGAATTGTTCTTTCCGACTGACCATCTGTTTGTGGGTGATACGCTGTGCTGGACTGAAGCTTTGTTCCCATAGACTCATGCAAAGTCTTCCAAAATCTCGAGACAAATCTGCTATCTCCGTCCGAAGTAATGGAGACTGGCTGCCCATGACAGCTGACAATCTCGTTGACAAACAACTCTGCAAGAGGTAACATATGCATTTTCTCTCCGGTCTTCATCGGAATGAAATGAGTTGATTTGGTGAGACGGTCCACAATGACCCATATGGAGTTGTTCCCCTTTTGGTCCTTGGCAATCCCGAGATGAAATCCATGGTGATATGTTCCCACTTCCATTCTGGGATCTCTAATGGCTGCAATAACCCTGGAGGTCTCTGATGTTCTGCCTTCACCAACTGACACGTCATACATCGGGAAACGAAAGCTGCTATTTCCCTCTTCATGTTGTTCCACCAAAATCTGCCCTTCAAGTTATGATACATCTTCGTGCTACCCGGATGCATAGAGTACTTCGTACTGTGCGCCTCTGTCATAATGTCATTCTTCAAATCTTCACTGTTGGGCACGCATAGACGATCACGGTAGAATAAGACTCCATCTACAATACGAAAATCAGGGCGTTCTGCTATATGCTCTGCAATCTTGGCCAACTCTGGATCTTGCAATTGGTCTTCCTTGATCTTCCGAATGAACGAGGGTTCAGACACTGACATGTTGGCTAACATCACTCCCTCGCTTAGGGGCTGAAAATTTACCCCCAACTCTTCAAATTGCTGAAAGAAGCACGTAACTCTTAGGCTTGCCACACTTGCTGACTTCCTACTCAAGGCATCGGCTACTACATTTGCCTTTCCCGGGTGGTACTTGATCGGAAAATCATAATCTTTGATATATTCCATCCATCTTCTTTGTCTCATATTCAACTCCTTCTGAGAGAACAAATACTGTAAGCTGCGGTGATCGGAGTGGACTTCGAATCTCTCTCCGTAGAGGTAATGTCTCCACATCTTTAGTGCAAAAACGACCGCTGCTAATTCCAGATCATGCGTTGCATAGTTCTTCTCGTGGTCCTTCAACTGACGGGATCCATAAGCGACGACTTTTCTATCTTGAATCAACACACAACCGAGTCCTATATTCAAAGCATCGGTAAAGATGGTGTAACTGCCGCTCCCGGATGGCAAAGTGAGGATGGGTGCTGATGTTAATCTCTTTTTCAACTCTTGGAAGCTGGCCTCACATTGGTCTGTCCACACGTAAGGTGCATTCTTCTTGGTCAACTTCGTCAATGAAGCTGCAATCGACGAAAATCCCTGCACAAATCTTCGATAGTAACCCGCCAATCCAAGAAAACTTCTGATTTCTGACGCGTTCTTCGGTCTTTCCCACTTCACAACTGCATCTATCTTGGCTGGGTCCACTGATAATCCTTCTTTGGAGATGATATGACCTAAAAATGCGACTTCCTCAAGCCAAAAATCGCACTTAGTGAGCTTCGCATACAATTGATTGTCTCTTAAGAGTTGCAATGCTATCCTCAAATGCTCTTCATGTTCTTCTTTAGACTTAGAGTACACCAAAATGTCATCAATAAACACCACTATGAATTGATCTAAGTACTCTGCAAATATTTTGTTCATCAAAGCCATGAATACTGCTGGTGCATTCGTCAGTCCAAATGGCATCACTAGAAACTCATAGTGTCCATATCTCGTCCGGAACGCCGTCTTTGATACATCTGAATCTCTAACTCTCAGCTGATGATAACCGGACCTTAGATCGATCTTCGAAAAGTAAGCAGCACCTTGCAATTGGTCAAACAATTCATCTATCCTTGGCAATGGATACTTGTTCTTGATGGTAGCTTGGTTCAATTTCCGATAATCAATACACATTCTCATGGAACCGTCTTTCTTCTTGACGAATAAAACTGGAGCTCCCCAAGGTGAGACGCTCGGTCTAATAAAACCTTTGTCCAACAATTCTTGCAACTGAATCTTCAACTCTCCTAATTCAGCTGGAGCCATTCTGTATGGTGCGATGGATATCAGAGCGGTCCCTGGTAACAATTCGATGGTGAAGTCAATCTCCCTAACAGGTCGTAAACCTGGGATTTCTTCTGGAAAAATGTCTGGGAATTCGCAAACAATTGGGATCTCCTCCACCCCTTGGGACCGTTTATCCTCCGTGATAAACGCTAAATAGCATTCACATCCACTTCTCACTAGTCTATCAGCCTTCAACGCTGAGACAAATCTTGGGCAGGAATTCTTCCTCTCCCCATGGAACAATACGCCTGCTGGGGTCTCCTCTAATTTGAACGTGAGAGTCTTATGGAAACAGTCCATCGTAGCATGGTACCCTGCTAACCAATCCATTCCTAGAATGACATCAAAGTCAAACATCTCCAACAAAATGAGATTCGCCGGTAACACCACATCTCCTATCTTAACATCACATCTAGGATAATATTTCCTACACACAACTTGTTTGCCTACGGGGGTGGACACCGTCAATACATACTCAAGTTCTCTAGCTGGCATGTCAATCAACTTAGCAAATTTTGGAGACAAGAAGGAGTGCGTAGAGCTAGGGTCAAACAAAATCCTAGCTTCAAATCCACAAATTAGGAGTGTACCTTCCACCACGTTACCTGCCGCCTCTGCATCAGCTTGGTTAATTGCATACACTTGTCCTCGCTGCTGTGGCCTGTTCTGAGCCGGTTGCTGCCTTCCTTGCTGTGCATTCCTATACTGCTGAGGAGGACGCTGATTCTGATTCTGTCCTTGCTGAAGCGTTTGATGCTGTTGTGGAGGTCTATATTGTTGCTGTGGAGCCTGGTGCTGGAGTGGCCTGGGCTGGTTCTGTACAGCTAATGCATTCTGAGGTGGTGCCTGGCGCTGCGTTCCTTGTTGTTGCTGATTCTGTCTGTTGTTACCTTGTCCAGCTTGCCTTGGGCAGTCCTTGAGTTGGTGTGCCATGGATCCACATCTGAAACATGCTCCCGTAATCGTACGGCATTGAGCACTCTCGTGGTTTTTGCCACAATGAACGCACACTAGAGCATTCTGCACGTTTTGTTCATGCCTCGGTCGTTTGTTCTGATGGTTTCTTGGTTGGTGATTCTGTTGGTGAGCTGGTGCCTTTCCTTGGCTCTTGAGGATCTTGTTGTTCAGGTTCTCGAATTTATAGGCCCTTCTTACTGCTTCCTCAAAAGTGATAGGTGGTACAACACCCGTGGCATCCCTCTCAATGATCGGATTAAGTCCTTCAAGGAACTTTGCTATCTTTTTCTCCACAGTGTCAATCAACTCAGGGGCATATCGAGACAACCTCTCAAACTTCGTGAGGTACTCTTGCACGGTTGTGTTACCTTGTACGAGCTGCTGGAATTCAATGGCCTTCTGTCTCTTGACATGTGTCGGTACATACTTGTCACTGAATTGCCTCTTGAAACTTGTCCAAGCCTCTGCGTCTGCTATGGTCCTATATTCAGCCTTGATTGTTTTCCACCATATATCCGCTAGGCCGGTGAACATGGAAGCGGTGAGTTGCACTTGCTGTCTACCGGTACATCTGAATATCTCGAAGATGTTCTCTGTCTGCTCCAACCAGTCGTCTGCAGCTAATGGGTCCTCATGCCCAGTGAACTCCTTGGGACCCCTCTTCCTAAACTTTTCATACAACGCATTGGGATCCTGTTCCCTATTGTTAATGACAATCTGAGTGCCTAGTGGTTGCGCTGGTGCCGGTTCAGGTCTCCTTTCCAACACTTCTAACAATTGCCTTTGCAGCGTAGCCATCTCCCTAGCATGCTCTTCATCCTTCCTGGCCATTTGTTCTTGCAATCTGGCTTGATTTTCATTGGCTTGACGTTCCTGGTCAAGCATGGCTTGCATCATCTATTGAAATTGATTCTGCATGTTTGGATCCGGAGTACCGTTTCCTAGTGGCCCGGTGTGTTCACTATTGCTTGCGGTGGGATTGTCGGTTACGAGTCTTTTTCGAGGTGGCATATCACTGTAAAACAAATTGTTAGCATATACAATTATATAAGGGTTACACATTGCTCACACGAGTCTAACTAACGAAAAGTCTAACGAAAAGTCTAACGGATCCTAGCCACGTCCTTAGGATTTCTAGTTTCTTTTAATTGCTTGAAACACGTCTCGCTCTGATACCAGTCTGTCGCGACCCCGGACCGGAACCCCGGGACCGCGACGGGTATGGTGCGGATAATGAACTACTCCTTAATAATAATTGTACATTTCTTTAATTTCCCACAGGTTTCCGCGGTGAGGATTCCTCATACACTCATAGAACATTTATATTGGTGCGGAAGCGTGTAGCAAATCAAACTCTTAATCCATTCACATCAAATAAGACTGTTAATACACAGGTATGACATGATGTCAGAGTAAGCAATGATCTCATTAGCATTCCCAAAATATGAAGTTAAAGTTTAAACAAAAGATCAAGTTAAATTAACATTTCCCCAAAAATAAAGGCCAACAAAGGCCAATACAACCAAAAGTATAAAACAGTATCATTCTAAAAACTCCCAAAATATTCGCAGCTCAAAGCTAAACCGAATGTCTACATGACATCGTCAGCTTGCCACTCCACTAGTCGTTGCGGTTCATCAACCGCCTCCTCTGACTCCTCCTCAAAGGCACTAACGGGAGCTGGACCTGAGTACCACAAAAATGGGTCAGACACGACGGTCTGGCAGGGGGGTGAATAGATAATAACACGAAAGAAAATCAAAGCATATAATAGACATAACGAAAACTATCATAAAGCAGGATGCATGGTTCATTTAACGTACAGATGCAATTTAAATCATGTGGGGTAATCAAGGTACATGAACTGACTAGATGGCAACCACACTAAAGCTAAATCCTCTCCATCACTAAGGTGATGAGAGCACATTCAGTGCATTGGGCTCAATCACACGAAGTGACGAGAACCAATATTATATACATATACATATACATATAGCTAGGCAAGACCACGGCCGCGGAACCGGGTAACGGGACAGAACAGGATCCAAGTTGCAACTGGCGAGAGCACAAGGGGGAGGCCCAAGTCAGTTGATCAGACTAACAAGGACGTCCAAGCTTAGTGGTGCCGACTCATAGGTTACATGAGAAATCAAAACGTATACAAAAACATATCAATATAAAACATTCGGGTAAGCGGGGCATGGTGCTCGTAGGCACACATTTCATATTATTATCTGTACAGGCATAAACGGGCTGGCAGGACCTAACAGGCGTATAAATCGGAATTTGAGTAAAACAATGCAATGAGTCCTTATATCATTAGGGATTAGATATTGGGGCATCCATATTCAAACGACATGTATAAGGATCTTGTATGTCTATGTTACCCGTAGTATGGTACTCGAATGATAGAGGACATACTAAGTTTCCTTATGCACGTTGATGAATCTAAAGGTCCCAATACCTTACTCCGAAGTGGTGTCTCTTTCTATGTCAATCTCCTTATGCCATCCTCTGGGTCTTTCCAAGGTTGTAGCGCATCAGAACAACCCATCCAAACCTTTAAATCCCATAACTGAAAACAATGGGAAAGACTCAGGAATTCTGGGTAAACTCGGTCACCTGTCGGTCAGCTGGCGGTTAGCCGCCGAGGTGATCGGCGGTTAGCCGCTGGATGACCGCGGGGCTGACCGCGGTTCCCCTGCTAAAATGTAGCATTCTGTGTTTCTAACCGCGCATCTCGGCTACCTGGCGGTCACTGGGTTCTGCTCAGCGGTTAGCCGCGAGCTGACCGCGCGGCTGACCGCGGTTCGCCTGTCAAAACACAGCATTCTGTGTTTCTAACAGCATCTGGGTCGGTTAGCCGCCGGTCACCTGTCGGCTAGCCGCCAAGGTGACCGCCCGCTAACCGCATAGATAGCTTGGAATGGGAGGTTCTCTCTACAAGTGGTATCAAGAGGAAGCTCTCATGGAGGGGAAGGAGATCACCACCTCCATTAAACACTTAGCAATAGATTTGAGGAAGATTGAGAGATGAAGAAGCAAGGAGTAAGAAGAGAACTCTAGGGCTGGGCTGGGATTCTCTACTACTCAAGGAGTTGCAAGAAGAGGAAGAAGAAGAAGACTCCTCCTTATATAGATAATGGCCATGGGTCCCACAACTTAAAAGTCCAAAATGGGCTAGAACATCGTTCTACGGGCTTCGGACGGATTCGACGAAGAAGGAAGAATTGATCGTCGAAATTTCTACTTTCCAAAAAGTATATATTTTACAAGTTTCGGAGACATTGAAAATAGTGTCCAGATTTTGTGTAAAAAGACTGTTTTACCCCTATCAATGGCAAAGTAGGGTTTAGAGGTCTCGAATGGAAACGGAGCAAATACGAAAGTTGTCGGGAATCATAAAATACATTCAACGGAGCAAATTACCGATTTCCAGAATTATAACTAAATTCCCAAAACTAATCAAGACACAAGACAAGGAACCCCCAAAGGGCCCCACTAGATCAAAAGAGTTCCCAAAATTATTCAAAGCTATTAAAAAAACTATTCTAATCCAGATTTAACCCATTTCCACTAATCTCACTTATAACTAAAACACGTCTTAATTAACACTAAAAGGAAACTCTCGGGGCGGGGTCTTACAATCCTGCACCTAATCCACCTCCGGATCCTCTTGCTCTTCGCCGATCCATTCGCCACATCAAGCCACCTGATCGCTATGGCTTTACTCATGCTTCATTTTTAACCACTTTGTCTTCTGTTTCTATCCCTAACTCGTACTCTCAGGCAGTGCAGCATGATTGTTGGAAACAGGCTATGCAGGAAGAACTTATTGCTCTTCAAACAAATCATACATGGGACATTGTTACTTGTCCTTCATCTATCAAACCCATTGGATGCAAGTGGGTATACTCGGTGAAATTAAAGTCCGATGGATCCTTGGATCGCTACAAAGCCCGTCTAGTTGCACTTGGAAACAGGCAGGTGTATGGTATCGACTATGAGGAGACTTTTGCTCCAGTGGCCAAAATGACAACTGTCCGTACAGTTCTTGCAATAGCCGCTTCTCAGTCATGGCCTCTATATCAGATGGATGTGAAGAATGTTTTTCTTCATGGGGATCTTAAAGAGGAAGTCTACATTCGTCTCCCTCAAGGAATTCCTTCTTCTTCCAAGATCAATGTTGCTCGATTACGACACTCACTATATGGCCTTAAACAGGCACCCAGAGCTTGGTTTGACAAGTTCCGAACCACTCTCCTTCAGCTTTCTTTCATACAGAGCCCGTATGATCCTTCGATGTTCACACTTCATTCATCCCGAGGATCCACAATTCTCCTTGTGTATGTTGATGATATCATTATTACTGGCCCTCACAGTGATATGATCCGACAGATACAGGCCTCTCTGCAAGATAAGTTTCATATGAAAGATTTGGGACCTTTGAATTATTTATCGGGTTTGGAAGTGCATCAATCAAAGAAAGGCTTGTTTTTTCATCAGCACAAATATGCTACTGACCTAGTGGATCTTGCTGATCTCGGTAATTCTAGCCCAGTCGACACACCGTTGGAGGTAAATGCCAAGCTTCATCAACAAGACGGCGATCTCCTTCCTGATCCTACATTCTATCGTCATTTGGTTGGTAGCCTTGTCTATCTAGCCATTACTCGACCAGATCTCTCTTATGCTGTTAATCTGGTCAGTCAGTTTATGACGGCCCCACGGCATCATCATTTGGCAGCAGTCAAACGGATTATTCGATATATCCTTGGTACCTCTACCCGCGGCTTATTATTTCCAGTTGGCACACCACTTACACTCACTGCTTATTCTGATGTGGATTGGGCTGGCTGTCCGGACACCCGTCGCTCTACCACAGGATGATGTGTTTACTTGGGAGACGCCTTGGTTTCCTGGAAATGTAAAAAAGCAAGATAGAGTCTCCAAATCTTCCACGGAATCCGAATACCAAGCCATGTCTTCCGCTTGTTCTGAGATCCTATGGCTTCGTGGGTTGCTCTCCGAGCTTGGATTCTCCCAGACTCAACCGACTCCGCTTCATGCTGACAACACAAGTGCCATTTGAATCGCTGAAAATCCTGTGTTTCATGAGCGGACCAAGCATATTGAAGTGGACCGTCACTTCATTCGGGACGAGTATGATCGTAAAATCATTACTCTTCCTTATATTTCCACTGAGTTCCAGCTTGCTGATATCTTCACCAAGGGCCTTCCACGACCGCGGCATGAATTTCTGGTTCGCAAATTATTGCTGGTTGATTCAGCGCATCAATTTGAGGGGGGGTGTTAAAGTGTAAACTTGTATGATATTTGGCCCAACCCACTTGTATGATATTAGGCCCAGCCCAAGTGTAAATTGGAGATCTAGTCAAAATGTGTACAGCAAGATAGATTGTGTACAGCTCGATAGATTAATTGTTTTTCCATTCTTAGAGATCTAATTGATCTAATTAGGTTTTAATTCCTTGATTTGTAGCCTAATCTTAGGCATTGTAAAGTCTATTTAAAGAACAGAAATCCAAGATGAGAGATCATCGAATGTGAGAATTTCACAGAACTCTATCTCTCTCTCTTTCTAGCATAATGTTCTGAATGTCATGGAATGTCAGGAGGCACAATCCAAGTTGAAACACCCCAACCCCCCATCTTGTTTCCTCCATCTTTTTTATTTATAAAACCTATTTTGTTATGCATTTGGATAAGTTAAGTCGAATTCTGGAATTTTGGAGAAAATTGATTGTTTATGATGAGTTGGAGACACAATCTAAGTTGATACAATCTGGTGGGTTATTTTTTTAATGAACTCTAATAAACCAATAGATGTTTTTAGTTGGTACATGGTATTCAATCCAACAATAAAGTTGGTATATAGTGAAATTTGCATCCAAAGGATAGTGAAATTTGATCAAGAAGTATGGGCTTATGTGCTGCAAGCAGTGCTTCCATAGCAATGCCAATGCAATTGGCTTCATTACGGTTGCTTTTGATGCTTATATATTTATAGAAATTCTGGCGGAACTCTCTGTTTGATGGTATTCCTCTTGAGTTCACTTATTATCACTGTTTATTTTGTTTTCACAAAATAGTTAATAATGAGCACTGTTATAATCTTTTAGACAATACACTGGCTGAACTTTCTAATTGATGGTAAAATTAGTTTATTTGTTATTTCTATTTTTAGAGCATCTTAGAGTAGCTTATCATAAGCACCGTTATATCAAGGGTTGCAAACAGGACGGTTCCGGATCGGAACCATAGTGGACCTAGGCCCGGACCCGTTTTAAAATAGCAGTCCTGATTCCGGATTCGATTTTGAATCGGAACCTATTTTGTTGGTTCTGGACCCGGTTTCGATAAGAAAACCCAGATCCGGTTCCGGAACCGGGTCCACTTAGAGGACTCGAATCTAGTTCCAAAATCGATTTTATTCTCTTTATTCTTCAGTTTTTCTTAAAATAAGCATATCATTCAACTTAGGGCAGTACATCAAGTCTACAACATCCGGTAGTATACATAAGAATGCCAAAAAAGAGTTGGTTTTAGAGTACAAATTGCAATATCAAAGACTCATATGCCGAATCTCGGGTCCACAGGCCGGACCTGTTTATCAATCGAAACCTAAATTAGAATCTGAACCCGGACCCGTTTATGAATCGGAACCTAAAATAGGTTTCAGACCCGGTTTTTTGCAGGTCGAAACTTCCGGGTAATTGGATACCCATTTGCAACCCTAGTTATATCCTAACACTTTGAGATATTAATATTATGTGATTGACTCAAATGCTGTAGTTTCACAAAATAGTTAATAATGGGCACTGTTATAATCTTTTATGCAACACACTAGATGAACTTTCTTATAGATGGTGAAATTAGTTTATTTATTATTTATGTTTTTAGAGCATCTTAGAGTAGCTTATCATGGGCACTGTTATATCCTAACAATTTGAGATATTAATATTATGTGATTGACTCAAATGCTATAGTTTCACAAGATAGTTAATAATGGGCACTGTTATAATCTCTTATGCAATACATTGGATGAACTTTCTAATTGATGGTAAAATTAGTTTATTTGTTATTTATGTTTTTAGAGCATCTGAGTGGGCACTGTTATATCCTAACACTTTGAGATATTAATATTATGTGATTGACTCAAATGCTGTAGCACCCATTTTTTAAGGTTTTATTTTTTATTGTACCCTAAATTGCAAAGTGGTTTCAATATTTTTGTAGCATGGATAGTTCCATTCTCTTGTGCATTTGAGGCCATCGGGAAATTAGAAATCACTTTAGGGATTTTTTTAAACCTACTTCCCAACTAGATTAGTTGACTCTTACAATCCTTTGATTCATTTAGGTGGGAAATAAGGAAACTATTTTACCAAGACTTTTTCTCCCCTTATTTTTACTATGCTTCCAAGGACATACTTAACGAACTATCCTTTTCTTTTGGCTCTTGGATGGTTTAGACAGCCATATTTTATTTCAAATAATTAAACAACATGTAATTTGGCATTCATTCGATACACTGTATATCCTGCGGTGTCCAGCTTGTGTGAATGTGCTACGTTGATGTGTGAATAGATTGGATGTTTACTTCCACTTTGATTCTATTTGCTTTATTTAGCTCGATTGCCTAGTATTTGTACCTTTGTTAATGTTATGATATTACGATCGTCTCTATTCCCTTTGATGCATACATCCTATGTTATTTGTATACTGTGCCCTACCAGATCTTTGGATCTAACACATTATTGGTGCTTAGGTGTTGACCCCGATCCCGAGGGCGACGTGCTCATCGAAGCACCCGTAGGTGGAGACTATGGATGGGGATCGGTTGACCAAGTGGTCAAGCTGGAGGATGGAGTGTCTACACAGGGGGTTTGAGTGCATACTTATTTTGGGGTTTTTTGAGTGACTCTTGTTGTGAGCATGCGGTTTTATTCATTTGATATGTACAGAACTATATTTCTTACTTTGAGATTAGTAGACAGATGCCCTGGTACATTTGCTTTATTATAGTTTTGATACCTTATTGCTTTCGTTATTATATGAATTTGCTTCCACTATTCTTTATGCTTCCATAATTAACCGTTGATCATTGCATTATTTCAAAAGTTCTAAATTGGACCTCACTGTGGACTATGATCTTGGAAGTTCTCGGATTTTCCAGGAAATAGCGCACCAATTTCAAGTACCTTGGTTGTAACCTCGGCATACGGAATTGGGACGTTACACTCAAGGTGGATACTGGTCCTTTCTTATACATGCAGCTTGTAAGTTATAATTTAAAATTTTATTATTTAAAACCTCAAAAAAAAAAAAAAAAGAGCATCCCATACCTAAATTATAAACCATTAAAAAGCATGGTTCCACTAGTTTTTATCTCCTTAAAATAAATTTCTTCAATCGAATTTTTCTGAAATGAATAATAAGAATCAAAATAAAAAATATAATTTTATTTCTTTATCCACAATGGATAGAACTCCGATTGAGGTAAAAAATAATGTAATAATACAATGCAATTTAAAAAAGATTAATAAAAAAAGAAAGTGGGTTCGTTCTTCTTCTTCTTTATTCATACATCAAAATGTTTGTAAGTCTACGAGATCGCTAACAAAAAGACCCAACAAAAAGACTTACTTTATCCTCTTCTTCTCTTTGATCTTAAGATTTGGGGCAAGTGTAGATAGATTAGAATGATAGTTGAAGAATATCTTCTCCAATCTCTGTCAAGCCTTCTTTATTTGTTCCCATTTCCTTTTTTTTTTTCCTTTGTTTTTTTCATTTTAAAATTTCCCCAAAATTAATAACATTTTTGTTTCACTTTTCTAAAGTCAAAACAATGTTTAAAAAATCTCTAAACGGAGGAGGGGGTATGGCCACATATAGTATGGGCCAAAGCACTTGCTTTAGGGGATTTTAATTGTATGGGGGGGCAATGGCCCCTGCCAGCCCCACTAGGCCTGCCCCTGCCCACTAGAGAGCTTGTCGATAAGTTTACCTTCAAGTTGGAGACCAGCTAAAAGCATCTTAAAATTTTATTCAATATTGTAATTTCTTCCCATCTTGTGGAAGTCTAAAATTATATCATTTATAAACTGTAAATGAGTTGCCACCTCCTTGCCTTTACTGGCCTCAAACCCATGCCGTTTGCCCTTGAGATAAGAGGTCCCATAACTTCCACTGCAATGGTAAAAGAAAAAAGGAGATTAAAAAGCAGAGAATGAAAGTCATTAACAACTATTGTAAGTGATGTAGATGATATGCATTCTTTAATCCATCATTTCGACATATTTGCAAAACCAAATCTTCTCAACATGTAGTCCACAAATTTCCAATCCACATGTTTGCAAGCTTTTTCCAAATCAATTTTAAGAAATGCTCCTTCCTTGCAATCCCTCTTCCTTAAGTGTATGAATACATTTGCAACAAGAATACTATCCAAAACTTCTTCTTTTTTTTTCTTTTATGAACAATGGTCCCTTGATTCGGGCTTATCATATGGGGTACAACCTTCTCAATTTGTTTGCTAGAGTCATTGGCACAAATTTATAAATACACCCCACCAAACTAATGGGCCTAAAATCTTTTAAACCCACTGTATTAAGCATTTTTGAAATAAGGCACTAGAAAATGACATTGATTTTTCTATTTAGTCTACCTTTTCGTAAACTTCTGAAAGCATGCAACAAAAACCCTCTTTAGTAACATTCCAGATGTACACTTAATAAAGTGAAGTTGAACCCACTTAGACCTGCTGCCTCATCACCTGCACACTCTACTAGACCTTTGCTTGTTTCTTCTTCCTCAAAACCCTTTCCAACCATGCCATGAGTCCTCTTGAATCAAAGGAAATTCATTACTATCTAGAGTTGGTATAATAATGTTTTCACTATCATAAAGGTTTTCAAAGAATTGAACAATTTGTTCCCTAATCTATACTCTTGGCAATGTAATTAATCAACCTTCTTACAATAGCATTTGATGTAAAATTTTACATTCTCGTCTCCTACCGATATAAGAATGGCAATAGGGCTGATTGGGACTGGCTCATACTAATTCCATACTCACCCTGCATAACATACAACCCATCCAAACCTGCCCCATATGTGATGAGTCTGGGCATGTGTTTGGTAGTACATTCATAGCAGCATAAAATGCTGCATTTAAAAAATAAAATATTAAAATACTAATTCTTTGGATATTCAAAAATTTTAAACAAGTAATAGTATGCCACTCTAAAAATGTGAAAATTAAAATATGATAAGTCATCGTGTGCCAACTCAATCATCATAAAATCCTCAACTCAACTTAAATCCCAACTCAATCAATCACAAATTTTGTCCAATTCAACTTAGATTCCTATTTTATCAACCATATAGACTCTTCAATTTAACTCAAACCCACATATAAGTTGGAAAACACTATGAGACAACAAACTACCCATGAAATCCTAACTCAATCGACGACATAGAATTTCTATTCATATCAAATCCAAACTCAATCAACTTAATCACTAATGAGCAGTGACTTGTAGGGTTACCAGACATAATGACATGTAGGGTCGGCACCTACAGTATACCTAAGTGCATGGACAAATCCAAGCAGTGTTGAGGAGAGGCAATTGCCCCCCACACCCCCCCCCCCCCCCCCCCCCCCCCCAAGTTTTTATGTTTTCTTCATTATAAGAGAAGGAAATTGTAATGACTCAGGCCTACTATTCACATGATATTGTCCACTTTGGCTCATGGGATTTCAACTCAATCTTGCCACGCAATTTAAAAGGCCACATGCGGGGTTAAGACCAGGTCACACACATATATACCCAAGATCATGACTAGTGTGTTCCCGATGTATGACTTGTGCACCACTCCCCCGTCCTCTCTCTCTAGGTGGATACTCTCTGGACCTAATACCCTTCTACAAAGGGGGGACCACAGGCGTGACAAAAATCCTAAGCTCTTATGGGCATTTTGGTCTAATGTCTTTTGGCCTCCTGAAATTTCTTTCTTTCTTGTTTGCCCTTCATGACCTTTTCTCCCTCTTGTTAAAGAGTAGTACTTTCAAACACATTAGGGCAATTTGGTATTTTGGAGAGTAATTTTGTCTTTCGTTTTTGTTCAAAAGACAACTCATCAATGACTTCCTTACTTTCTTCCTATCTTTGTGCGACGATAAACTCACAGTGTGTTTGCTTCTCCTTCTTTCCTTTCCTTTTTCTTTTTATTCACCCATTTAAGTCTAAAATCCATATCCTTCCAATTTTGGCACTCATATCAGCATATTTTAAACTCTTGCCTACTTAAGTTATGGCCAGATTTAGTTTTTGAAATTTAATTCAAAATCTAAATTAAATTAGATCTAATCTAATTATTAAGTTAGAATTTTTGTGTGACTATAAATAGAATATTTGAGATTTAATTCTCACTTCTTCTCTAGACTTCCTAACCCATTATTGAATGTTGATGGGTGTAGAGAACAATACAAATTTATCACTTTAATTTATCATTTATCCATATCCCTTCCCCCCCGCCACCCCCCCACCAACAAACACCCCCCCCCCCCCCCCCCCCCCCCCCCCCCCAAGCGATTGCTCACCATTACAACAATAAACACTGTGTCAATGTTTTTGGGCATAAAAACTTAACTGCTGATAATTTAACTATAGCCTACTAGATTATTTAGATATGCAAACAATGCATTTGATTTAAGGAACCAAATGTCTGAAGCTTGAAAATATAACCAACAAAGTACATTAAGGAAACTTGCGCATTTAGTTCTACATACTACCAAGATGATAACTTCAGTTTGAAATGGTTGTTAACTATGAAACAATTGATTCATCATTTCTTGGCAATAAACAGTCCCAACCTCTGCTCACCAACTGAACTTCTCTTGAGTTTCGCCTTCCAACCATTGACAGTTTCAAAATGATTGATTCATCATTTCTTGGCAATAAACAGTCCCTACCTCTGCTCACCAACTAAACTTCTCTTAAGCTTCGCCTTCCAACCATTGACAATTTCAGAGTAGTGATTCTAATAACACGATAAGCATAGTAAGATCCATGAAAAAAAAATAAGAATGAGAAACAAAGGAAATAAGTTGTGAATGAAAAGACTACGAACTTCGGAGAACTCTTTAAGGAAGGCATCTTTGTCCTTCTCAACGGCAACCAATTCCCTTATCAACACATTCAAAAACTATAATGCGACATAAAAACTAAATTTGTTATAACCCATATAACTAGAATGAAATATAAAGATTGAAACATATGTGATTTTATTGAAACCTGATTAGTTCGATCCTCCGCTATGACCTCTTTGAAACCAGCATCCTTAAGCATCTAGCCAGAAATGTAAAATTAAAACCAAAGGTAGTAACTAAATTAATAAGAAAAAAAGAACATGTAAAAATGTAAAAATTGAATAAGTTTGGCCACAAGTTCATATCATAAAAGCCTAATCATGCTTCAAGTCTCACTCATAGGAAATTATAGCTAAATTATTATTCGATTCATTTTCTATTCAGCATAATTGTTCATGTTTAGGACACTAGACAGTTAAGACTACCTATAAGCTATTGGAAGGGTTGATCAGGTATACCAATTGAGTTGCAGAGATATTACTTCTTTCAGAACCATAGAATACCTTAAGAAACAAATGAATTGAGAAAAATTAATACAAAAGTACCTGACCATAGGCCTCTATGTTATGTAGATCATATCCTCTTTGCTTAATGTACTCCAAAAATTCTGGAGATGGTATTCCAGCTCTTTTAAAGTAATCGCTGATAAGAACCTTGCCTCCTGGCTTCAACCACTTATAAAAGGTTCTAAATAATGCGGGCTTATCCTAAACATACAACATTTGCATTAAAATTTTGCAAAGTAGGTAAGCATAATATGCAAAAAGAAGATTATGGCTTCATGGATTCAAGCTTTCCCACAACCATTGTTAAACAAAGTAGGTAAGCATAACACTAAAAAGAAAATTATCTAACATTCATGGTTGCAACCTTTCTCAGAACCATTGTTAAAAAACCTGACTATGCTCTTAGGTTACCAAGAGATTTGAAATTCAAACCAAATATCAAAACCTAATTAGTAAACAATTCAGATCAAATCGGTGCATGGGAGCTACTTATGTTCTATTTACATAAGTATTATGTACTTATTCAAGATGTAAGTATATCACAAATTTATTTTTTATCGGTAATGTTAATTGGCAGAGAAATCTTAATAATGATTAATAAGGGAAAAATGGTCATTTATTTATTTGTAACTTTCGTCCTTAACAGCAAGATGCTAATATAAAAGTAGCATATAGCGCCAAGATACTAATCTCTAGCTTTCACTATAGTGTTGACAAATTGAAGTGAACATGCAATAGCATCATGTCTCGTATAATGCTCTCTTATGAAAATATAAGTTGTAAATTGATAAATATAGTCTTTACAATATCAAAATTGTAAATCCAAGTAAGAGGATCTACTTGTTTGTGAAGAATTGTATCGCGGCTGTAGATCACATCAAATGCGTTATCAGGGTATGATTTCTTGGTGCAGTCCGCAACCTCAAATTCAACTGAGCAATTTCGTCCAATAGCGCGTTCTAGAGCAAACGAAACCATGTTCATAGAGAGATCAATACCAACCACCTCAACATCAAAGTTCTCAGCCATGTAAAAGTCACCTCCCCCAATGCCACATCCCGCATCAAGAACTTTCTGGCCAAGTTTAAGCTCCAACTTCGCCACAAATTCCTTTGTTGTACCTAACCAAAATAAGCTTTTTCTTTAGAGCATATAAAAAATGTTGATGCATGAAGAAACTTAGGACAATTCTATATAAATTGTTTTATAGTAACTAGATAGATGTATTATTTTTGTTTCCATTTGCTTTTATTTCTTCCCTTTTAAGGAAGTTGTTTAATTTTACAATTCGCAATTAGCGTTGACAACAACATAGGAAAAGAATTGGTTGTTATCTTTGTCATTTATCTTTAAAACAAATACGTAGTTTCTTAAGTACAAATAGAAAATTTTATAATCACTAATACCTAAATGTAAAAGCTTGTGGACATATGCATAGCAATAAAGGACTAATTGCAGAAGATAGCAATATGATCAAGTAGCAGAAGGGTATGGTTAAGAGCTAAGCATGCAAATGCAATAAAAATAAACAAATTTAGCATATGAGAATTACTAGATAGAATGCATTACAAATATGATTTTCACAACTTTATGTAACCAAGAAATTTTTTTAGCATCAACCTTTCTTTGGTTGGTAATAAGCATTGAATGAGGAAAAAAACTCTACATTGATTAAAAAATAGAATGGTTGAAACATCTATCATATGGAAAGTTTTCAATCTGCTTACCAAGTCCCCCAGTGCTCACATGACCTTCTCCAAATACTCGTTCGTAGCGCAATATGCCACTACATTTATATTGAACATTATCCAAAAATCGTTGAAATCCCCTATCATCGATTGATCTAACCTTTTGCCATAGCCAGCAAATCTACATTGTAAAGAATAACAAAATAGTGTCAATATAGTATGTCATGGTTACTTTAATTCACAATCACAAAACAGTCAAGAAGAACAGAGTATTTGCTTGATTTTGATTCTTTTTGTTCCTCACATAAGCGTTAATACACTTGAAGCTAATTAGAGAAAGTTCAAAGGAACTTCCAAAGCCATCATGCATATGACAATCTTTGAAAGCCTGCATTGAACTCAAATTAGGAATCATCTTAGCTAAAGGCCATATGAGTAATAAATATAAGTTCTCATACTAAAAGGGCCCTCTTGCCTGGTAGCTTCCTATTAAATTTGTAGTAATTCATATTGAAGAGAGATGGGGAAGGGTGGGTGAGGGGTGCTATAGTAGTTTGCCAATTAAGGTAGTAGTAAAAAGGCAAAGACTAGAGGGTCTAAGGTACAAATGTAGATGGGAACAACACTTTCCCTGGTATTTGATCTACTACAATGATGGGCCTGTAATCATTTCCTATCAGAGAGGTTATTTGATCACCTTTGTGGATCTTTACACCATCAATCCTGAACTTCTATCTCCATTGACAGGAACGCTTCGAATAGAAATCCAACGAATTCAGCCCTGCCTCAAATGCCTAGCACATTGTGTGTGTGTGTGTGTGTGTGTGTGTAGAGATATATGTGTTGCAAATTAATCAGCCACACATAGATTCTCCATCTCTCTCAAATGTAATATAACTAAAGGGTAATAACTTCTGAACATATATATTATGAGGCTTGCAAAATGGATAATTATATGAAATGATCATCACAATTAAGATGCTTTTGTCTTAGTTTTGGGATAATGAAGCCCAAGATTCGTAGGCTAGGCATTAGCCCCAATCCTAGGCCCACCACTGGCCTAACAAGCCTAACCCAACTGCGTGCAAGTCAACAAGATGATTCTCTTTTTAAGTATTTTCCTTGAATTTAGTTATCCTATTTTAGTATATTTTAGATTCAATGACTAATTTTCTTTCCTTAAAAAAATTACTTTCTTTGAATTTCTATGAAGCCTATTTAAGGATCTCACAAGTATTCTAAAAATAAGTCATCAATAACATATTGACATTCACTGTTCTTAAATAATCAAGCTCAAATAAACAAAAAGCAAACTGGCTAATACCTTTGTATAAAATCGAGGTTCCCTGTAGTGAGTTGGGTTGTTTCTTCGCTTACAATCACCAGATTGATGGAAACATGATTCTCTAAAGAAGGTAAAACCATCAACCTTTAACCATTTCATCATCCTTTCTACAAGATTCTCAACCTACACAATGACAAGTTAAATAAAACTGGCACTCCATATATAGCGCAAATTATAATTTTCGCAAGAATATAACCAACTTCATGTCATGTGCCTCAATTAGAGATAACAAACTAGCAAACAAGTTCATGGCGATAACAACATTAATGTTTGAAATAGTATATGTAATGTTTGGGAGTTTCCAAAAATCAAAAGGAAAAATTATTATTCACACATTTAAGAATAGGCACCAAAATTCATTTAGACGATTTTTCACAATTCCCAATAATGATATTCTCAAAATATAGAGATAAAAAAGATGCATTTTTTAATAGAGTTAAAAATAGACTACCAGCAAATTGATTACGTGTAAAATTTGACTAAAACACACAAAAGGAAGGAAAAATAAATAAATATTAAAATATAAATATCATGATAAATAAAAAAGATTCAAACCTATAGATGCTACCAAAACAAACTAAACCAGGTCCATGCAGACTATGAGTGAGTTAGTAACTCTCGAATTGGAGAACTACTAGCTTCTATCAAAGTTGAACAACTAACTTTTCATACAATCGAAAACAGTTTATTATGAACTACATCTAAACTTAGATTATGCAACTCATGGATTTTATCATTTTTATGACAATCAAAGGTAAATAGAGACCATGATTAATCACCTCTTTATCTGATAGATACATTAGTAGCCAATTTGAGAATATTAGATCTACAGATTCTGGTTGAATTTGCATGTTTGGAGATGTTACATTAGCACACATGAAGCTGACATTCTTAAAATGTCCATTCGTGCTTTCATTCTGCAAAAAAGCCAAAAAAAAAAAAAAAAAAAAGAAGCAAAGACAGTTCTAAATCAACAGATTCTTAAAAAAAAAAATTCAACAGATGGATTGTCGTGCAGTGTTCATGGCCACCATTGGGCTGGGTCAAGGAATGCCCAAATCCCAACCCATTTAGTTATTGGCCTAAATTTAGGCCTCAACCCAACCACAGACCTGAAAGTTACAATCTCAACCCATTTGCAAACTATAAATATACTTATGTGCGAAATATGTTGTTCTTGGCTGGGCCGCCCATTCAGTAGGCTAAAGAACCATGTCTGATTAGTCCTATAGGGTCAAATTCCACGGTGATGCCTCACCAGCCGAAGAAACAAGGACCAGGCCTGTATTGCTTAGGGTTTCGGCCAGCAATTAGGCCCAAAGTCCTGCCCCAAGGGCCTAAACAATAAAGACACAGCCCCACATCAAGGGCCGAGCCTGGGTTAAACCTGGGCTGGTACGGGCCATGGACATCCCTACTATCATGGATCATAAGGTCATGTTTGGCAACCAAACCTATTCTCCTCAAGGATTTGGGCTAATTGAGGATTTTCAAGGCCCACCTCACCCATAGGACTTGAAAATCCTTAGTTTTGCATATTTACGCATGTTAATTTTTCCCAGTTATATACCCCGATGTGCACTCATATCCATGTGAAATCTGTGCTATACACATCCTCTTGTGACGAATCCTTAAATCTATAAATTCCTCGTTAGGGATTCCTCACATGTTACCAAATATGTCGAAAGTTTTTTTCCCCTGTTTTTTCTTTGATGAAAATTATGTCCAAAGTTCTGCCACACACAAAAGAGAAACGCATGCATACCTTTTTAATAACGCTGTCGATGAAGTCCACGGCTATAACCTGACCAGCGTCCTTAGCTAACTCTCTTGTGAAGCGGCCAATGCCTGCTCCAAGTTCCAGAACAGATTTCCCATGCAATGCTGGAAGTAAAGAGAGGATCTGTGCAGGAGCAGTAGTATAAAATCATTTCATAAATTTTGCATGGACAAAACACTACTGTTCTTCTTCATTTAACTAAATTATTAAAACTAGATGGAGGGCATGAGGCGTCCCATGTAAACTTTTGCACTCTGTGATCACTCTATCAAGAGAAAATACAGGTATCATGAATTGATCGAGACTAGCCTAAAAATCACTAAGATTGGGGTGATATATATTGTTGGATTAAAACTCCACTAAGTGATAATTTTTATCTTTGTTATACCAAGATCAAGTCATGCAATGCATGCTATCTTGGCAATGGCTGTTTTTTATTTTTCCTGGTAGAAGAATTGCCAGCCGCTACATGTCATTGTGGTGGAATCCATTGGCCTTATTAGATTCATTGGTAGGCTCTAGATTAGCCGTTCAAAAAAAATGGGCATCATTGAAAATTTCAAGCGATCAGATCATAGGCACGTAGAAAATTGGCTATTGATGGTCTTTATGACCATTCAACTTCCCATTTGAACAATCCAGTTTCCTTTCCAAAATCCCTTTGGAATTTTTTCTCAAATCTTGAATTTTAGTTATGGAAGCCCAATACTAATGGGTGTTAAACCTATGTTTTAAGAGGAAGCTCAAGAGCCAATATCATTATCTTTGATGGAAGATAATTGATGAAGCCCAATACTAATGGGTGTTAAACCTATGTTTTAAGAGGAAGCTCAAGAGCCAATATCATTATCTTTGATGGAAGATAATTGATGCAAGTTGATCTTCTATTTGTCTCCATTAAGAGAAGATCCGATCCATTCATCTTCAAAGACAAACAATGAACTTTAATTCAGTCCATTGGGATCTCCGGTGCTCAATATAGATCAAGGTAAGATCCAAAAAGTATATATGGTCATTATTTTAAATCCTTGATTAAATCTAGTTTTGCAACAAATTGGATATTCGAGATGATTTTGTCTTGATGCTTTTAGAAGTGTTTGGAGCAAATTCTCCAATCTTGTATCTGGATGGGGTTTCCCAAACTCCTCATGCCCCATGCCTCAAATATGAGGCATACCTTACTTTTATGGGAAATTTTCGCCCGCCCATGAGACATTCAAACGTCTCCAAAGGCAGGACCCTAGAATTTCATTGGGTCTTCGGCTATGACAACGACACCGATTCAAGTGGATAGCATAGTGTAGGAGAAAATAATCCTTTTATATTTATTGATATACTTGAGGAGGCCGACCGTGGCTCAAGTAAGATGCTAAGATGGACTCATCGAGTCAAGCCTCTTGGGCATGTTGCTGGGGATCCGCAAGATTCAAATAATAACTTTGAACTAGTAACCACTACCAAAAGTTCATTCATATACAATCTTTCAATGCAAAGTCAAGATTTGGAAACAAATGATGAAGACAAAATTTTGTGAAATCATCAGTTCGGATTGGCCAATTTTGGTACACCACATTCTTGTCTCAGATGGCTAACTATAGACGTATACCAGTGCCTGTGTGATTTAGGTTTTCATCATCAAGGTGATGATCTAAAGTTTATCCCTGTTCTAAATATAGAAATTTTTAAAAGTCTTCTTATTCAATTTGATCTTGCCGATGGATTCCTAACATTAATTCTACTAGGATTTCTCATTCCAAAACGCCGAGAGTTGGATCTTATCCGAACCCTACATGGGATTCTGTAAGTGGGTGGGGCCCACATGTAGCATGATACGTCTGACAGACCGACACCATGGTCCTTCACAGCTGATGTGAGATAAAGTAAAAGGATGATAATGGATTATTCACGTTTTCTCCATGTACTAGCAACAGGAACGTGCCTAAAATTATGACATTTATTTACTGAGTCTGGTCCCAGCCTAGTTGAAATAAAAAAAAAACACTGTTTCGTCCTATCTACATTCACCAGTGGTATAAAATTTTCTTTTTTTCTTTTCGTAATAGCACATGATAATTATTTGGTATCTCTACTTTTATTTGAAGAGAGCTATCCAAAATAGAGCCCTAAAAAAAGTTATGAAAAGAAAGGTTAAAGCTCTTGTTTTCACAAACTCACAAAAGGAGCCATTTATTTTAATAAGATTTGGCTCAACTTCTCTAAAAAGGGTAAAATTGTGTCCCAAATGCTTTTACTTTCCAAACCTCCACCCGTATTAAACATGTAGACAGATAGAGATGCCAAACACGGCACAATCTTCCATGTGATCCAGGAAGAAAAGGTTTTCAAAAATGCATTCCTATCTCACTAGGAGTAGGCTAGATGGAAAAAACCTCTTTACATACAGAAAATCAGCCCCATCAAGTTTTTTTAGACCTTGATTTAAGGCTTTTTAAGTTTAATAGTTTTTAAACTCTTTTAAAATTCAACTCAACCATGAGTAAAGATTTCATAAGCATAAAAGATGACCAGAAAACAAAGCATAAGTACGTTTCATCGTGGAATAAGAGTGTGAAAAGAGCTGAACTTAATTAAAGGTGACCCAAATGGTCTTGCAAAGGTATAATAAGATTCTCACTCCAAAAAGATATGATGTATAAGGAAACTTTTCGCGCACACTACTATGAGATTGCAAATCTGGACCATCATCAGAGATGGGACCCTCGAGAATTTCATTATATTTGTGCAAAATGGAATCTCGGGTAATTACAGAGATGCCCATATTAAAAAAGACTTATAATATTTTATTTCATTTGGGTTTTCAAATGCAATGTTTATTTATGTTATTGATAATCTATTTGTTTTGTCTCAGAGGGTTCCCTGTTTGGCGTAAATACATTCCTGATATTTGTTCTGAATGGTATTAGTTTCAGAACAGACAATGAACCTTTCAAGGTAGGTCCTTCTGTGAAGAATATAAGAGAAGTTTGATTTTGGACTCTTTCTTTTCTTTTTCTTTTTGTCCTTCATAGTGATTGAATGTTCATGTTTGAATCATTGTAAAGTGGTACATGGCGGGATTTACAAAGAAGATTGTGGAGATGATGAAGGCCGAATCGCTATTTGAACCATAGGGTGGTCCAATCATTATGTCCCAGGTGATTGCCCAACTAATCATGGTCTTCTCTCTAGATCTTTTTCTTATAATGGTTCACGTCATTTTCTCTAAGCAAATGTGCAGAGTTGTTACTCATCTTCCTATCATTTTCAGAGATGGTTTTACGTTGTTATTGTAAAAACTAGTATATCTTGCATATGTATAGCAATTGTGTAGCCACATATGAGGTGAAGTAGGTTATTATGTAAGGGATTTAGGGTTGTTTAAGGCTGAAACGTGTGTTTCGGGTAGTTCGAGGGTTATTTTAAAATGAAATCAAGTTCTATGCGACTCTAGGAAAATGTTGACTCCAAAACCGTGTTTCACGCAATTCGCGGTTGAAAGATGCGCTCTAGAAAATTTTGGGACATATTTTCCCTTTAAAATGAGTTTCACGCAAATTCGGACTTAAGAAGTATTCTCGTGGGATTTTGAGCGGTTTCTAACTACAAACCATCTTTGGTGCAATCAATAGCGTATATTTTGATGAAAACGCTCACTGGGTGATTCTAGGGCATGTGAGAGCAATATGGTTTAGTCTTTTACTTTGAATTGCATTTTTTACGATTCTTGGCTGAAATATGCATTTTAGGATATTCCAATATACGTTTTTCTTTCAAATGGGTTTTGCGTGATTCTATGGTTAAGAACATGTTGTAAGGGATCGGGGTTGTTTAAGACCGAAACACGTGCTTTGGGCAGTTCGAAAGGGATTTTCTTCCCGTCTTTATGAAAATTTTCGGGGTAAACCGCATTTTAGGAACTTCACGATTGAAAGACGTGCTCTAGAGAATTTTGTGATATCTTGAGGAAATTAGGACTTAATAACTAATCTCATGGGATTCAAGCCCATTTCTAACGAACCAACAACTTATTTCGTGCGATCAATAGCGAGCGTGTAAGTGGATAAAACCGCGTGCTAGATGATTCTAGTACATTTCAAGGTATTATTGTCTACTCTTTCGCTTTGAAAGGCGTTTCATTCTATTCTATAATCAAATGTGAATTTTAGATATATTGAGACACTTTACTGTTTTAAAATTGATTTCAGGCGATTGTACAGTTCAGGACGCTTTAAATGGGATTTAAGGTCGCGCTCTAGAAAATTCTTGGATATCGCTTTCCATTAAAATGGATTTCAGGCAAATTAGAGCTTAAGAACTAATCTCGTTGAATTCTCAGCCGTTTAAAAAATAAAGCCTTATTTCATGCAATTTATAGCCTATAAAACGATAAAGACGCATCTTGGATGATTCTACGGCATTTTATAGTATTATGGCCTAGTCTTTTGCATTGAAATGCCTTTCATATGATTCTAGGCTAAAATATGCAAAAAAAATTTTACTAATGTGAGATACATTTTGCTTTAAAATGGGTCTTACGTGTTTTTATGATTAGGAACGCATTGCAGGGGATTCAGGACTAATTAGGACCGAAAACCTGTGATTCGGACAGTTCTTTGTGGATTGGATGTTGTAAACCTCATTTCACGAACTTCACGGTTGAAAGACTCACCCCAGAAAATTCGGTGATATCTTTATACTTTAAATCGTGTTTCAGGCAAATTAGGGCTAAAAATTGTTGCGACCCCGGACTAAGTAAGCGCTCGAGGGTACTCCTGATCCGGGATCGGGATCTAATTCGGTGCGTATTTTTATTTCCTTTATTGATTCGTATGCGGATGATGAAGAAACCAAACATCCGTGTACGTGATTTTCCACAAGTTTCCGCGGTGAGGATGTCACGCTCACAAGCAAATCACAATCAGGGTGCGGAAGTGTGTAGCAAACCAAATCTAGAAATTCATTCCATGATAATAAAACTGATGACACAATTATATATAACATGATGTCAGAGTGAGCAATGTTCATGTAGCATTCCCAAAGTGTAAATTTAAATATTTATGCAAAAGATGGGTTTAATTAAACATTCCTTAAAAATAAAGGCCAACAAAGGCCAGTACAACCAAAGTCCCAAAATGTGACTATTACCCTCCCAAAAGATGTTTCGCAACTCATAGGATGACCCAATGTTTAGACGACATCGTCAGCTTGTCATTCTCCTATACGTTGTGGCTCTCCGGCTGCCTCCTCTGGCTCCTCCTCGGGGGCAGCGAAATATGGACCTGAGTACCAAAATAGTGGGTCAAACACGACAGTCTGACAGGTGGGTAAAGAGATATAAACAATATAATAATTTACAAGTTGACTTGGAAAACATTTAAAACCTGTTTAAACAACAATTGTCATGAAATAAGATGCATAATTCATTCAAAAACACATGATTGATACAAAGCATGGGTAAAGCATGGGTAGACACCAATAAATAGGTAACTGGCAAGATGGCAACCACTCAAAGTTAAAACCTTCATCACTAAGTTGATGAGAGCACGCTAAAATATAGGTCTCAAACACATAAGTGACGAGAGCAACTAGATACACATAACTATGCCAAAGAACTTGGCTATCGCACTAAATACTGGCCGCGAAACCGGATAATATAACACGCTAGATAAACCCATACTGTAGCTAGCTAAGAGCCATTAAGGACCCCAAGTCGGTGGATCAAGCAGACAAGATTGTCTAAACTTAGTGGTGCCGACATATAGGTCACATAATGAAATCAAAGCATAATTAGGTGTATAACACCAAGAACAAACTAGGATGGAAGCTCACACACATGTAACACACTAATGTCTCATCATGAGCACACAAGGCCAATCTGAATATTCAAACCACATGATAAAGTAGTTTTGAAATAAAACTAATTATGACGAGAAATCATGTAACTCATGTAAAAGTAGAAATAATATGGGCTTTTCATATATAGGCCAGACTATACAATGAGGCTTCAAAACTTAGTTCAATGCATATAAGACAATGTAAATTTTATTCTTGGCTTGGCACTCCAGAAGATCAAGGACATTCAAACTATCCTATACACTTTGGTAAGTAAAAATGTCATCAATCGTAGGTCCCACCATAGCATTATGGCTCAAAACAAACCTCTCCAAACATTTAAAACACCCTTTTTCAAACTTCAAAATAGACACAGGCCAGAAGGTGGATTGGCTCAAGCCAGCTGCTTTCTGGATGGGGTTCGCTCGAGCGAACTAGCCTCTGGGAGGGTTGGCTAGAGCGAACATATGTTGGCTCGAGCCAGCTACTCTATGGAAGGGGTTGGCTCGAGCCAACTGTGCCAATGCCTAGATTCCTGTGCAGTTGGGGCTCATTATTCCTCTCCTTCAAGCGTCTTTTGAGCCTCAACTCTTATACATAAAACAAGGCCTCCTCGTTTTCTCAAAATCACATTTCTCCTCCATCAAGAACTTCACAACATTACATAAGAATCCATCCATTTCACCCTCATTCATCACAAGAAGAACACATCATACAATAACCCACATATGGCATGAACATCATTCCACAAAAAAAAAAAAAAGAATAAACCAAGAGAAAACTCATCAAATTGCACTTATGAAATTAGAGGAAACTAAAGCAAGGGCTTGAGAAGAATGCAAGCATCAAAATCATCATGAACCAAAAGAGTGAAACCAAGAGTTTCTTACTAAACATGCAGCATTCAAAAAAACTCAATTCATCCACTTGCCTTGGTCTCCAATGAGATTAATTAGCCTTCAAACAAACCTCCAAGTCTACAATCTACAAGTTACACAAAAACCCCAAAAATACACCCATTTAGAACCCTAAATGGCCAAGTCAATGAACAAAAAGGAGAGAGCTTACAATAATGGAGGTGAAGACTCTCTGGGGCTAGAAAAACACAAATCTAGTAGATGGTGATGATTGCTTACTTAGAAGAGCTTCAAATATCCAAAACTTGCTAAAAAAAAAAAACCCTAGTATGGCTGGATTTCTCTTCAAAAGGCATCCATGAGAAGCTCTCATGGTGTAGAAGAAGAAGATGAGGTCTCATTCTCCATTTGGGCAAGAGGTGGTATGGATTAGAGGGGAAGAAACAAGAAGAAGATGAAGAAGAAAAAAAAAGGAAACCCTAGCTTGGTTGGAGCCACTCTTCTACAAAAAAAACATGAGCAAGAAAAGGGGAAAAGGGGAAAGAGCTCTCTTTATATAGAAAGTGATGATGGGTCCCACAACTAACAAGACTTGTCGATCTGAACTCATAGGTTTATGGGCCTCAGACGAGTTTGACGAAGAAGGGAAAAACGCTTGACATAAAATCTAGTTTTCGAAAAGTACATATTTCGCAGGATTTGGAGATATCGAAAATTGAGTCAAGATTTTGTGTAAAAAGACTGTTTTGCCATTGAAGTTAGAAAAGTTGAGTTTCAGGGTCTCAAACGGGGACAGAGTGAACACAAAAGTCTTAGAGGCTGACAAGATCAATCAATCGAAGTTAAAACACAAAATTTTCAAAATTGCGAATAACCCCCCTCACTTACGCAAAATCACTAAAATGACCCTCAAAGAGTCTCATTAAATCAAAAGGGCTCTCAAAATTCCCCAAAGCTATATAAAAGTTATTCTAGTCTCAAACCTAAAACAAAATCCATTAATCCCACTTAGAACTAACACATGACTTAATTAATACTAATCACGGTAACTCAGGTCGGGGTCTTACAATAACTACTCTGGATTCTGATACGTTTCTAACCAACAAGCATATTCTGTGTTGTCAATGGCCTCTATTTGCATAAAAACGTGTGCTGGAGTATTTTATTGCATTTTAGGGTATTATGGCCTAGGCAATGGCTTTGAAATGCATTTCATGCAATTTTATACTCAAACACATTTTAAGTTATTCTGAAGTACATTCCTATTTAAAATGGAATAGGGTTTGGAATGCATAACATGGGATTAAGGGTTGTTTAAGACTAAAACATGTGCATCGGGCCGGTAGTAGGTGATTCTAAACGGCCCTGGAAAAATGTTGGCTCTAAATCACATTTCACGCAATTCACGATTGATAGATGCATTCTAGAAAATTCTAGGATATCTTTTTCCTTTTAAATCGAGATTTAGGTAAATTCGGGTGTAAGAAATAATCGCGTAAGATTCTAAGCCGTTTCTAAGTAAAGTACACATTTTACTATGTTCAGAGAAACTTTTCTATTTTAAAGGTGGTTTCAGCCGATTATAAGTTTTGGAGCGCTTTAAATGGGATTTAGGGTTGTTTAAGACCAAGATGCGTGCTTCGAGCAGTTCAAGGGAAATTTTAATATGAAACTATGTTTTATACAGCTCTAGGAAAATGTTAGCTCCAAACCACATTTCTTGCAATTCGCGGTTGAAAGGGGCGCTCTAGTAAATTCTCAGATATCGTATTCGTTTAAAACCAGTTTCACGGAAACTAGAGATTAAAAAGTGTTCTCGTGGGATTCTGAGTAGTTTCTGAGTACAAACCATATTTGTTGCAATCAATAGCGTATATTTCAATGAAAATGCATGCTGGGTGATTCTATAGCATGTTGGGGAATTATAGTTTAGACTATTACTATGAATTGCATTTTTTATGATTCTTGGTTGAAATCTGCATTTTAGGAAATTCTAAGATAAGTTTTTCTTTCAAATGGGTTTCACGTGCCTTTAGGGTTAGGAACGTGTTACGGGGGATCGGGGTTGTTTAAAAATGAAACCCGTGCTTCGAGCAATTTGAAGGGGATTTCCTAGCCGTCTTTGTGAAAATGTTATGGTACACCGCATTTCACGCAATTCGTAGTTGAAAGACGCACTCTAGAATATTTTGTGATATCTTTTTACTGTAAAACATGTTTAACGAACATTAGGACTTAAACTAATATCGTGGTATTCAAGCCTGTTTTTCACGAATAATCAACATATTTCATGCAGTTAATAGCCTGTAACTAAATAAAAAAGCGTGCTGGATGATTCTAGGACATATTAAGGTATTCTAGTCTAGCCTTTTCTTTGTAACATGTTTCATGTTAATCTATGCTATATATATATATATATTTTAGATTTCTTGAGATACTTTTATATTTTAAAATTAGTTTCGGGTGATTGTAGGGTTTGAAATGCTTTCAATTAGATTTATGGTCATTAACAACCCAAATGCGTGCTTCATACATTTCAAGGGCTATTTTAATATAAAATCGCATTTGATTCGACTCTAGGAAAATGATGTCTCTAAAGTGCATTTCACGAGATTCTCGTTTGAAAGACGCGCTCTGAAAAATTCTTGAATATCCTTTTAGTTAAAATATTTTTCAGGCAAATCCGAGCTTAAAAACTAATCTCGTGGGTTTCTAAGCCATTGTTGGTGCAATCAGTAGCCAATATTTGGATAAAAAGGCATGCTCGATGAGTGTAAACCGCGTTTCACACCGTTCATGGTTGAACATTTTAAGATATTTTGAGATACTTTCCTATTTAAAATTGGTTTCACAAGCGATACTAGGGTTAAGAATAGGGCGGTCAAAATGTTACATGACCCGTTAACACAACAAGAACCCACACGATATTAACATGTTCGGGTTGTTAATGGGTCAAACTCATTAGCACATTAAGTTAACACGTCGTGTACGAATTAAACTAGTAACCCATTAACAACCCGCTTAACTCGTTAAAATTCTTTTAGTCCCTTAGTGTAACTAGAATTAATTGATATTCATAAAGAAGAAATTGAAATTTATTGTTTTATAGTGGGATTTTAGGTGGGATCCACTCGAGATCCTCACTTATAGTTTCATGTGGCTTATATATTTTTCTCTTTATATATTTTATCATAGATTTTCTTTTAATTAACTAACAAGTTAACAGGTTGGGTCGTGTAACCCATTAAATTAGCAGGTCGTGTTCGGGTTAGATTTTTGACCCGTTAAGTTAGCGTGTCATGTACAGGTTGAAGTGATTTTAATATGAATTCATTCACCCGTAACCCGAATTCGCTAACACAATACAATTGACAGCCTTAGTTAGGAATTCATTACATGGGACTAAGGGTTGTTTAAGACTGGAACACATGCTTCGGGCCAGTAGTAGTAGAGTATTCTAGACAGCTCTGGGAAAATATTAGCTCTAAATCGTATTTCACGCAATTATGATCCGTTTTTAACCGAAATACATATTTTTGTATATTCAAAGATACTTTTCTCTTTAAAAATGGATTTCAAGCGAGTTTAGGGTTAGGAACTATATCGCCCAGCCCCCTAACTCCTTATTAATTATTATTAATTTCTTGATTAGTTAGTAAGTATGTTTATAGTCTTAACGAATCGGGTTTGGCATGTGGATCATGCGTGCGAAGTCTCGCGCAAGTCCGAGTACGTTTGGGTAGAGGAGGGGGTTGGTTTGCAATTTCGGAAAGTTTTCAGGGGTTTTTATGAGATTATGAGTTTTGTGAGTTTGAGTGCATCTTGTAGGTCTCGACATTTCATGAATTTTTAGTCTTCAGTCGCGTTTCGATTCGACGCATCGAAGAGGCCCGAATATCCACATTAGCGAAGCCAAGGACTAAACTGTAGTTAATCCATAACCTAACCTAATATAAGACAACCCTTCACCCATCTCTTATCATCTCTTCTTATTTCACTGTTCCATTTCCAAAGTTCCAGCCCCTTCACTGCCGCCTCTCTGTCGACGGCCACCAAAGCTCCGACATCGTTGGTGAAGCTACCCATCTTCTTCCCCAAGCTCCCAAGGTCACTCCCATGTACTTTTCGAAACTTTTCATCCACAACCCACTTCAAGGTAAGCTCCTAAAGCTTGTTAGCTTAGTGAATCATCTTTTTTTGGTTTAGAAATGGTTGAGAGAAGCTCACTCAACCCATTTGCATCCATTTTTGTAGTTGGCTTTGGGATTAAGAACCATTTGTGCAAGTGAAAGGACTTTTCTCCAAATTTTCCTTTTGAATTTTGGTCAAGCTCTTCATCAAAGCAAGTAGATATATATTTATATTTATGCTTGATATGTTTGTCTTCCTTGATTTGTATGGAAAAATGATGATTTAAATGTTAAATGCTCATTTGAAGATTTAGAGGATTGAAACATGATAATTAGACTTATTAGCTTAATGAAATGGATGGCCATGTTAATGACTTGATTAGATGAATTGTGGGTTGAGGTTAGATTTTCTTTTTCCTTGATTTTGCTGCTTATCAAGTTCAGGGAAGGGAGCAAGGATTCTGGACCCATTTTACTACAGAAACAGAACCCAGATTCTGTTTCCATAGTGTGTGCGGTCAACCGGCCACGAAGCCCGGTCGATCGGCGACACTGAGTCAGGTTCCCTGGAACCTGACGAGAACACAGTACCCCCTCCGGTCGACCGGGCACACAAGGATGATGTCGACTTGATTCCTTCAGGTCGACCTAACCCGCTATGTATGGGGTCAATTAGCCAAGGGCTCAGTCAACCGGGCCAACTGTGAGGAACCCTTTGGAGGCGTTCTGTTTACCCTGTTTTGGATGACTTTATGTGGAACTTTGGCTACCTTTTTTGGACTCATTTGATTATATGTGAAGATGTTTTGAGCCGATGTTCTTCACGGTTACTCTGGTTGCATTGAATACCAATCTTATTCAATCTTGAACGGAATGGGACACCGGAATACCCTCTCTTATATCTATGCATGAAGAGGCTCTGTTCGGGTATCGTGAACCCAAATCCCTTTCGTTGATTGAGTAGGTTGTACGTGCTTCGAGTTTAACATTTGACTTAGGTTTGGATTGTTTATCGCTTTTGATTTTGAATCGTACCATCTTGTACTATTTACATGTAATGTCCATGTTCTTCAACTCCGTTTACTTTACTTTGTATTGAGATCATGTTGAGAACTTAGATGATGGACTTAGGATCCCTTTTGATGTTCCGTTTGTTTCGAAGTTTGATTAAAGTGTTGAGGCTAGACGGCTTTGATTGTAAAAGCTTGTTGAGAACTACCGGTGTTGAAATTGTTTTGAAGAAGTTTGATGATTTTGTTTTTGATTATGGAAAGGTAGCTTCTCTATTGTTTGATGAATCTTGTTCACGCAAGAAAGTCTAGCCCCTCACTATTGTATGTTTAGGACTCTTGTGTCAGAAGTTCAAGAGGATCAGCCTGATGACTTCCTAGATTATAGTAGGGACGGCGTTGTATAGCCGTATCGACCCCGTACAAGAGAGCCTCCATGCTACATTTGTTTAGCTTTATCTTTTGGTTTCTTTCTCTTTTGTTTAGGCCCAGTTTTTGTGTGGCCTTTGTTTTGTAACTAATATTTTGTTAATTGTCTTCAACTTGAACTTTAATTATATTTCAGTCTTTGCTCTTAACTATACATCTGGGGATACCACTTGTGTTTATGAAGTTTCTGCTATTGTTTACGTGCTAGATGATTCTAGGACATTTCAGGGTATTCCGGTCTAGTCTTTTGCTTTGAAATGCATTTCACGCGGTTCTATGCTCATATGAATTTTAGATATCTTAAGACGCTTTTCTATTTTAAAATTGGTTTCAGGTGAATATACGGCTCGGAATGCTTTAAATGGGATTTAAGATTGCGCTCTAGAAAATTATGATATATCTTTTTCGATCAAAAAGGATTTCAGGAAAATTAGGGCTTAAGAACTAATCTCGTTGGATTCTAAGCCGTTTAAAAAATAAAGCCTTATTTCGTGCAATCAATAGCCTATAATACAATAAAGACACCTGATGGATGTTTTACGACATTTTACAGTATTATGGCATAGTCTTTTGCTTTGAAATGAGTTTCATACGATTATGTGCTAAAATATGCAATTTTTACTAATGTGAGAAACATTTTGCTTCAAAATGGGTCACACGTGTTTCTGGGGTTAGGAAAGCATTGCAAGGGATTCAGGACTAATTAGGACTGAAAATCCGTGGTTCGGACGATTTTTTATGGATTGTAGGTGGCTCTCGGAAAAGGTTTGTTGTAAACCTCGTTTCAAAAAATTCACGGTTGAACGGCTTGCCCCAGGAAATTGGTGATATTTTTTACTTTAAATCGTGTTTCGGGCAAATTAAAGCTTAATAACTACTCTCATGGGATTTTGTCACGTTTCCAGCTAACAAATATATTTGGTGATATCAATAGCCTGTATTTGTATAAAAACATGTGCTGGAAGAATATAGGGCATTTCAGGGTATTATGTCCTAATCATTTGCTTCGAAATGCGTTTTCATGCATTCTAAACTCATATATGCATTTTAGGGTATGATAAATTACTTTCCTGTTTAAAATGGATTTCATTGGCGATAGTAGGGTTAGACACGCATAACATGGGATTAACGGTTGTTTAAGACTGAAACCCGTGCTTTGGACCGATAGTAGGTTATTCTAAACACCTCTCAAAAAATGTTGGCTCTAAATCACATTTCACGCAATTCACGATTGACAAATTCGCTCTAAAAAATTCTGCAATATCATTTTTTCTTTTAAATCGAGATTTAGGTAATTTCGGGCAAAAGATCTAATCACGTGGGATTTTGAGCCATTTATAACTGAAATACACAATTTAATATATTCAGGCGATTGTAGTGTTTGGAGTGCTTTAAATGGGATTTAGGGTCGTTTTAGACCAAGACACACGCTTCGAACAGTTCAAGGGCAATTTTAATATGAAATCGCATTTTATGCGGCTTTAGGAAAATGTTGTCTAAACTGCAGTTCATGCGATTCACGGTTGAAAGACGCGCTCCCAAAAAACTAATCTTGTGGGCCATTTTTGCGTGTTTTAGCCATTTTTTGTGCAATCAATTGCTAATATTTGGATAAAAAGATGTGCTGGATGATTCCTGAGCATTTAAGGGTTTAATGCTCTGAAATTATACTCTGAAATGTGTTTCATACGATTATATGCTGAAATACGAGTTTGATGATATCTCGAGACACCATTTTCATTCAAATAAATGCATTTCACACGATTCAAGGGTAGGACGCATTATAAGGGATTAAGGGTAATATAAGACCAAAAGTCGTGCTTTAGGCAGCTTATAGGGGAATTCTAGACCGGTCTAGAAAAATGTTGGGTGTAAACCGCGTTTCACGCAGTTCACGGTTGAAAGAAGCGCTTTAAAAATTTTATTGTTATCGTCTTACTTTAAAATGGATTTCAGGCAAATTAGGGCATAAAAACTAATCTAATAGTATTCACGGCCGTTTCTGGTTGACAAACAACTTGTTTTGTGCAATCAATAGCCTATATTTCTATCAAAACGCGTAATGAATGATTCTGAGCATTTTATGGTATTCTGGACTAGTCTTTTGCGGTGAAATGCATTCATGTGATTTTATTCTGAATGCTTTCCTATTTAAAATGGGTTTCACAGGTAATATTAGGGCTAAGAACGCATTAAATGGGATTACGGGTTGTTTAAGACTGAAACCCATGCTTAGGGCCGGTAGTAGTAGAGTATTCTAGATAGCTCTAGGAAGATGTTGGCTATAAATTGCATTTCACACAATTCTGATCTGTTTCTAACTGAAATATAGATTCTCGTATACTCGGAGATACTTTTCTCTTTACAATGGGTTTTAAGTGATTCTAGGGTTAGCAGCGTTTTACATGGGATTTAGGATTGTTTAAGTCTGAAACATATGTTTCGGGCAGTTTAAGGGCTAGTTTAAAATGAAATCGAGTTCTATGCGACTCTATGAAAATGTTGACTCTAAAAGGTTGAAAGACGCGCTCTAGAAAATTTTTGGATATATTTTTCCTTTAAAATAAGTTTCACACAAATTCGAACTTGAGAAGTTTTCTATTAGGATTCTAAGCGGTTTTTAACTACAAACCGTATTTGGTGCAATCAATAGCATATATTTCGATGAAAACACTTACTGGATGATTCTACGGCATGTGAAGGCATTATGATTTAGACTTTTACTTTAAATTGTGTTTTTTACGATTCTTGGCTGAAATATGCATTTTACAATATTTTGAGATACGTTTTTCTTTTAAATCAATTTCGCGGGATTCTAGGGTTAGGAACGTGTTGTAGGGGATCGGGGTAGTTTAAGACCAAAACACGTGCTTCGAGCAGTTCCAAGGGGGTTTTCTAGCCATCTCTGCAAATATTTTGGGAGTAAACAACGTTTCACGCACTTCAGTAGAGAATTTTGTGATATCTTTTAACTGTAAAACACGTTTCCATGGGATTCAAGCCCGCTTCTTACAGACTAACAACTTGTTTTGTGCGATCAATATTGAGCGTCTAACTAGATAAATCCGTGTGCTAGATGATTCTAGTACATTTCAGGGTACTCTAGTTTACTCTTTTGCATTAAAATATCTTAGATATCTTGAGATATCTTGAGATACATTTCTGTTTTAAAATTGGTTTCAAGCGATTGTACGGTGCGGAACGCTTATGATGAGAATTAAGGTTGCGCTCTAGAAAATTGTGGAATAGATTTCAGGCAAATTAGGGCTTAAGAACTAATCTCGTTGGATTCTCAGCCGTTTCAAAAAAGACGCCTTATTTTCAAAAACTCGCCATGGAAAATTCGGTGATATCCTTTTACTTTAAATTGTATTTCAGGCAAATTAGTGCTTAATAACTACTCTGACATATTTCTAACCGACAAACATATTTCGTGTTATAAATAGCCTCTATTTGCATAAAACATGTGTTGAAGAATTTTAGGGCATTTCATGGTATTATGGCCTATTCGATTGCTTTAAAATGTGTTTCGTGCAATTCCACACCCATATTAGCATTTTAAGGTATTATGAAATACATTCCTATTTAAAATGGATTTCACGGGCGATGATAGGGTTTGGAATGCATAAAATGGGATTAAGGGTTATTTAGGACTAAAATCCGTGCTTCAAGCCGGTACTAGAGGATTCTAAACAGCTCTAGAGTCATATTGGCTCTAAATCACATTTCACGCAATTCATGGTTGACAAATGCGCTCTAAAAAATTATAGGATATTAAATCGAGATTTAGGTAAATTCGGGCGTGATAACTAATCGCGTGGGATTCTAAGCCCTTTCTAACTAAAGTACACATTTTTGTATATTCAGAGAAACTTTTATATTTTAAAGTTGGTTTCATGCGATTGTAGGTTTTGGAGCACTTTGAATGAAATTTAGGGTTGTTTAAGACCAAGACACGAAACCGCGTTTTATGCGGCTCTAGGAAGATGTTAGCTCCAAATCGCGCCAATTCGCAATCGAAAGAGGCGCTCTAGCAAATTCTAGGATATCGTTTTCCTTTAAAATGAGTTTAATGGAAACTGAAGAATAAGAAGTCTTCTCGTGGGATTCTGAGCGGTTTCTGAGTACAAACCATATTTAATGCAATCAATAGCATTTCAATAAAAACACATACTAGGTGATTATATGTCAGGGAATTATAGTTTAATCTTTTAATATAAATTGCATTTTTTATTATTCTTGATTGAAATTTGAATTTTAGGATATTATAAGATAAGTTTTTCTTTCGAACGGGTTTCACATGCCTCTAGAGTTAGGAACATGTTGCAGGGGATCAGGTTGTTTAAAACTAAAACCCGTGCTTCGAGCAGTTTGAAGGGATTTCCTAGCCATCTTTGTGAAAATATTAGGGTAAACAGCATTTTACACATTTCGTGGTTGAAAGACGCGCTCTAGAAAATTGTAATATCGTTTTACTATAAAACATGTTTAACAAAAATATGCATTTTTAAAATTAGTTTCAGGGGATTGTAGGGTATGAAAAGCTTTAAATCAGATATAGGTTTGTAAACGACCAAAATGCGTGCTTCGTACAGTTCGAGGGCTATTTAAATATAAAATTGCATTCTATTCAAATCTAGGAAAATGTTATCTTTAAACTGCATTTCACGCGAAACACAGTTGAAAGATGCGCTCTAGAAAATTCATGGATATCGTTATAGTTTAAAATGTTTTCCTGGCAAATCCGGGCTTAAAAACTAGTCTCATGGCTTTCTAAGCCATTTTTGGTGCAATCACATTTTAGCAATTCTGATATGTTTCTAACTGAAATAGAGAATTTGGAATATTCAAAGATACTTTTCTCTTTATAATGGATTTCATGCGAGTCTAAGATTAGGAACACTTTACTTGGGATTTAAGGTTATTTAAGTCTGAAACACATGTTTCAGGCAGTTCGAGGGCTATTTTAATATGAAATCACGTTCTATGTAGCTCTAGGGAAAATGTTGACTGCAAACTGCATTTCACATAATTCGTAGTAGAAAGATGCGCTCTAGCAAAATTTTGAGATATATTTTTCCTTTAAAATGAGGTTCACGCAAATTCAGGCTTAAGAAGTAATCTCGTGGGATTCTGAGCGATTTCTGACTACAAACTGTATTTGGTACAATAAATAGTGTATATTTCAATAAAAACGCTTGCTGGGTGATTCTAGGGCATGTTAGAGCATTATGGTTTAGTCTTTTACTTTGAATTACATTTTTTCAAATGGGTTTCGTATGATTCTAAAGTTAAGAACGTGTTGAGGGGAAAAAGGCTATTTGAGCTCAAAAAACGTGCTTCGGGCAATTTGAAGGGGATTTCCTTGCCATCTCTACTAAAATGTTAGGGGTAAACCACGTTTCACAAACTACATGGTTGAAAGACACGCTTTAGAAAATTTTGTGGTAAAAAGAAACTACATGGTTGAAAGACACACTTTAGAAAATTTTGTGGTCTCTTTTTACCGTAAAACATGTTTAAGAAAAATTAGTATTTAATAACTAAACTTATGGGATTCAAGCACGTTTCTAACGGACCAACAAAATGGGCTTCGTGCAAATTAGGGCTTAAGAACTAATCTCTTCTGATTCTAAGCCATTTCAGATTTAAAGCCTTATTTCGTGCAATCTATAGCTTATAATACAATAAAAACGCGTGATGGTTGATTTTACAGCATTTTACAGTATTATGGCCCGCTTTGAAATGCATTTCATACGATTCACAGATTCTAGGCTAAAATATGCTAAAATGTGAGATACATTTTGCTTCAAAATAGGTTTCACACGTTTATGGGGGATTCAGGTCAAATTATGATTGAAAACTCATGCTTCAAATAGTTCTTTGAGGATTGTATGCAGTCCTAGAATAAGATATATCATAAACCTCGTTTCACGAAATTCAATCGCTCCAAAAAATTCGGCGATATCTTTTTACTTTGAATCGTGTGGGCAAATTATAACTAATCTAATGGGATTCTATCATGTTTCTAACGACTAACATATTTCATGTTATCAATAGCCTGTATTTGTTTAAAAACGCATGTCAATGGATTTTTAGTGTATTTCGGGGTATTCTAGTCTAATCTTTTCCTTTAAAATGTGTTTTGTGCAATTCTATACTGATATACGCATTTTTGTGTATTCTAAGATACTTTTCTCTTTTAATATTGATTTCACAAGAGATTCTAGTGTTAAGCACTCATTACATGAGATTTAAAGTCATTTAAGATTGAAACCAATCCTTCCGGCAGTTTGTAAGGGGTTCTAGAAGGCTCAGAAAAGATATTGTCTCCAAACTGTATTTCTAGCGGGTCTATCACATGGGTTCACCAATACTAATTCCTTATTTTGGAACCCTTTTCCAAAATATTAAATTGATTTGACCAATTACTATAACTATTGTGTTTGGATCAGTTTTTGAAAAAAAACAAAAATGCAAAATAAAGCAAGCAACCATGCAAATATAGAAAGTCTAAATAACACAAGTATCCATGCAAAATTAGAAATTTTAATTTTAGTAAGTCCTCTCTTCCACATGGCCCAATGCAAAAAAATGTCTTGGACTTCTTGGTCTTCCAAAATCTTTGTGATTCCTCAAAGTCTTTAAGTAACTCCAAACTCTTTGGTTAAGAGTCCATCATCACCATCTATAGCCGCTAGAATTTACAAATAATAAATTGAAAATACATGAAATTCCTATATCTCAAAAATTGAGATTTACATGGCAATCTATTAATGAAAATAAAATTGGCTTAGGGAAACCATCATGCCTTGCCCTTTCACGAGAAAACCAAGGAAACCACGATGCCCTTTACAAATTGCCCAAAATAACTAATAATAATGACAAAAATAAAACCTTGTGGGGCCATATGGAGAGGACACCAACCTGCAAGGTTAGTATACACAATAGGAACTAGGGCTAATAAGGTGCCATTCATCATGACTGTCAAAATAGACAGCGCCCTTTGCGCTCGAGTGGAGATGAACCCACCCACTCGAGCGACAATGAATCTACTCGAGCACCCGACACACTGTTTGCAGAAAAACAACGATTTTTGCCCAACCAGTTCCTTCTCATGCATACAAAAAACATAATACATGCATAAAAAGATCAAAAACTGATCCTTACACAACCCTAAATCCATCCACTCCACATCTCTCATATAGAGGCTAGATCTAGAAGACCGATCTAACGCGATGAGAATATAGGGATCGCACTGATACTAATTGTCGGAAGTAGGGATCGTAATCTCATGCATTATGATCAAATAATCCATCAAGAAGATAGATCAAGAAATAAACAAGCACAACTACATCTATTACAACAAATAGATAATAGATTTATACCTTTGAAGCTTGGTTGCACTCAAATCGAGAAAAGTTGAAACCTCGATCTCTACGAAAATTCTTCACAGATTTTGATCTTTTTTACTTTATTCTTCCACGCTATTACCCTCTTAGAGAACTTCTCAAGATGAATGGTGGATCTCCAAGTAGAAGAAAACCCTAGCACTTTTGTAGGACTAGTGAAGGGTATGTGTGTTGCACGTAGTTGTCGATGAAAGTTTTCCATTGTAAAAAAGTTAAACATCAATGTCATATCAACCATCTCGAAGCACATTTTCCAAATTAATTTTAATTCCTACATAAAATTATTCACAATTCAATGTCGGTCCTCTTTAAGAAAAATCATAGATAACATATAGGATTTCGAATTACAATAGTATAGAATAGTTTTAATATTAATATATATATATATATCGAATTACAATAGTATAGAATAGTTTTAATATTAATATATATATATATAGCATAGAAGAGTCTTGTTTGTAGTTTGTACCAGTCTTAACAGTTATGGATTTGCAGAAAAATTAAATTAAAATGCGATGACACTTTAAAGGCTGGCTGAATTATTTTGTTGCCTAACTGGTTCAAATGCATCACATTGAAATACCATGGTATCTTATAGATTAACTAAAATTTGATAAAAAGAATGGCTCATTCAACCATAGATTTTTTATAGTCTCTGCTACATAAATGGTTATATCTACATAGAGAAGCTATTCTTGATGGCATTTTGTCAAAGCTCCATAGTCAATCTACTCAAAGGGATCTAATTTAACTTGTAGAGCAGCATAATGGTTGCAAAATCATACCCAAGCTACAAAAGAGAATGCTCTCTCTGTGCCATCTATCGTATTGCTTTCTGATCCTGCAAGATCAATGAGACTGATTCTCCTAACTTTCTAGGTACTACAGCTTTCAATGGTTAACATCTCTACATATAACCTTTACTTAGGAACCAATTACCACATGATATACATAATGACAGACCTTGGTTGTTATAATTTTGAACTATCTGGATGTATAATTTACATAAGATATTCCCATTCAAGATTTCTTTTCTTTTTTTTTTTTCTTTGAAAACAGAAAAAAGAAATAGAGAGGGGGTTGAGTGTCTGGGGGATGGGGTGGGCTGGGTTTCCACAGTGGCATTTGGTTGGCATGTAAAGTTTGCACCAACTGTTCCTTCCCTGTCTTGCTATTAAATCAAGGTTAATAGCATCAACGACTATATGAAATTAATAGTAGTCATGCAAGTCATATCGTACATCCATTAGGTTCCTTATTAATTGTTGGTTGATTGTTAATGATAACTAATTAAATAATCTACCCAAAGTTTGATAGCATACATCAGGATTGAATGATACATGTAAAAACAACATGAGATCAAGAACTCTTGGAATTTATACTAGTTGCACCAAGGTTTCTATTTGACAGCTCCTGTATTATCAATGTAACTCACGTTTAAGTTGGACAAAACAATAAATATGCACAATCAGTACTTAAACGTGATGAAAAGCACAAAGCCCCTGTATGATGAATGTAACTGAGCTTTAAGTTGGACAAAAGAATCAATATGCACAATCAGTACTTATTGGGATCTTGAAACATAAATTTGGGAAAATATTAAAATTGGTTGCCTACCATTTTATCGTCAGTTACTACTTCAAGCGCAGAATCTCTAACTTTTTCCCCCCTAATTTCTTAGTAACTGTAGAACACAGTAAAATCAAAACAAAAACTCAAAATGTGGAGAAATAAAGATCAACTGTTATAACTCATCAACTGTTATAACTTGGAAGTCTATAAAGGTAGCACCAATCAAACAAATTAAATAATAGTAAAATTCAGAAATTTTAGTCACCCATTGAGAGAAATAAAAAACAATGTGGTGAACTGCTAGTCAAGCCAATTTACTCAATTATGAGCAAATGCGGTAAATCAACCAAGATCAAAGCAGTAACGGAAGCAGCTTGAAGTAGATACAACTGATTTAAATGCAGCAACGTTGTGTCCACGTTCAACTGTTATTGCTGCAAAGCAATAACCACAGGTCCACAGGGGTGAGACCTGAGGGTGGGTGGGCAGGCATAAGTTATGGTAGTACAGTTGACAATTAAAGAGATAATATTATAGACGATGACGATGACGGCAACTTACATTGTATTATAGAAACAAAATTATCATGTAAAATTGTAAATATAAACAATCCCTACCGCATCAAATTTTTTGTTACCTTGACTATCTTGTTTGAACAATTTTGCTACTTTAACTATATCAAGATTATACATTATAACTTTTAATGATATATCAATTCCATTGTATTTCATAAGTGGAGCAACATCTATACCATACTTCAATTTAACTCAATATAACTCAATATGTGGGAGGAGATCAAACACAAACCACAAAAGCATGCTTTGCATACACTGCAAATGAAACCAATATCAACAGTAATATCAATCAGGGGAGATTTTTCAAGCTTCATTAAAGTAACAAATAACATTATAACAATACATAGATAACATCCTTGGGGTGGCCGCATGGTGCCAGTAATTCTGCTTAAGCATAACAGTCGGCACAAAACAGAGATTAAAAACCAAAATCTAAGAGAAGGATAAATGCAAATTTCACCTCCTTGCAATAAGAGTAACATCTACAATCTCTTTACCAATTTCTACTTGAAAGTTTTGAAAACCTGATGGTGGAATTAAGTAAAACATGAAAAAAAAAAAGGGAGAGAATAATATATGGGCCTGGAGAAGCTAAAGCAATTAAAACTTTAAGGATACTTCCTTGGATGACTGGAAGCAAGTAAGGTTCAAGCTGCATACAAGGGAATCATGATAAAAAAAGGTTTTAGAAGCAGGGAAAGTGAGGCGTACATTATTATAAAAGAAATCATATTAGTTTGTTGTTTCTTTTCGGAGATTGATGAGGAAACACATGATTTGTGTCTCTGTATTAAAGAAGGGTAGAAACATCTCTCACCTTGTTATCAATGAGCACCTCTAACATGTAATTATTCCAAAGGAACCTAAGGTCCACCTTTTATGACTTTTGGACAATGATTATTCGGAGCCATTTGCCACACTTCTCATGTTACTTTAAAATTCTTGCTACAGTTCTCATGTCACTTCCATTAGGCTTCAATAATTCCATGTTTGAACAGAATCCCTCATGCCAAATGAAAACACTGGAAGCCTGTCTCCATGAGCTTTGGAGAGCACCATGTAGAAATTATCACCGTTGCTGGAATGGTTTCTTATAGTGTCAGAGAGATGTCATGCCAGGTTCACATCAATAGAAGTAACATGCCAGGTTCACAGTTCACACACATATATATCTAATTAGAGATAACCAGTAAAGTTATGAGATACAACCAAATGAGAAATTTTCATTTTAAGTCAACCATCAAGAAGAAATTTACCTGTCTCCATAGTGGAAGTAGCTTTGACTCATCACCCAACTCGTGCAATTTCTGAGCACTACAAAACAATGACATCAAAAGTACAGACCATAAAATGTTTTTAAAAAAAGCTATGCTAAAAAAAAAAGAGTATAGCCAGCTATATGGCATATGCGAATGTTCACAACATGAATGGAGAATCCATTCCACGTATAACTAAGAGTATTTAAAACATGCCAACTACAAATTACCCTTATTCAAAAATTAAAGAAGGGAGAGAATAATATATGGGCCTGGAGAAGCTAAAGCAATTAAAAACTTTAAGGATACTTCCTTGGATGACTGGAAGCAAGTAAGGTTCAAGCTGCATACAAGGGAATCATGATAAAAAAAAAGGTTTTAGAAGCAGGGAAAGTGAGGCGTACATTATTATAAAGTTTGTTGTTTCTTTTCGGAGATTGATGAGGAAACACATGATTTGTGTCTCTGTATTAAAGAAGGGTAGAAACATCTCTCACCTTGTTATCAATGAGCACCTCTAACATGTAATTATTCCAAAGGAACCTAAGGTCCACCTTTTATGACTTTTGGACAATGATTATTCGGAGCCATTTGCCACACTTCTCATGTTACTTTAAAATTCTTGCTACAGTTCTCATGTCAGTTCCATTAGGCTTCAATAATTCCATTAGGCTTATGCCTGTACGTGAGGAAGATAGGGAAAAGGAAGAGCAGATCATTTATAGATAGAATTTCATTATAGCATATGATCCTTCAGTGTGAAGATAGGGAAAAGGAAGAGCAGATCATTTATAGATAGAATTTCATTATAGCATATGATCCTTCAGTGTGAAGCTTTGAATGGGCATGATTCGGGCTTTCATTCCTAAGCCAGAAGGTCCCTTGAACAGAATATGAGGGCAATTTCTTTTTAGATATCTAGTCAAAGCAAAAGACAACAACCAGAATCGATGATCTAAATGATATATGACAGGATGTTACATCATAGTCTAAGAACTAAGAAGCCATTTTACTGAATACATGGTTAAAAAGCAAAGCAAAGAAGGTCCATTATCAGAATCAGTTTTTGATATACAACTCTAACCTACCTTGAACTTGGCAGAATTCATAACTCATCCAATATGGAGTTTCTAGATCAGTCTGGCAAACCTAGTTTGACCCTTGGAGGGGCCTATCTATAATTTCGGGAAAGACAATTATCTAGTCGCTAGTGTGCATGATATCCAAACCATGCTGACCTCTGTATAGCCTCAACCATTTGTTTCTTCCATTTGCTTTTTGTTGTCCTTGAACTTCTTATACGTTGACACCACCTGCCATTAAGTAAAGCATGAGACATCAAAGGTAAAGAAAAGGCAACAAAATGCATTGTGAACACCTCAAATGAGAATCATATTTTAAGAAATTCAGCAAAAGAAAATAAGCCAATACCTCATAAGATTCCATGTGTAAATTTTGTTTGACGGCTTGAACTGGCTATGATAAATAGTGACAGCCTGAGAATGGGGAGACTATACAACCAGAGCCTATAAACCTTGCTGCGGGTTTCACAGAATTATAGACTCCAGGTTCTCACCAAAACAACGTTAGTTAGAAGCCAAGAAAGTAAAATATCTCTCAAAAACAATTAATTAAACTGCAATCTAAGAACACCTAAAAAATACCAATGACCACATTTACATTCAGGGCTATGTCGCTGCAACAGTGGAAACGGAACAAAAAAAATAGAAAAATATGCATGTGAGGGAGAGCGAACGGGGAGCGAGGGGAGGGAGCGAGAAGCATGGGAGACAGTGAGAGAGAGGTGTTGGTGGACAGGGGCAGATGAGATGAGTGAAATTCAAGAAATAAGAAAATCAAATGCTAATAAATATAAGTCACTATCAATTAGTATTAAGAGAATTTTAAGCAGTAGCTATCATGAGTCAAATCAGCATTATAAATATCCTTGAGGCTCTCCATTGGATAATTCACATTAGAAGATTTGCATCATTGCACCTTACAATTCATATGAATACAACATTCATCGATTTTTCGCGTAGAATGCAATGATGTAGAAAAACTACGTGACTATAATTGTGAATTTTGAGAAAATTAATGCAATAATAGGATAATGCAAAAGAATAATTTCATGAAAATCATGCAATTTTGAATGCTCAAATAAAATTCAATGAAATCAAGTTATCCTAAATAAGTCCATAAATCTACATGAAATAATGACAATATGATGCAATTTCATGGACTCATCATGCCCTCCAACCAACATTTTACTAGTCCCTAGCAAAAGATGTGAAAAGGTGAAGTACTAAACTCACCTAATCTAACCTAAAAATACAAAAGACTAATGTAGAAAAAAAAAAAAAAAAAAAAAGCCACTTTTGCTAGCACTCTCAACTGTATTTAGCGCATGCAATAAGCCCTTATACCCCTAAGTTACCCTAGTGCATGAATTGTGCTTCATGAGGTTTTCCCATGAATATACCCACAAAACTCAAAAAATAAATAAATAAATAAATAGCTAAAGAAATCAAAAGAAACTCTCCACCAAAAAAATATTTATAAACATTGGATACTTTCGATTCTCGAAATAATCAAAGTAAAGACAAATTCGAAATACGGTTCATCAATCCCATCTTTGGAAAGAAATTTTCAAAATCTTGCTAAATATGATCATGCACGATGAGAAAGTATGTATACATCAAAAAATAAGTGTTAAATGCTCCGCTAGAACCCCCGTGAAAAAGACTCAATCAAATAATCCGGTCCGCCTAAACTCTAAAAAAAAAAAAGATTTCCTCTCAAGGCAACCATGATAGCTTTCGCACTCTTGTTTTTCAAAAGGTCGTGAAATATCAGTGACAAACTTCTCTATTTCTTCTTTTTTCTTTTCCCTTATTTTTTTTTCCTTTCCAACGGTCTCCAACAATAGGCAACCCTTTTCATGTACCCGAATAAAGGCAACCATGATGGCTTTCGCACTATTGTTTTTCAAAACGCCACGATTCTTTTTCCTTTTCAATGGTCCCCAACAATATGCAGCCCTTTTCATGTACCCGAATTTTTAGCACTATTGTTTTTCAAAAGGCCGTGAAATTTCAACGACAAGCTTTTCTCTTTCTTCTCTTTTACTTTTCTCTTGATTTTTTTTCCTTTTCAACGGTCCCCAACAATAGGCAGCCCTTTCCATGTACCCCGAATTAAGGGTGTACCCAAATTAAGGCAACCATGGTGGCTTTCGCACTATTATTTTTCAAAAGGCCGTGATTTTCTTTCCTTTTCAACGGTCCCCAACAATAGGCAGCCATTTCCATGTACCCAAATTAAGGGTGTACCCAAATTAAGGCAACCATGGTGGCTTTCGCACTATTAGTTTTCAAAAGGCCGTGATTTTCTTTCCTTTTCAACGGTCCCCAACAATAGGCAGCCATTTCCATGTACCCGAATTAAGGGTGTACCCAAATTAAGGCAACCATGGTGGCTTTCGCACTATTGTTTTTCAAAAGGCCGTGATTTTCTTTCCTTTTCAACGGTCCCCAACAATAGGCAGCCATTTCCATGTACCCGAATTAAGGGTGTACCCAAATTAAGGCAACCATGGTGGCTTTCGCACTATTGTTTTTCAAAAGGCCGTGATTTTCTTTCCTTTTCAATGGTCCCCAACAATAGGCAGCCCTTTCCATGTACCCGAATTAAGGGTGTACCCAAATTAAGGCAACCATGGTGGCTTTCGCACTATTGTTTTTCAAAAGGCCGTGATTTTGTTTTTCTTTTCAACGGTCTCCAACAATAGGCAGCCCTTTCCATGTACCCGAATTAAGGGTGTACCCGAATTAAGGCAACCATGGTGGCTTTCGCACTATTGTTTTTCAAAAGGCCGTGATTTTGTTTTTCTTTTCAACGGTCCCCAACAATAGGTAGCCCTTTCCATGTACCCGAATTAAGGCAACCATGGTGGCTTTCGCACTATTGTTTTTCAAAAGGCCGCGATTTTTTTTTTCTTTTCAACGGTCCCCAACAATAGGCAGCCCTTTCCATGTACCCGAATTAAGGGTGTACCCGAATTAAGGCAACCATGGTGGCTTTCGCACTATTGTTTTTCAAAAGGCCGTGATTTTTTTTTTCTTTTCAACGGTCCCCAACAATAGGCAGCCCTTTCCATGTACCCGAAAATTAAGGGTGTACCCAAATTAAATAAGGGTGTACCCAAATTAAGGCAATCATGATGGCTTTCGCACTATTGTTTTTCAAAAGGCCGTGATTTTTTTTCCTTTTCAACGGTCCCTAACAATAGACAGCCCTTTCCATGTACCCGAATTAAGGGTGTACCCAAATTAAGGCAGCCATGGTGGCTTTCGCACTATTGTTTTTCAAAAGGCCGTGATATTGTTTCCTTTTCAACGGTCCCCAACAATAGGCAGCCCTTTTCATGTACCCGAATTAAGGGTATACCCGAATTAAGGCAACCATGGTGGCTTTCGCACTATTGTTTTTCAAAAGGCCGTGAAATTTCAGCGACAAGCTTCTCTCTTTCTTCTTTTTCTTCTCTTGATTTCTTTCCTTTTCAACAGTCCCCAACAATAGGCAGCCCTTTTCTTGTACCCGAATTAAGGCAACCATGATGGCTTTTGCACTATTGTTTTTCAAAAAGCCGTGATTTTTTTTCCTTTTCAATGGTCTCCAACAATAAGCAGCCCTTTTCATGTACCCGAATCAAGGCAACCATGATGGCTTTCGCACTATTGTTTTTCAAAAGGCCGTGATTTTTTTATTTTTTACGGTCCCCAACAACAGGCAGCCCTTTTTATGTACCCGAATCAAGGCAGCCATGATGGCTTTTACACTATTACTTTTCAAAAGGCCATGAATTTTTTTCCTTTTCAACAGTCCCCAACAATAGGCAGCCATTTTCATGTACCCGACTTAATTCACCAATTTGTGGAAAAATCCACCCAGATGAATCAGGAAACCTATAAAACTAAGGTTTGGTTTTCCTCCATCTACTCAATCAAGTCGTAAAAAGAATGGAAATCATAATTTCACATTTAAAGGTTTTGAAAAAGTATACGAACTGTGTAATGTGAAAGGATTTAAATTTAGCACTTCTTCAAAATGATATCCGCAGACTCTCTTTTGTCTAAATTTTTGAGAATTCTAAAATTCAACCCATCTTCCGTTTAATGTGAAGCTTTTTCCAACCTCGTCAATGGTTAGACAAAACCCACAAAAACAAACAAAAAGAAAAAAGAATTACTCTACTGGCAACACAACTTGGGATCCACCCAAATGCCAAAACAATTTAGTTATATGCCCATTGTTTCAAAGCTTTGCTGGCTATTTGCCATGCGGCCCATGCCCATAGCTGTCCAAACTGTGCAATTACCCTATTATATTAAATAATTCAACTTGAATTACGATTTTTTTTCCTCAAATGGTGATATTTGTACATCAAAGGGCATAAAATCTCAACATCAAAAGGACAAAATTACAAAAGTACCATTGATCTAGTCTAAAAAGAAGATTCATACTTGACAGATTTCAGGTTAGGTCCTCTAACTAACCGGGAAATGAAGGGCTAGTTGGTCATTCAACCTCATTACATATGTTATGGTACCTTATGTCTTCAGTCAGTTTTTGGTTTTTGCATAATAAAAACAAAGAAAATATAAATAATAACTTGAAAAATGAAAACAATGCTCCATGATGAGAAACAATAATCCATCACAAAATAATGTTCACACAAGACCCTATAGCAAGCATAATTCCCAATAACCTTATAAAACTGCCATTCAAGATATTAACTTAATAGACCATAAAAGAAGAGGCATGATACAAGTGAAACAGCCAGAGACCAACGAGTAGTCCATAAATCAAAGGGATCTCGGATATTCAAAGACATAAGTACAATATTAAGAGCACATTTGATACTAGAATGTCAGTACCGTGAGGGAGAACATCAAAATGAAGCTCAATCAAACAATAAACCACTAGGTGCCGGGCAGACATTTGGGAGCATGCATAGGCAGTCGTTAAATGAGACATGGCAGTAAAAAAGTGCTTGGATCAAAATTTTTCAAGGAAAAAAAAAAGGTAGGATGACAAAAGTTTTCTCCAAATGAAGACATTATTTCACCAACGTGTTCTACTATGTGTCAATCATTTAAAATCAATGTGAACTATGTCTTTTATTTTAGAATGAAGAAGAATATCCTTCGTAAACAGAAGGCACGAGGAGACACCTATTGTAGAGTTAGTTCCCTCCAACATCTAGTTTGTCATTCACTCATCTGTCAAGTATGTTACAAAGGAAACAAAAAAAAAAAAAGAAAAAGAAAAAGAAAAATAGAATCACACAGTTCAAGGTAGTTTCTTTATATAATATTTAGCTAGAATATACGTTAAAATCATTGAAGCCTTACCGCTGCTACTTTGTACCAACAATAGCAACACTACTTCCCCTTGATATAACAAAAGATATTCCACTAAGTATCTTTCGCTCTGTTAGGTACCTAAAATAAGAAAAGAAACAAAAGAAATTGTGCTCACAAATCAATAAAACTCGAAACAGGTATAGAAATGGCAATAGAAGTATAATAGAAGCCTGAAATAAAAACACACTAATGACTTTTAATTTAAAAAAGATGCCCAAAATATAATGTTCCACCAATATAAGATGAACGTTAGCAATAATACATAAAGCATCTAAACCAAAATAACAAACGATTTTTAAAAGAATCATGTCAGAAATATTTATAGATGTGAATGAGCATAAAGATATCAAAAGCAACAACGAAAGAAATTAAGAAAATAGAAACGGTTAAACACCAAAATACCGGTCAGGAAAACTCATGTAGCAATTACTCTATAGAAAACTCATATAGCAGTTACTCTATAGAACCACCCGGCAGCATACACAAATCTTAGGTTTATACTACTAGGATCTAGTGTCTCCTAAAAGACAAAAACACATAAACAACAGTAGGCAAAGACAAGCAAAAAATAAATAAATAAATAAAAAAGGAGCTTGCAACACCGTTGGAAAATGCCCAACAACTAGGCCACTGGTTCTAGTTAAGCTATCAATTAAAAAGAAGATATGATGATCCCAACCATGGATCTTTTCCACCTATGCACGCTATGATGATCCCAAGTTCTGTTCATAACCCCAAAGCTGTGAAATGCATGTTCTTCATTAGTTCTATTCCTATCAGAGAGAATTTTAGAGCAAAAAATAAAAAATAAAAAATAAAAAAAGAAAAAGAAAAAGAAGAAAATAAAAGACACCTGTTGTTGAAGTGCTACTATCAATAGTCCATACGTATTACATGAAGTGCCCTCACTTAACACACTAACGGTGGAAGAGGAAAGAGGAAAACAAATACAAATCTGCTCCTAATGTACATCAACCTTTCCAATCCAGGTACCAAATTCAAAGAATTTGGTACTTAAGCAGGCATTCCTACACTTGTGTTTTTTTTTTTTAATGGTTACTTTCATTAAATAACAAGACAGAACAAGAGATGGGAACGCATTCCTACACTCGTTACTATCAGATTTTAGTAAAAAATGCATTTAGTAAATTTAAGTGAAACCAACATCAGAATATATTAAGTAAATTTATGTCAAAGACATCCAGTCTGAACCAAGCTCAATAAAAATCAAATAGCAAAGGCATTCAAAGCATCATTGGATATATAGCTCAAAACTGAAACATTTGTTACTACTGAGTACATGATCAAGTGTTCAAAACCATGTATGGACAGCATTCAATTTTCTGAAAAACTACAATGTCCAACAATTGAGTTTACCACATGCAATGGAAAGATGTTGACAATTTTTTCTTCTTGTACAGTATGTGACATTTACTGATAGGTCATGGGAGAAAACTTAATTTCTCTTTTATCATCAGATTTAATAATGCTTGTATGCTTTTTTTATAGGTCTAATGTGTTTTTTTTTTTTTTTTTTTACTTTTTGTATAGTTCTAATGCTTCTTTTTTTTTTTTTTTTTTTTTTTTTTTGAAAAAATTATGTGCTTCTAAACTTGTTTTATGCATATATTACATCCATCCCAAATCAAGTTCTCAACCAAAATCAAATTGCAAAGAAAACCATATTTTCATTTTTATCGCATTCAACACTAGTTTCTAGTAATTACTCAATCTGAGTTTCCAAATAAAATTAGGAGGACCTATTTATAATAGCATAGCATGAAGGCAAAATGAGAAGTTCAAGAACATCATATCTTTTTTATAGCACACCCGGCCACATTATGTGGGCCCCATCTCAATCAAGTGAAGATTTTGTCTCTCTAACTTGTCTATCAAGAAAATCCAAAAGAAAGGAAAGAGGACGTTTTCAAAAAGAGAGAAAAAGGGAGATGAATGAGACCAGCTGGGCATGCAACCCAACCAGTAAGAATGACCCACGGTCATGGAGATTTTGGAGATCCCACCACTCCACAAATTGAAGAACAAAGAAGGAAAGAAAAGAGGTTCCACTCCTATATAAACAGCCCTATGGGAGATCCAACGCTCTCACTCTAGAGAATTGCATACCATCTCTCCCTTTTTTGCCCTTCCATTTGAACTCACCAAGGGGGTTCTTTCCAAACGCCATACCACCAACCTTGTGGTTTCAACTAGACAGAGGGATTCTCAACATCCTAGTATGTATTCTTGTTTTTCAATGTTATATTCCTTGTAAAGAATTTTCATGCTAGTAGATAAAGTTGTTTGTTTTAATTTGTGTTCTGTATTTTTGTATCTCTGAATATTAGATTTGTGATCCATGCAATAGGGTTAGTTCTTACTTTTGGTTAAATATTTTTAATTGGCTTGGAATAATTATTGACAACTCACCTTAGCATCCTCACAATAGACCTTGTTTTCTGAGAATACATGGTATTTTTGGAGGCAATACAAGGTGAAGTTGAAGAGAGTTGACTGAGAAAAGTTTAAAAAATCCCAGTTTGAAATTTATTTATTAAAAAGTGAGGATTTATCATTATCAACTTGGATTGACAACCCAAGTTGAAGAAAGGGACCCTAGGTTTGCACTTCTAATTTTTTTTGGGCCAAGATTGAGAAGGAGATTTAAAGAGCAACTCACCACCTTTATATTTTCTTTTACCACCTTGGATTTATGCACACCATCTTTATTTTCTGCATTTTTTCTTTTTTAGTTTCTGCACTTTATTTTCTATCTTTACATCAATATGATAGAATTATGTTACTGCTGAAAGTGCATTAGTTTTCATGCATATTTTGCATCTTTTAAAACATGTGTAGTGGTATAATTTATGTTAAGTTCCGAAATCAGATTTGAAGGTCACATGTGCTGAATGTGTTTGGTTCGGAAAATAGCCCATTATCAAATTGAAATTTGAAACGGTTTAAAAGACAATAAAAATTTTGTCCCCAGTTGTATGCAAACTCTCTTTAGGTTAGAGTGCAATTTAAATATCAGAAAAATCTGAGTTGCAAACCATTTTGGTTCAATTCAAGATTAATGAAGAAAACAGATTGAAAAGTAAAATATATATATATATATAGTGCACATTGGGCTCTTTTTGGTAGAACCTTACATATACAGTGGGGGTGTGTTTTCTTTACATAACTGATGTGAAATTTGCGATTTAGAATTGGAAAGACATAATGATCTGTGCAGATTACAGCTGAAATAGGATATAAATCTGGTTGTAACAAGTTTCATCATGGCCGAACCATGTTGGGAACTGAGTGATGAATTAAAGGATTGATTGAACCAGTTTCTAGACTTGATTTATTACACAGGGAACAATGGCTTCAAGACTGATTTCTGGAACCGTTTGCACAATTCATGTATTTCATAGCATTTCAGATTTAGTACTTTTATTCACTTGTTCTCTTTTGGAATTTCATGCATCTTAGGGTATTAAAGATTCAGCAGTAATTGTGGTTTAGATAGGTTTTGATCTAGCTATGTATTGGTGATAGGTGTCAAGCATTAGAAAATAAAAAACTTTGCACTAGTTCATCATATTACATGCACGTCCATGCATAGTGTCCCATATTATTTTAGAAGAGTGCATCCTCGTCATTCTTATATTTTATTTAGTTTAGGAAAATTAATTCTCAGATTTGCATTCATTTAGAAAGTGTATCATTTAGATTCTTAGCTTAATCTAGTGTTTAACTTCGACAAGTTAATTGGTTTCTAATCTAGTGTAGGAATTTATTTTAGGTACATGGTCTCATCTTAGGGAGTTTGATTTTAGATGGATGATTTTTTTCCAATTTAGATTGATTTGGTTTGATACATTTTTTTTAAGTTTGATTTTTTTTTTCATAACTTGTTTTAGTTTCCAATTTCATTTGTTAGATTTAATCTTAGTAAGTGATAATTTTAGAATATTTTCTAATTGGATGTTCTAATGTGTATTCTATTTTGGAGCAACTTGATCTTTTTAGATTTAGGAATCTAGCCTTAGGAAATTTTATATTTCATTGGATTGTAATTAAATCTTTTAATTAAAGTAGGAATGGCTGTAATTAGTTTTTACTTAGGCTAGTTTTAGATTTTATTTAAGGCAGGTACGAGTTGGTAAGCCTTATCTCAATAGCTACCTATGGATCAACCTGGTCTCGCCAGTTTATTACTACATCGCGGCTCTATACTTGGAGCTCGCGATCAAAATGCAACCTAACCAATATAACATAAACGATTTATTTTTAAACTAAACCCAACAGACCATTTACTTGTGAAGGAAAAGAGGTACAGAAACACAGAGAAAATTGTCGATAGGACAAACATCAAGTGTGGGCAGTTTTCTCCACCTTTTCTTCTCATCCACAAAGACCCCAGATTTTATAAATTACACCCAAGTAGAGTAATCAAATTGCATTAAACCCCTCTCCTCCTCCCCTCCCGCCCCGCCGCCCCCCCCCCCCCCCCCCCCCGGCCAGAACAAAAAAAAAAAAAGACAAAACGCCTCAATCAACAAGATCTAAAACTTTAGAGTTTGAATAGTCGTCCTGCATTCAAACATGCCCTAAATACTCCCAAAGACGACGTCAAAATCGCTCACTTTCAAAAGAAATAGATCCAACCTTAAGATCTCAAAAACTCGAAATGCTTAAAAGATAAAAACACCCAAATTTTAGCCAAAAGTACTAGAGAACTCAAAGCAAATCGATCCAAAAACCCTCATTTTTTTATTGAAAGCAATGAACCCGATCAGAAATGGTAAAACAGGAACATTATCATCAATTAGGGTTCCGACATAAACAACCTTTGATTCAAATCTAAAATCATGATTATTGATTCAAATCTAAAATCATGATTAGAAGCATGAATTTTTCAAGTTAAAAATACAAATCCAAACCAAATGTAGAAACTTCAAAAGTCGGGAATCCTATTAGATGAAAAGGTACGACAAACCCCCAACCATGATAGCGGATGAAATGAATGGTGCAGATAATCCAGCACCTAGAATCTAAAGGCAATATCCCATAAGAAGGATTTTTTTTCTTTGCAGTTTCAAAATTTAAGCAGAATGCATAGGAATTTAATTCACCCAAACATCTACTTGCATTTCGGCACATCCAAGTGCACTACAAAGAGACCAAAGATGAGCAACACAAATTACTCCAATAAAAAAAAATTAAAAAATAAAAAAATAAAAAAGAGAGAGATAACTAACCAAAGGTTCGATCTTTTTAGCCCAAAAACGAGACCAAAGGTCCTAGAGCTAAGTATCAACCCATTTGATGCCCAATTAACCAAGAAACCCGAATGCCCTTTCTGTTCTTCCCCATTAGATTGGATTTGAGGAAGAGAGAGGGAAGAAGATGATGAAAACTGCTATTTTCGGTTGCGGAGGGTCGATATCGACCCTCGAGAAATCAAGTACAAAAAAAAAAAAAGAGTTTTTGGGCCGGAAGAACAGTTTGGTGTGAAGGAACCAAAAATGACCTTTTTGGTCTATTGTACATCTTAAGTGTTTTTTTTTTTTTTCAATCCTCAAATAGAAAATAAAAAAGTCTACTTAATAGGTTTCTCAAGCAGCTGGAAGAGAATTGAGATAGTCCCAAAGGAAATCCCACGCAAGCATCCACTTCGCTAGTTTAACTTAACAAATGATCAACCCATATAACACACAAGATAGATAATAAAAATCAATGTCATTTCATTGATTCATTCTTTGCCTTGATGACTGATTCGGGGTAAATATATAGAATTTGCCTACACGGTAAGCTTTCTTTATTTAGTGACTAGACTCTTTCTAACTATTAGACAACATTGATCATTCTCTAAGATTTCTCTTTTTTAGTTACAAATACTTGTCAATCAAAGTAAACTAAAAATTTAAAATGAGTGCTGAAATAAATTCAAAAAAAATCTCTGATAAAAAAATGTGCAGATAAAGTCATAAAAATGAGCCGATTAAAAAAATGCTAAAAATAAAGTCACAAAACTGCACAGATAAAAAATGTGCAGATAAAGTAAAGACGAGAAATGCTTCATTAGTAGTTTCCAGCATGTGGAATGACCAAACATTTTTATGTTGAAACATGTATCTAAAAATGCCAACAACTATAATAAAATTTGAAAAACATAATATTAGCAAAGAAAAGAAAACACTCGTATATAATTTATTATACATGATTTCAGTGAATTCCATGCGAAGGGGACTCATTTTATTGGAAAAGCAAGATGAGCTTTGGAGCCCAACATTCTAAAACAGGCTTGATAAATGGTTCAGATTCAACAATGAATGTTCTACTCTTCCACGTTGTGAATTAACATATTCCACTTATATTGTTCACACACTCAAAGTTATGCCAACATACAACCACGAACAGTACATATTCAACATTTTTTATGAAAGGAAAGTTGAGAAATGAATGAACACAAATTTAGTTTTGCTTTTTTTTTTTTTTATAAATAAATATGAGTATGGATTTTAAAAACATATTTCGTTATACTTTCTTTCATTCTATTGTTTAAGATTTTCATTTTGGAATCTCATTTCCAAACTGTATATCAGGCCCAACTTTGCATGAAGCGGGAATAGGTTTCATTGAAGTCCACCCTTATACTATAATCAATAACAGCAATTCCATTTATTAAAAAATGATACAAAGAAGGGTATGTGCCAACAATTAAATAGGGAAAACCGAAAAATGTTCTAACAACAAAAAACCTATCTTTTATAACTCCTCTGCTACTTCATTTGAGCTTTTGAAAATGTGACAGTAAGAAATTGCCATCGTCATATGCACATCTAAAGTCTCTTGTGCCAACTTAACAACCCCCATGACTCCACCTTTATTTGATCCCATCATGTTGCATATTTCACGTCTCCTTCAATAATAAAGGCAAGCCTCTACCAGCCTTTTCTTAATGAATTTTACCTTTCATGAAAAATACATAAAGCCTTTGCAATTCATAAGTTGCCCACACCTCTACTTGATTTGGTTCTTTCGTTCCTAAGAATGTTACCATAACCTCCTTGTCATTTCATAATAACCCAACCTATACATTACCAGCCAAGCCCAATTTTGCACAAGATGGCCTGTTGCAATATTCACCAAATATGTAGGGGATATAAAATCTTGATTCCAGATGGCGAGCAACCACGAGAATAAAAAATAGTTGATTTTATATTCTATTGAACTTGCCCAAAAGTTTCCTCATTTACCCCTTCCTAATTTTATTTTCACCCTTTTTTACCCCTCCATCTTAGGATATGCATCTCCAACGCACATTGTTTAACCCTTCCTAATTTTATATTCACCCTTTGTAACACCTCCATCTTAGGATATACATTTCCAACGCAAATACCGTCTTCTTAACATTTCTCTATTGCCCGACATTCAGCTCCATATAACAGTGCAGGTCCACCTATTGTCTTAATTAAATGTCCATTTGACCACAATGGTAATAAATGATCGCACAACATTATACCAACTTGTCTCCACCATTCCCACCCCGCACTAGCACTGTTTATGATATCCTACGTAAGCAGTCCACTTTGTCCATAAATGCTCTTGACAACAGAATCTACCACACTAGGGCACTAATTGATTTTCAATTTTAATCAAACCATCCTCCCTACCACCTTAGAAGAACAAACTTGCATCCCACCATTATTAGTTCTGCAAATGCCATGCACGAATGAGCCTTTTTTTTTCTGTTGTAAGGTAACAATAGGAATTAATCATGTCGAAATCGTAGAAGGGCTGCAAGTCCGCAACTCCAATCAACTGTTCTGCAGTTTCTAACAAAGGTTAGTAGCTTGGGGTATCCTCGAAAAGTTCGGAATCATAAGGGCAGAAGGAAAACAACCACCGAAAAATCACTTGGGGTATCCTCGAAAAGATCAGAATCATAAGGGCAGAAGGAAAACAACCACCGAAAAATCACAACACCAGTACTAACTACAAGGATGGTCTCCAGTGTACCAACTACCAAATATTCATGACATGACACCATTTCATTTTAAAATGTCCATTGTGTAGCTACTTGTGATTTAAAGGCCGGGTTCATGAAAATGTTCGTATGCACAAGATTCATATATTCAAGAATATCACAACTTTACTCATTGCAGACCATTCATCTCATGAGTCGATCAGAACTAATGGTTTTCAGTAAACATTAATTTTGCCCTTTCATATTTTAGAAAATAAAGGTACTTAAGTTCCAAGAATGTACATATTAAGGCTATACAGCCGGAAATGAATTCTACAGAAACAATGACATCACAGAGAACAATTCTTTCAAATGGGAGAGGAAGACTACCTCAAAATTTGCCAAAAAAAAAAGTCGATATCACTTCATGATCTCCTTCATGTGGGGTCATAATTTTCTTGCCTGATGAAGAAAGAGCAGCAGTAACATCCTCAGGTGAATGCCCACCAAAATTCACAATTCTATATCTAAACTCATACGTACTTCATTGCTTGAATTGGAATTGCTTAACCCCCCTCGAAAAACACTGCAAAAGAACAGAATTTGATTAAATATATGAACTTCCTTGGCTTGAAATGATTATTTTTTAACATGACTAATGATGTCAGTAAGCTCAATACAGATAAAATTATCTGCAGGGCCAAGATCATTGTAGAATAAAATGTATGACAGCAAACTCCAGTTTTTTTTTTTTTTTTTTTTTCAATTCAAGTAACCGATAAGCAGAATCAAGGAATTTTTTTTATTGGATCATGTTCTCTTAGATTGATTGTATTCCAAAACACACTACACCTAAATAAAAGCATAGCAAATTGGAAGCATTAATGACTGTGAATTCATGAATGCTGCTTGGATTTTGATCTCCAATTTGGTTTCCTTAATGACATAAGGAGATCAAATTGATATACGACTAATCAGTCTTAATTCTTTTCCAAAATTAATCCTTTTCAATTTCAATTATAACAACAATTATGTGTATATGTAAACCCCAGAACAGAAATTCTTACACAGATACTTAGCCAGGTATCTTATCTTGGATTACTAAAACTGCCCTCTACTTTAGGACCATAAAACCAATCCATAGACCACGCGATCATACAACAAAAAAACATCAGCAGAATACCTTTATTTTGACATTAACAACTGGTACTGGGTCCTTACTTGCAGTCCATTTTGCCAACAAACAAGCCAAATAGGTAAAAGGGATCTCTTTGTCTCCACTTAGAAAGAGTGGGTGTTCCACTTCTTCAACCTTGTGGATTTCATCCACATCCAATTCAGAAGATTGCCGGATGCAGGAAGCCCTTTTCCACTTGCTCCTCCAATATCACTGTTAGGTGTATCCAATGCACCCGCATCCAAAGCAGTAACTAAGAAAGGGATATCATCGGTACATAGTCCAGTTACAAGAGAAGGAAATCCTACTCTAGTTCTTTCTCCAGCGCGATTAACGGATGTAGGAGCACATACTAACGAGAGAAATTTATTTGTTTATGTTTCAACTTTTCTCTTGTTTTCACTTTTATGTTAATTTTTTTTGTTTTTTATGGTGGCTTTTTTAATTTTTTCTTCAATTTCATTTGGTTCATGTAGTTTTTCTAGTGATGGATTTATAGGATTTGTGCTCTTTTTTCTCTTTTATGATTCAGTTTTTTAGTTTTTGCATATTCAATCTTCATGGGTTTGGTTTTGTTTTCACTTTTATGTTAATTTTTTTTGTTTTTTATGGTGGCTTTTTTAATTTTTTCTTCAATTTCATTTGGTTCATGTAGTTTTTCTAGTGATGGATTTATAGGATTTGTGCTCTTTTTTCTCTTTTATGATTCAGTTTTTTAGTTTTTGCATATTCAATCTTCATGGGTTTGGTTTTTTTTTTTTTTTTTTCTCTTTTATGTTAATTTTTTTGTTTTTTATGGTGGCTTTTTTAATTTTTTCTTCAATTTCATTTGGTTCATTTAGTTTTTCTAGTAATGGATTTATAAGATTTGTGCTCTTTTTTCTCTTTTATGATTCAGTTTTTTCATTAAAAGCAGAAAAGATATCAATACAAAAGGATTATATTGATCCAAACATAGGTAAAAACAAGCAAAAGTACAATCTTTAAATCCCCTAACATAACAATCTACTCAGCTACATGGAAACCAGAAGACTGAGAATACTAGTACTGCCCTGACCCCCGTTTACGAGAAAGCTAGCTCCTTCCAATTGAACATAATTCGATCAGTGGGGCAGTTTGTGGAAATAGGATTGATATGCACCCATTGTGCTACTGAGAATTGCTGCTGAAAATAGGATTGATCTGCACCCATTGTTTGTTCGTTTTAAATTTCTTATATTATGGGATTTTTCTATGGATCTTCAAAACTATGTTGCACTTGTTATTGTGGTTTTCTGCTTTTTATTATGGGTTCATTTTATTATATTTTCAGTTTTGTTGGGTTCTTTTAATTTTCTTCTTGACCACTTTTATGTATTTGTGATTTTGCTCGTTTCAATTACGATGGTTTCATTCTTATTTTATTTTATTTTTTTGTGATGGGTTTTCATAGATTTGAGGGTTTCTTTTTTATGTTCCTTTTTTTTTTTTTAATTATTTTTGGGTACTAGGCACTCACGGATTTACTTGTTTATTTTAAATTGCTTTTATTTTTTATTTTTCTATGTATTTTCATTTCTATGTTGTATATTTTGTATGGACTTTGTTGCTTTACATTGTGAGTTACTTTTATTATTAATTATTACTTCTTTTAGGTTCAACATGTTCTTTTAATCTTCTTGATGATGGGTTTTAATGGATTTGTATATTTTTTTCATTTCTGTTTTCGATTTAGATGTTTGGCTTTTGGGTATTAGTTCGGTTAGGTTCCTTTATTATTTTCTGAATGTATTTTATTATTGGACTTTCTATGGATTTTCAATTCTTTATATTTTTATATTTTGTTACTTTTTTACAGTTAAGAATTTTGTTGTCTTTTCGGTTATGACGGTTCCTTTAATTTTTCTGGAAATGGGTTTTCATAAATTTGTTTTGTGGGTTTCTTCTTTCGTTTTCTTTTCGTTTCAATTTTTTAATTTTTCTGGAAATGGGTTTTCATAAGTTTGTTTTATGCTTTTGATTTGGTAAAAAGACGCACTCTTTCATAGCTAATAATTATTGGGGCACGAGTGAATAATTGATTGGAGCTTGTGGAAGAAGTTTATGATCTTGTGAGAAGTGATCAATGGATGTTGCATTTGCTAATCTTGAAGGTACTTACAAATTATTGTTAAGATTGTACATTTTAGATGTAGCTACCATTGCCATTGTTTCTTATTTTGGATGTAAGTGATCATGAGTTATTGTGGTTGACTCGGGAGTTCATAGCCATTGAGGATTGTCATTTCGTGAATTTTAAGAATATATAATTGTGTGATACTGTTGTTGTTGAAAGACGTGAGCATTAATTTCTGTTGGTAATTGATGGCACGTAAACTTTGCTTGTTAACAGTATTGTTTCACAAAGGTGGTTGTGGATAGAAAATATATGACATCCATCCTAAGTTAAAACTTAAAAGATTCACATTTTGTCACAAATAATCGTGGAGGTTGTTTCTTGACCAATGTAGGAAATTGTAGATTTTTGGTAAGTCACCATTATTTTTTTTATTTTGGATGCAAGTGATAATAAGTTATTGTAAATGACTTTGGAAATACGACGACTTAATAGATCCAACAAAGAGATATGGAATAAAACATATATAGGACACCAGAAAAGAATGCGCCTTTCAAAGCTTCTCTCCCATCCTTAAATATTAAGGAATTGGTTCTGCTGTATCACTTCAAAGCTTTGGAAATGGCAAAAGGGCTGATTGTGGAAAAGGAAATTGGTGATGGGGAGATAATTACAGAGGTGAGGAGATAAGTACTGAAATTTTGTTATGGTATATGATAGAAAGATGTGGGGAAAAAGGAAAAAACTGAAGCTTTCACAGTGGAATAACTTACGAAACATATTACTACCCCTTGTACGACCACCTCTCACAATCATAGTTGAGAATCTCTTTAGAGTGAGCCCCACGATGGAGCCCTTGAACCTCGCCCTAACCCTGTGTTGGCCCCTTTTATCTCAACCGAATGTAAGACAAGAAAAAAACGAAAAAAGAAGAAGAGAGAGGAGGGAAGAAGAGAAAGATAGGGAAAAAGAAGTAATGTGGAGAGCAATGAGCCTAGGTTCCCTTCAGTCCTAGTACACTTCTTCCTGTTTTTCTGCCTTTTTTTTCTATGCAATCATTATCATTCTTAGTGCAATTGTACTATCAAACGACAGTGGTGCCCGCTGCGACCTTCTACCTCTACTACTGCTACTATTACTATGACTACTTTCGGTCAAACGAATATAAGGAATAAAGGAATTAGGATTTTGTTTCTTTTCAAAATTTCGACCGAAAAGCCATTCAAAAACAAAAATCGAGCAAAAGGGGCAAATTTAGACTTGTTCAACTGAAATATGCAATTTTTGCCAAACTGGTCCAAAATATGGACTGAAATTTTGTTGGGGGTCGTTCATTTGGATTAATAATTTCAGCCCAAATGAACCAATATCATAACTATGCCCACAATCCTGAATCTCTAATATTGAAAATCCTACTACTTTTACTATTTATAAGTTAATAAAAGAAATCCTTTCATTTAGTGAAAACACTCAATCACGTTAAAAGAATCTTTCTTTAATGTCATTGGATAAGTTCAAAATAGGAAAAGGATTTCTATCACGAGCTGTGTTTGCATAAAATACATAGGAATTTCCGGTTAAGCAAGATGTAGTTCCTACGTGTTGAATTAATATGGTGGTGAATTCATTTCCTATCTTCCCATGATTCAGTTTCCATTAAAGGGGAGGTGACTTGATGGTCGTTTTTCGATATTCACCTTTTGGTTCTTCACTTTTAACCGCGCGCTTACATGGATATAATAGTAGGATACTCAACTATATGAAACAAACAGGCCCTAAGGGTAACAAAACACAATCAAGCCAAAAAGTACACAACTAGCTTGTTCAAGGCACCAAAGATGTCACGAGAAATAAAAAAATATAAAACAAATAATGTAGTACAATATAATAAACGTTGAATAAGTAGAAATTAAGGAGAGAACAGGTCCATCCCGCCTTCAATCAATATCAACCATCGCTTGCAAAGAATTATACAAAATTCTCAAGTAAATATAAAAAAGTACAAAAAAGTACAATTAAACATCAATATCAACCACCACTTGCAAAGAATTATATAGAATTCTCATGTAAATATAAAAATGTAATAAATAAACAGATTCAGTTAAGCATCAACATCAACCATCACTTGAAAAGAATTATACAGAATTCTCATCTATAATAAGAAAGCAATAAAAAGAAAAATGAAAACTAAACATCCTGCTTTCTCCCATGGGGATCGCAAGCTGAACCGTGCATGAAACCCCAAGGCCGCCTTCAATCCAGAGGGCCCCTTCTGCATTAACAGAAGAGATGTGGTTTCATGCCTAGCGGGACTCCCGCAAGAGAAAATTCAGCTCCTTCGAATTTCCAATACAAACTACCTATCAGATGAACAGTCACAACAAAAAAGAAAGAGAAAAAAGAATTAACCTACCTATCAGATGAACAGTCACAAGAAATCGAAACGATCCAAAGGCAAAATAAAGACGTAAAGAAGGAAAAACATAAAAAATTGAATGAGAAAAGCAGTTCTCTGACCTGATCACAATGCCGCCAATGTAAAGATTGAAGCTCTTGAAATCCAAGGATATCCAGTATGCCTTGAATTGCACCAAATTTTGAAACTCCAAAATGCCTTTCAAGAATTTGCACTTGAAGATTTTCAATGGCAAACTCCCGATCTGATGGCCAAGGTTTAGACGATGATGGATATTTACTCTATCAATTTCACTCTCCCAAATCAACATTGTTGTCTAGAACGGTGGCACTGTCCCAAATCAATGTTGCCACCAGCATTAGTCCCCAAAGGTGGCACTGACCCCATGCTCTGTCCATTGATACGCCTTAGAGAAATTTTTGTCATCTCCTGAACTGGCAATAACCAAATCTACGGGAATGGGAGTTTGAAGTTAGCATACCATCAGGGTTTCATTTCTATTATTTTAAGAAAAAATGAAAGCAAACTTCCGACATCAAATAAAAAGAAAATGGAACACCCTCATGCTTCCACTTTTGATAGGGGTCGACGAATTTCATTGATGAAAAAGAATGGAACAGAGGTAAGAGTGTACGGTTAACTGCTTAAACAAACCAAAAACCACCAAAAACTGGCCCTATACAAATAACCACTTGAATGAAACTACACCCTCGCCAAAACATCTGCAATTCTATTTCCTCGCCAAAACATCTGCAATTCTATTTCCTTGCCTCATGGCAAAGAAAAGAGAAGCATCAAAATTTGAAGAAAAGCTCTAAATGAATAGGTATCAATTTCGTTTTGTTTCAGCCAAAACGAAACGACCCCAAAAACTTTTCATCCATAATTTCAGCTCATTTCATCCAAAATCAAAGATTTCAATTGAAATGCCAGAATTTCAACCAAAATGGACAACGAAATATTCGGCCTAAATTTGTTTCTTTTTCTTTTTATTTTGTGAGGTTTTAAAAAAATTAGAAGGGCCTAACTGAAATTAAAGTACCCTTTCCTCTTTCGAGGATCAAATTCTTTGAAGAGAAACCTTTAACGGTCTTCCCCCCTGCTGCAGCCATTGTCGGAGCTGGAGGAGTTGGAGTTGAGGACTTAGATGCTTCTTCTTCCTCTTAATCTGTTTTTTCCCTTCTGCGTGTGTTCAGTTTATCTTCGTCATTTTTTTTCTCCCTCATCACTCCCCCTACCTCGCGGGAACGCCGTTTTTTCTTTGTTTTCTTCTCATACACTTTTTCTTTATTTTTTCCCGTTTCGATATTAATGCTAATGGCAAAATGAAATGACAATAAGAAGAAGAGTACAAATGGCACATGGACCAAAGCACATGGGCTTTGAATGTCCTGCTAGCACAGACACCAGATGTACATAAAAGAAATCTGCTAGCACAGACATTAGATGTACATAGAAAGGGTTGAACTAAAAGGACTCCACTACCTTCCAAAATCTTACTGTTATAGGATTCTTTAAATTCCCACTTAACACTGCCCCAAACGACACTTCACAACTAGTTCCCAAACCATGGACATTTTCCACCTATGCACACTCTGATGATCCCAAGTTCTGTTCCTAACCCCAAAGTTGTGAAATGCCTACTCTTCATTAGTTTTGTTCCTATCAGAGAGGATTTTAGAGCAAAAAAATTAAAAAGGAAGGGAAAAAAAAAGGCAACTGCTTTTGAAGTGTTGCTATCATTAGTCCATGCGTATTACATGAAGTGCCCTCACTTAAAACACTAACAGGGGAAGAGGAAAACAAATACAAATGTGCTCCTAATGTACATCCCAAGTTCTGTTCCTAACCCCAAAGTTGTGAAATGCCTACTCTTCATTAGTTTTGTTCCTATCAGAGAGGATTTTAGAGCAAAAAAATTAAAAAGGAAGGGAAAAAAAAGGCAACTGCTTTTGAAGTGTTGCTATCATTAGTCCATGCATATTACATGAAGTGCCCTCACTTAAAACACTAACAAGGGAAGAGGAAAACAAATACAAATGTGCTCCTAATGTACATCACCCTTTCCAATCTGAGTATCAATGTTCTTCGAATTTGGTACTTAAGCAGGCATTCCTACACTAGATACTATCAGATTTTAGTAAAAAATGTATTTAGTAAATTTAAGTGAAACCAACATCAGAATGTATTAAGTAAATTTATGTCAAAAGACATCCAGTCTGAACCAAGCTCAATAAAAATCAAATAGCAAAGGCATTCAAAGCTTCATTTGATATATGGCTCAAAACTAAAACACTTGTTACTACTGAGTGATCAAGTGTTCAAAATTGTGCATGACAGCATTTCATTTTCTGAAAAACTACCATGTCCAACAATTGAGTTCACCACTTGCGAAGGAAAGATGTTGACGATTTTTTTTTATTTTAAAGTAAGTTACATTTAATGATAGTCCATGGGAGAAAACTTAATTTATCTTTTACCATCAAATTTATTAATGCTTGTATGCTTTTTGTATAGTTCTAATGTGTTTTTTTATACTTTTTCTATAGTTCTCGGCTTCTCCTGTTTTTTTTTTCTGAAAAAATTACGTGCTTCTAAACTTGTTTTATGCGTACATTACATCCATCCCAAATCAAGTTCAACCAAAATCAAATTGCAAAGAAAACCATATTTTTAATTCCATAGCATTCAACACTAGTTTAGTCTGCGATTCCAAATGATGATTGCGTTAACCACGTCCCACTTTGGCATATCTGATGTTTCAACTCATTGAGATGTAAAATGAAAGAAACAGTACTAGTCACTAGTTTAGTCTGCGATTCCAAATGATGATTGCGTTAACCAGGTCCCACTTTGGCATATCTGATGTTTCAACTCATTGAGATGTAAAATGAAAGAAACAGTACTAGAAGAATCATCTCATTTTAAGAATTTAAATGTTCATGGTACAATAAGAGAAATGATTTACTTTAATAAAACAGATTAATTACTAATACAAAGCTTGTCTTTTTGTAACAGTCATCTTTGACACAACCTCAAATGATGGCAGTTGGAGACCTTGATGACATATTTGTACCTTTGCCAGAAGATCTTCTTGTCAACTTGTCAGAATCAAGAAGCGTGGTGGATGCATTTCTAGATAGCTTACCCTCTATGTTTCAAGACTACGTCAACATAGAATCTGCTTTTAGACCTGCTCTTAAAGAAGCATTCATTTATGGTTATGGTATGCCATATATTCAGTTCAGGGATTTTCGTAAAGCAGATCAGCTTATAGTTTCTTGGACCACACTATCATGAAGGGGACCAAATCGCATACGAAGGGATCGATTGCTGAAACTGAACGACGGCCAAGGCCGTCACTTTTTACATATTTTAAAATCCAAAAATTGCCTTTTTTATTATTTAACCATTCAAAAAAAAAAAAAAGTGAAATTATTTATTTGTCCCTGGCAGTTCACCTCATTTTGAAGAAATGCTTGCCAAAAATAACATCTAAGAGTCTTGATAACCAACCAATGATTGGAAAAACTAAAGGAAATCCATTCTTTTTCTTCATTTTTTTCTTTCATTCCAAATGCTTGCATAGAATTGATCTAAACCCCATCAACATCCTACATTCTGTAATCCCCCACCTCAGAAATGGTGAATAGCCCAATGGAAGTTCATGAATTAAAAAAACAAAAAAAAACCTCCTTATAAAGAAAAAAACCATTAAGTATACAAAAAAATCCCCCAATTGTAATATTCTTAATTAGAAAGTGAAAAAACAGGACAAAGAGGATATTCAAGTTCAAACAAAATTCAAGAAGTACAATGCAACCAGTTGGGTTTAGAAAACAATTCAAAATCATCAACTAAAGAGGTTATTATTGCAGTCTGCATGTCAAACATAAATATTCATTGCTCACATTTGAAAACATGTTCATTTTTTTTCTCTATTTTCTCTATCAGTTAGCAAAGTGATTAACTAGCAAAAACCAACAAACACTATGTCAAACACAAATTGATGAAAGAAAAAAAAATTAACATTCAAAAAAAAAAAAAAAAAAAAAACTGAAGAAAAAAATGTCGAACCGTAGCATACATTGTTGAGAATTCTGAGAATGCAAGACAATTGATCCATGGTACCTAAAAGACCGCGTAGGAAATGTACCAGATGGCTGGAGAGGCCTTGGCCCTCATATCCGATTAATACTTGAGAGTGGGAACCACAGTTCCGACTCCAGTATCATCTGTGATATTGAATAACTAGAAAATGGTGATTATCTATTCTACCTGCATTTTGGATGTGAGCTTGAAATCACATCAGATGGTATGCTTTTTCTACTATTAAAGAAAGAAGAAGAACACTGTGTCTACTTTCCATCTTAAATCAATATTTGGATACTTGTTGTATTCACTTAAAGTGGATAAGTCAAATAAACAAACCCATGCCATATAAGATTCCAATTTCCATGCTGTAAGGCCCAGAAAAAGAAGAAAAAAAAAGTGAAAATGGATCAAACTATAATAAAATCAGATGGTATACTTTTTCTACTATTAAGGAAAGAAGAAGAAGAAGAAGAAGAAGAACATTGTTTCTATTTCCAAGTTAAATCAACATTTGGATACGTGCTGTATTTATTTCAAGTGGATAAGTCAAATAAACAAACCCATGCCATATGAGATTCCAATTTCCATGTTGTAAGGCCCAGAAAAAGAAAGAAAAAAAAGTGAAAATGGATCAAACTATAATATAACTAGCAAATGCCAACATCATAGCTCTTTCACAAGGACAACAGTCACACCACCAAACTATACCTGCAACAACTTGTTGAATACTAAATGATTGATTATGATTGCCTTTAGACACTATTAATATTATTTTTGCAAGCACATGTAATTTATAAGGGTACGTTATGTTCTATTGTTACAATACCACACTTTATTAAAGAACACACAACCAATACAGACATCATTTACAAGCATTGCATAGAAAATGTTAAATGGACATATGCAACATTTCACTAAGAGATTTTTATAATCTGAGATCGAGGGAACACACATCTTCACAAAACTGCAGTATATCTGAAGGAAGGTATAAAGAAATAATATGGTGGTGAAATTAAACTCAATGGAAAAGAATAACATCATAAACAATGAAAAGCTAAATCTATGAATTTGAAGAAAACAGAAAAACTAAAGCAAATGAACAAACTCCTTGAGCCCGAAACACGACCCACAACCACCTTCACTCTCAACCAGCCTACCTGCAACATTCTCCCAACTATACTCTGTATCATCTTATCTGGAATGAACATCCATACTCCCTTGGACGGCATCACAACAGAGAGGGAGAGAGGGGGGGGTCGTCCCACAACAGGTACCGTGGAGAAACAGAGAGAGGGGATATGGGGGTTGTAATCGGTGGTCTAAACCGGGAAGGGGGGGTTCATAACCCAACAAAAAATCATTCATGTTAGGGAAGATAACCCCAATTCCAACCATTTACTACCTGGGTCACCTTCCATAATGAAAAAAAACAAAGACCATAAATGGGGGTGGGGTGAGTCACTGTTCTATACATTTGCAAGAACACCGAAACACCAGAGTGGATAAAAAAAAAAAAAAAAAGAATGAAATCACATCAAATCAAACAAAGGGAACATAAAAAATCAAAATAAAATAAAATTACCATGGAGAATCCGCTTCAACCAGATCCAAGAAACGCTCCCAGAAACGCTCCACCTCCAAACTCAGAAACGCTCCCAGAAGAATCCACTTCCACCAGATCAAAGAAACCCCATGGAGATAGCTCTCCACCAAAACCCTGTTCCGTAATCCCCCCAACATCCTCAGAGAAGCCAGAAGGTCCAGGCCTCAGCCTCGCACAAGGGCACTGAAATTCCCCATCAATCTCCTCAGAGCAGTCGCAGCAGCCACACCCAGAAGCGTTTTCGACCGTTAGAGATGGAAAATGGATCGGTTTTGGGTGGAGAATGGGGTACCCAGATGAGGGATTGGGGTTTTCAACCCCGTGACGTGACTGGTGTAAGGGGATTGAAGAGAGAAAGCCGATGATTGAGGATGGGAAGTAGATGAAATAGGAGTAGAGATGGGCGTCGAGAGTGTTGAGGAAGGGGATGGGGTGGTGGTTCTCGAGGGATCAAGAAGCGTCTCAGGAACGTTAACGTTGGGTGGTGATGGATTTGCAGGTGGAGGAGATGGTGGCGAGATCTGGGGGAATAGCCATGAGAGGTCGAGAATTCGAGACCACGCTCGGCGAGAATCTGGTTTTGGAATCTAGGGTTTGGGTTTTTGGGGAGGAGAAAAGGAGAGGAGAGAGTGTTTGAAAGAGATTTGCTTTTTTTGTTTTTTGAGAAAATACAGATATATGGACACGGATAAAAGATAATCGTAGCAGATATCTCAACGGTAACATAATTAAAAGAGTTTTAGGGCAGATTTAGTGGACGGGATGGAATCGTGTATTGAGATGATTCTCTCCATCTGTTGGTAAGGTCATTTTCCGTGTGGTTTAAACTATGTGGGCCCATCTTTTCCTTAAAAAGTATGGACTATCCACATTCTCATTGGAAACAACCCCCCCCCCCCCCCAACACTCTAGAAAACCCTCATCTTCTTCCATCGCCGAATCCTTATGAAGTGCTCGTCGCATCTGCACCCATCGCTCTGGTTCCGTCTGCAGGCTGTTATTGCTAGAAGCCCTCTCTCTTCTCTGTAACTCATAGAATAGCGTTTTGGATTTGGGTTTTAATTTTAACTTGCCTCTCTGCAACTCACAAAAGGCTATGCAAATCCCATGTTGCAAAATTACACATGCTGCTCTCGTTTGAGGACACTGGACGATGTGGGCTACTCAGGTTTTTCATCCAAGGTGGGTCATTCTTTGCAATTGACTCATTGCATGTGTTATTGGATCTTTGGCACAATCTAAGGTGGGCCATTCCTCTGCAATTACATGTCCAAGGTGCTTCTTTATTTTCTCTCCGAGTTATTTCTATCCTACTTTGCAATTTCTCTGTTATTTGGATTATATTTTCATTCTTGTGCTAGGTCATTGGTTTTCACTTGGATATCCATGGTCACACCAAACAAAAACAACACAGTTTCATCGAAGAAGTTTTTTATGCACCAAACATAATTTTTGTACTTCCATGGAAATTCTTTTCATTGGCATCTATCTTCCATGAATTTTGCTGATGCAATTTCCTTCTTCCACGGAAATCGCCGTGACACAAACGTGCCCTAAGATATCTTCATTGAGGATTCCTAAAGGAGAGCTCCAAGTTTGGTTAAGGGAAAGGATTCAAGCCATCTATAAAGATGTGTGATCCAATGGTTATTAATTTTTGCAAATTTCTCAAAATTCATGAAAAATCAAGACCTAAACTTGCACCCTATATGTGTTTTTGCCTCCCTGAAGAATTTGAATGGTTAGGATCGTACAAATGGGGCCCACATAAATTAAATTTTCTAATTATAGGATTTGGACATTTTCGCAAATATCTCAATATCTATGAGAGATCAACGGCTGAAATTTGAGAATACAGTCGTTTGGGGCCTTTTCTTTATAATTAGCCTTTTGGATCTTGATTGAGGAACCCAAAAAGTAGGGTTCCAAACCAATAAATAGAAACCCTAACTTATCGCCAAACCATTGTAGCAGGCTGTAACAAGACCTTCCTCTTTATTTGTGTGATAGGTAATAGATGGTCTATAGTTTTTTTTTACTATTTTATGATGATCCATGAAAAATCATGCTGGGAAATTTGACTCTTGGACGTTAGGTAGCGTTCTAAAGAGAATGGATAGTTCAAATTTCGCAAAAGGAGTGCATAAAATTTTCAGAAATTGTGATCTTATGGTTTGAATTTTTCTTTTTTCTTTTTTGGATATCTCATGATTTATGATGGATCAACAAATGATATTTTATCTCCCAGCCGTTATTGACCATCTAATCATGACTAACGGTTCGGATTGTGATTATTGGATCCATAAGGCAGGGTTCCAAAGAAAAAACCGATACAGCCTCATGTAGCATTGATTTAACTATAGCTTCCATCGCGCGGACTTCAACAGTTGGAAGGTGGGAGGTAGAATCTCTGAGATATTCTGTAACAAAGAAACAATGAGTTCTCCCAGCCATTTTTCGATGTTAACCAAACATGAGTTTCCTTCAAATGCATAGAAGGTCGGGAAGAATCCTCGCCACTAATTGTTGCCAAACATGGCCTTAAACGATGGTCCAGTAGCCTTTGGAAACCCTAAAACCAAAGAAGGAGATGGAGATGGGAGAGATGAGAGTTAGGGTTTTGTTTTGGTAATGTAAAATGACGACGAAGAAGCGGAGCGTATGATCACTCTTTGCATTTTTTTTCATGCCATTTTTAGTGCATTTTGACATAGTGCGATCTTTTTAATTCAAATGATCAACTGCAAGGAGGATGGATATGTTCACGTCTTTGGTCCAGCATTTATTAATTTTTAATTAATAATTGGTCCTTCAAGTAAGTGATCCACAACCATGTTTTTAACAGGGCCAAATTCCGATCCAATCAGAGTTGGGGCAGAATGTAAGCCCAACACATTTAGCACAAGGACAAGTAGAAAGTTTAAACGGGACAAATTGAATGCGACTTTTTTCTTAAGAGAAAAGGAGAGGAGATAGTGTTTAACCTGGAGTATAGTCGTATTTGTACTATTGAGTACTCCACATTAACGTTGTCGTTATTATGTCTCTGTCACATGTAACGGTAAACTGCGAAGGTGTAGGTGGATGAATTCATATAAAGTAGCCGACGAAACTGGTGGGCTGGAAAAACTTGGCATCTGCATTTATGGTGGGGATTCAGAGATCTGGTCGATAGGTGGGTTGTGATTAATTTGGACATTTTTAGCCATGGTTCAAACTTAATTTTGATAATTGTTGGCTTACATTTTAAAAATTACAATGTAGAACCCTTGCTTAATTTTGAAAATTATATGAGGTTATATTTGTACAAACCTCATTGCAGGGAACCATCCATTCCCTTTCTCGATCTCGCTCTGAAAACGCGGATCGGTGTTTTCGGAGTGGAATCGCCCATGGAACGCGGTTCGAGTCTCTACAAATCGAGGTTCGAGTTCATACGAATCGCGGATCAACCAACGATGGAGCGAGAATCGGGTGAACCTAGATCGTCATTCAACGAGAGAGGGAGCGCAAGTCGATGGGTATCCACGTTGGAAGCGTGGAATTTGAAAGGTTGATTTCAAAAAATTTAAAGATTTTAAGGCTTAGATCCTTATTTTTAGGGAGGATTAAAAGAAAAAAAAGTGAAAGATGAGAAGAGAGACTAAAATACGAAAGAGGAGCATTGCAAACCGTGGTTGTCGCAAGTCATCTCTGATGTCATGGGTCATCTACGTTGCAGCAATATCCGGCAGGTACCCTACCCTTCCCTCCCCACCTCTCTGTGTACTTGGGTAGTTGGGCTTCACTTGTTTTTATTCTTTCCCTCCCCCTTCTCTCTCTCGTCTCCATCTTCTTCCTTTCTTTAAATAAAAAAAATATATTAGTCAAATACGGTAGTCTCCAATCTCCATCAACTTGATACCTCAGTCAATAAATATGATGAGTAGTAAAAATTAAAAACTCATGTGGTGCAAGAGGGGTGTCCACCTCATTTCTGGTAAACAAACTGAGCACTCCATCGTTGTCATTTTTTCATAAACAGGAGGTGCTATAGTATTGGCATCAATATCCCCCAACTTGAAACTGTTTGGGATTGACACATAAACAGAAATCAAGCATTTAGAGCAATGACGAAAAGCCGACACAGGATTTGTAGTTTTGTGCTTCATTTCTCATTCACAACTATCTCAACCCATATTTGTAGTTTTGTACATCTTGATGGCTATGGAAATTATAAACAATAAAAGTTTTCCATCATATCCCTGACATATTGTCTTATCACTCTTGTTTATAATTTATAAACAATACAAGGTTTTGTCTCCATTCTCTAATACTCTTTTAATATATGTAAATTATAAACAAGATATGTTGGCAAATTGATTTTACATGTATAACCAATATTATTTCCTTTTTAGGACCAAAATGAATGAAGAAGAGGAGGTACAAATGACAGAGAATCCACTTAATCAAAGGGATAGTATTGAAGATGAGAATACAGATTTGACAGCCACTCTTCTCAAAAGGTACGTAACAATTGTTGGAGATGGAAAAGATGGAAGTGCTTGTAAGTGGATATGTAATTTTGGTTGTAAGGTTGATCCTTATACGGGAACATACTCCCGGATAAGAGCCCACTTGATTGGGCTATTACCTGGGCAAAAGTCACAAGGGGTGGCAATATGTTCTAAAATAAACAAGGATGAGAGGAAGAAATTGAAAAAAGAAGAAGAAGAAGCTAAGAAAAGGTTTGGAGGTGGCACACGCAAAAAACCTATTCCTACCATTCCAATTGTTCCACCGGTATCCAAGTTGGCTAAGGTAGAGAAGGGAAAGAAGAACATATATTGCTGATATGTTTAAATTATCTTCTAGAGAAGAAGTGGATGGTGTATTTGCCCGACTTTTCTATGCTAATGGGATTCCTTTTAATGTAGCAAAGTCTCCTCTTTGGATTGATATGGTAAGGGCCATCAATGATGCACCAAAAGGCTATAAGCCACCATGTGCAGAAAAAATAAGGACTATGCTTCTTGATAAGGAGAGGACAAAGGTTGAGCAAGCACTAATGCCCCTAAAAGAACATTGGCCGACATATGGGGTTTCAATTGTTTCTGACGATTGGACAAACATCAAGAACCAACCGTTGATCAATGCGATGGCAGTATCTGGAGATAAAGGAATGTTCATTAGTGGTATAAATTTCTCTTGAAAAGACAGGTGAATATATAGCTGGGATTTTGCTAAAGGCAATTGAAAGAGTGGGTACATATAGTGTTGTGCAGATTTTGATTGATATGACTGATAATGCCTCTGTATGTAAGGAAGCAAGGACTCTCATTGAGAGGAGGCACCCACATATCTTTTGGTCTGGTTGCATGGCTAATACTTCGAGTCTTTTGATGAAAGATATTGCACATTCAATCCACTCAAGTTTATTTTTCATTGGTGATTGCTATGAGAAAGCAAAGGGAATTGTGAAGTATATAAAAAACCATTTTTCGGCTTTGCATATATTTCGAACATTTTCATCATTAGATGTTATAAAAGTTAACAAGACAAGATTTGGGCATCATTATATTATATTGGAACGAATTGCTCATGTAAAGGATGCTTTAATTAACTTGGTTTTAAGTATGGAATGGGACAAACTCAAGAAAGGTGGGGTGAGGGAAAATATGGAGCATGATGGGGTAAGACAAATTATATTAGATGATGACTTTTGGAAACAATTGAAAACTATCTTGGCATTCACAAAGCCCATTTGGCAAATGATTCGCTTTTGTGACTCCGACAAAGCTATTCTTGGAGAAGTTTATCAAAGGTGGAAGATATGTTGGGATACATTCAAATTGCACTAAAACATAATGTTGAAATGTATCAAGTTATTCAAAAACTTGTTACAGGACGATGGGAGAAGATGAATCAACCTTTACATGCTCTTGCATATGTGCTTACTCCATATTATTATTCAGAATCTTGGTTAACAAGTTTTTCACCGACGGGAGGGAAAATGAAGAAGACTCGTGATTATCAACATAGTCAAACGACTTATTTTGAAGTGGTAGATTGATTGGTGAGAGATCCAGAGGAAGCATATTTAGTTCGTTGGAAACTTAGTGACTTTGTTAGTGGTAAAAGTATTTTTGGTCGTCCTCAAGCAATCAAGGATAGAGAGAAAAGTGTATACAGTAACATGGTGGGATTTGCATGGAGTTACCGCACCTGAGCTATATAGTTTGGCAGTCAAATTTTTGTCTCCAAGTGTGAACACCTCGTGTGCAGAGAGGGCATGGAGTACCTATGGTTTTATTCACAATGTAAAGTGGAATATGATGAATGCCGACCATGCAGAATCTTTGGTTTATGTCCATTAAAATCATCGATTGTTGACACGGTATAGGGAGGATTATGAGGGGACATATAAGAACTGGGATAGTTTTGTTAATGATGATAATTTGGAGAAGGACATGGAAGCCCTTGAAGGAAGGACATGGAAGCCCTTGAAGGTAGAGAATATGCATTACTTCATTTTGGTGATGTTGGCCTATCCCCTTTAACTTCTGGCACTTCTGCACCACACTTGGGATGAGTACTCTCTTTCTTTTCTAATTTTTTAATCTTTCTCATATGTTTTGTGGAGTATTATTTTTGGATACAGGATATGAAATCATGGATGAGCATTGTCTTTTTTTGTATGCTTGACATCTATCTTTTGAATGAAGGAACTTCTTTTGACTTATTAATTATTGTCTATTTTATGTGGTTAAATTGCGAAGTTAAATTTTTTCTCCATTTTTTATACTTGAATATATGGATCAGATATATTTGTGCCCACTGTATAGCAGGCACTCCGAAGGTGCTCCAGACATATAATTACTTTAAAATTTAGCGCTTCAGCGCTCCCGCTCCTGCTCCATGCTCTAGGCACTTAGGTACAAACACTTGTAATTTTGAATTATCCACCTCCATCCACTTTAGCCATAAAATCTCTAAAAAGAAAGTAGCCCCCTTAGCTTTTTTTTTTTTTTTTTTTTTTTTTTTTTTTTTTTTTTTTTTTTATGAGAAAAAAGCTCTAACTTATAAGCTCTATGCAGGTATAGAACTTTATCATGGACCATGCCATGTTGTGCCTCAGCCCAAGCACCCTGGCCTAGCATTGCACGAACAAGGACCTGGGCCACGCCGTATCGTGCCACGACCAAGGCTCCTTGGCCCATCCTTTGGGTCATGTCGGGCCGCCCATCCCAGTCAACTGCCTGTGCATGGCCCCAGTCCCGATCCAGTTTATACCCCGACCTCCAATCCATTTGGAAGCCTATATATCTATTCCCTCTACCTCCATTGATTGTCGTGCATCCATGTGGGCCTCACATGGGAAAAATAATCTTTGAGTCTGCTTGTTTACATTAAAATATGTAAAAATAAAATACATAGGATTGATACCATAAGTGGTAAAAAAATGAAGACCAAACATTAATTTTAAGAAATGAGAATTGAACAACCTTTTTTAAGGAAAATAGAATTAGAAGAAGATGGAAAATAAGCTAATAGGGTGATGAATGGTTCATACATTTTCCATCTTGTTTTAATGTTATTTTCCACCAACCCAATTCTTTTAGAGGTGAGCTGGTCCTTGGATATAGCCTCATCAGAGAGAGGTCTTCAAGATCATTAGACTCTTAACCATATTAATCACTTTCATGGGATTTAATTTTTTTAGAGCTAAAATTAAACATATCCCAATTAGGGATGTAAATGGGTCCCCAATTCTTTTATTATCCGGAGGTTCCGACTCATTAAAAACCGGTTTTGGGTCCTTATTTAGGCTCTAATAAGAAAACAAGTCTGGGTTCGGATCCACCTTGGTTCCGACCTGTGGACCCAGGACCACTATATTGCCTCAGTTTTCAAGAATCCCTCCTAAAGTCCCTATCATTCTCTACCTAGTCTCGGAACTGTCCCATATACGGAACCGGTTACGAACCGAGCCTGGTTCCGGTTCCATCTTCTCATTAACATTTCCGGCTCCTAGTCCACCATGGACTTGGATTGGAACCGACCCAAGGTCACAATCCACGCTTTGAGAATGGTGATCTACAAAAGAGCGGTGAAAAGGTTGACCACCCATCCATCTAAACTAAAACTTGTAATATTGTTTAAAATGAAAAGATTATAGTTTAGGGGGCCAAAACTCAAAGCAAACCATATGACCCATCCAAAATCATAATGAAACGAGGCATGCTCAACCATCTTAGCTCCCTTTTCACATCATCATCGTCTTCAAAGCCTTATCGCAGCTATGTTGGAGCCCTTTTCTCACATAGACATAAAATATTAAAGTTTAACAAATTAGTATTAAGAAAGGATCATACTAGAATAGCCTTCCTAGGCCATTTCTATCCAAAAAGAAGGATTCTTTGAGACAACGACAATTTTCATAATGATCTCCAAGTGAAACTAAAGTTACTCCAAATTGTCTTAAATGATAATTATATATGTTGATTTGGTAATTTCATGTCCCCTTTTAATATGCATCCAAACCCTCTTGTCCCCAAGAGTTTGATTGGGAATGTGAGTTTTAAGAATATCTTAAATATCCTTATCAATACTAAAAACATATTAAAGCTCGCTTATCTCTTTTTCGCATTGGGTTTGTGAGGTCCTTACACACTTAGATCGCATGGAGATTTGAGACATTGATTTTCTAAGCTCCTCTTCACAGGGGATCCAACTACTATTCCAAATAGAAATTCTATCCCCAATACCAACTGTCCATCTTAGCTTGGAATTGATGAATTTTAGAGTCTCCACAAAGCCAAAATGGATTTTATAAGTAGACTCTAACTGGGTTCTAAGATTCATCAATTCCAAGATGAGATGGATTTTAGAGCCTTCATAAAGTTAACTATGTGTTCACCACCTATGTATTTTAACGCAAACGAACACTAAAGTGAATTATTACGGATACATGTGCAAGCTACCAGTTAAGAGTCTAGTTCAGTTCTTTTTTGTTAAAAAAGTATTATGGTCAATTGAAAAGTGTTTAAGACAATAGTAGTGCCTGTTAGAATTATTTTTAAAATATGATTATTTACAAAAACCTTTTTGTAGATGATTTCCTAAAATTAAAATAGAAGTTATGATGTCTGAAAGTAAACCCTTTATTTATGATCCTGAGTTATGATGTTTGAAAGTAAATCCTTTATTTATGATCTCGATCTACAAATGCAATGGGTCATGTTGGATCAATCTGGCTTCTGAAAAAAGCAGTCATCCAACTCGAAGACCTTACCCATGTGCTTGAGTTAGTGGGTCATAGAACAAAATCTTGACCGAATCAGACTATGAACAAGTTCAAAGCAAAAAACAAAAAAATAAAACCCAAAAGTATTGTGTTGGGCTTAGGTAGTGTTAGCAGGTCCAGTCCAGAGCTGCTACCCAGTCTACAGTTCTAGGTTCTCATTTAATACTTGAAAATGGAATTACCTAGTGCGAAGCCCTTTTCTAGGGAATACTCCATCGTGGTTCCAAGAGTCTCACTCTATTGCCCATCTAGGGTGGATTAAATATGGTCTATGCCGAGACCATTTAACAACTGGCCCGACCATTTCTATCCAGAAGAGATGGTTTCAAGTTCAAAACCAATTAATGAATCTATCCAAAAAAGTCAGACTTGGCCTAGACTAATTCTAGAAAGTTGGAACACTGTCACACATATCACTGGTAGTCTTGTATCATAAAAAGTATCATGACACGTTTCGGATATATTTTTCTCCTAATGATGCTTCAATACTTTCAGATGTAAAATATGGTTTTGAACATAGTTCCAAAAATGGAAATCTTTTTGCAAATCGTTCATAGAGGATGAATAAAAATTTATTACAAATTGTAAGATTTCCAAAAAAATCTGTAAAAATGAAAAATAAATAAATTTTATAAAAGGGTAAAAAGTAGTCACAACTCATCCATAGCGGTATAAATAAAATGACAAATAAAGAGTATAAAACAATCAAGTGAGAAACATCATCTAGTATGTGTGAATAGTTATATATGTTCGAGGTATCAACATTACTACTTACTAAGGGAAATATGAACAAGTTACCATATTTATTTTATTATCTTTAAATAAAAAAATAAAATAAATTCAAATAATCAACTTTTCATGATAGTATGTCTCATGAAATTAAATGAGTTTCATAAAGAACAAAAAAGTATTTTTTTAAAAACGTATGCAATCCAAACCCTATACCTATAGTCAAAAGCTTCGCCAAATGCTTGTTCCATATTTATTTCTAAAACCTCCCAAAATAGCGAAAATTGTTAAGAGTTTTCTTAACTGCTAAATAACATTTTTCAAACACGCCTAAAGGTATTTCTAGAAGTGGATACGAGCAAACAAACGTGCCTAAATGATTGTTTTCTTGAACACTAGCTACCCCATGCTAATTTATTATCTGAGACACGGCAATTATTTATTTGCGAAGCTTGCAATAGCTAAACTACAGCTGATGTTATCTGCTTTTGGATGGGGTAAAACAAAGCTAAAATCTCTTATAAGATTGACATCAAGCTTTAATTCAGAATAGTTTATTACCTTACGACAACTGTGACACTTAAAAAATTCAACTTGAGAAGAACAAGGAGCATCATCTATTGATCATAACCACACTAAATAACAAATAGTTTCATGCTACTTGGAGCAACCACTCATAGAGTGGTTGCATACAAGTTCCCATCGCAAGTTAGACCAAGCAGTAGTGATTTAAGCTAGTAAACAAAAATCATAGTACTAAAGATAAAATAACAAATTCATCATCACAATCACTCATTTCATCGGCAGTTGTTAAATATTGCATCCAAGTTCTATAAAAAAAAGAAAAAGAAGTGTTACATTCAGGTTGTCATTTTATGTCATAGTGAAAGGAAAAACAACATTTAGCTAAGACAGATGCCCCACATGAAGATCTGGTCAAAATACCTTTTTTTTATTTTTTATTGATGCAATATCAAGAAAATAGATGCCATGATGATTAATTAAAAGGAGCAGCATTGTCAGGTCTAGATGAACCCATATACAATCACAATACAATGTTAGATAAAAGTTGCCTACATGGATCTCACGTAGCCAACAATTCATAATGGTTATGAGATGAGTATGGCTATTGGATTGGAAATGGGAGTAATGCTAGTTGCCTACCTTTTCTACATCTGTCATATCTTCAATCAAAAGTTCTGTTGATTTTGAAGAATAAGGTAGGGCTGTTTTTTAGTTTATTTCTGCTATATAGGGACCGCTTTGTAATTTCCTACACAACGGTTGTGTGGGAGTCCAACAAGAGATCCATTCTCTTAAACTAATACATACATAATTCTTGATCTTTCAATTGTTTAATTCTTCCTATTGCTTTATGTAAAAGGAAATGCTCCTTTTGTACATGACCTCCCAGCCAAAATCATCTATTGTCTCCAACATATCATGTAGTTGTGTCCCACATATCTTTTATGAGGATACATTATATACGTTTAATAGTCTCATCCAAAGTAGATGGTAGGTATGATTAATGAAATGAATGCACTGGAAAAAAAACAAAACATACGAACTTACAGATTTGCCATCTGGAAAACTAGCTCTATGGTTTAAAATATAATTCAGATGATTTTGTGCAAAGGTAGAAAGTTAGATTGTTTTCCAAGGGCTTCACTTAAATATATGGGATTGATTATCTTAAACATCCTCTCTAGGCCTGTCAATGGGCTGGGCCAGGCCTGGGCTTGAGCTGTTCAATTCCGTCCCAAATATTGGGCCTGCTTGCCTGAGGTTGTCCAATCCCGGCCCTAAATTGAATGAGTCTATGTCAAATCCCGTCTCGTGCGGGCCTGGGCTGCGGCAGGGCCGGGTTAGGGCTTACCATGATCTTGAATATAAGCTAACCAAGTTTATTCAACTTTATTCTCCACAACTCCTATTAGTGAAATGAGTGAGATCCATCCAATTGCATTTATGAGGAAGTATTAGAAGAATTTATAATTGTTGCACATAAGTATTCTCATAATTCGTATATCCAAATAGAAAATAATCTAGTTAAAGTCCGCACTTTTGAAATTATAAACCATATTACTTATTACCTGCATGCTTTATCTCTGTGATGTGACCCATAAATTGGTGTTTACTTTTGTGTGGTAAGTCAAAGGATTGTTTAATGCCCTTCACTACTTAAAGTCTTGCATCAAATCCCTTTGGTTGAAAAATTAGTAGAAATGATATAGCATTAAGCTATTATTATATATGAAGCGAAGTGGTTTCAAATTGAAATCACTTCCAATTCCCTCCAATTGATTTTGACTCATCCAATTTACTAATTTAATTTAGTTTGACCTTAGCAAACAGGTCGGGGTAAATTAGGTCAGGCCAGAGATAATGCACGCTTTTTTGACCCAACCTAACCCGTGTATTTTTAATGATATGACAAAAATTAATCATGGTATGTGCTGAGACTCAAACTCGGGACAATATGAATTTCAAAGGAACGATCCTACCACTACACCACAAAGAATCTTTTTGTTAATAGTTATCAACAAAAACTTAAAATTGACTCATACAATTTATGAATTTAATTTAGTTTGACCTTAGCAAACGAGTCGGGGTAAATTAGGTCGGGCCAGAGATAATGCACACCTTTTTGACCCAACCTAACCCGTGTATTTTTAATGACATGACAAAAATTAATCATGGTATGTGCTGAGACTCAAACTCAGGACAATATGAATTTCAAAGGAGTGACCCTACCACTACACCACAAAGCATCTTTTTGTTAACAGTTATCAACAAAAACTTAAAATTAGTTACTGAGGAAAGGACCCAGCCCCACTTTGGAATATTGACCGGAAGTTAGAATTTATCTACGAGGTATTTATAAAAATAACTATATTTTTAAAATATTGACCCCTATAAATACTATTGTTATTATTTTCATACTTATGCATTGTACTTTAAGCATAGATGATCAAACTTTAATGAAGAAGGAACCCAGCCCCACTTTGGAATATTGACCGACAGTTGGAATTTATCTACGAGGTATTTATAAAAATAACTATATTTTTAAAATATTGTCCTTTATAAATACAGTTGTTATTATTTTCGTACTTATGCATTGTACTTTAAGCATAGATGATCAAACTTTTGAAATAACTATTTTATATGATTTCCCATATAGTCATTAATTTTCCATGACATCCAAAACTCAAATGAATATATGATATATGAAATTGATCAACAAAAATAATAAGTTTCATAATTAATAAGAAAATGATAATTTTATTGAAAAAAGAAAAACTCACGATAACAGCGTGGAGCTAAAGAGGAGGCAGGAAACTTTCCATGTAACTGATGTGCTACCATGCACGCTTGCCGGGGGAGAAAGGGTGGAGTCTGATTTTTTTCTTTTTTGTGTGTGGCGTTAACTTTTATAAATTGTGATGTAAATAGATTGGAATACTAAGATTGACCCCATATACTAAAAATCATAATCATTAACACAAACATCCTTGCTATTTATGGGTTACCTCAAATTTTCAACTCATTCTGCGTTATTTCCATGGTCCAATTGATTTTCTGATAAAAAAAAAATACAAAATACTGAAGTTTTCTAAATAAAGTGTTTTTTTTTTTTTTTTTTTTTTTTTTTTGTAATTTGGACTCTCCATCATGCCTTTTGTCTATTAAGAAACTTTCAATATCATCCTATTTCTATCAAGGCAATAGCATTTGAGTGTTAATGGGTCCCAGTGTCTACCACTAATCTAAGGAATTTCAGGTATTTTTGTTTGTTCTGATTATATGATTTTTTTCTTTTTTTTAGAATGTAAAATGCCGATTTCTGGGTTGCGTGGTCTATTTAATCATTACTTTTTTTTATTTAATCCACTCTCGGTTTTAGGTTGTCTGGTTTTTTTTTTTATCTATTGATTTTGATTGTACACTTTTTTTTAAGAATGCGGAACTAATGGTAAAAGGAATCTCCAATAATATTGGTCCATCTAAATAAAGAATTAAGTTCATTCTTATTATCATCATTTTCTACTTTCTCTAATATAATTCTATTTCTTTATGTCAACAAGAGAACTTTCATCTTTTCCATTCATTTACTTTTAAGTTCATTGTATTTTTTTAGAGCAACTTTAATAATTTTTTGTTTCTTTGTGTCTCTTTTCAGTGCCGTCTCATGTCTCATTTGCATGCTTAATTTCTATCAGTGTTCAACTCATTTTAAAATGTGAGCATCTTTAGGCAATTGGTGCAATTATTAAATATTTCAATTTGAGAGGTAAACCTTTTTTAATTCATTCACTTTTGATTTCATCAAATTTTATTTGAGTAATCTTAATTATGTTACTTTAATATGATTTATACAAAAGAATCATCATTTTAAAATTTCTATAGCTTTGCAATATTTTTATAGTTTGAATTTGTATGGTTTTCATAGATAGTGAGTTTCTTTTTTCCCCTTTCCTGTTTCAACTTTTGGGCGTTGGGCTCTCCTTGGTTTTTTTTTTCTTTTAAATCACTTTTTGTCATGGGATTTTCTGTGAATTCTCATTTTTCAATTATATTTTTTTAATTTTTTAATACTTATCATTATGAGTTAATTATTTATTTTACTTCCATTGGCTTCTCCTGGGTTTTTTTTTTCTTTTAAATCACTTTTTATCATGGGATTTTCTGTGAATTTTCATTTTTCTATTGTAATTTTTTATTTTTAAATACTTATCATTATGAGTTAATTATTTATTTTACTTCCATTGGGTTCTTTAGGTTCCCTTTGTGAAAATTTTCTCATTTCTTTTGTGGCTTCAAATTTCCAATTTTGAGTATTAGATCATCATAAGTTGGTTTGATTCTTTTAAATTTCTTTTATCATTGTATTGTCTATGGATCTTTATTTATATATATTTTTATACCCTTTTTAATAAAATTCAATTCCTTTTATTTTTTATTTCTTTTATTATAATTTCTCACTTGTGATGGGTTTTTAGTTTTTTTTTTTTTTATGATGGTTTTTCATGAATTTGTGGGTTGCCTTTTGGTGCTCTATTTTTGATTTTTTTTTTATTCCCATGAGTGTTTGATTCTTTTAAATTGCTTATGTTTTTGAGCTGATTATGGATTTTCATTTTTATGTGTCTTTCAAATTTCATAGGATTTTATTCATGGTTTATATTGTTTGTTTGTTTTGATTTTGTTTTTTCGTTTTCTTGATAATTAATCTTCAATTTTTATGGGCTTATGTTTTTTTTTTAAATTATATGGTATTAGGTATTGAATTCTTATGGACTTGTTTTTCCTCTCTCTCAGACTAAAACCTTTTGCATCTAATTTTAAAGAAACTAATCATAAAGTTTTTTTAAATTAATTTTAATATTATGATTATATTACCCTTGCTAAGCACGGGTATATTTTTCTAGTCTTACATCAACAGAGATCTAATATTAAGAATAAAGCTTATATTCTCATAAAATTATATCATGAATTGATTTGCTCTTAGAAGAGGTAAAATATCGGCCAACACGATATTTCATAAAATCTAAAAAGATTATGAAAATGACATTTGATCAAAACAAGCATGTTCATAAAATCTAAAAAGATTTTGAGAATGACATTTGGTCAAAACAAACATGAATCATGAGCTGGAAAACTTCACCCTAATAGATTAGTTTAATTTCTCCTTCACTATGATTCTCCTCACCTACAGATTTATTAAAAATGAGGGACATGTGCTTGCGAGCGGGCCGGGCTAGGCCTAGACGGGTTGGGCATGTTCTGTCCATTCCCAATCCCATTTTGGCTGGGCTTTAAGACCACTGTCCAAGCCCACCCCGCTGGGCTCGAATTTTTTTTTTTTTAAAAGCATTGTATTTTTGGGTGGGGATGGGCTGAGCTGGGTACCCATTTTAACGGGCTCAATTGATAGGCCTAATCCTCGAGTAGCAAAACCAAGCTCACTTAAGAGTGATTCGTTATTACTTGTAAAATTTTCTTGGTCTTTTTATTAGTTGAATGTAAAAAAAGAGCTTTTCTACATGGTGATTTTAATAAAGAAGTATCTATGGATGCCATTCCACGGTCCAATCCAAAAGATCAATTAGGAAAAACATGTTGGTTGAGAAAAAGTTCTACATCCATAGTTGCGAATTTCATTTCAAACTCCATTTCGATTTGATTGCAAGGTAAAATATTTGGGCCATTCCAGAATCTGGAACTGTGTTTTGAAAAAAATAAAGAATTGAAAAATGTATAAAATTTGAAAAACATGAACAAAATAAAAAAGTGAAGAGAGCATTTATTAAATCAACAATTATTATATATATATGAAGCAAAACTCGATTGTGAAAATAACGCTTCATTTCAATTTGATTTTGACTGATAAATTATTCACTTTTCGGTGCACAGTTAATCCTCTAAAACGCTTCGACATGTGGTTAACTCTTCCCTAGCTTGCGCTAACTCTAAACTTCTAAAAAAAAAAACTCTTCACATTACCGATTTGCCGAAACAAACTTTCACATACAACACCTTCTCTCCCCCATTCACATACTTCTTCTCTGGAGTCTTGCACTTCCTATAACCTCAAATAAAAGAGAGGAGAAGAAGAGAAAAAGGAAACGGAGAAAGCAATCTATAGGGTGAGTGTAAAGTCAAAAGGCAAGGTGGATCAACAAAAGAATTGTCAGAACACCGAAATGAAGAACGAGACAAAACAAGACAGTATGTAGTCTCGCTATAGCTAGACTATTTCTCGCTATAGCGAGAAATGGCAGAGACACCTCTTGCTATAGCGAGGGTGAAGCTTGCTATAGCTAGCTAGGTGCAGAATGCCTAGTTTGATCTGAACTCTGAGTTGAAGTTTGAGAAAGCTTGATAATCTTAGTGGATTATTATTAAGAGTTTCTTGCACGGATTTGAGGATATAAATTGGGTGTTTCTCAGAATCCAAAGAGACACAGATCATCTCTCATGTTTTGAATTGGTGATTTAATTGAGAGAGGTTTTTTCTAGAGATTTTTGAAGAGTTGTGCTGCCAAGTACTCTAGAGAGGCAGGTTCTTTTGCCTCCTTTGTAGAAGATTATCTTTTTGCGAGAAGATTTGAGGAGTCAAGCGCTGGATTGAGTTTGTTGCAATCAACGGTGTGAAGTCGTTGAAGCGTGAAGCGACACAAGGTAGCTTCTGTCCCTGGATATCTGGGGAATAAATCTGAGTTTCTTATAATTGCAAGATTTATACTGCTTGATTAGATCCATCTCGGATCCATGGTTTTTCACCCGATTAGGGTTTTCCACGTAAAATCTAGTCTCATTTTGGTGTGTGCTTGTGATTTTATTTCCGCTGCATATTTATTATTTTTGCACACTTTTTGGGCTGATTTATTGAGTGGACCAATCTAGAGATCTTGCGAACCCTAAACTTTCAATGAGGTTTTTTCGCCATTCCATTCTCCATTTGTTTCTTACCTCTAAGTTTTTTGTTTACCCATCTCCTCTCTCCCTTGCTTTTGATTTCCCTCGTGCAGTGGCTTTGCTTTTACTTGTAGATATGAATAATGGCCTTGATCCTCCTATAGATCATGTGAATCTTTCTCTTTGTCTGTCTCGCACTCTCTATCCCTCTCCATCTCCCTCAGCCAACCCACTCTTAACTGCTAGGGTTAAATTTCTCTTTTATATTCTGGTTCGGTTAGATATAATACTCTGCATAGCATGTATCATTTGCCTCTAAACTTCTATATTTGGGTTCGAATATCCTTGAATTTTGCTTTCTGTAGATTGAGATTTTACTCTTTTAAGGTGTACAAAATAGACAAAAGGTGAACATCTAATGATTTGACTGCGAGAAGCAATGCTGATTGGACTCTTTTCTCACCCCTTCTTTTTGTCCTCTATTACTGATGCTTCTCCATTTTCAAATTGTTGATTAGTTTTCCCCCCCTTTGGCCAGTTTTTTTTTTAATATCTAATATTTGCCAATATTTCTTAATATTTAACATTGCCAAATGCTATAATGATTGAGCCTAATTTTTATTTTCAATGTTCTTTGATGGGTGGTTGATTGCAATTTTGATTTAGAGTTTGATTCTTACTGTGGATGCTTTATTTTAGTCATGATTTCAGAAATGCGGGTACAATCAGTCCAGTCCTTTTACATTTCAGGTAAATAATCTTTTTTCAAAGATTTTTCCAATTTTTTTTTTTACTTTTTTAATGTATGATCTTTTTATCAAATCATTGGTGTTTAAAGGGCTTCTTTTCCTAGTCAGTCTCATCATTTCTTTTCTTTCTAGTAACCTTTGGATTCAATATATGGAGCAATTTGGATCTCTGATTTTAAATTTTTTCTAATGTTTCAAAAATCTTTTACTTAATGTTTGTATTTTTTTTTGATAGGCCATTGCAGAGCTTCATACTCTTGTTGAGCTAGATGCTTGATTTCGATTGTGATTTTCATTTTCATTTACTATAATTCTAAATATGCTATGTGGGAAGGCAATACAATATCATATAAATGCTTCGTCACTCAAGCCCAAAATCTATGTTTTATAGGTTCATTTGGTGCATGTTTGGGTAAAACCTCTCCGTCTCTATATTTTTAAGGGTCTATATATTTTCTTATTGTTTTGTTTGGTTTTGTGGATTGCTTATCTTGAAAATACTGCAGGTTAGAGTTCAATGAGTAGTATGATGCGATGAAGATAAAATTTGGGAAACTCGATTTTGCGCTTTTGAGGGTTAATATTCAAGCCAAAGAAGTTTTCCGAAGGAAATTGTCATTCTTTTTCCAAGTGTTCTAAGAATCACATGTACGAAGATACTTTTGTGAAATGATGGCTTTGTTTTCATACGTTCCAAAAACCAAGATACAAAGCTACTTTTGTCAATATATCAAATCCTTCTTGGCCATCTATGGAAATTCGACTAACAAGTCATGCATGATGGATTTCAAAACTGTCACACTTTTTAAAGAATTCAATCCATAATATTTTATGTCCTTTTAAGACCTCCCTCAACTAATACCGTCCGAAAAAAAATTAGATATCCCTCTCTATGTAAATTTGTTCAAGAGTTGTAATTGACATTTTGTTGCATTAATCATGCCTAATCTTCCATTCCCTAAGAAAAAAACTATCATTTGCTTTTATATTAGGTTGGGAATTGCTGTACGTAGAAACAACATAATGAACACGTTAAATTTTCAGCTACATTCCCAAATCCCAAAGGCAAGATTTTTTCCATTAGAAAAAAAAAAGAAAAAAAAAAAAAAAGAAGAAAAACAAACATGAAGATAGTTATACATATTGTGAGGAGATTGTGATGACAGTAAATTGTTGTTTTTTTATTTTATGTACTTTGCAAAAGGTGCAAGATTTATTGAGGGCTTCAAGCATCATTTGTGTTGATGTAAACTCAAGTAATTTCCATGAAGGTGAGTTATTGGGACTCTTCTTAATTTTAGAGAGGGTTGTTTTCTATAACCACTCTAATTTGATGATTTGGTTATTTGAAGTGGATTCCGAATGCTAATGTTTCTCTTTTTTTACCAGCAACGAAGTTGTGTCCTTGAATTCGTAAACCCAAAAGACCACAAGAAATGAGTTCAAGAGGTTTATTCCTAAATAGACTATATTCTCATACAATATTTGTAACTTATGTGCATCTTCAATTGGTATTTTAATACTTTAGAAAGTTGACTAATCTAAAACGCCTTGGGCTCTACCGGGTGCTTGCTGAGGTGATGAGTGGGCGAGCAAACTATAGCACTGAAGTAAGATTTGGGACAATGAAAGGAGGAAAGCACCGTGTGTACTGTTGCTTTGTATACTTTTCTTAATGACCATCTCATCAAGTGTAAAATACCATTGATGTTACTTATCAATTGCATCGGTATGCACTAAAAGAATATACATATCTAAGTTTTCTCTACATCCCATTACAAATTTCGCATTGCAAATGTCAATGGCCGAGCAATGGAAAGTTTTGATGCAGATTTCATTATTATGGTGTTTTCTTCCCCTTTTGATGGTGAATTTCATTATCACAGTGATGACAAAGGAAGCTTATTTTTCCTTCCTATATTGCGGAGACAAGGTTTTCGATGGAAAGTTGCATCCACTATTTTATTTTTCAGTTTTTATTTTTATTGTATCTATTGTATATCTGGTGTAATGCATTTAGGAATTGGGTCTTTTGGTGATTTCATTTTGCAATTTTTCTTCTTATACTACATTTTGCACAGAGGAACCGTAATCAAATATTAATATTTTATGAATGGTTAATGTTTATGAGTGATTATTTTGCCTTCATACCCCTCCTATACTATATAGTTTTCTTCTTTTAATACAGCCACCTTTTCAAAAAATAAAATAAAAACTGCATTCATTCCAATATGAAGTTCCTTCTATCATTAGATTCTTTCTTCACTAGATTGATTTTGATTTCTTAATTTTGGATTCTCCTTAACTTTTTAATCTCTTAGCTTAGATTTGAAAAATAATATAGAGTATTTGGAACATAATGGGGCAACTTACCTCCATACATTGGTGAATCTTGGTTCTGAAGTATATATGCAAGCTAATGTGTATGTATGCAATCCCCATTAATTTTAGATACAATTATACTTCTTTCTTTCTGTTTGAGAAAACATGTGTAATGAGTAATGAAGTAGGAAGGACCATAACTGTAATGAATATCTCATTTTACAAATTATTGCAAATTCATTCATTCCATAGTGACCTTAATACAATTGTTTTGGCCAACTAACTTTTGCCTATGGCCTATGCTTTAAGGCTCAACAAATTTTAGTATGAATGTTGTAAATAATTGATCTCACATTGGCATTTTATGGATATAGTTATTAAAAAGCTCTTTGGAGTTTCGTCATGCCACTATGTCCAATACCATAATTTTATTAACTCTGTGGTTATATCCAGATTACCTTCTTGCCTCATTATTTAAATTAAGATAGACTTAGAAATTCATGGATTAGATAAAGGTTTCCATTTTTAAATGTTTTGTCTCATAGTGATAGACAGGGATGTGAGCTCATGTTTGGTATAAGGATAGGCTGTAGGAAAGTGTGTGTACAATTACTTTAAAAATATTTCTTAATGTCTGTCTCTTTTAGTGTGGGATATTATCGATTTACTTATCAATTGCATTGCATTATATTAGAAGTATGCACTAAAAGAATCCAATCTTCTCTATATCTTTGCTTACAAATTCTCTATTGCAAATGTTGTTGATTGCTTACTCGTGCTCAGCACGGGCATCTATTGCTAGTTTTTCAATAAGACAGTGTGTGTACAATTACTTGAAAAATATTTCTTAATGTCTATCTCTTTTAGTGTGGGATATTATCGATTTACTTATCAATTGCATTGCATTATATCAGAAGTATGCACTAAAAGAATCCAATCTTCTCTCTATCTTTGCTTACAAATTCTCTATTGCAAACGTTGTTCATTGCTTACTCGTGCTCAGCACGGGCATCTATTGCTAGTTTTTCAATTGATTGAGAAATTGGAGCTCATTTTCGATTTCAATTGCAAAATTGAAACTCCGATTTCAATTTCAATTCTTATTGGAGAGATTTTAAGATTTACATCAAGAGTCCACTTTTGTTAAGCTTCTTTATGTGAATTTCAAATTTTCCGATTTGCTAATCGATTGCAAAATTGGAGTTCAATTTCTCAATTGATTGAGAAATTGGAGCTCAATTTTGATTTCAATTGTGAAATTGAAACTCTAATTTCAATTTAAATTTTTATTGGAGAGATTGTAAGATTTACAGCAAGTGTCCACTTTTGTTAAGCTTCTTTATTTGAAATTCAATTTTTAATATATATCTAATGTGGATAGGTGATTAAAGAGAGTTTCAATTTCAATTTTTATTGGAGAGATTTTAAGATTTATATCAAGAGTCTACTTTTGTCAAGCTTCTTTATGTGAATTTTAAATTTTTAATATATATCTAATGTGGATAGGTGATTAAAGATTACTGATAAAAAAAATCCATCTTGCTCAATAACTCTATCCAACCACGTTAAAATGAGTCTTCTTTAGTTGGATTTAGAATTTTAATATATCTATTTGTAATTGACTTTATTATTTCGATTTTAATATTGACTTTATTTTATCTTCTTTCTAAAAAATAGAGATATATCTTATCTACTAGGTCTTTTCTTATAAAGAGATTCATTTAAATAGAATTCATAATATATATCTTATCTTTCAGGTTGCCTTGCAATTGATTAAGAAAGTTGCGTATAGTAATTACAAGATTCTGTGTTGAGTGATTAAGAAACTTTGCGAGGCACCCAAGTTCCCAGTACGAACATTTTCTTTCGACCTTTTTTATTTATAAGTGATGTGTACCTTTGAAATTCAAACTACTTCAAAATTATCCTATGTATTGGCGCCTGGTGTCCAAATGGGATTTTGGCCCATTCCGCCGAAAGTGAAATGTTTCAAAATTATTTTTAAGAGAATATAAAAACAAAATGGATTCTTACCAAGAAGATATAAAGACCTACAGTAATTCTCAAATAAAGATGAGATTTGAACTTTTGTCAAAGAAGGCCCACTTTCAGATCGGCCTAGCCGTGCCGTGCCGTACCCCAATTAGGCCAGGCAGTGCCATCCACGAGCTAGCCCACATGCCCATCCTAATCTTTTATTTTTAAATTTGCTTATATATTATAAATTAAAAGAGACTTTATAGGCTTTTAGGGTTTTCAACTTGAAATAAAGTTGAAATTACTAAAATAAATACATATACATTGATGTTAATTTACATAAGACTTGAAGTTTCATACTAATTTATATAAAAAATAATATTTATTTTGTATAAATGTTGGGCTGGGCCATTCTCCGAACCATAATAAATGGAATATTTCTTTGTTTTATATTTATTTTCTCAATAATTGATATCTCATAAAATATCCACAAATTGGAAGTGTTTTTTTTTTTCTGGGCCTGGGCCTAGCGCGAACATGCTTTGCTAGAAATAAATAAAGATGAGGAGCCCACCTGAGTTACACGCATAAGTTACACAAGAAGCTGACTTTTTCATAGAGATGGAAGGACCCAAATATAGAAACAAATCAAATAAGTGGCCAAATGAAGGTTCACAATTCGCCAAGGCCCTAAAAGAGCCAAAAACCTTATTTAGAATGAACGAGAAAGAAGCATACTCAGCCTTGATGGACTGTATATTAATAAAAAAATAAGATCTCTTGTCCCATCTCCATCCTACTTCTAGGAGACAAACGCACTTCTGTCACTATAGATGTGTCGAGTTACGCTTGTGTCAACCCACCATTCTCTACAATTCCTGACCAAGTTCACGTCTGTCACTACCACCACAAAATTCTCTTCCACAAGATTGGCTTGATTTTTTCCCTTATTGTTTTTCCTGTGGCGGCATTCGTTTCCACAGTGGCCCTTTTGTTTGCAGATAAAACATTCTACATCTTTTGTCTTAGCAATATCCTTGCGGGACTTAAGGGTTTTCTTCTGATTTTTCTTCAGTAATTTCTTGTCTTGGGAAGAATTGGGCTTGGCCTTCCTCTAATATTTTTGGCCTCAGTAAGATTGGTCTTACCCACATGCTCAGAATCCTTACTCTTAGATTCACTATTCGGATGATGTTCTTGGATTTTAAGTCGGGCTATGAGATCTTCCATTTTCATCTCCTTTTTCTTATGTTTCAATGTGATCCCAAAATTTTTCCACGATGGCCGGAGTTAATCTATATTACTGCCAACTACAAATTGATCGGGTAATTTCATTCCTTCATTTTGGACTTCATGAATAATTTTATAAAAATCTCTAACTTGTGATATCATCGATTTTCTTTCTTCCGTTTGAAAGTCAAAAAAATGTTCAATTGCATACTTTTGGGTACCCACATCCTCAGTAGCATACTCTTTTATTAAGGAGTCCCATAATTCCTTAGCAGTTTTAAATTTAGAAAATAAGCCATATAAGGAATTATCTCAACGGTTGAAAAATCTCATTTTTGCAATCAAAATTATCAAATTTCCATTTTTCATTTTCATATGTACTAGCGGGCCCATCTCCGTATGGTTCGGGACAATCAGTTAATAGCACATATAGAATTTTCATAACCTAGAGGAGATACTCCATTTTCATCCTCCACATTTTGAAGTCCTTACCCTCAAAATTGAAAACCGTAGGGTAGTATTCCCGCAGTCATTTAAGTTTATAACAATTTTCCCGCGAAAATCTTCCTAAACAGTTGGAAAAAATGTTTCACAGATATCGTAAATAAATTAAAAACTAGAAAATAAATAAGGAAATAATTGACCGAACAATATGAGTCACGTCTCTAAAGAAGCTTTCTTTTGGCAGATTCCGCCCCCACATAGGTTGAAATGGATTTCCGGACATCTGCCCCAGGATAAGACGACTTCTTGATTGGACTATCTCCACCACTCGTGCACTTGAATGGATGAAAATCTTGAATCTCGAAAACTTGAAGAATGATGAGAGTTCAGATCTTGCAGCAGCTTTCTAAAACTTGAAATGAAAATTCGAAGGAACTTGAAGAAGAAGAACTCTTCCTAGGAAGGAGAGGAGAGATGTGAGAATGAAATGCGAGAAACCCTTGCCCGACGCCCATTATATAGGGCCTCCCAGTAAGGACCCATTGGGACAATTAATTCCCAACGGATGCATGCGCAATAACTCTGCACGCAATAGGAAGAAATGGATGCAACGTATATCCCCAACGGATATCTGCATAGTGGGTAGCACTTATTCTACTTAAATGAGCTCTAATGGGCACAAGAGCTACTTTGTAGATCCGTGCCAAATCCAGTTTAGCCGAAACCCAACCTAATTGAGACCTAAAAATAACGTAGGTGCATCGGACTAGGCATGCGCGGGCCTGCCGCCACGGCTTGGCGCATGTGCTCGTGTGTGTTTGTGGTCACCACTACCTTAGCCTTCTATTAGGACTTACAGCAAGTCATGTGTGTAAACATTAATAAATGACTCTAAGAGAGTTCACAACCGATGTGGGACTCTAAACAATAAAGAAAAAGACCAAAACACTTATAACAAAGTGCATTAATACACTAAGAGACCAACATAATCTATTTTCAACCTGCAGTGGATCGATAAGGATGAATAATTATGTAGTTTGGAAAAGCATCTTAATCATTAAATGTCCATGGTTAGTTGTGGTTTAACTTGTGTTGATTTCACATTGGTATAAGCTATGGTAAACAGTTTGATGGTTGAAAGAATACAATTATACATAATTAAATAATGTGATTTTTAAATATTGTAATATTTTATTGTTTGTAATTTTTAAAAAATGTAACAAATCTTAATTTTTTGGGCAGGAGCTACAAGTTATGTCATCATCAGCAAAAGCAACAATGAAGCCTAGTCTTAACTATGTTGGGGTTGGCTAAAAAAATTATGTTTCTCCATTTCGATCTGTCTTGCATCAAATTATAATATATATGTTAAAAAAGTCTTATGATAACAGCAAATTAATGTTATTGATTATATTAAAGTTCATTATTATATTAATTAATTATAAAATACTTTTATTTATATGTAATTATCAATTCAAATCCACCATTAGAAAATACACTCGCCTTGGGCATTTTTTTTGGCAAGTGAATCTCATGGGGTTCTCAACCATTTCTAAGTGAAAATTGTATTACGCGCAATCAATAGTCAATATTTGGATGAAAAAGCATGCAGAAATACGAGTTTAAGGATATGATGAAATGTGTGCCATACGATTATATGCTGAAATACGAGTTTTATGATATCTCGATATATGTTTTTCTTTAAAATGCATTTCGCGTGATTCTAGGGTTAGGAATGCATTGAAATGCATTTGTGCGATTCTGTGCTGAAATATGCAACTTAGGATATTCTGAGATACTTTCCTATTTACAATGAGCTTCACAGGCCGATAGTAGGGAAATCATTACATGGGATTAAGAGTTGTTTAAGACTGAAACCTGTACTTCGAGCCGATAGTAAGGATTCTAGATAGGTCTGGAAAAACGTTAGCTCTAAATCGCATTTTACGCAATTCGCGGTTGACAGATGCGCTCTAGAAAATTCTGAGATAGATTTTTCCTTTTAAATCGAGATTTAGGTAAATTCTGAAAACGCATGTGCAAGTTTCATACTAGGGTTAGGAATGCAGTAAGTGGGGATTAAGGGTTCTTTAAAATCGAAAGCCATGCTTCGGGCCTGTAGTAGGGATTCTAAACTGCATTAAGAAAATGTTGGCTCTAAATCGCATTTCACGCAATTCGCGGTTGACATATGCGCTCTAGAAAATTTTGAGATATCTAGTTCTTTTTAAGTCGAGATTTAGGTAAATTTTGAAAACACATGCACGGGTTTCATACTAGGGTTAGGAATGCATTACATGAGATTAAGGGTCGTTTAAGATTGAAACCCGTGCTTTCAGCCGGTGGTAGGGGATTCTAGACAGATTTGGAAAAATGTTGGCCATAAATCGCATTCCACGCAATTCACGGTTAACAGATGTGCTCTAGAAAATTCTGGAACATCTTTTCCCTTTTAAATCAAGATTTAGGTAAATTCGGGCGTAAGATCTAGATCTCATCACTTAGGATTTTGAGCCATTTTAACTCAAATACAAATTTTAGTGTATTCAGAGATACTTTTCTATTTTAAAGTTGGTTTCTAGTGATTGTAGCTTTTCATGCGCTTTAAATGGGATTTAGGGTTGTCTAAGATGGAATCGCATGCTTCAGACAGTTCAAGGGATATTTTAATATGAAATCGTGTTTTATGCAGCTCTAGGAAATTGTTCACTCCAAACTGCGTTTCACGTAATTCGTGGTTGATAGATGTGCTCTTGAAAATTTTGGGATATCCTTTTCCTTTGAAATGAGTTTAACAGAAATTGGGGATTAAGAAGTATTCTCGTGGGATTCTAAGTGATTTCTGACTGGAAACCGCATTTGGTGCAATCGACAGCGTATATTTCAACGAAAACGCATTATGTCGAGGAATTATGGTTTAGTCTTTTTCTTTGAATTGCATTTTTTATGATTCTTTGCTAATATATGCATTTTAGGATATTCTAATATATGATTTTCTTTCAAATGGGTTTCGGGTGATTTTAGGGTTTGGAACTCGTTGCAGGGGTCGGGGTTGTTTACGAATGAAACCTCGTGCTTCGAGCACTTCGAAGGGGATCTCCTAGCGGTCTCTGGGAAAATATTGGGGGTAAACCGCGTTTCACGCAATTCAAGGCTGAAAGACGCTCTTTAGAAAATTCCGTATAACTATTTCTCCTAAAACATCTTTAAGGAAAAGTAAGGCTTAATGAATAATCTCATGGGATTCAAGCCCATTTGTAACGGACAAAAACCTTATTTCGTGTGATCAATAGCCTGCAACTAAATAATTTCGTGCGATCAATAGCCTGTAACTAAATAGAACTGCATGTTGGATGATTCTAGGATATTTAAGGGTATTCTGGCCTACTCTTTTGCTTTGAAATGCGTTTCATGCGATTCCATGCTAAAACATACATTTTAGATATCTTGAGATAATTTTTTATTTTAAAATTCGTTTCAAACGATTGTCTTGTGTGGAATGCTTTAAATGTGAGTTAGGGTTGTTTAAGACCGAAATGCATGTTTCAGGAAGTTCCAGGGCTATTTTAATATAAAATCGCGTTCTATTGGGCTATAGGAAAATGTTGCCTTTAAATTGCATTTCACACAATTCACGGCTAAATGACCCGCTCTTGAAAATTCTTGAATATCCTTTTACCTTAAAATGTGTTTGAGGCAAATCCGGGCTTAAAACTATTCTCGTGGGGTTCTGAGCCATTTCTAAGTGAAAATCGTATTTTGTACAATTAATAGCCAATATGTGGATGAAAAAGCGTGATGGATGATTCCAGGGCATCTATGGGTTGAATGGCCTAATCTTTTACTCTAAATGTGTTTCACACGATTATATGCTGAAATACGAGTTTAAGGATATCCCGAGATATGTTTTTCTTTAAAATGTGTTTCACGCGATTCTAGAGTTAGGAATGCATTGTAGGGGATTAAGGGGTTGTATAATATTGAAAGCTGTGCTTTGAGCAGTTCGTAAGAAATTCTAGGTGGGTATGGGAAAATGTTAAATGTAAACTGCATTTCATGCAGATCATGGTAGAAAGAAGCCCTCTAAAAATTTCTTTGTTATCTTTTTACATTAAAATGAGTTTCTAGCAAATTAGGGCATAAGAACTAATCTAATAGTATTAAAGGACATTTCTAACCGACAAACAACATATTTTCTGCAATCTATAGCTTATATTTCGATAAAAATGCATGCTGAATGATTCTAGAGGACTTTAGGGTATTTAGGACTAGTCTTTTTTCATTGAAATGCATTCGTGTGTTTCTACACTGAAATATGCAATTTAGGATATTCTGAGATACTTTCCTATTTAAAATGAGTTTCACAGTCGAAACTAGGGTTAGGAATGCATTACATGGGATTAAGGGTTGTCTGAAACTGAAACCAATGCTTCGGGACGGTAGTAGGGGATTCTAGACAACTCTGAGAAATTGTTGGCTCCATATCGTATTTCACGCAATTCACAATTGACAAATGTGCTTTAGAAAATTCTGAGATATCTTTTTCCTTTTAAATCGAGATTTCGGTAAATTCTGAAAACTCATGCATGGGTTTCATACCAGTAGGGTTTGGAACATATTACATGGGAGGATTAAGGGTTGTTTAAGACTGAAACCAGTGCTTCGGGCCGGTATTAGGGGATTCTAGACCGTTCAGGGAAAATGTTGGCTCTAAATTGCATTTCATGCAATTCACGGTTAACAAATGCGCTCTAGAAAATTCTCGAATATCTTTTTCCTTTTAAATTGAGATTTAGGTAAATTCGACGTAAGAAATAATCATGTGGGATTCTGAGTCGTTTCTAACTAACATACAAAATTTAGTATATTCGGAGATACTTTTCTATTTTAAAATTGATTTCTGGCGATTGTAGGGTTTCGAACGCTTTAAACATGATTTAGGGTTGTTTAAGACCGAATCGCGTGCTTAGGATAGTTCGAGTGATATTTTAATATGAAATCGCGTTTTATGTGGCTCTAGTAAAATATTGGCTTCAAACTGCGTTTCATGCAATTCGCGATTGATAGACACGCTTTAGAAAATTTTGTGATATCTATTTACTCTAAAACATCTGTAAAGAAAACTATAACTTAATAACTAATCTCGTGTTTTATACGATTCGAGCGGCTCATTTCTAAATTTTAGATTTGAAATCACGTTTTATGTGGCTTTAGGAAAATGTTTGCTTCAAACCACGTTTCACACAATTCGCGATTGATAGACGTGCTTCAGAAAACTTTGTGATATCTATTTACTCTAAAAAATCTTTAAAGAAAACTATAACTCAATAACTAATCTCGTGGGATTCAAGCTCATTTTTGACAGACCCACAATTGGTCTAGTCTTGTCCTTTGAAATGTGTTTTATGCAATTCTATGCTTAAATATGAATTTTAGATATCTTGAGATACTGGTCTGTTTTAAAATTGATTTTACGTGATTGTACTGTTTGGAATGCTTTAAATAGGATTTAGGATTGCACTCTAGAAAATTCTGGAATATCTTTTTTTGATTAAAATGAGTTTCAGGCAAATTAGGGCCTTAAGAACGAATTTCGTGGGATTTTGAACCGTTTCGGAATTAAAGCCTTATTTCATGCAATCTATAGCCTATAATACGATAAAAACGCGTGACAGATGATTTTACGACATTTTATAGAATTATAGCCTAGTCTTTTCCTTTGAAATGCGTTTCATATGATTCTGGACTAAAATATACATTTTTTACTAATGTGAGATACATTTTGCTTCAAAATAAGTTTCACGTGTTTCTGGGGTTAAGAACACATTACATGAGATTCAGGACTAATTAGGACTGAAAACACGTGCTTCGGACAGTTTGTTGAGGATTATAGGCGGCTCTTGAAAAAAGGTATGTTGTAAACCTCGTTTCACAAAATTTACGGTTGAAAGACACGCCCTAGAAAATCTGGTGATAACTTTTTTAGTTTAAATCGTGTTTCAGACAAATTAGGACTTAATAACTAATCTCATGGGATTCTGTCTTGTTTCTAACCGGCCGACATATTTCGTGTTATCAATTAGCCTGCACTTGTATAAAAACGCGTGCTAGGGGATTTTAGGGCATTTCAGGGTATTCTAGTCTAGTCTTTTGCTTTGAAAATGCATTTCGTGCAATTCTATACTGATATACGCATTTTAGGGTATTTTGAGATGCTTTTCTTTTTAATAAGAGTTTTAAGGGATTCTAGAGTTAGGCACTCATTACATGAGATTTAGGGTTGTTTAAGACCGAAACCAGTGCTTCCAATAGTTCGTAAGGAGTTCTAGAAGGCTTTGGAAAAATGTTGTCTCCAAATTGTATTTCTAGCGGGTCCATCTCATGGGTTCACCAATACTAATTCCTTATTTAGAACCCTTTCCAAAATATTAGATTGATTTGACCAATTACTATAACTGTTGTGTTTGGATTAGATTTTGGAAAGAAAGAAAAATGCTAAATAAAGAAAGCAACCATGCTAATATAGAAAGTCTAAATAAAACAAGTATCCACGCAAAATTAGAAATTCTAATTTTAATAAGTCCTCTCCTCCACGTGGCCCAATGCGGAAAGATGTCTTCGACTTCTTGGTCTTCTAAATTCTTTGTGATTCATCAAAATCTTTGAGTAACTCCAAACTCTTTGGCCATCCCAAACTCTTTGGTCAAGAGTCCATTGTTACCATCTATCTTGTCTTGAAAGCCTCCAGAATTTACAAATAATAAAAATTGAAAAATACATAAAATTCCTATATCTCAAAAATTGAGATTTACATGCAATCTATTAATAAGAGGGGCTTAGGAAAACCATCATGTCTCGCCCTTTCGCAGGAAAACCAAGGAAACCATGATGCCCTTTACAAGTTGCCCAAAATAACTAATAATAATGACAAAAATAGAAACTTGTGGGGCCACATGGAGAGGACAACCACCTGCAAGGTTAGTATCATATACAAAATAGGAACTAGGGCTAAGGTGTTGTCATTCATCGTCTCGTAATGAAAAATTCGGACTGTCAAAACAGATAGCGCCATGCACGCTTGAGCGGCGATGAACCAGCTTGAGTGGGCACTTCACAGAGAACAGGTCCACTCGAGCAGGGATGAATCTGCTCGAGCGCCTGACACGCTGTTTGTAGAAAAACAACGATTTTTTCCTAACCAGTTCCTTCTCATTGCATACAAAAAACATAATACGTGCATAAAAACGTCAAAAACTGATCCTACACAACCCTAAACCCATCCACTCCACATCTCATGTAGAGAGTAGATCTAGAGAACCGATCTAACGCAATGAGAATATAGGGATCGCTCTAATACCAATTGTTGGAAGTAAGTGGGCCTCGTGGTTAGGTATTCATAAACTTTGGACACACTTAATGAAGGGATCAAATACCCATAAGGCCAAAAACCCAACCCCAAGATCTAAAACCCTAATCTCATGCATTAAGATAAAATAATCCATCAAGAAGATAGATCGAGAAACAAACAAGAACAACTAGATCTACTAAAACAAATAGATAATAGATTGATACCTTTGGAGCTTGGTTGCGCTCAAATCGAGAAGTTGAAAACTCAATCTCCACGAAAAAGCTTTTCATAGCTTTTGATCTCCCTTTTTCTTTGTGTTCTTCCACGCTATTATCCTCTCAGAAAAACTTCTCAAGGAGGATGGTGGGATCTTCAAGTAGAAGAAAACCCTAGTACTTTTGTTAGAAACCAGAGGAGATGAAGGAGAGAGAGAAACTTAAGAGACTATTGTTGTGTAGAGATCTCTAACCATCATCTCCTAGTTATAGTTTATGGAACACCTCCTCTTAGAGCAAGATTAGAAGTCTCACGTATGTGTCCTACTCCTCCTTCCTTTGCTAAAAAAAACCATAAATGCATGAACAAAGCCCATTCAATATAAAGGATCAAATAAAAGAGAAATCCAAACAACAACAATCCAAGCAAAATCCATAAAACCCATCCCCCCAAAACTCCAACTCAACAAAAACCCAATGAAAGGAAAAAAAAACCCAAACATTAAGAATAGAAATTGCAGTAAAAAGTAAGAACAAAGAGAAACGTAGAGTATTTGTTACCACAACAGTTGGTCAAATTTGTTATGAGAGCTATCAACATAAGCTTAGCAGTGTCCAAGTTATGTTGAAGATATGATGATAAATGTTCATGCATGAAATCATCATTAATTTTTCACTTTAGATAGTTTTGCATTGTTGTTGTAATCTGTTGTTATTTGATGTATGAAAGCTTCTTTTTTTTTTTTTGCTATTATGATTCAGGGTTCCTAGCAAGGCTTGTACCTCAAGTGGCAGTTTAAGATTTCACAAAGGATGGCATGTATAAAGAAGAGAGAACATCCTGATTGGCATTTATAGATCTATATATGTATTCCCTGCCATCCACCATTACATGATTCTGTGCAGGGCAAGAGACTACATGAATAATAGCCATTAAATGTGAAAAATAATCCAATGCATAATCATCAATTGTAACAAGTATTTAAGAAAAGTTGGAAAAGAAATATAAAGTTATGCATACATGTGACATGCAATCAAATATGAATAGATTCTTGCCGAAACTGACAAATATACTATAGATCTAGTTGGATATGATGGATCTGCTCTGGTCATACAATGAAGGTGTGCTATGTATGGCAAAGTGCTGTGTGCAAATTTTTTTTTTTGGTGTGCAATTCACAAGTAACATGTATGGAAATGGTTACAGCAGAAAATAGGATTCTATCTACTTACAGGCATTTCCAAATATGTCATAGACCTATAGCTAGAAGTGAAACTTGGGCTGAGGCAAACTTGGATCTTCAACCTGAATGTAAACAGAAATTCAGGTATCTAATTCAACCAGACCAAACCTGAATTGTACTCACTTGGGCATCTACTATCTTACCCGTGTTGAGTTTCTGTTAAGAAAACATAAAGTTTTTGTCTAGTTCTATTGTACTTTTTTTTTTTTTTTTTTTGCAGAAGGAGGTAAAATATAATGATTAAATGTGAAGATCTATAGGGTGCTATGAAACACATGATTACCAACCTATCACCTAGCAAATTAAACTTCAAAAAATTGATTTTCTCGTCTACATCTCCATGTAAAATAGTTCACTTTTCCCCCATTTCAAAAGCATTTCATAAAGGTCAGTTGTTATGAATTCTTAGGAATTCAATTCCCAAGAAGACACATGGGTAAAATATGAATGAATAAACCTAAAAAAAAGACACATGCACACGCATGCACTTTTTACATTGCTTATATGTGGAAAGAACTGTAGGAGCAACCTAGAAGCCCATAGAGATTGTCTTTTTTTTTTTTTTTTTTTTTTTTTTTTAATTTAAGTTTTTTGAAATTCAAGTAGAGATAGTCTTGTTAGTTCTTTTTTTCCCCTCTCTAATTAGAAACTCACATTTCAAATTCCAAATGAATCATGAATGTGGAACATTGTTCCTAATTCTTGGTGGTAATATACAACAATTTCAATATATATTCAACATAGGGTAGAAAAAAAACTGTGTTAGATAGTACAGTCTTTTTGAAGCAAAGAAGGTTCATTTAACAAGTTCTTCTAACATGGGATTTAATGTAATGTGGGTGTGTGTACCACCTTTTGCTCTCCGACACTTTATAACCCCAATCATTTAGTATAAGCATGAATGTTGCACTCATGTTCATATATCAAAAAAATGTTGCACTCATGTTCATATATCAATAGATATATGGCAAACATGAAATCAAGTTTTCTTACCCAAAAGATAGCTCCATCAAATTAGCAAACTGAGTAGATAGCACACCTTTCAAACCCTTAATTGCTTTATGTCCAAGCAAGAAATTAAGGAAGAAACAGAAAAAAATAATTAGGGCATGAATGAATGCCATACTGAGAGGCTTTGATTTGGATGAATTAGCATGTATTTCTACCACCTCTCGCAAAGGAACATTAAAAAGGGCTTGTTGGAAATTCCTTTGTCGCGAAACCAACATGGCACTTTCATTTTAGTATGTCAAGTGGAAGAAAATCGAAGGCTAAACAGGTTTCGTTTGTTTACGTGAAGCCCATAAGCAAACACCCAACATCCAAGTGTCCCACAAGCAATAGGTGTCACCTAAGTGGGTTGCACAAGAAGCTTTAGAAAACATCCACCCAAAGCAGGAGACTAAACTATTGCTTTTTATTTATGTTATATGGTATATAAATAAAATCACAAACATTTACAGGATTATGAATAAGATACAAAGGGGCCTGGAAAGAACACAAAATCACTGATTTTCTACTAAATTTCTCATAACAAAACTCCCACATTCCAACAACCAAGGGATAAAGAGAGACTAAATTCTTCAATTAACCAGCTCAATTTGCAACCTGTCTCCCAAATAGACAAAAGAACCCACCAAAATATCCTAATTCCTCACCGGCGGATACTATCTTGCAGGAGATAATGTGGAATTTGGATTCCCAATAGCCTTCACCATTACAACTCATTCCTGGGGTGCAATTTTATACATGAATCAGTTGCAAAAGGTTGGACAATTACAAAATGTGTACTCAGCTATCAAATGGGGGACATATTACTTCCTCAAATACAGTGCCAAAACAACACTTTTATATGTATATGTAAGCTTTTTGATACCTCCAAACCCGATCAAAATGTAAATAACAATGTACGGGAAGTAGCTAAGGAGAATATTCCAAAATCATTTAATAAAACTCAAATTTCAATTCCAAAGAACTAATTAAACCCTAAACAAATGTAAACAGACAATATCTTACAACAAAATAAAGCACAGTAAAATAAAATAAAAATACAAAACCCCAACATTATACAATCTAAAGAGACATCTAGTGGCTAAGTTAGTTGTCCCATACTGTTTCCAGCGTCAACTTGAGCAAAGGACAAATAACGCCTTTGCCGGAAAGCAACCAAGCTAGATCTCATCGTCGCCATCTCATACCAGAATCTATGCTTCAAAGAACTGCAAACAGAGATGGGGAAAAAAAAAAAACAAAGAGACAAAAAAACCATCAGAAGTATGGAGAGAGAAATAGATGAGGGATTAGAATTTAGGGAGAGGGATTATACACTAGGGATTTGGGTGAGAAGCCCCAAAGTCCATATACCAGCCTCATTGGAACCCAATTTTCTTTTGAGACCTATCTTTCTTTAATGAATAGATATAGCAATAGTGCTCATGGCAGATGTGATCGTGCATGCAAGCTAAAGAAGAGGGTGTATTAGTGATGAAAGGAAGAATGACAGAAGAGAAGAAGCATCCAAACTATTGAGACAGTGCATGAGAAGAACAATAGAAAAAGAATTAGGAAAAGAGAGAAAACATTAGGAAACTTTGTTTAGGAAGCAGCCGATCCAAACAGGCAGGAAGAAGCAGGAGAAGTTGCCTTTCTTTAAGTTCGTTGGGTGTTAATTTCACCAAAGAAGGAGAGCAAGAGGAAGAAGTAAAGCTCTCCGTTTCATTTATTATGGTGGTGCATGAGAAGAAGAATTGACAAAGAATCGAGAGAAGAAAGGGAAACATCGGGAGACTATGTTCTAGAAACTGGAGGATCAAGCAGGCAGGAGGAAGCAGGAGGCAAGAGAGGAAGCAGGAGGAGAAATTGTGGTTTTTTAGTATGGATATAGAAATAGGACATTCCCATCGAAGATTGTTTTTTGGATCATGAAAGTAGGGTGGGTACTTCTAAACAATAATGTTTCAATATAAAATGCACCACTCTTCATGAACAAATGATGTTCCAGTATAAAACTAGTTCTCTTTCTAATGCGAAAAAATAGAAGATCACTATGGACAATGAGTAAAATCTGTTAGACATAATAATACAGAGACTTCAGTTGATCTACTCCAAACACCTACACTTTGATGTAGATGGCCATTAAAAATTAAAACTCAAACCAAATGTTAGAATAGACAAATCCAAAGTTAGATTAGTAGCCAGCAGATACAACATGAGTGAATACATTACTTTTAAGATTTTACAAAAATAACACCAAATAGAAATGTGATGGCTTTAGCTTCTATAACTTAGAAACACAACAAATGGATTTGAACACAATATTTTTGGATGTGATCTGGAACAATAAATATATTGATCAACATAAATGACGGATGGAAGAGCATTTCAAAAATGAAGTTCGTAAAATAAAGACATCCTTATATGGACTTAAACTAGCCCCCGGACATGGTATAAGAAATTGAAGCAAGAAATTATAAGAGTTCTGCAGTAAAAATGTCTGAAATTGTAGATTCTGTAAGGAATTGGAAGGGATAAGTTTGTCATTACTCTTTATGCAGACGATTCACCAATTTTTATTCAAATATAGATTCATAGATGAAACCAAAAATTTCTTATAACAAACCTTGAAATTAAGGACATGGGTTGTGTCGAATATAGAAGCTCACACACTAAAATGATAATAAAGGAATAATAAGATCATTTTCAGTGAACAAATAGAGGTAAATGAAAAGGTGATACAAGAAGTTTGGGCTGACAAATTTATAAGGAGTGTTGAAGCGGTGGGTTTGGCAGGGGGGATTTTGATGCCGTGGGACTCTCGTAAGGTGAATGTTCTGAATTCTTAGAAGGGTTTTTTTTTTTTTTTTTTTTTTTTGTCAGTCTCAGCGTTGGTGGAGGATCTCTCTAATAGATCCAAGTGGATAGTTACGTCAGTCTATGGCCCAAATGATAGTCAGAGCAGAAGGGAGTTCTAGAATGAGTTGGATGTGGTTCGAGGATGGTGGGATGGAGCGTGGTGTGTTGGAGGTGACTGAAACATAGTAAGATTCACAAGTGAAAGGAGGGGAGCAAGTAGAATGACGAAATGAATTCTTTTTCAGATTGGATAAATGCCCACTCCTTGGTGGACTAACCTCTGAAAGGATAATCAAAGTACTCCTAAGTCATCAAGGTGGACAGATTCTTGGTTTCTAAAGATTGGGTGGATTTGTATCCAAAGGTTTGCCAATTGGCTCTTCCTAAGCCTGCATCTGATCATTGTCCTATGTTATTAGATTCAAATCTTGAGAGATGGGTCCTGCTTCTTTCATATTTGAGTTATTGGAAGAAAAAATGTTTCCCCAAATGATAAAGGAATGGTGGAAGGAATTGAAGGTGGATGGTTGGGTTGGCTACAGACTGGGTACCAAACTGAAATTGCTGAAAGTTAAAATAAAAGAGTGGGCTAAGATGAATTTTGCAGACATGAAGATGCAAAAGACGCAGCTGCTTGAAGACATTCAGAACCTTGACAAGAAAGCGGAAGTTGGTAGCTTAACTGGTGAGGAAGTAGCTAAGAGACTGACTAAAAGAGGTATATCAAAGAAAGTTAAGGGAAGAAGAAATCATGTGGGGACAGAGATCGAGACGTAAGTGGCTGAAAGAAGGTTATAAGAACACTAGGTTTTTCCATGGGATGGCCTCCTTGAGAAAAATAATTAATAGAATCTCTTCTTTGACGGATGGGGATAGAAGATTGGATTGGAAGGAGGAAATCATTAAACATATAGAGGAGTATTTTACTAATCTTTACTCTGAAGATCGGTAGAAGAGCCTATCACGACCCGGGCCCAAGTTACGATAATCCAGGGCCGCGATCCATACTTACTCCCGTGAACTCTGATTTAACTTAAGCTAAAACAGAATTCACAAGGGATAACATTCATTCATTCATACCTGTCAATTGTACAAATTTGCAGAAATACACATTGACAAAATAATTCAAAATTTACATGTATACAAAATAGAGTTCTTTATACATGTATCGTTCCTTTGCTTTCTTTCATCAACTCAAGCATATCTAAACACTATGCAAGTTGACAACTGTTCAAGTTCTAAAAATACTACATTTCCAAAATGTATTTCAACTATTACAAAAGAATTTTCAAAAGAATTTCCCAAAATATCCATAGTCCACTTTGCGCACTCGAACAACCATGTCAAATGGTGTTCCGACCGTCCCATTCAATTAATCCTCCTGGAGAAACCGCAACGGTCTCCTCAGCCGCCGCTGAGGCCGCTGTTGGGCCAGCACGGGCAATCGGGCCTGTAATGCCATCAATAACACTAATGAACTCGACAGTTCAACAATGCATAAACAAAACTTGTGATAGAACATGTTAGTACATATACTACATCATTCAATATTTTTAGTAAACAGTTCCAATTCTAGACAAGTCTAGATAATTCCTACAATGACAATGGTTGATCATAATAAGTAACAGGTACAAGATGGCAACTACCATAGCTTTCATTTCAATTCATTTCATTTCATTTCATTTCATTTACCATCTTCCCTCAAAGGAAGGTTTCGTCTTCCGGATGGAAGGCATCAATCAGTATCTGTAGATACGATCGGAATTTGTTGGACTTATTAGTGTCCGGGCCAGGGACACTAGCATTACCACGGAGTTCCGGAACTCCCCAAATCCATCTACTGTAGTAGGAATAGTCATTTGGCTCAGGGCAGAAGGGCACACCATTCATGGCCCCGGCCTCATGAACATAATCATTTATTAATTCATTTAGAATTTCATACAATAGCTAGGTAGTGCCAGACTCAGGGGTCAATACATTTCATTATCAATCCATTTATGGATTCAATTCTATACAGCGATTCCATTCTTAACAATGGAAGGAACAACCAATGACATCAATCTTGTGAGATTGGAAAGAAGTGATACAGAATACAATGGCATGAGAGAATCACTGACTCCATAATTCTACTCATTTCTATCCCAGTTCCTACCCACCATTTGGGTGCAATCGTTGGTTGTCCAATATACGTGTTATTTTCGATGGACATCACATTTGTATTTAGATGTACATTGGAGTCCCCGTGATTAACACCTATGGAGGTACAGTCCACAATCAATTAACACTTAACCCATTAATAATCCAAGGGTTCAATTCTTAAAGCTTCTATTTCATTATTCACAATCCTCACCAATCTCTATTTGCATTAATTAGCCACAAAGCTAATTTAGAGGACATATAAATGTCCAAAAAGCATCCATGTTTCCTACGAAATCCAAAGAAATTTTCGGCCTCAAACCATGCCCTGTCCAGTATCAAGTTCGCTCGAGTGGACTCAAGTTCGCTCGACAGAGAAGTGGTCGCTCGAGCGAACTCAAACAGAAAAGTGGTCGCTCGAGCAGAGCCTTGTCTACTCGAGCGCCTTCATCCAGAGAGTGGGTCACTCGAGCGAACACCAAGTTCGCTCAAGCGAACGCTTCAGAAAATCAGTCCGGATTTTTGCAACTCTCTCTCTTCTTCTTTTCCCTTCTCCATTTATTTCCACAACAACCTGCAATAAATTTAGGACCTCCTGTCCACTCCTCATTCACACCATTCTCATATCAATGACATTTCTAATCCATTCATCAATCTACCAACAACCCATTCAAACATTCAATGGAAATAAATACAACCCAAATTTATGAAATCTCCATTAATCACTACAATAGTTAATACCATTCACAAGTAGTGCTTATACTTGCCTCTCTTTGAAGTTCTTGGACAAAAGCCCCTCTTTGCTTGGCTTGGTTTGTCACAAATCTTCCCCAAATCCAAACCCTATTCCAAGAAAACAAGACAAATGGCCTCCTATGAACTATTCATGCTAGAAATCTACTCCAAGTACACAAGAGAACTTGAAAATCCTATAAAAACACCAATCACTTACTCTTAATCCAATGGAGGAAGGTTTGGGTTCTCTTTCAAGTTCCAAGCTCTTCAATAATGGAGGATGGCTTGAGGAAGAAGATGAAGATGAAGAATCTCTTCAAAACCACACCCAATCTTCTCACGTAAGGAGTGAAAAATGGAAGGAAGCAAGAAGAAGGTGCAAGAAATGCTCTCTAGGGTTTGCTCCAATGAAGAATGAGTGAATGGGACTCATTCCATTCTAATATAAGGGACTCTCACACTAAAACCCCCTACCATTATGTCTATTTACATTTTGAGTCAAACCAAGGCTCATTTGACCAATTTCAAGTCGAACGCACTCGAGTCTATTATGAAAATTAACGTACTCTTCGAGATACACCTTGATATCAAGAATTTCTGTATTTAACGAAATACGTGAAAACTCGTATTTACAAAAAGGTCCTTACTTTACTTTGTTTGGGTTTAAACTCAATTTAATCAACTCAATCATACTCAAATTCACTTCATTAGGCTTGATTCCATCATTTGAGATTAACCCATCTCATTTTGCTCATTAACCACAATTAGCACAATTAATCACGCTTAAGTAACACTAATCTCCATTAATTAGCATTAATTATGATTAGTCCGGGTCGGGGCCTAACAGAGCCATAGACAACTTGGTGTTTGCAAAAGTAAGAGAGGAGAAGATGCTTTGGTTGCAGAGAGACTCGAGGAAACAAGACGCAACAATTTAAAGCAGCTTAACCAGCTCTGAGGAATCTGCAGCAAGAAGCTCTCCCTCTCCCTTTCCCTTCTCTTTTTCTCCTTCTATAAGGACTAGCGTGGGGACGTGCATTGCACATATCGGTTATATGTTTAATATCATGAAAAAGGATCCTTCTTAATATATGAACATGGCTATTTGATCAAGATCCTGAGTCCATTTTGACGGGAAAACTCCACTTGAATAATTCACAAAACAAACGCCTTTCTATAAGCTCTAAAATGAAGGATCAGGATAGGAAAATCCCATTCAGTCAATAGAACGTGGCCTTTTTCATCCTATGTGTAGCATTTATTGGTGAAAGATATTTACGTAATTCCATGAGCATGCACATGACTGAAGAAGCAGCTCATAGAACACTGTGCAAAAGGTTTAATCCATTGGAATGGCAAGTACAATAAGAATAAAAGTGCCGTAGCAAGAGCCCACAACAACTTTTGATCATGACAACAATAATTATGTGCTAAACAAATGTGAAGGCCATGTAAGGTATTCAACTCTATTTTCTTTGTAAAGTTATTTGCCAAGTGCCATAGGCAAGAGCCCACAACAACATTTGATCATGACAACAATAATTCATTGCTAAACAAATAACAAGGCCATGTAAGTTATTCAACTCTATTTTCCTTGTAAAGTTATTTGCCAATAACAAAAACCTAACACACTTAGAGCAAAAGAACAATGACTCTTATGGTAACGTAGACTATCACATGAACCATCATTTATGTGTAAATTGTGTTATCCGCATTCCATTCATGAAGAACCAAACGGGGCTTAAGGGTTTTGTTTTTTCTTGGACCAGTGGAGCTTACCGTTTTGAGCCAAGGGGAACATTATAGCGTATATCAAGGCCAATGATGATGAATAGAAATGCTTGGAAAATATCATTCTTCTACACATAATTGATATCAAATGAGGAAAAGGTTCTGGCTAATGTATATTAGAGATTTTTATTGGGGAAGAATTTAGTCCACAGACACCAAAATCTTTTAGATATGGGTCAAATTTCAAGAATGACACAAACCAAATTGCAAGATAAATCCTCAATTGTACAGTTCAATGCATTAATAAATGCAACAACATGTGAATACCCTCATCTCAGAGAAAATGTAGATTCGAGAACTCTCATCTCATTCTCACTCAATCTTAGCTACTCTCAAAGCATTAGAGTTTTCTAACCTATTCAACCCTTAAGTCCTTCCATTAGAAATAATTAATTATGTGGTTAGGGAACTAAGTGGTGTTAGAGGCCAATCATTATATTTTTTGGATTAGAATAGTCTTTGAATAGCTTTAGGAATTTCTAAGAGCCTTTGAACCAAGTTTGACCCTTGTAGGGGCCTATCTATAATTTCGGGAAAGACTGGGAGGTTATTCATCAATTTTGAGAAACTCTATACTTGATCTCATTTGATCTAAAAGACCAATTCCTATATGATATTCATCCTTGAAAAAATGGAGCTTCTGCAAATAGCCTCTAGAGTTTCTGATCTTAGGCTTGTTGAAAATATCTTTTAATTTTCAGCAACTATTGTTGCTCTCCCAAGTCTGTTCGACATCCCGAAGACCCTCGTTTATGCGTCACAAGTCAAACCAGTTTTGTGGCAAACTCGCAAACTAACCAGGCCTTTTTATATAACTAGTGGGAGGTACGTGCGTTGCATGTAGTTGTCAGTGAAAGTGTTTCCGTTGTAGTTACATGTTTACTGTAATGAAAAATAGTATATATACAATTATCTAGTTGTTAGTGTGCATGTTTTGATTTTATTAATAAAGAAAATATAAGTTTCAACCTATCATAATCAAATAAAAAAAGTATTTACAATAACACTTTATAGGATACTAATATATGCTTACATTCTAAGTTCAGAGTATAAGAAAGTAGAAAGAATTTGTTTCGATTGAAAGATTTACAATAACATATTATAGGATACTAACATATACTTACATTCTATGTTTTGTCAGTACAAGCTTTGAGCAGTCGATGGGTGGGTCATTTTGTTTCCGAGTAGGTGTTTTTGTTGCAAATGTGGGATCTTTTAGCTTGTATAGATTTTGGACCTGCAGATCATGCATATTAGTATAACAATAGGACAAGAACTGAAATAAGAAAGGAATCTAGAAAAGACCATAATGTTGTCGGTTTAATATGCCTCTCAAAATCTAGAATATGTTAAAGTATATAATGGGTTTGCAACACCCATAGGTATGCAACACGCATAAATCAACTAAGTTCACAGAAGTTTATCAAAAAATAATATAAGTCTTGTATTAGATACTTATCTTTTTGTGAGTAAAGATAACATGAAAAGTATATCAGAAACCCATTTTCATATAGGTAGACAGCATCATAAAATTATAAAAGTGGGCCATTTGTCAAATGCGATAAAAACAATAAGGAAATCAAAAGAAACTCTGCAAATTTTTTTTATAAACATTGGATACTCTCGATTCTCGGAATAGTCAAAGTAAAGAAAAATTCGAAATACGGTTCACCAATCTCATCTTTAGAAAGAAATTTTCAAAATCATGATAAATATGACCGTGCACGATGAGAAAGTATGTATACATCAAAAAATAAGTGTTAAATACTCCGATAGAACACCCGTGAAAACGACTCAATCAAATAATCCGGTCCACCTAGACTTAGCAAAAAAAAAAAAAAAAAAAAAGATTTCCTCTCAAGGCAACCATGATGGCTTTCGCACTATTGTTTTTCAAAAGGCTATGAAATTTAAGCAACAAGCTTCTCTCTTTCTTCTTTTTTCTTTTCTCTTAATTTTTTTTCCTTTTTAATAGTCCCCAACAATAGGCAGCCCTTTTCATGTACCCGAATTAAGGCAACCATGATGGCTTTCGCACTATTGTTTTTCAAAAGGCCGTGAACTTTCAGCGACGAGCTTCTCTCTTTCTTCTTTTTTCTTTTCTCTTGATTTTATTTCCTTTTCAACGGTCCCCAACAATAGGCAAGCCTTTTCATGTACCCCAATTAAGGGTATACTCAAATTAAGGCAACAATGATGGCTTTCGCACGTTGTTTTTCAAAAGGCCATGCCTTTTTTCCTTTCCAACGGTCCCCAACAATAGGCAACCATTTTCATGTACCCGAATTAAGGCAACCATGATGTCTTTCGCACTATTGTTTTTTAAAAGTCTGTGAATTTTTTTTCCTTTTCATCGGTCCCCAACAATAGGCAGCCCTTTTCATACACCCGAATTGAAGGTGTAGCCAAATTAAGGCAACGATGATGGCTTTCGCACTAATGTTTTTCAAAAGGCAGTGATTTTTTTTTCCTTTACAACGGTCCCCAACAATATACAACCCTTTTCATGTACCTGAATTAAGGCAACCATGATGGCTTTCACACTATTGTTTTTTAAAAGACCGTGAAATTTTATTTCCTTTTCAACGGTCCCCAACAATAAGCAACCCTTTTCATGTACCCAAATTAAGGCAACCATGATGACTTTCTCACTATTATTTTTCAAAAGGCCGTGATATTTTTTCCTTTTCAATGGTCCCCAACAATAGGCAGCCTTTTTCATATACCCGAATTAAGGATGTACCTGAATTAAGGGAACCATGTTGGCTTTCGCACTATTGTTTTTCAAAAGGCTGTGAAATCTCAGTGACAAGCTTCTCTCTTTCTTCTTTTTTCTTTTCTCTTGATTTTTTCTTCCTTTTCAATGGACCCCAATAATAGGCAGCCCTTTTCATGGTCCCGAATTAAGGCAATTATGATGGCTTTCGCACTATTGTTTTTCAAAAGGCCGTGAAATTTCAGCGACAAGCTTCTCTCTTTCTGCCTTTTTCTTTTCTCTTGATTTTTTTTCCTTTTCAACGATCCCCAACAACAGGCAACCCTTTTTAGGTACCCGACTTAATTCACTAATTTGTGGAAAAATCCACCCAAATGAACCAATAAACCTATAAAACTAAGATTTGGTTTTCCTTCATATATTCAATCAAGTTGTAAAAAGGATGGAAATCATAATCTCACATTCAAAGGTTTTGAAAATGTATATAAATTGTGTAATGTGAAAGGATAAAAATTTAGCACTTTTTCAAAAAGATTTCCGCAAACAGAAACTCTCTTTTGTCTAAATTTTGAGAATTCTAAAATTCAAGCTATCTTCCATTTATTGAAAATTCCCTAAAAATTTTCTTTCTCTTCAAAAAAAAATCTAAAAATCCAATGATAAACAACAAAAATTCTGAAAAGAAGTTTGAAAAAATTCCTAAATATAGAAAATAAAGAAAGGTGTTTGAAAATTTTGTCTAAAAATATACAAGTGTGCTTGTCCCCACCCCCCTAACCTATGATGAACATCATCCTCATGTTATGCATGCAATGCAAAAGAATATAAAAACATGAGGAATAAAAGCACAAGAGGGTAAAGTGAAGACACTGGATAATATGAAGCTTTCTCGAACCTTGTCAATGGTAAGACAAACCCACAAAAACAAACAAAAAGAAAACAAAATTACCCTATTGGCAATAGAACTTGGAATCCACCTAGATCCCATAAAAAAATTAGTTGTATGCCCATTGTTATAGAGCTTTGCTGGCCTTTTGCCATGCCCATTGCTGTCCAAATTGTGCAATTACCTGATTAAATTAAATAATTCAACTTGAATTGCGATTTTTTTCTCAAATGGTGATATTTGCATTAAGTGGAGAGAAAATGTACATCAAAGGGCGTAAAAGCTCAACATCAAAAGGAAAAAATTACAAAAGTACTATCGATCTGGTCTAAAAAGAAGATTCATACTTGAGAGATTTTAGGTTAGGTCCTCTAAGTAACCGGGAAATGAAGGGCCGGTTGATCATTCAACCTCATTACATACGTTACGGTACCTTATGTCTTCAGTGAGTTTCTTGTTTTCGCATAATAAAAAGAAAGAAAATATAAATAATAACTTGAAAAATGAAAACAATGCTCCATGATGAGAAACAATGATCCAACACAAAATAATGTTCAGACAAGACCCTATAGAAAGCATAATTCCCAATAACCTTATAGAACTGCCATTGAAGATATTAACTTAATAGACCATAAAAGAAAAGGCATGCTACAAGGGAAACAGTCATACACCAAAGTCATTCACCACTACAGCATCAGTCATACACCATTCGACAATAGCGCTTCAATGCCCGAACACACTAGAAAGATGCACCAAAAAAACTTATGTTCATTCATTTCTATATCCAACACCATGTCATTATTCCAAAAACAACATTCTCATTACAAGATACAAAACAATAAAAAGGGAAGTTGGTCCTGGCCTTTTTCAGAAACAAAGATAATTCTAAAGAAGTAATGAGTCTTGTAATCAATAATGGTGTATCATTAAATACCACAGATGCTATAATCTTTTGAGCTACATTAGGAAAAAAAAAAAAAAAAGAAAAGGAAAAGAGAAATTTCTCCTCTTCCACCACCTGCACACACCAGTTGCCGCACCACCGTGCACACACCCACCTGCACACCCACTGCCTCCTCCTCTTCCACCACTTGCACACCCCACCTGCTGCACCACCCTGCACACACCCACCTGCACAGCCCACCTGCTGCACCACCCGGCACACACCCACTGCCTCCTCTTCCACCACCTGCACACATAGTAGTTAAATATAAGCTTCTTCCCAACCTATTTTAAGTGTCAAATAACTTAAGTGAAAAAATTAAACAACATCCACCAAATTGGTTCATAATCTATAAACCCATAAACAACATCCACCAAATTGGCTCATATGCTTTGTCTGCCTTAGTGTAAATCTGTCCACACAGACAAAATCTGTTCATCATTCAGAATTAACTCAAAGATCATCCTTCCACAGTTAGTGTTTAGTGGGGAAGGGGAAACGAAAACTAAAGAAAAGAAATCTTCAAACTTTCTTTTTATACAAAGGAGATGGAAAACACAAAACCAACATGATGAAATAGCAACATCCAAACCATGGGTAGGGTTGTTAATGGACCAGACTTGCACTGGACCAGAGGCCGCATGCCCAGACCCGTGTTCGTTGGAATTGCAGGGCCAGGGCCAGAGTTCAGGTTGACATGGACCTTAGACAGCAACTCGAGTCCATTTAGGGAAAGAACATACATGAGCCCACCCATTTAAGACCCAAATCCATTCGGGTTTAAGGTCAGAGTCCAAGCATGGAGCAATAATGATGAGGACTCAATTGCTTAAAGGAATCCACAGGAGGCCAACCTTACCGTTTTGACAAAGGGTGAAAGAAAACAAAGAAAGGAATAACTATTCGGTCTCTTAAAATAGCAATAAATTAGAGAAGAGAGAAAAAGAATCAAACCAATCACTCAAAAGTAATCTTAATGAAGAACAAGTGGCCATAAATGAGGACCCATAAAAAAGGGAAAAATAGCAGAAAACTAAAGGCTCACATCATTGAGAAATAGAAAGTGGAATTGGAAGAAACATCATGAAATAGTGGCAACACAGCACAACATAATTTTCTTTTAGTGTTTGTTCATTGTGGTTTTGGTGTTGGTTTGTTTCTGCATTGTTTGCTTGGTGAAAAAAAAATTTAACTGCTATTAAAATAAATAATACCAGATAACCTTTGTCTAGCACATGAAAACAGGGCAATTGAATGAGACAAAATCCAAAAATTATGCATTACACAGCTGCAACCAGGAACGGGAGGGATCAGGCTTCAATAATTGATGCATTTCCAAATCAAAAGGTGCCTCGCAGGCCACAAAGGGACTTCCATAATTCTCCCCATTGTTTTGATAGAAATTAATCATGTTATCGATAAGAGGATGATTATACATTTTTAACCTATAATCATTTACAAGAAAATAATCATATAATCTGAATCATCATGCAGTTAGGCTGTGTCAGCAAAGGATTATTCTTCTGCAGTAGGAACCTTATTTGAGCAATAAAATGTTTAAAGGAGGGTTCCTAATAAAAGGAATACGGAAAACCTTGTGCAGCATTCCAAGTTGGTGACACGGCTAGATCTTTTGGGCACCCATATTCCCAAAATTTACAAATTAAGGTGCTGCAGCTGACATCCTTTTTTTTTTCTCTAGCTCATGCCAACAGCATAATTGAATGTAATGCCGCCGACCGAAAGCGATGGGATCACAACGCTTCCATAATCAGTGCGTTCCCAACTCAAGAGATGCCTCAAGCCCAAAAATGAGTTTCCATTATGCTTCTCTCCATTATTGTAATAGAAATAATAATAATTTGGTTTCTATATTACTGTCTTATATCAGTTCTTACTGCTGGATTTATGTAATTGATGATGATCACAACATTGACACATTAAAAAGCAACAAAATGATCCAAAATCAAGCAACAAAACCTAATCCCATAGGAGCTGACAGCAAACTCAGACATGACAGCCATCAAGCTTATTTGAAAAAAAAAAATTCATAAAAAAGGAAAGCCTCAAGCAATATCATTCCTAAAATACAGCCACAATAAAAAAATTGCAAGTGAAACCAAACGAAAGAAGAAAAAAATGCACTTGTAAATCCGCCATGGACGCCAGTGTACAGCCCAGAGTATGGAAAATGATAGAGAACTCAAAACAGAGAAAAGCACCGCCGAAACAAGGCACGCCAACTTAACACGGCCCTCTTCTCCCTCCATGGCCCTTCCCTTTCTCTTTCACCTCACACCATATAGAACCAAAGAGGGATATTTTCCACTCTAACCAAAAGATATCGACACCTACCCTTCCACAGCCACCGAAACCCTAACTGATAAACAAAAAAAATGCACATACACAGTGTCAGAAACTACAACAACAACTTCGATTTCAACTGCAAACAAGCGAGAGATGAAGAGAAAGAAGAAGAAAAAGGAAATCAAAAGGGGAAAAGAAACAAGTCCATACCTTAGTTTCTGATGGCATTTCAACCACCAAGGAACCTAAAAGACTGATTGCCCATGGTTTCGAGTGCCAAAAAGAGACCGCTTTCAGCTGGTAACAAGAGATGGCATTGAATCTAACTAGTTGAAAGTAGGGTTTTTGTGGGAGAGAAGAAGGTAGGGTTTTGCCTTTCGATTTCTTCTTCCAAACCCTACGCAACGGAAGCAGCAAGTCTGTGAAAGAAGACAAGATTGATTTCTAAAATAAATAGAGATAGACAGCCAAATCGAAACAGCGAATCTCAGTAGTAGTAGTAAAGGGAAAAGATAAATGACATTGCCCTAGCAAGTAGTCACAGGCAACATCGGCAAACGTTTTGAGGGAGCAAGATGCAGAGGACCAAGAGGGGGGGAGATGCAGAAGGGGTTTTGAGGGAGACACTTACAATAGACAAAGAGGGTCGATTGAATAGTCTTATGCGCTTCGAGTATTAGTAATAACAATCCTGGTGCGAATACTGCGCCGGCAAAAAATAATTTTTCAAATATAATGAAAAACAAATTCCTAAATAAAGCGCGATTTCTCAAATGAAGGTGTGAAAGGAATAGGGGAGTTGGCGGTGGGAATTTGTTGGCGAACTATATAGATCGCCGGTAAAAATCTAAACTTTGCCGGCGAAAATAAAAATGCGCCTGAAAAAATGGAACCTTTGCTGGCGAAAACAAAGCAGTGCCGGGAAAAATGGAACCTTTGCCGGCGAAAACAAAAAAGCGCCAGGAAAAATGAATCCTTTGCCGCCGCAACAACTTCGCCGGAAAAACTATATCTTTTCCCAGCGAAAGAAGCTTTTTTGCCGGTAAAAGTTATACTTTCCCCCGCGTTTAATGATTGCGTCGGAAAAAACGCCGGTAAAAGTGCAAATTGTTGTAGTGTATAATAACAATCATTGGTTGGCCCCCTATCTGCCACCCTTAATTTCATGCCAGCAACAGTATAGAAATCCCACATCTCAGTAAACTCAGACTTTCCCTCACTGTTCCCATCCAGACTAGAGAAAATCTTCACCTTTACCATTGAAAACCAGTATATAATCACAAACTAAGCAAACCCAACTTCTTCCTTGAAGAAGTGAGGGAATAAAAGAAAAAAAACTGAGAATAAATGAAACATGAGTCAAAACGATCATCTACTTAACTTTGATTCTCATCAAAAACCTCAAAACATGAACACCTTTTGATCCTTCACAGATAAATGAAAACAACAAAAATGGTGGAAGAAATTCTAATACGTATGTGCCAAAAAGGAAATTTTGGTGGTCATTAGAGCAACACAACAAGAACCCATTTGAAACAATCAATTTCTAGAATCAAACAAATGAAACTTCTATACTTCATGGAGCTTCAATTTTTCTTATAATTAGTAAAGATTGGGATTGGTTCATCACATTGAGTGCTTCTGATTATCCAAATGTGACTCCGGATGGTAAATTTCTACCCAAACTGCATCTTGTTTTCATTTATTTAGCTTACATAAGGGTGTTTTTGGATTGGATGTACATTAAATTGTAATTCAGAAATTGGTTTGAACATTTTGGCAGAATAGATTGTTGTCCTTCTTCTGTGGGATTCTATATTACCCTCTTTGTAATTCCAACTATGAAGATTATGATTTGGGATGGAAAGGAGGGAAAATGAATTATGTGGGATGTTTTTCTCCTACTACATTGCGTTAAATAATGCAGCACTCTTGCACCATCATCACCACCAGAGAATTAAGATTTCTACTATATAATTCAGAGTGTTCCTGCTAACGCGTTTCATAGTATCTGTAATTTTAGGGAAATCAGGGTGATCCCCCATCAATGATGATGGGCCTTCATATATATATATATGCAGTAGCAATTATCTGCCAAATGAAAATCATCAATACACTATAACTAATCAATGCATATTATCTATCAACAGTCCCTTAACAAGTTTTGTAGAGGTCCCACAGTTGACGCTAGACCTTTACAGGCCTTAGTGGTTTTGTAGAGGTTCCTCAGAGAGGGAGAGAGAGAGATAGGTGGTGGGAATTTTTTTTTTGAAAAAACCAATAAATGTTGGAGTATTCTTTATGTTAATTATGGAAAAATAATTAAGAAAATGAAGATCAAGAGTCCAGATTTACATACTCGCCTCCCCTAACCCCATGTCAGCCAGACTTCACCTCTTAAGTAATCCTTTGGTGGAGCTCATTTGACAATGGATTCATATGTAGTCAATCTCTATGTTCTTATGTATTCAATTCTAAGTCCAACAAACAGGCCCCATGTGATTTTTAGATATTTGAAAATGAAAGGCCTTGATTGCTATCAAAATTTAGAAGACCTTACGTTAGAATGCTTTCGAAAGCTTTTTATTATTCAGTTGTTAGTTTTGTGCATCCAACAGTTAACATATATGAATTCAAATTTCATACCAATCATGAAACTAGGCTCCTTTCCCTGATGCACCACAGATAAGTGGGTAGATTGATTGTTTTCCCTCCCAAATCAGAAATTGTTGCATTTCAAGTCAACCAGAATGGAAAGGAGCTGATTAGAGGTTAAGCATCCTATCAAAGTTGATTCTTATAGTACCAAAATCTCTCAACACTATGATAAATAACTGACCACAAATCATTTCCTTAAAAAAAAAAAAACAATCAAGTTAGGTGAATTGCTTGGAAATTGTGGCTAAGAATTTTGCAGGACACACTAAAATGGAATACTATTTCTAATTTAACCAATCAACATGCAGCGGAAATAATCAATCAAACAAAATAGAACTAGCTATCTACCAATCACACACCACAAGAAGGCAAACACAATATTTAGCGTGGAAACCCTTTCCAGGGAGAAAAACGATGAACTTGCTATCAAAAGTTCATGAACAGTTACAAGATATACTCACAGCTAATTTACCTCAGTCTGTATCTCGACCTAGAGGCCGTAGTTCTTCTTGCAGAGAATCCACTAACACGACTTCTATCGTGCATCGTTCTTCTCCTTGATCTCCTCACACCTTGTCAAACAAGATAATCAATCTTCTACAAGAGAGTAGAAGCAACAAACACCTTCTAGAGCAGCCATTCAGAACGATCTCTCAATGGCTCTAGAGAAAAATCTCTCTAAGATGTCTCTGACTCAGATTAATGAGAGTGGTGTGTCAGGGTTGAGAGAAACACCCAATAAATAGCCTCAAGTTCATGCATAAGGCTCCTAATCATAATCCACTCAGAATAGCCCTCATCCTCTAACTCTAAAAAAGAGTTCGGATGAAACTGGGCAACTGTGCCCTGCTCGCTATAGCGAGCTTGTGTCTAGCTATAGCGAGACCCTGTTCTGGGAGCTTCCTGGGACATTCTCGTTATAGCGAGACATCTCACTGTCTCGAGTTTGGCAGTCTAACAATCTCCCCCTTTTGGCAATTCTTGGACAAAATCCCCTAGAAAAATACAATTTGATCTACCCAAAAGTAAAACCCAAAATACATTGAATTTTAAAATAAAGAAATTCAGCACTGTAGATCTTGAATTGTCTTTGCTTGAACTTTTAGATCTTGACTTGCCTTGGCTTGTAGAGCTCCCCCTAGTTCCACTATTCTCCATTCTTCTCCCCCTATATTTGTCCAAAATTGATAAACAAATATCATAATGCAGCTTCTGTCAATCTGGATACAGTAGCTCCCCCTCAGAATTGACTCCCCCTTAATATGATCTTCGTATCAGCACTGGGGTGGGCGCTTGATCTTGCAGATCAGGGGTGATGAAGTGTAGGCACACACACTTGTAAATTTAAATATTTCAGCAAAGTGTGTACCAATACAGAAGATAGGTCTTCTTTCTTGACCCAGACAACTTTTGTATTCTTCTTTTTCAGCTTAGCCTTCTGCGTTGTCCATTGCTTTTGATTTGATAAACTTCGCAGCTTATTGCAATGGGGTCAAATGTGTCCTTTAATTCCACAATGATGGCACGTGGGAATTTGTTCAGGACGTGACATATTCTGCTTCTTTGGAGCTTGCTTTGCAACACTAACAACAGGATTAGTAACAACTGAATTTTTAGCAAAATAATTTTTACCTTTGGTATTCGAAGTGGATGCTCCGTCAGCATAGCCAATGCCATGCTTGTCAGTGAGTGCCTTTTGACTGCACATGATGTCATCTAATTTTTTTGATCCAGTGTTCATCCTATTCAATGAAACTTTAGCAGTATTTAACTCAGATAGAACCATCTTGAGTCTTCCATTCATATCATAATTTTCTGCTTTCAAAGTCTTCATATCAGAATCAAGTATGTCACACTTTTGTGATTCTGCAATCAATTTGCCAGCCAATATATTATTTTCATCCTCCAATTTTTGTATTTTTGCAAGTGCTTCTGGAAGTTTAGCTTTCAAGGAAGAATTTTTCTCTTCAGATTCTTTCCACTTATTGGCCACTTTCTCATTTATCTTCAACATCTTCATGGTCTTTGCAAACAATGTTTGATATTCAGCTTGCCAGTCATGCTCTGTTTCTGACTCATTATCATCATGATCAGTCTCATCATTAGAAGAAACTTGTGGAGTAACAGAACCAAAAGTTGCTATGAAAGCGATGTATTTCTCCTTGCTAGTGTCAGGCTTCTCAAATTCAGATCTTTTCAAATTAAAAGCCTTCATCTTTGATTTTCTATTACCACAATTACTAGCAATGTGTCCATAACCTTCACACTTATAGCACTTAATCCCTTTAGAAGATTTCTTCTTCACAACGGATTTAGGGATTTGGGTTAAAGTGCCTTCGCGGTAGATATCCATTCTAACAATATTTGGATAAACACAGTAAAATAGTATAACCTGCTCTGAAACCAATTGAGAATTTTGCAGGACCCGCTAGAATGGAATACTAGTTCTAATTTAACCAATCAACATGCAGCGGAAATAACCAATCAAACAAAATAGAACTAGCTATCTACCAATCACACACCACAAGAAGGCAGACACAGTATTTAGTGTGGAAACCCTTTCTAGGGAGAAAAACCACGAACTAGAAATCAAGAGTTCACGAACAATTACAAAATATACTCACAGCTAATTTACCTGTCTGTACCTTGACCTAAGGACTGTAGTTCTTCTTGCACAGAATCCATTAACATGACTTTCACCGTGCATCGTTCTCCTTACTTGATCTCCTTGCACCTTGTCAAACAAGATGATCAATCTTCTACAAGAGAGAAGCAGCAAACACCTTCTAGAGCAGCTATTCAGAACGATCTCTCAATGGCTCTAGAGAAAAATCTCTCTATAAGATATCTCTGACTCAGATTAATGAGTGGTGTGTCAGGGTTGAGAGAAACACCCAATAAATAGCCTCAAGTTCGTGCATAACGTTCCTAATGATAATCCACTTAGAATAGTACTCATCCTCTAACTCTAAAAAAGAGTTTGGATGGAACTGGGCAACTGCGCCCTACTCGCTATAGCGAGCTTGTGTCTCGCTATAGCGAGACCTTGTTTTGGGAGCTTCCTGGGACATTCTCGCTATAGTGAGAATAAGTCTCGCTATGGCGAGACATCTCACTATCTCGAGTTTGACAGTCTAACAGTGGGAATCCAAGCATAGTCCCAGCTAGGGTCCTCAGAATGCAGTTGCGCTACACTCAGTTACCTAAAAATATAACTAACATGTTGCAAGGCTCCAATGTAACAATAAATAACAGAAATGAAATGCTCCTAATGCTGCAACCAAGTAGAATTCCAAATGCCCATGGCCCACCAGCATTTGAAATACTAGAATTTTGAGAATCCTAAGGCTAAAAGTGACTTTTCAGGTGGATAGGTATACATAATTCCAGCAATGAAACATCATTTGGAATTCTAGAATTCTGAGACTCCTAAATGCTAAAAGTAACTTTTTCAGGTGGATTAGTATACAGAATTCCAGCAATGAAACACATCATTTGAAAAGGTAAGGAGAAAACTTTTACATCATTCCCAACATTCCAAATTCTTTTCCAAAATGCCTCCAAAGAAAGAAGGCACTACAAGAGATGACTTTGCCTCCTTAACCATCTATGCACATTCCTCATCATTTCATTGAAACATGTTACACCGAGGGCTAATTCTAATGCATTTTTCTAGTAGACCTTTCTAACAAATCTCAATCTTCAATAATCGTAAAGAACACTATTTTCCTTATATGTTTCTCCCATAGGTTTACAGACAAAACAATTGAGTGCCTCTTCAATCATAGTAACTCCACACTCATTTGTCCTATCTTTGCGGCTACTGTGTCCTTTTTTTTTTCTAACAGTCCCATGTCCTTTTTTAAGGATCTATTTTAGGTTAGCATAGGGGAATGTTCTAAGTACAAGCCAAATATTATGTAAAATTAACCTTGTAGGAATGTTCTTCTGGACTCCTTAGACAAGCCTTGAAGACTTCTAGTAAGGTTTGAAGAAAAATATAGAGTCCTCCCGGAGTAGTCCTGCTCCAATAGATAACTACTCCAGAAGACAGTCTTGCTATAGTGAGACTGAAGCTTGCTATAGCGAGCTATGGTTTTTGCGCAGACAAAAGGTGGGCTCGCTATGTGGAGTTTTGTCTGATTAGGACTCTTTCGTGTTGTTTTGTTCCTACTTCTTCTAAGAGTCCTTTGCTTCAGAAGATCTTATGCACGAACCTTGGGCTATATAATGACCCCTTGTAACCACTAGGGCACTTACCGGAACTATCTAGATTTCTCAAGCATCGAGCATTCGTTTAAGAGAGTTTTTGTGGGCTAATCTTGTAAGGTAGACTGCGCTGAAGATATTTTCCTTCTTCTCATTCTCTCAAATACCTTGAAGGGGCATTCAATGTGGGTTTCAAGCAAGCACATGGAAGGTGAACGGCAGGTCGTCGGTAAGTACTTCATAGTCTCTTATGCTTAGTTTCAACTGTGTCAAAGGTTTAGTACACTTGTAATCTTCGTTTTATAGTGCACTACTTTCGGTGGTTTCTACCACCCGTGGTTTTTTCCCGAGTAGGGTTTTTCACGTATAAATCTTGTATCTCTTCTCTTTTGTGGTGAATTGATTCTTATTTGGTCTTAGGTTAATTGATTAGATTAATAATTGGGTTTGAAATTCATATTGTAATCTGAGAAAAGACCTTAGCCTGCGTTAATGCTTAAATAGAAGGTTGATCTTGGTATAGTCAAACCTTTATGCGGTTTTAGAGCAGTTTCACATTTCTAAAAGTGTGATTCTCTCAGATTTATTCTATGGAATTCACTAGGGAACGCACTTCTACCACCAAGCCTCCTTTGCTTGAGGGTAGTGGCAGTTACGCTTACTGGAAGGTAAGGATGACTGCGTTTTTACATTCTCTTGATCATGATGTTTGGTAAACAGTCGTGAATGGTTATTGTCGCAACCCCGGATTGGGATCCGGGCCCGCGACGCTGTGGATAATGAACACATACTTAAAAAGTGTTGATGTGTGGTTACAACAATGAATATATGAATATACACTAACTTAATTCCCCACAGGTTTCCGCTGTGAGGATATCACACACACTCACAAAACATTTACATTGGTGCGAAAGCGTGTAGCAAATCAAATCGGTAACTCATTCCACAATACAAGACTGATAAATACATTTAAATGACAATACGTCAGAGTAAGCAATGATCTCATTCGCATTCCTAAAGTATAAAGCTAGAAGTTTAAACAAAGATTAGTTAAATTAACATTCTCCAAAAATAATGGCCAACAAAGGCCAGTACAACCCAAAAGTGTAAATCAATATTGTTCTATAAACTCCTAAAATGTTACGCAACTCTTAGCTCGATCCAATGTCTAAACGACATTGTCGGCTTACCACTCTACTAAGCGTTGTGGTTCACTGACCCCCTCCTCTGGCTCCTCCTCAAAAGCAATAACGGGGTCTGGACTTGAGTACCACAAAAATGGGTCAAACACGATGGTCTTGCAGGTGGGTGAATAGATAATACCATTAAAGAAACCAAAGCATATCTTAAAAACATAATGAAATCTCATTAAAACAACAATTGTCAAAAAACAGGATGCATTGTTCATTTAAAATATAGATGCATTATAAATCATGTAGGGTATTCAAGGTGCAGGAACTGACTAGATGGCAACCACATTAAAGCTAAATCCTCTTTATCACTAACGTGATGAGAGCACATTCAGTGCGTTGGGCTTGAGCACGCGAAGTGACGAGGACCAACATTATATACATATACATATAGCTAGACAAGATCACGGCCGTGGAACCGGGTAACGGGGCAGGACAGGATCCAAGTTGCAACTGACGGGAGCACAAGGGGAGGCCCAAGTCAATTGATCAGACTGATAAGGACGTCCAAGCTTAGTGGTGCCGACTCATAGGTTACGTGAGAAATCAAAACATATACATAACTATGTCGGTGTAAAACATTCAAGCAGGCGGATCATGGTGCTCATAGGCACACATTACACATCATTATCTTTTCATGCATATACGGGGCTGGTAGGACATGACAGATGCATAAATCCATAGTATGAGACAAAACTAGTGATATCGGGTGAAATCGGGTTAGCACAAGTATAATCCGAATAAAAAAGTACGATGAATCCTTAAACAATTACGAACTATGTATTGGGGCTTCCGTATTGACACAATATGTATAAAGGTCTTGTATGTCTATTATTGCTCTTGGCATGGTACTCGAATGATGGTAGACATCCCAAGTTTCCCTATACAGTTTGATAAATACACAATTCCCAATACATTTCCGAAGTGGGGTTTCTTTCCAAGTCGATCTCCTTATGTCATCCCCTAGGTCTTTCCAAGGTGATGGGCATTAAAACAACCCATCCAAACCTTGAAATACCATATCTGAAAACAATAGGAAAGACCCAAGAATTCTGTACAGTTCGCTCGAGCAGACAAGGAGTTCGCTCGAGCGGACTGGTTCAATTCATGAGGGCTCGAGCAAAGGAGGAGGGAGGCTCGAGCGAAGGAGATTTTATGAAGGGTTTGCTCGAGCGAGGTTGAGTTCGCTCGAGCGAACTGCTCCAAGTCAGGAAGGGTCGAGCGAACTAGGAGGGTGCTTCAAGCAGACAAGTCTCTGGAAGGGGTTCGCTCGAGCGAACTAACTTCTGGGAGGGGTTGGCTCGAGCAAATAGGAAGTTGGCTCGAGCTAACTAAGTTCTGTGAGGGTTCGCTCAAGCGAACTGCTTCAAAAACTCCACGATTTAGCAGTCTGGACCTCATCTTCCCTCCTTTTCAAAACCTCATTTAAGCCAACACTTAACACAATATTTATGGCCCTCTTCCCACCTACTTCAACCACATTCAAGTCCTCCAATAACCATCCATTTAAAACCAAAATCACATCCATTCCCTTTCAAATCTCATTCAATGCACCACCACCAATAATAGAGTCCATACATATCAAAATACAACTTAAATGTACAAATTTTAAGAAAGCACTTAAAAGAGAAAGAAGCTCATGATTATGTACATTTCTAATAATCAATTTGGATTATAAAACACATCCAAGATGAATAGTGAAAAAAAATCCATAACTCCATTAAAAAATGAAATCATTCAAAGAAAACCCATTCATCCACTTGCCTTAGCTCCAAATAGCTAATCAAGCTCTAAGCACTTCTCTCAAGCTCAAATTCCACAATCTACAAAAAAATCCCCAAAATGACACCCATCACAAACCCCAGAATGTCAAAACCAAGAAATAGGAAGAGAGAGCTTCCAATAATCGAAATGAAGACTCTAGGGTTAATAGCAACACAATCTAGAAGATGGCAAGGATTACTTACATGGAAGGTCCTTTAATGGCAAGAGCTTGTTCAAAGTGAATCTTGGAATGGAGGATTTCTTCTAAAAATGATACCAATAGAGAGCCTTGATGGAGAGGAAGGAGAAGGTGAGCTCCATTTCTCTTTTAGCAAGAGTTTGAGAGTGATTGGGAGATGGAGAAGCAAGAAGAAAAGAAGCAAACACTAGGGCTGGAACTCTCCTCTATCTCATTGAGAAGTTGAAAGAAAAAGGAAGAAGAGAAGAAGACTCCTCCTTTTATAGAAAGTGGGGATGGGTCCCACAACTTAGTTAACTAATTGGGCTTAAAACCTCATCTTCCGGGACTCGGATGAATTCGATGAAGGAAGAAATGTTCGCCGAAATTTCTAGTTTCCAAAAATTATATATTTCACGAGTTTCGGAGATTTTGAAAATAGTGCCCAGATTTTTGTGCAAAAGACTGTTTTACCCCTATCATTAGCAAAGTAGGGTCTAGAGGTCTCTAATGGAAACGGGGAAAATACGAAAGTTGTCGGGAATAATAAGATAAATTAAACAGGGCAAAATACAGATTTTTCCGAGTATCAAATAAATCCCAAAATCTCATAGAACACGATAAAGGAACCCCCAAAGGGTCCCACTAAATCAAAAGAGTTCCCAAAATAGTCCAAAGCTATAAAAGAGCTATTCTAATCCAAACTTAACTAAGACTCACTAATCACACTTATAACTATAGCACGTCTTAATTAGCACTAATAAGAAACTCTCGGGGCGGGGTCTTATAGTTATAAATCACCAACTATGGTAGTTGAAGGGAAGAGTATTCAAAAAACCAATGCCTGACTAGACCCAAGGAGAAAAGAACCAGACCCATTGGAATGATAGAGCCATGAATGCTATATATATAATGGCGTTACTCACTCAGAATTTTGCAGAATTTCTACTTGTATGAATGCAAAAGACACTTGGGATCTCTTGAGAATAGTACATGAAGGCACTGATATAGTTAGGTAGACTAAACTTCAAAATTTGTCGACTGCCTTTGAGACTATTCGTATGAAAGACAAAGAGACCTTTGATGAGTTCAATGCCAAACTCGGTCACATTGTCAATTCTAGTTTCAACTTAGGCGAACCCATTTCAAACCAAAAAGTGATAAAGAAAGTTCTTCGGTCTTTGCCCGAAAGATTTCAATCAAAAGTGATTGCTATTGAGGAACATATGAATCTCAATGAACTTCCTGTTGAGGAACTGGTTGGTAACTTACAAACTTTTGAAGCAAATCACTATTCTGATAAGAAATCCAAGGGGATTGCTCTCATGTCATCTAAGGCCAACAATGACGATGAATCTGATAATGATTTTGATGATGTAGAACTTGGGCCTCTTTTTGTCAAAAAATTCAAGAAATATTTGAATAATAACAAAACGAACCTCAAAAAGGAGTTTCCCAAGAACAAGAGCTTTAACAAGCCAAAAAGTGTGCCAAAAAATGACATAATTCATCTAAGAATGCTAATAAACCTATTCAATGCTTTGAATGTCAAGGTTTTGGCCACCCAGCTTATAAATGTGCCAACTGATTGGAAAGAAACAAAGGAAAGGCTTTGAATGTTTCTTGGGAAGAAGATTCTGAGAATGAATATAGTGAATCTGAGTCACAATCTGAATACGCTAAATTTGTTGCTCTTTTGTCTTCTACTAACTCATCTTTTGAGCACGGGTCATTTGACAAAGATTTCAAGTCAGATGACGAGTCAAAACTTGATGATCTTTCTAATGAAGAACAAGCTGTTGAAGTTGCTTATAAAAAACCTCTGAAAGATTCATTGCGTCTGTCTTGCATAAACGATAAGCTCTCTCACAAGTAGAAAGTTTCAGAATCTCAAAATTTAACCTTCTCTTCTGAACTTGATGATGCTCCTGCCAAGGTAAGTCAGTTAGAATCCCAACGTGCAATTTTAAATGACACTATTATTGCTACAGGAAAAGAAAAGGATCCGGCTACCGCATAGTTAGTGGAGGTTAGAAAGGAATTGAATTCTTTGTAAACTGAGTACAACTTGCTGCAAGCTGAGAAGAACGACGTGTGTGGGAAACTTTGAATGGCACTATCATAATTAGTACCAGCCAAATCTTCGCTTGTTCGAATGAATAAAGGGTCCATGACCCTAGATGAAATTTTGATGCAACAAAGGAGTGAAAAACAAAAGATTGGCCTTGGATTCAACTCGGAGTCCTCATCTTCTATGAAATCAGGTAACTCTATTTTTGTCAAAGGACCAGCCTTACAATCTGGTATTCTCGTTACTCCAAATGCTAAACATGGGAACACAAGGACAAATAAGAATGTGCCTAAGCCTAGACCTATCCCGATTTGTCATTTTTGTTGGATAAAAGGGCACATTCGGCTACATTGTAACAAAATGCGAAATCAAAGGCAAAACCCGCAGAGGAAGAGAACCTCCTCTCCTCAAAAGATTTAAGACTAAATCTATCTGGGTTAGAAAGTCTGATCTTCGTTGTAATGTGGTCCTAACCACACTTACTGTAAAAGATTCACATGTTTGGTACTTGGATAGCGGATGCTCAAGACATATGACTGGTAACAACTCCCTTTTTACGTCCCTGGAAAGCTATGAAGAGCTAGTGTCAAATTTGGTGATGGAAGCAAATCAAATATAGTTGGAAAAGGTATAGTTTCTATACTAGGTATGTCCAACCTTTCAAATGTTTTCTTAGTCAATGGTCTGGAAGCGAATATGTTAAGCATCAGCCAATTATGTGACTCACACCATGAAGTCCATTTTTCTCTTAATGACTGTGTTATTGTTGACAAAAACGGTAATAATGTACTTCATGGAGTGCGGACTTCTGACAATTGTTACTTCGTTGCCACGGAAAGCAAGATGACATGCCACACAGCTATGTTTAGTGACATTAACTTGTGGCATCAACGTTTAGGCCATGTTTATCACACGGACCTAGATAACTTGGCGAAAAATGAAATAATAATTGGGCTACCTAAACGTTTAAAAGCTACAAATGTTGTTTGTGGTCCATGTCAGATTGGCAAAACAAATAAAGTCCTCATATAAGAAAGTTGATGCCTTAAAATTCACCAAGCTGCTTGAATTACTGCACATGGATCTCTTGGGTCCTATAAGATTTGAAAGCATCGGCGATAAGAAATATATATTTATGACCGTTAACAACTTTTCGCAGCTTACTTGGGTTAGGTTCCTTAAAGGGAAGTCCGAGACATTTGAAGTTTTTCTTGATTTATGGACTTCGCTCATCCATAATAAAGGAAAAGCTTTTGGTGGTGTTGTGAGTATTCATTTAGACCTTGGAACCGAATTTCAGAATTCTTATTTCGGTACTTTTTGTTCCAAGCACCAAACATGAATTCTTTGCTCCCAAAACACCACAGCAAAATGGAGTTGTTGAGAAGAAAAATCGGGTTGTGCAAGAAATGGCACAAGTTATGTTACACAGTAAAAACATTTCTCAACGTTTATATGCTGAAGTGGTAAACACAGCGGTTCATATCATCAATAGAGTTTACCTACGGCCTGGAACGAAAATGACCCCATATGAGATCTGGTGTGGTCGCGAGCCAACTGTCAAGTACTTCTGAACCTTTGGAAGTAAGTGTTATATCCTGAAGGATAGGGAACCCTTGAGCAAATTTGACTCTAGGAGTGACGAGGGCATCTTTCTTGGTTACTCTATGATAAGTAAGGCATACAGAGTTTATAATCTCAGAAAATCTTCAGTTATGGATTCAGTAAATGTGGCTGTTGATGATGCAAGAATTTCGGAATACTTTTCTGATGATGAAGAAGATTTAATTATTTCTCTTACTTCTATTCAGGTTGCTGAACCAAGTACAAGCAAGTGAATAGACACAGCACCGGGATCGAAAGATAAGACTAATGTTGAATCCAAAGAACAAGAAATTGAGTAAAAAACACCATCCTCCAATCTAATGGTGCCTAACATCATTAAACACTTGAACAAAGTGCATCTAAAAGCTCGCGACCAGTACCAAAGGTAATGAAGAGTCATCCAATTTCACAAGTTCTTGGTGATGCAATGGAGCCTCTGAAAACAAGAAAACAGGTATGTGATGAGGTAAGTAATTTCTGCTATATTTCCTCTATTAAACCAAAGAACATAAAAGAAGCCCTTCTTAATAATTGTTGGATTAATGCTATGCATGAGGAATTAGAACAATTTGAGAGAAACTGTGTGTGGGACTTAGTTCCTTGACCTAGTCACACTAATGTTATCGGCACCAAGTGGATCTATAAGAATAACAAGGTTCAACAGGTAGCTCAGGTGTATACACAAATTGAAGGAATCAATTTTGAAGAAATGTTTGCCCTTGTTGCTAGATTGGAATCCATCCGTTTGATACTAGCTATTGCTTGTTTTCTTCATATCAAGCTATATCGGATGGATGTCAAGAGTGCATTTCTGAATGGTTACTTAAATGATAAAGCTTGCGTTGAACAGCACAAAGGATTTCAAGATCCTCACTACCCGGATCACGTGTTTAAACTGAAAAAAGCTCTCTATGGGTTGACATAGGCTCCACGAGCATGGTACAAGAGACTAACTGTCTTTTTGTTGGATAATGGTTTCAAACGAGGAAGTGTCGATAAGACACTGTTCATCAAAGAAGACTCTCATCACATCTTAATTGCACAAATCTATGTGGATGATATTGTCCTCAGGTCTACCTCTTCTACTTTAGTTGATCCGTTTTCTAAAAGCATGTCTAATGAATTTGAAATGAGCATGGTTGGAGAACTCTCCTTCCTAGGCTTACAGATCAAGCAGTGCGAAAGTGGTATATTTGTTTCTCAATCAAAATATGCTCGGAAACTTCTTGAAAAATTTGGAATGACTTCTACTAAACATTCCAGAACACCAATGAGCCCATGTGTCAAATTGAGCAAAGATTTGAATGGGAAAGATGTGAATGAAACACTTTACAAAAGCATGATTAGCAATCTTCTCTATCTCATTGCGAGTAGACCCAATATTGCTTACAGTGTTGGAGCATGTGCCCATTATCAATCTAAGTCAAAGGAATCTCACATTCATTCGGTAAAAAGAATCATGAAATATGTGAGTGGAACTGTTGACTTTGGTATTTGGCTAAGCAAAGACACGAATACAAATCTGGTTGGGTGTTCAGATGCTGATTGGGTAGGTTGTGCAAATTATCGAAAAGTACAACTAGAGGGTGCTTCTTTATTGCGAATAATTTGGTCACTTGGTACAGTAAAAAGCAGACTTCGACTTCTTTGTCGACTGCTGAAGCTGAATATATTGCTGCTCGAAGTTGTTGCACTCAACTTCTTGCACTCAACTTCTTTGGATGAAAGTCTCTGGGGATTTCCTCATTTCCTTAGTTTTTGTTTTACTTTCACATGCACATGCACAATCTCACTTCCATCTATGATTATTTTGGCATGTGATTTTGTTCGTGTTTAGTGCATAGTTCATTGTTATCATCCTCTTATGCACAATGGATGTTCTCCCTTGATCCTTAAAAAATAAAAAATTCTTGATGCCAAGTCTCACCATTTCTTTGTACTTTGAATCGGAGGATCAGGGCTACCTACGGTCATGTGTGATAGCTACCAATATTTGATTGAAAAGTTTCATTGGAGAAGGCTACCATGTTTGATAGTGTGAAAGCCGCCTATGAAGGTTCATGACTACGTTTTAATAAAAAGAAAAGGGGAAGGAGCACAATGTCTCAAAAAGCATGATATTAACAAAAAATTAGCATGGTGGTGGGAAGTTAGATTTTGAACCGATTCTATCATTTTCTGGGTTTGCTCCCTAGTTTTTAATCCTTCAGTTTTAAAATCTCGTCTTGATTAAGGGGGAGCAAATCATATTTCACACACATTCACTTAATTTCAGTGGATTTGTGTATTTTCACACTTCTCTGTGTATATTTTTGTAGATGGAACACATGCATTTTACCAAAAAAAAAAAAAAGAAAAAAAAAGGGAGGAAATCACATCAGATCCTATTTTGTGCCTTCTTTTCATTTTTTTCTAGAACTATGTCCCGATATAGCGAGATCAGTACTTACTAGAGCGAGCCTTCTCCAAAACCTACTCTCGCTATAACAAGAATTCACCTCGCTATAGCAAGTTGTCTTCAGTTTGTTTTAAAACTCATGTCCTCCCTTTTCTGTCATCTTTCTTTCTTTCTATAATCAAAGTTCTTCTCCTCTCTCATTTTTCCCCTCTTCCACTCGCTAATTGCGATTTGCACTTCACATTCTCCACATCTCATCATCAGGTATGATCTTTTCTCCTCTACTATCATGGGTTCTCTTTTCCTTGCCTTTGTCTTTTGTTATGGTTGAGGTTTGCCTGGATTCATCTCTAACCTATGTCTTTGGCATTACTCTTTACAATGTGGATGAGGAAGAATTTTTTTTTTTTGAGATACCCTTGAAGATATTTCTAATTTGACTGAAGGATGGGTCGAAGTGCAAGTGATTTTTTTGGTGCTTCTCATAATTTTCTCTATGTTGGTCGATGTCCTTGATCCCATGCTTTGTGACACTTTGCTACATGTTGTTTCAACCTTTAGGATCATTGGAAGTCACCTATGTTTCTTGGGAGTTGGTTGAGTTTTTCTGCACACTAAGTGTTTATTGAAATGTCTAAGCGAAGTTCTGCACACTAAGTGTTTATTGAAATGTCTAAGCGAAGTTCTGCACACTAAGTGTTTATTGAAATGTCTAAGCGAAGTTCTCCACACTAAGTGTTTGTTTCCTTGTTTCTGTGATCTTCCACGATACAGCATGGCCCCCAAAACTTCTAAAGGAAAGCGACCTGCATTCTCTTCCTCTCGTTTTGATACTGAACGGTTTAAGGATGTTGAGAGTGCTGAACATTTTGCTTCAGAATTCATAAATAGAACCGTCGTCTTTGAGAAAATAGTAGTGCAAACTGATCTCACTACTACAAGCTTCTTGCATTGGCTTCATCTTAGCCGTCTTATGATTATGATAAACTTGAGTGATGCATGTTTTGAGGATTGGGTACGGGAGTTCTATTGAAAAACGTTTCATGTTACAGATAGTGGTTTCAAGACCTATGTTCGGGGAAAGACACTGCCTATGGATGCAAATCGGAGTGCTACTTTACTCAATCTCCGGAGACCCGCTCGCCCATCCTATCCCTTCCCTGATCAGGATAACCTTGAAATACAAGCAAATGAATTGGCTACCGTTCTCTGTGGGGAACCCACTATATGGGATTCTCCTGTTCTGAAGATATTCGGTCTCACCTCTGATTACCGATTGCTCAACACATTTGTTTGCCATAACATTGAGCCAAGAGGCCATACCTCTGATCTTCTTTATCCTTAGGCCTTTCTTCTCTATTCATTGGGCACAGGCACCTCTGTGGACGTTCCACAGACCATTCTAGACTCTATGCTGCGGATTTACGATAAGAATAGGAAACTCACCCTTCCATTTGGTGCCATGATTTGTAAATTGCTGATTGAGGCTGGTTGCCAAGTGTACAGACATGAATTGCTCGTCTCTCGAAAGCAAAAGATTGATGGCATGACCAAAGCTATGTTTAATACTCATGTGCGTGGTCGTCTTCAGGGGGAGCAAGCTCGAGTCCAAGCCGATGAAGAAGTTGAATATTCAATTGAAAATTGCCTCCTTGCAATTGAAAATGTAGTGTTTGATCAACCTGTCCAGATTGAACATTTGGAAGAAAAGGTGACAAGTGGTTACTCTGACATTCGTAATCAGCTGATCGAAATGTTTAATCAGCTTCGTCATCAATGAAGGCACCTTATTCACATTTTGCTACTTTTGTCTTACATGTCCATGTCTTTCTACTTTATGCTAAACTTCTTTCTAACTGTTTCTTTTCTAATGTTAGTTTCATTCTCTCCAATTGTTGTACTGCTTTGCCAATTCTATAAGGTTGGGGTGGGGGTTGGTGGTAGTGTAGAATGTTAGAATGGATAAATTCATTGATTTCTAGCTTGCTTAATTATCATTTCTGTGATTTTATGCAAGATCTTTGCCAAGGTTTTTTCGTGCAGGTTTTTCTTCAGAGCTGAGGTGCTTGTTTTTTTTCAGTTGTCTTGGGTTATCCTTTTGTACTGGGGTTAGTAGATCTATTATGTATTAGGAGTTTTGTTCAAGAATTGCCAAAGGGGGAGATTGTTAGAATTCTAGTTGGCTAATTCTCCTAGTTTGAACAAAACTCAAGTCCTAATTGAGTTGTAATTTCTATTTGTTTTCGAAAAGGACTGTGGGGTAACCTCTTTGTCGACACCAAAAATGTCACTTTGCCTCTTCAACATCAAAAGCTACATGGAACCGCATCCTACTACAAACAGGCAAAGCCACTTCAAGCATCAGATCTTGCTAGAATCAAACCAAAACTGTAAGATCCTTCAAAATAGTCAAAAGAAGGGTACACATGAAGTTTCGGGCCATTTCAACACCATTTGGCCTAACTTCAATCCTCCAACGACTGAGCAGGAGCTCCCGGCGGTGACAGCGTCAAAGATATCAAGTCTTCAATCAAAGCCTATGGATGGTCTCAAAATACCTCTAAAAGGCTCCACGTCAAAATTCAAGTCAAACCGACACCCTTTGACCCTCCATCAACTCTCGAGCAACAAAATCAAGCCACCATCACTCATCAAACAAAGTACATGGGTAGCTTTTACATGCTTCCAAAGGGCTACACGTCAAATTTCAGGTCATTCCGACAACGTTTGACCTAACTTTGACACTCGGAAGCAAAATCAGGCCTCCCAGCAACGGAGCCCCTCGGGACCATGGCATCCAAATCGAAGCTAATGGATCGTCTCAAAATGACTCCAATAGGCTTTCTGTCAAATTTCAGGTCAATCGGACATCGGTTGACCGTATATCAAAGCTCGACATCTTCCACGCGGTGAAATCAAGTCTAGCATCGACGGGACCCCAAACAGCTTCAAAACTCAAATAAAAGCCCATGGTTGGTCCTATCTACTGCTCAGGAAGCTTCACCTCAAATTTCAGGTCATTTCGACATCATTTGACCTAGTTTCGACTCTTGCCGAAAAATCGGCTGCAAAGTCTTCGGCTTTTCAGAAAATAGGAAACTTTGTGTTCTGATTTGCGTGGCTTTTCGTCAGGTTTTCCTTAAGAAAATCAAGTCAATAAATGAGGAAAGATGTCAAGAAAGATACAGGAGAAAGAAGAAACGAAAAAGCTCGAAAAACGGCCGAGAAACGGTGATCAAAAAGGGGAAAGACCCCATGGTCACCGGCGGCCATGCACCCATGGTCGCTGGCGACCCTGGAAATCCAGGTCGCCGGATTTCCGCCGAAAGGGCATTTTTCGGTCGCATTTCGAGTTGTTTGGCCCTTGTGATTTTTCCAGAATCCGATTTTTGAGACATGAAATCTGTCGATCTTCGTCAACATCACGGATCCGCCGTTGAAATCAAGAAATCATCATTTGACGCTTCGGAATCGCCAACCGGCTGACCAAGAAATCATACTTTCTGCCTGATCGATCGAGAAATCAACTTGACAGATGTTGCCGGCCCATTGGTGTCAACCAATCTCTGAAATTGCATCGCCATCTGACATCAAACATGTGGATCCATCAGCGATCATCGTAAGAAGAATTCCAAAAGACGCGGCGCAGCCCGCGACTCTTCAAGCGACTTGGCGACCAATTAATGCTGTCAATTGACCCGTTTATGACAAGTTAATGCAGTCATTAACTCATTATTTTGGACGGCCCAATCAAAAGCAAGGAAAAAGGAGTTACAAATCCAAGGAATCATGACATTAAACCATGTAACTCCCCTCATCGTGGAGATTAAAGGCAATTAAATGCCCATCATTCTCCATTGACCAATCAAAAGCTAAGAAAAAGGAGTTACAAAATAAAAAATTAAATTCTTGTAACTCCTCCCATCATGGAGCATTAATGTAATCAATGCCCATAAACTCATCTTATGGCCACCAAAAGCCTATAAAAGGCAGCCATTCCAAGGAGAAAGGGTCCTGAAAAATTATCTTAAAATCCCCGAAAAATTGCTAGAAGACTCTTGGAGAAATCTCTACGCAAAGAAGCTCGGCTACTCTGAAGAAAACTCTGTTGCAACAAACATCACAAGGTGATTGAAGTCCCTTGGGGGGCGCCCCCCCAAGGTTTTCCCCCTCCTTCTATCCGACATAGTTAGACGTGGCTCTTCAGCCCGTATACTCTTTTTTTTATTGGATATAGGACCTTCCCTTGATCTTTATCCTTTAAAAATCTGAGGTCCAAGCCAAGCTAAATGAATCAAAGCATAAAGTGATCTCATCCAAGGGATGATGGCGGAGTCCATACATGACTCGCGACCGTCGATCTAAACGAGTCCCCACAATTTCTTGAGAAGTTAGATCTATTTTCTTACTTCTTCTATTGTATTTTGTATTTTTTTTAAGAGACAAAAAAATTCACAACTCTTGTCTTTCTTCATTGATGAGATTTGTAAATCGCCTTTCACGGCAAAATCGACACTTACGGCACAAAATCGCCTTTCATGGCAAACAAAAGAAAATCGCCTTTCACGGCATTCAAAATCTGTCTCTTTTCTAAAAATATATGTGCAGTGGAATGTTAGAAAAAGTTTTGATTTCCTTTCTACTTGTGATGGTGGATCTCCGGATCACCATTTCTAAATTCCAAATAGAATAGAAAATCTGGCATACCCGTACAAAAATGTTGATGCTCGCTTTTCGCCCAGCCGCACTCCGGCGGACCGGGGGCTGAGGAAGGCGAGAAGCCGGGTCCATCACTGTTGACAGTGGAAGACATCTTCTGGACTCCTTAAACAAGCCTTGAAGACTTCTAGTTAGGTTTGAAGACAAATATAGAATCCTCCCGGAGTATTCCAGCACCAACAAATAACTGTTCCAAAAGACAGTCTTGCTATAGTGAGACTGAAGCTCGCTATAGCGAGCTATGGTTTTTGTGCAGACAGAAGGTGGGCTCGCTATAGCGGGTTGTGGAGTTTTGTTCAATCAAGACTCTTTCGTGCTGTTTTGTTCCTACTTCTTCTAAGATTCCTTCTTTGCTTCGGAAAATCTTGTGCACAAAACTTGGGCTATATAATGACCCCTTAACAACCACAAAAGTACTCACTAGAGCTATCTAAATTTCTCAAGCATCGAGCATTCGTCTAAGAGAGTTTTTGTGGGCTAATCTTGCAAGGGAGACTGCGCTGGAGATATTTTCCTTCTCCTTATTCTCTCAAACACCTTGAAGGGGCATTCAAAGTGGGCTTCAAGCGAGCACGTAGAAGGTGAACGGCGGGTCATCGGGAAGTACTTCACAGTCCCTTATGTTGAATTTCAACTATGTCAAAGGTTTAGTGAGTTCACTTGTAATCTTCGTTTTATATTGCATTGCTTTCGGTGGTTTCCACCACCCATGGTTTTTTCCCGAGTAGAGTTTTCCACGTATAAATCTTGTGTCTCTTCTCTTTTGTGGTAAATGATACTTATTTGATCTTAGGTTAATTGATTAGATTAATAATTGGGTTTGAAATTCATATTGTAATCTGAGAAAAGACTATAGCCTACGACTAATCTTTTATAACTAGCTCAGGATTTATTGCCATTTCAGTTGATTTCAACCGAGTCAAGCAAGGTTTGAACTATGGCCAAGTTTTGAAACTAGCCAAGTTTTGAAACTACATTTTGCATTTAAAATTGTTTCATTCAAAAATAAAAAGGGAGAACTTTTATTCATTTGTTGAATTTTTACAGAAAGATGTAAATGTGACTTGCACATGTATTTAATTGTGCTTTAAGAAGTCATCTTTACTTTTGTTTACATGGGTTATGTTGTCTCACCTTCTGAGTACAGGTTGTTTACAAATTCTTATAAAATCCCTTCGTCTGGCTGAGGAGATCAAATACAAAGGAAATGATACATAATGAAAAGAGAACGAGGGAGGTTGCTGTCTTCAGAAAGTTGCTCGAGACGAAGTTGGGGAAATCTACATCGTAGTTTCCTCCGTCAATCTTTGTAATTCATCACCCTTATGTGGAAAAAGAGTTGACAATGACGTATGCATCAAAACAGCAAAAACACCTCTTCTTCTCCGGTGTGAGAGAAACAAAGACTGGTTTTCTAGAAATTGTTACTCAATCTATAAGACAACTGCTGCCTGGTTCTCACCTTGAGAAAAGAAGAGTAGGTCTTCTGTGTGAAAAATGGCAAAGTTTCTGGCTTTTCTTTACACCGGATCGGGTCTCCTTGATACTCCCCCAAGTCCCTCTTTTGAGAGGCCATAACCATTGGAAATCATGGAGGAGCAGCGCGGTTTCGAAAACTGCAATTTAATGGAAGTTGTAACCGTTCCTCTTGCATATCCAATGGCCACTAGAAGGTGTAACCATCCAGATCGTGGGCGAGAACTGCTGGGCGGCCATTGGAGAAGGTGCACCCAGAACATGGGTGATAACTGCTTCGAGGCCATTGGAGAAGGTGTCTGGCGATTGGTGTTTGTGTTGTTTTAACATCTAGCGGCTATGGCTTGAGTGAAGGGCGGCGGCCAATGGGCTGAGTGGCCGGTGTCTTGAGAGCTGAAGTGGTCGATGAAGCTTTATAAACAATGGCCGCTGGGAATTCCACTATTATGGCCGGTCAGATTCCAGCGGTTAGAAAAATGACATTTTCCCCACGACAATGGGTATCCTGCCTTGGGACATGTGATGAATTTTTTGTATGCCAACAAAATTCAATTACAGGCTACTTATGGGCTAAAATATTGGACCCAATATCTGATTGGGTTGGGCTTACCCAACCTTCGATTGAGTGCGAGCTGCAAGCTTACACACTTAGCAATGGATTATGTATCTATCTGATCAATCTCTACTTGGAATTTAAACTATTATTTTCCCCACAATGAAGTCCATCCATTCATATGTGGAAAACCAGAAGGACCAGAATGCAATATGCCCATTTATTTAGTCCCTTGGGTCCGCCCATTTTAAATTCTAATAAAAGGAGCAGGGCCAACAGAGCTAGAAATTTATGGGGTTAAATTTTTGTATAGTACTAGATAACATTTTTAATGGGCCAAGGATGTTTCCTCTCACGAACACCCAATCACATTGTATGTTAGGGCGGTCCTTCATATACGCAAATCCTTTTAATTTGAAAATGGAGGAAATAAAATTTTACATTTATAGCTGAACCCACCAAACTACAACGACAGCCCCAACATTCTTACACATCTCTAAGTTCAATTATGGACTTGGCTTCTATCAACTCCTCATCATTCAAATTCAACAAATAGTCACAGAGCTTCAGTAACTGATCTACAAAGGGAGAGATGTTGGAGTTGTGCCCATCATTATGTGTGTGCATTTTTGGTTATTTGCCACACATTGTGCCTGAAATCTTCCATGCTCTTTTACTCCATCTTCTTAGCCTTCTCCCTGATGGTGGACAGATCCATCAGGTTCTTGATAATATTGAGGTAGTTGGGAGGTTCTTTCTTTGACATGGGTTTAACAAAAAGATATTACACTTCTAGTTGTTTCTTCAGGTCTTTCACAATCCTCACCAATATATTTGACAACACCATCTGATCAAGATTTCATCATCAATGCCAATGCCATGATTCTCAATCACTCCCATTCTATGCACATGCATAGGTATTTACATGTGTTAATGCATGTGTTGGTGTACATGCATGTGAGAGGGTTTACATGCATAGGTATTTACATGTGTTAATGCATGTGTTGGTGTACATGCATGTGAGAGGGTTTTTATTAAACTACAATTACAATATAGTAAGCAATCCAAATTTTGCATTCTTAGAGCTCCAGTCGGCTAAATGAACAAAACCAATTTTTGGAGAAGTTCTTGTGTAGCAGTAGGGGTCCCATTACTTGAGTTGATTAGTAGGATACCCTAACCTCCTATGAAAGGCAGTGTGGCTCAGCCCACATACTAAAATTTTATATCATAGAAAACAGTAGGGGACATAGCCTTGTAAGTTATAATTTAAAATTTTATTGTTTAAAGCCTAAAAAAAAAAATAGAGCATCCCATAGCTAAATTCTGAACCATTAAAAAGCATGGTTCCACTAGTTTTTATCTGCTTAAAATAATTTTCTTCAATCGAATTTTTCTGACATGAATAATAAGAATCAAAATAAAAAATATAATTTTATTTCTTTATCCACAATGGATAGAACTCCAATTGAGGTAAAAAATAATGTAATAATACAACGCAATTTAAAAAGGATTAATAAAAAAAGAAAGTGGGTTCGTTCTTCTTCTTCTTTATTCATACATCAAAATGTTTGAAAGTCTACGAGATCGCCAACAAAAAGACCTAACAAAAAGACTTACTTTATCCTCTTCTTCTCTTTGATCTTAAGATTTGGGGCAAGTGTAGATAGATTCGAATGATAATTGAAAAATATCTTCTCCAATCTCTGTCAAACCTTCTTTATTTGTTCCCATTTCCCTTTTCTTTTTCCTTTCTTTTCTTTTTTTTAACATTTCCTCAAAATTAATAACATTTTTATTTCACTTTTCTAAAGTCAAAACAATGTTTAAAAAATCTCTAAATGGAGGAGGGGGTATGGCCACATATAGTATGGGCCAAAGCACTTGCTTTAGGGGATTTTCAATTGTAGGGGGGGGGGGCGGGGGGGCGGCGGCGGCGCGGGCAATGGCCCCTGACAGCCCCCCTAGGCCCGCCCCTGCCCACTAGAGAGCTTCTCGATAAGTTTACCTTCAAGTTGGAGACCAGCTAAAAGCATTTTAAGATTTTATTCAATATTGTAATTTCTTCCCATCTTGTGGAAGTCTAAAATTATATCATTTATAAACTGTAAATGAGTTGCCACCTCCTTGCCTTTACCGGCCTCAAACCCATGCCGTTTGCCCTTGAGATAAGAGGTCCCATAACTTCCACTGCAATGGTAAAAAAAAAAAAAAGGAGATTAAAAAGCCGAGAATGAAAGTTATTAACAACTATTGTGAGTGATGTAGATGATATGCATTCTTTAATCCATCATTTCCACATATTTGCAGAACCAAATCTTCTCAACATGTAGTCCACAAATTTCCAATCCACATGTTTGCAAGCTTTTTCCAAATCAATTTTAAAACATGCTCCTTCCTTGCAACCCCTCTTCCTAAAGTGTATGAATACATTTGCAACAAGAATACTGTCCAAAACTTCTTCTTCTTTTTTTTTTTTTTTTTTTTATATTTATGAACAATGGTCCCTTGATTCGGGCTTATCATATGGGATACAACCCTTCTCAATCTGTTTGCTAGAGTCTTTGGCACAAATTTATAAATACACCCCACCAAACTAATGGGCCTAAAATCTTTTAAAGCCACTGTATTAAGCATTTTGGAAATGAGGCACAAGAAAATGACATTGATTTTTCTATTTAGTCTACCTTTTGGTAAACTTCTGAAAGCAAGCAACAAAAACCCTCTTTAGAAACATTCCATATGTACACTTAATAAAGTGAAGTTGAACACACCTAGACCTGCTGCCTCATCACCTGCACACTCTACTGGAGACCTTTGCCACCTTCTTCTTCCTCGAAACCCTTTCCAACCATTCCATGAGTGCTCTTGAATCAAAGGAAAGTCATTACTATCTAGAGTTGGTCTAATAATGTTTTCACTATAATAGAGGTTTTCAAAGAATTGAACAATTTGTTCCCTAATCTCTACTCTTCGCAATGTAATTAATCACCCTTTTTACAATAGCATTTGATGGAAAATTTTATATTCTCGTCTCCTATTGATATAAGAATGGCAATAGGGCGGGTTGGGACTGGCTCATACTAATTCCATACTCACCCTGCGTAACATACAACCCATCCAAACCTGCCCCATATGTGATGAGTCTGGGCATGTGTTTGGTAGTACATTCATAGCATAAACTGCTGCATTTAAAAAATAAAATGATATTCAAAAATTTTAAACAAGTAATAGCATGCCACTCTAAAAATGTGAAAATTAAAATATGATGAGTCAGCGTGTGCCAACTCAATCGTCATAAAATCCTCAACTCGACTTAAATCCCAACTCAATCAATCACAAATTTTGTCCAATTCAACTTAGATTCCTATTTTATCAACCATATAGACTCTTCAATTTAACTCAAACCCACATATAAGTTGGAAAACACTATGAGACAACAAACTACCCATGAAATCCTAACTCAATCGACAACATAGAATTTCTATTCATATCAAATCCAAACTCAATCAACTTAATCACTAATGAGCAGTGAGTTGTAGGCTTAACAGGCATAATGACATGTAGGGTCGGCACCTACAATATACCTAAGTGCATGGACAAATCCAAGCAGAGTCAAGGAGAGGCAATTGCGCCCCCCTCCACCGTCGGTTTTTATGTTTTCTTCATTATAAGAGGAGGAAACTGTAATGACTCAAGCCTACTATTCACATGATATTGTCCACTTTGGCTCATCGGATTTCAACTCAATCTTGCTGAGCGATTTTAAAAGGCCTCATGTGGGGTTAAGACCAGGTCTCACACACATATACCCAAGATCATGACTAGTGTGTTTCCGATGTATGACTTGTGCACCACTCCCCCGCCCTCTCTCTCTAGGCGGATGCTCTCTGGACCCAATACCCTTCTACAAAGGGGGACCACAGGCGTGACAAAAATCCTAGGCTTTTATGGGCATTTTGGTCTAATGTCTGTTGCCCCTCCTCAAATTTCTTTGTTTCTTGTTTGCCCTTCATGACCTTTTCTTTCTCCTCTTGTTAAAGAGTAGTACTTTCAAACACATTAGGGCAATTTGGTATTTTGGAGAGTAATTTTGTCTTTCGTTTTTGTTCAAAAGACAACTCATCAATATGACTTCCATACTTTCTTCCTATCTTTGTGTGACGATAAACTCACAGTGTGTTTGCTTCTCCTTCTTTCTTTTTCTTTTTCTTTTTATTCACCCATTTAAGTCTAAAATCCATATCCTCCCAATTTTGGCACTCATATCATCATATTTTAAACTCTTGCCTATTTAAGTTATGGCCAGATTTAGTTTTTGAAATTTAATTCAAAATCTAAATTTAATTAGATCTAATCTAATTATTAAGTTAGAATTTTTGTGTGACTATAAATAGAATATTTGAGCTTTAATTCTCACTTCTTCTCTAGACTTCTTAACCCATTATTGAATGTTGATGGGTGTAGAGAACAATACAAATTTATCACTTTAATTTATCATTTATCCATATCCAAATCAACACCCCCCCCCCCCCCCCCAACACACACACACACAAGGTGATTGCTCGCCATTACAACAATAAACACTGCGTCAATGTTTTTGGGCATAAAAACTTAACTACTGATAATTTAACTATAACATACTCTATTATTTAGATATGCAAACAATGCATTTGATTTAAGGAACCAAATGTCTAAAGCTTGAAAATATAACCAACAAAGTACATTAAGGAAACTTGCGCATTTAGTTCTGCATACTACCAAGATGATAACTTCAGTTTGAAATGGTTGTTAACTATGAAATAATTGATTCATCATTTCTTGGCAATAAACAGTCCCAACCTCTGCTCACCAACTGAACTTCTCTTGAGTTTCGCCTTCCAACCATTGACAGTTTCAAAATGATTGATTCATCATTTCTTGGCAATAAACAATCCCCACCTCTGTTCACCAACTGAACTTCTCTTAAGCTTCGCCTTCCAACCATTGACAATTTCAGAGTAGTCATTCTGATAACACGATAAGCATAGTAAGATGCATGAAAAAAAAAGAAAGAAAGAGAAACAAAGGAAATAAGTTGTGAATGAAAAGACTACGAACTTCGGAGAACTCTTTAATGAAGGCGTCTTTGTCCTTCTTGATAGCATCCAATTCCCTTTGCAACACATTCAGAAACTATAATGGTACATAAAAACTAAATTTGTTATCACCCATATAACTAGAATGATATATAAAGATTGAAACCTATGTGATTTTATTGAAACCCGATCAGTTCGTTCCTCCGCTATGACCTCTTTGAAACCAGCATCCTTAAGCATCTAGCCAGAAATGTAAAATTAAAACAAAAGGCAGTAACAAAAATAATAAGAAAAAAAGAACATGTAAAAATGCAAAAATTGAATAAGTTTGGCCACGAAGTCCATATCATGAAAGCCTAATCATGCTTCAAAAGTCTCACTCATAGGAAATTATAGCTAGATTATTATTCGATTCATTTTCTATTCAACATAATTGTCCATGTTTAGGACACGAGACAATTAAGACTACCTATAAGCTACTGGAAGGGTTGATCAGGTATACCAATTGATTTGCAAAGATATTATTTCTTTCAGAACCATAGAATACCTTAAAAAACAAATGAATTGAGAAAAATTAATACAAAAGTACCTAACCATAGGCCTCTATGTTATGTAGATCATATCCTCTTTGCTTAATGTACTCCAAAAATTCTGGAGATGGTATTCCAGCTCTTTTACAGTAATCGCTGATAAGAACCTTGCCTCCTGGCTTCAACCACTTATAAAAGGTTCTAAATAATGCGGGCTTATCCTAAACATACAATATTTGCATTAAAATTTTGCAAAGTAGGTAAGCATAATATGCAAAAAGAAGATTATGGCTTCATGGATTCAAGCTTTCCCACAACCATTGTTAAACAAAGTAAGTAAGCATAACACTTAAAAGAAAATTATCTAACATTCATGGTTGCAACCTTTCTCAGAACTATTGTTAAAAAACCTGACTATGCTCTTCGGTTACCAAGAGATTTGTAATTCAAACCAAATATCAAAACCTAACTAGTAAACAATTCAGATCAAATCGGTGCATAGGACCTAATTATGTTCTATTTACATAAGTCTTATGTACTTATTCAAGATGTAAGTATATCACAAATTTATTTTTTATCGGTTATGTTAATTGGCAGAGAAATCTTAATAATGATTAATAAGGGAAAGATGGTCATATATTTATATGTAACTTTGGTCCTTAGCAGTAAGATCAGGGGCGGAACCAGAAAATTGGCCTTAGGGGGGCCACTATGTAAGAAATTCATTTTGGAGGGGCCACTGTTGAAAAAATGCTTAGAATTTCTATAACATTTCCAATTTTTTTGGAGGGCTAATGTAAATAAGTGGAAATTTTCAATACGCCAGGAGCTGTTTCAAATTATTTTTATTTTATTTTTTTTTTTTTAGGGGGGGGGGGTGTTGGGGGGGCGGCCACCCCCAGCCCGTATGTGGTTCCACCATTGAGTAAGATGCTAATATAAAAGTAGCATATAGCGCAAGGTACTAATCTCTAGCTTTAACTGTAGTGTTGACAAATTGAAGTGAACATACAATAGCATCATGCATCGTATAATGCTCTCTTATAAAAATATAAGTTGTGAATTGATAAATATAGTCTTTACAATATCAAAATTGTAAATCCAAGTAAGAGGATCTACTTGAATGTGAAGAATTGTATTGCGGCTGTAGATCACATCAAATGCGTTATCAGGGTATGATTTCTTGGTGCAGTCCGCAACCTCAAATTCAACTGAGCAATTTCGTCCAATAGTGCGTTCTAGAGCAAACGAAACCATGTTCACGGAGAGATCAATACCGACCACCTCAACATCAAAGTTCTCAGCCATGAAAAAGTCACCTCCCCCAATGGCACATCCCACATCAAGAACTTTCTGGCTAGGTTTAAGCTCCAACTTCGCCACAAATTCCTTTGTTGTACCTAACCGAAATAAGCTTTTTCTTTAGAGCATATAAAAAATCTTGATGCGTGAAGAAACTTAGTACAATTCTATATAAATTGTTTGATAGTAACTAGATAGATGTATTATTTTTGTTTCCATTTGTTTTTATTTCTTCCCTTTTAAGGAAGTCGTTTAATTTTACAATGCACAATTAGCGTTGATAGCAACATAGAAAAAGAATCTGTTGTTATCTTTGTCATTTATCTTTAAAACAAATACATAGTTTCTTAAGTACAAATAGATAAATATATGATCACTAATACCTAAATGTAAAAGCTTGTGGACATATGCATAGCAATAAAGGACTAATTGCAGAAGATAGCAATATGATCAAGTAGCAAGGGTATGGTTAAGAGCTAACCATGCAAATGCAATAAAAATAAACTAATTTAGCATATGGGTTTGAATTGAGAATTACTGGATAGAATGCATTACATATATGATTTTCACAACTTTATGTAAACAAGAAATTTTTTTAGCATCAACCTTTCTTTGGTTGGTAATAAGCATTGAATGAGGAAAAAAACTCTACATTGATTAAAAAATAGAATGGTTGAAACATCTATCATATAGAAAGTTTCCAGTCTGCTTACCAAGCCCCCCAGTGCTCACATAACCTTCTCCAAATACACGTTCGTGGCGCAATATGCGACTACATTTATATTGAACATTATCCAAAAACAGTTTAAATCCCCTATCATTGATTGATTTAACCTTTTGCCATAGCCAGCAAATCTACATTGTAAAGAATAACAAGATAGTGTCAATACAGGATGTCATGGTTACTTTAACTCACAATCACAAAACAGTCAAGAAGAACAGAGTATTTGCCTGATTTTGATTCTTTTTGCTCCTCACATAAGCTGTAATACACTTGAAGCTAATTAGAGAAAGTTCAAAGGAAGTTCCAAAGCCATCATGCGCATGACAATCTTTGAAAGCCTGCATTGAACTCAAATTAGGAATCATCTTAGCTAAAGGCCATATGAGTAATAAATATAAGTTCTTGTACTTACTTAAAGGGCCCTCTTGCCTGGTAGCTTCCTATTAAATTTGTAGTAATTCATATTGAAGAGAGATGGGGAAGGGTGGGTGAGGGGTGCCATAGTAGTTTGCTAATTAAAGTAGTAGTAAAAAGGCAAAGACTAGAGGGTCTAAGGTACATATGTAGATGGGACCAACACTTTCCCTAGTCTTTGATCTACTACAATGATGGGCCTGTAATCATTTCCTATCAGAGAGATTATTTGATCGCTTTTGTGGATCTTTACACCATCAATCCTAAACTTTTATCTCCATTGACAGGAACGCTTCGAATAGAAATCCAACGGACTCAGCCCTGCCTCAAATGCCTAGCACATTGTGTGTGTGTGTGTAGAGATATATGTGTTGCAAATTAATCAGCCACACATAGATTCTCCATCTCTCTCAAATGTAATATAACTAAAGGGTAATAACTTCTGAACATATATATTATGAGGCTTGCAAAATGGATAATTATATGAAATGATCATCACAATTAAGATGCTATTGTCTTAGTTTTGGGATAATGAAGCCCAAGACTCGTAGGCTAGGCCCTGGCCCATTAGCCCCAATCCTAGGCCCACAACTGGCCTGACAAGCCTAACCCAACTGCCTGCAAGTCAACAAGATAATTCTCTTTTTAAGTATCTTCACTGAATTTAGTTTTCCTATTTTAGTATATTTTAGATTCAATGACTAATTTTTTTAAGGAAAGAAAATTACTTTCTTTGAATTTCTAGGAGGCCTATTTAAGGATCTCACAAGTATTATGAAAATAAGTCATCAATAACATATTGGCATTCTCTGTTCATAAATAATGAAGCTCAAATAAACAGAAAGCAAATTGGCTAGTACCTTTGTATAAAATCGAGGTTCCCTGTAGTGAGTTGGGTTGTTTCTTCGCTTACAATCACCAGATTGATGGAAACATGATTCTCTAAAGAAGATAAATCCATCAACCTTTAACCATTTCATCATCCTTTCTACAAGATTCTCAACCTACACAATGACAAGTTAAATAAAACTGGCACTCCATATATAGCGCAAATTATAATTTTCGCAAGGATACAACCAACTTCATGTCATGTGCCTCAATTAGAGATAACAAACTAGCAAACAAGTTCATGGCGATAACAACATTAATGTTTGAAATAGTATATGTAATGAATGGGAGTTTCCAAAAATCAAAAGGAAAAATTATTATTCACACATTTAAGAATAGGCACCAAAATTCATTAAGATGATTTTTCACAATTCCCAATAATGATATTCTCAAAATATAGAGATAAAAAAGATAAATTTTTTAATAGAGTTAAAAATAGATGTCGATTGTTACTAACGAATGCATAAAAATTAAAGATTAAAAAAATATGTTTGAAATGTCTGCGAGAGATCCTATTGGAGGAATTTATTTTCAGTTTGTGCTGGCCCACCAGCAAATTGATTACATGTAAAATTTGACTAAAACACACAAAAGGAAGGAAAAATAAATAAATATTAAAATATAAATATCATGATAAATAAAAAAGATTCAAACCTATAGATGCTACCAAAACAAACTAAACCAGGTCCATGCAGACTATGAGTGAGTTAGTAACTCTAGAATTGGAGAACTACTAGCTTCTATCAAAGTTGAACAACTAACTTTTCATATAATCGAAACCAGTTTATTATGAACTACATCTAAACTTAGATTATGCAACTCATGGATTTTATCATTTTTATGACAATCAAAGGTAAATAGAGACCATGATTAATCACCTCTTTATCTGATAGATACATTAGTAGCCAATTTGAGAATATTAGATCTACAGATTCTGGTTGAATTTGCATGTTTGGAGATGTTACATGAGCACACATGAAGCTGACATTCTTAAAATGTCCATTCGTGCTTTCATTCTGCAAAAAAAAAAAAAAAAAAAAAAAAAATGGAAGAAGCAAAGACAGTTCTAAATCAACAGATTCTTAAAAAAAAAAAATTCAACAGATGGATTGTCGTGCAGTGTTCATGGCCACCATTGGGCTGGGTCAAGGAATGCCCAAATCCCAACCCATTTAGTTATTGGCCTAAATTTAGGCCTCAACCCAACCACAGACCTGAAAGTTACAATCTCAACCCATAGGACTTGAAAATCCTTAGTTTTGCATATCTACGCATGTTAATTTTTCCCAGTTATATACCCCGATGTGCACTCATATCCATGTGAAATCTGTGCTATACACATCCTCTTGCGACGAATCCTCAAATCTATAAATTCGTCGTTATGGATTCCTCACATGTTACCAAAAATGTCGAAAGTTTTTTTCCCCTTTTTTTTCTTTGATGAAAATTATGTCCAAAGTTCTGCCACACACAAAAGAGAAACGCATTCATAACTTTTTAATAACGCTGTCGATGAAGTCCACGGCTATAACCTGACCAGCGTCCTTAGCTAACTCTCCTGTGAAGCGACCAATGCCTGCTCCAAGTTCCAGAACAGATTTCCCATGCAATGGTGGAAGTAAAGAGAGGATCTGTGCAGGAGCAGTAGTATAAAATCATTTCATAAATTTTGCATGGACAAAACACTACTGTTCTTCTTCATTTAACTAAATTACTAAAAGTAGAAGGAGGGCATGAGGCGTCCCATGTCAAGATTTGCACTCTGGGATCACTCTATCAAGAGAAAATACAGGTATCATGAATCGATCGAGACTAGCCTAAAAATCACTAAGATTGGGGTGATATATACTGTTGGATTAAAACTAAGATTGTGTGTTGTTTGCCCTTTATGACCTTTTCTTCCTCTTGTCTTTCGTTTTTGTTCAAAAGACAACTCATCAATATGACTTCCTTACTTTCTTCCTATCTTTGTGCGACGATAAACTCACAGTGTGTTTGCTTCTCCTTCTTTCTTTTTCTTTTTCTTTTTATTCACCCATTTAAGTCTAAAATCCATATCCTCCCAATTTTGGCACTCATATCATCATATTTTAAACTCTTGCCTATTTAAGTTATGGCCAGATTTAGTTTTTGAAATTTAATTCAAAATCTAAATTTAATTAGATCTAATCTAATTATTAAGTTAGAATTTTTGTGTGACTATAAATAGAATATTTGAGCTTTAATTCTCACTTCTTCTCTAGACTTCTTAACCCATTATTGAATGTTGATGGGTGTAGAGAACAATACAAATTTATCACTTTAATTTATCATTTATCCATATCCAAATCAACACCCCCCCCCCCCCCCCCCCACACACACACACACAAGGTGATTGCTCGCCATTACAACAATAAACACTGCGTCAATGTTTTTGGGCATAAAAACTTAACTACTGATAATTTAACTATAACATACTCTATTATTTAGATATGCAAACATTGCATTTGATTTAAGGAACCAAATGTCTGAAGCTTGAAAATATAACCAACAAAGTACATTAAGGAAACTTGCGCATTTAGTTCTGCATACTACCAAGATGATAACTTCAGTTTGAAATGGTTGTTAACTATGAAACAATTGATTCATCATTTCTTGGCAATAAACAGTCCCAACCTCTGCTCACCAACTGAACTTCTCTTGAGTTTCGCCTTCCAACCATTGACAGTTTCAAAATAATTGATTCATCATTTCTTGGCAATAAACAGTCCCCACCTCTGCTCACCAACTGAACTTCTCTTAAGCTTCGCCTTCCAACCATTGACAATTTCAGAGTAGTCATTCTGATAACACGATAAGCATAGTAAGATGCATGAAAAAAAAAAAAAAGAATGAGAAACAAAGGAAATAAGTTGTGAATGAAAAGACTACGAACTTTGGAGAACTCTTTAATGAAGGCATCTTTGTCCTTCTTGACAGCATCCAATTCCCTTTGCAACACATTCAGAAACTATAATGCGACATAAAAACTAAATTTGTTATCACCCATATAACTAGAATGATATATAAAGATTGAAACCTATGTAATTTTATTGAAACCTGATCAGTTCGATCCTCCGCTATGACCTCTTTGAAACCAACATCCTTAAGCATCTAGCCAGAAATGTAAAATTAAAACAAAAGGCAGTAACTAAAATAATAAGAAAAAAAGAACATGTAAAAATGCAAAAATTGAATAAGTTTGGCCACGAAGTCCATATCATGAAAGCCTAATCATGCTTCAAAAGTCTCACTCATAGGGAATTATAGCTAAATTATTATTCGATTCATTTTCTATTCAACATAATTGTCCATGTTTAGGACACGAGACGGTTAAGACTACCTATAAGCTATTGGAAGGGTTGATCAGGTATACCAATTGATTTGCAAAGATATTATTTCTTTCAGAACCATAGAATACCTTAAAAAACAAATGAATTGAGAAAAATTAATACAAAAGTACCTGACCATAGGCCTCTATGTTATGTAGATCATATCCTCTTTGCTTAATGTACTCCAAAAATTCTGGAGATGGTATTCCAGCTCTTTTACAGTAATCGCTGATAAGAACCTTCCCTCCTGGCTTCAACCACTTATAAAAGGTTCTAAATAATGCAGGCTTATCCTAAACATACAACATTTGCATTAAAATTTTGCAAAGTAGGTAAGCATAATATGCAAAAAGAAGATCATGGCTTCATGGATTCAAGCTTTCCCACAACCATTGCTAAACAAAGTAAGTAAGCATAACACTTAAAAGAAAATTATCTAACATTCATGGTTGCAACCTTTCTCAAAAACCATTGTTAAAAAAACTGACTATGCTCTTAGGTTACCAAGAGATTTGAAATTCAAACCAAATATCAAAACCTAACTAGTAAACAATTCAGATCAAATTGGTGCATAGGACCTAATTATGTTCTATTTACATAAGTCTTATGTACTTATTCAAGATGTAAGTATATCACAAATTTATTTTTTATCGGTTATGTTAATTGGCAGAGAAATCTTAATAATGATTAATAAGGGAAAGATGGTCATTTATTTATATGTAACTTTGGTCCTTAGCAGTAAGATCAGGGGCGGAACCAGAAAATTGGCCTTGGGGGGGCCACTATGTAAGAAATTCATTTTGGAGGGGCCACTGTTGAAAAAATGCTTAGAATTTCTATAACATTTCCAATTTTTTTGGAGGGCTAATGTAAATAAGTGGAAATTTTCAATAACCCAGGAGTTGTTTCAAATTTTTTTTTTTTTTTTTGGGGGGGTGGTGGGCCACCCCAGCCCGTATGTGGTTCCACGACTGAGTAAGATGCTAATATAAAAGTAGCATATAGCGCAAGGTACTAATCTCTAGCTTCAACTGTAGTGTTGACAAATTGAAGTGAACATGCAATAGCATCATGCATCGTATAATGCTCTCTTATAAAAATAGAAGTTGTAAATTGATAAATACAGTCTTTACAATATCAAAATTGTAAATCCAAGTAAGAGGATCTACTTGAATGTGAAGAATTGTATCGCGGCTGTAGATCACATCAAATGCGTTATCAGGGTATGATTTCTTGGTGCAGTCCGCAACCTCAAATTCAACTGAGCAATTTCGTCCAATAGCGCGTTCTAGAGCAAACGAAACCATGTTCACGGAGAGATCAATACCGACCACCTCAACATCAAAGTTCTCAGCCATGTAAAAGTCACCTCCCCCAATGCCACATCCCACATCAAGAACTTTCTGGCCAGGTTTAAGCTCCAACTTCGCCACAAATTCCTTTGTTGTACCTAACCGAAATAAGCTTTTTCTTTAGAGCATATAAAAAATCTTGATGCGTGAAGAAACTTAGTACAATTCTATATAAATTGTTTGATAGTAACTAGATAGATGTATTATTTTTGTTTCCATTTGTTTTTATTTCTTCCCTTTTAAGGAAGTCGTTTAATTTTACAATGCACAATTAGCATTGACAACAACATAGAAAAAGGATCTGTTGTTATCTTTGTCATTTATCTTTAAAACAAATACATAGTTTCTTAAGTACAAATAGATAAATATATAATCACTAATACCTAAATGTAAAAGCTTGTGGACAAATGCATAGCAATAAAGGACTAATTGCAGAAGATAGCAATATGATCAAGTAGCAAGGGTATGGTTAAGTGCTAACCATGCAAATGCAATAAAAATAAACTAATTTAGCATATGGGTTTGAATTGAGAATTACTGGATAGAATGCATTACATATATGATTTTCACAACTTTATGTAAACAAGAAATTTTTTTAGCATCAACCTTTCTTTGGTTGGTAATAAGCATTGAATGAGGAAAAAAATTCTACATTGATTAAAAAATAGAATGGTTGAAACATCTATCATATAGAAAGTTTCCAGTCTGCTTACCAAGCCCCCAGTGCCCACATAACCTTCTCCAAATACACGTTCGTAGCGCAATATGCCACTACATTCATATTGAACATTATCCAAAAACCGTTGAAATCCCCTATCATTGATTGATTTAACCTTTTGCCATAGCCAGCAAATCTACATTGTAAAGAATAACAAAATAGTGTCAATACAGGATGTCATGGTTACTTTAATTCACAATCACAAAACAGTCAAGAAGAACAGAGTATTTGCCTGATTTTGATTCTTTTTGTTCCTCACATAAGCTGTAATACACTTGAAGCTAATTAGAGAAAGTTCAAAGGAATTTCCAAAGCCATCATGCGCATGACAATCTTTGAAAGCCTGCATTGAACTCAAATTAGGAATCATCTTAGCTAAAGGCCATATGAGTAATAAATATAAGTTCTTATACTTACTTAAAGGGCCCTCTTGCCTGGTAGCTTCCTATTAAATTTGTAGTAATTCATATTGAAGAGAGATGGGGAAGGGTGGGTGAGGGGTGCTATAGTAGTTTGCTAATTAAGGTAGTAGTAAAAAGGCAAAGACTAGAGGGTCTAAGGTACATATGTAGATGGAAACAACACTTTCCCTGGTATTTGATCTACTACAATGATGGGCCTGTAATCATTTCCTATCAGAGAGGTTATTTGATCGCCTTTGTGGATCTTTACACCATGAATCGTGAACTTCTATCTCCATTGACAGGAACGCTTCGAATAGAAATCCAACGAATTCAGCCCTGCCTCAAATGCCTAGCACATTGTGTGTGTGTGTGTGTGTGTGTGTGTGTGTGTGTGTGTGTAGAGATATATGTGTTGCAAATTAATCAGCCACACATAGATTCTCCATCTCTCTCAAATGTAATATAACTAAAGGGTAATAACTTCTGAACATATATATTATGAGGCTTGCAAAATGGATAATTATATGAAATGATCATCACAATTAAGATGCTTTTGTCTTAGTTTTGGGATAATGAAGCCCAAGACTCGTAGGCTAGGCATTAGCCCCAATCCTAGGCCCACCACTGGCCTAACAAGCCTAACCCAACTGCGTGCAAGTCAACAAGATAATTCTCTTTTTAAGTATCTTCCCTGAATTTAGTTTTCCTATTTTAGTATATTTTAGATTCAATGACTAATTTTTTTAAGGAAAGAAAATTACTTTCTTTGAATTTCTAGGAGGCCTATTTAAGGATCTCACATGTATTATGAAAATAAGTCATCAATAACATATTGACATTCTCTGTTCTTAAATAATGAAGCTCAAGTAAACAGAAAGCAAACTGGCTAGTACCTTTGTATAAAATCGAGGTTCCCTGTAGTGAGTTGGGTTGTTTCTTCGCTTACAATCACCAGATTGATGGAAACATGATTCTCTAAAGAAGATAAATCCATCAACCTTTAACCATTTCATCATCCTTTCTACAAGATTCTCAACCTACACAATGACAAGTTAAATAAAACTGGCACTCCATATATAGCGCAAATTATAATTTTCGCAAGAATACAACCAACTTCATGTCATGTGCCTCAATTAGAGATAACAAACTAGCAAACAAGTTCATGGCGATAACAACATTAATGTTTGAAATAGTATATGTAATGAATGGGAGTTTCCAAAAATCAAAAGGAAAAATTATTATTCACACATTTAAGAATAGGCACCAAAATTCATTAAGATGATTTTTCACAATTCCCAATAATGATATTCTCAAAATATAGAGATAAAAAAGATACATTTTTTAATAGAGTTAAAAATAGATGTCGATTGTTACTAACGAATGCATAAAAATTAAAGATTAAAAAAATATGTGTGAAATGTCTGCGAGAGATCCTATTGGAGGAATTTATTTTCAGTTTGTGCTGGCCCACCAGCAAATTCATTACGTGTAAAATTTGACTAAAACACACAAAAGGAAGGAAAAATAAATAAATATTAAAATATAAATATCATGATAAATAAAAAAGATTCAAACCTATAGATGCTACCAAAACAAACTAAACCAGGTCCATGCAGACTATGAGTGAGTTAGTAACTCTAGAATTGGAGAACTACTAGCTTCTATCAAAGTTGAACAACTAACTTTTCATACAATCGAAACCAGTTTATTATGAACTACATCTAAACTTAGATTATGCAACTCATGGATTTTATCATTTTTATGACAATCAAAGGTAAATAGAGACCATGATTAATCACCTCTTTATCTGATAGATACATTAGTAGCCAATTTGAGAATATTAGATCTACAGATTCTGGTTGAATTTGCATGTTTGGAGATGTTACATCAGCACACATGAAGTTGACATTCTTAAAATGTCCATTCGTGCTTTCATTCTGCAAAAAAAAAAAAAAAAAAAAAAAAAAAAAAAAAAAAAAGCAAAGACAGTTTTAATTCAACAGATTCTTAAAAAAAAATTCAACAGATGGATTGTCGTGCAGTGTTCATGGCCACCATTGGGCTGGGTCAAGGAATGCCCAAATCCCAACCCATTTAGTTATTGGCCTAAATTTAGGCCTCAACCCAACCACAGACCTGAAAGTTACAGTCTCAACCCATAGGACTTGAAAATCCTTAGTTTTGCATATTTAGGCATGTTAATTTTTCCCAGTTATATACCCCGATGTGCACTCATATCCATGTGAAATCTGTGCTATACACATCCTCTTGCGACGAATACTCAAATCTATAAATTTCTCGTTATGGATTCCTCACATGTTACCAAATATGTCGAAAGTTTTTTTCCCCTTTTTTTTCTTTAATGAAAATTATGTCCAAAGTTCTGCCACACACAAAAGAGAAACGCATTCATACCCTTTTAATAACGCTGTCGATGAAGTCCACGGCTATAACCTGACCAGCGTCCTTAGCTAACTCTCCTGTGAAGCGACCAATGCCTGCTCCAAGTTCCAGAACAGATTTCCCATGCAATGGTGGAAGTAAAGAGAGGATCTGTGCAGGAGCAGTAGTATAAAATCATTTCATAAATTTTGCATGGACAAAACACTACTGTTCTTCTTCATTTAATTAAATTACTAAAAGTAGAAGGAGGGCATGAGGCGTCCCATGTCAAGATTTGCACTCTGGGATCACTCTATCAAGAGAAAATACAGGTATCATGAATCGATCGAGACTAGCCTAAAAATCACTAAGATTGGGGTGATATATACTGTTGGATTAAAACTCCACTAAGTGATAATTTTTATCTTTGTTATACCAAGATCAAGTCATGCAACGCATGCTATCTTGGCAATGGCTGTTTTTTATTTTTCCTGGTAGAAGAATTGCCAGCCGCTACATGTCATTGTGGTGGGATCCATTGGCCTTATTAGATTCATAGGTAGGCTCTAGATTAGCCGTTTAAAAAAAAATGGGCATCATTGAAAATTTCAAGCGATCAGATCATAGGCACGTAGAAAATTGGCTATTGATGGTCTTTATATATGACCATTCAACTTCCCATTTGAACAATCCGGTTTCCTTCCCAAAATCCCTTTGGAATTTTTTCTCAAATCTTGAATTTTAGTTATGGAAGCCCAATACTAATGGGTGTTAAACCCATGTTTTAGGAGGAAGCTCAAGAGCCAATATCATTATCTTTGATGGAAGATAATTGATGCCAGTTGATCTTCTATTTGTCTCCATCTGTCTCCATCAAGAGAAGATCTGATCCATTCATCTTCAAAGACAAACAATGAACTTTAATTCAGTCCATTGGGATCTCCGGTGCTCAATAGATCAAGGTAAGATCCAAAAAGTATCTATGGTCATTATTTTAAATCCTTGATTAAATCTAGTTTTGTAACAATTTGGATATTCGAGATTATTTTGTCTTGATGCTTTTAGAAGTGTTTGGAGCAAATTCTCCAATCTTGTATCTGGATGGGGTTTCCCAAACTCCTCATGCCCCATGCCTCAAATATGATGCATACCTTACTTTTATGGAAAATTTTCGTCCGCCCATTAGACATTCAAATGTCTCCAAAGGCAGGACCCCAGAATTTCATTGGGCCTTCGGCTATGACAACGACACCGATTCAAATGGACAGCATAGTGCAGGAGAAAATAATCCTTTTATATTTATTGATATACTTGAGGAGGCCGACCTTGGCTCAAGTAAGATGCTAAGATAGACTCATCGAGTCAAGCCTCTTGGGGATCCGCAAGATTCAAATAATAACTTTGAACTAGTAACCACTACCAAAAGTTCATTCATATACAATCTTTCAATGCAAAGTCAAGATTTGGAAACAAATGATGAAGACAAAATTTTGTGAAATCATCAGTTTGGATTGGCCAATTTTGGTACACCACATTCTTGTCTCAGATGGCTAACTATAGACGTATACCAGTGCCTGTGTGATTTAGGTTTTCATCATCAAGGTGATGATCTAAAGTTTATCCCTGTTCTAATTATAGAAATTTTTAAGAGTCTTCTTATTCAATTTGATCTTGCCGATGGATTCCTAACATTAATTCTACTAGGATTTCTCATTCCAAAACGCCGAGAGTTGGATCTTATCCGAACCCTACATGGGATTCTGTAAGTGGGTGGGGCCCACATGTGGCATGATACGTCTGACAGACCGACACCATGGTCCTTCACAGCTGATGTGAGATAAAGTAAAAGGATGATAATGAATTATTCACGTTTTCTCCATGTCCTAGCAATAGGAACGTGCCTAAAATTATGATATTTATTTACTGAGTCTGGTCCTAGTCTGGTTTAAATAAAAAAAAAACACTGTTTCGTCCTATCTACATTCACCAGTGGTATAAAATTTTCTTTTTTTCTTTTCGTAATAGCACATGATAATTATTTGGTATCTCTACTTTTATTTGAAGAGAGCTATCCAAAATAGAGCCCCAAAAAAAGTTATGAAAAGAAAGGTTAAAGCTCTTGTTTTCACAAACTCACAAAAGGAGCCATTTATTTTAATAAGATTTGGCTCAACTTCTCTAAAAAGGGTAAAATTGTGTCCCAAATGCTTTTACTTACCCGGATTAAACATGTAGACAGATAGAGATGCCAAACACGGCACAATCTTCCATGCGATCTAGGAAGAAAAGGTTTTCAAAAATGCATTCCTATCTCACTAGGAGTAGGCTAGATGGAAAAAACCTCTTTACATGCAGAAAATCAGCCCCATCAAGTTTTTTTAGACCTTGATTTAAGGCTTTTTAAGTTTAATAGTTTTTAAACTCTTTTAAAATTCAACTCAACCATGAGTAAAGATTTCATAAGCATGAAAGATGACCAGAAAACAAAGCATAAGTACGTTTCATCGTGGAATAAGAGTGTGAAAAGAGCTGAACTTAATTAAAGGTGGCCCAAATGGTCTTGCAAAGGTATAATAAGATTCTCACTCCAAAAAGATATGATGTATAAGGAAACTTTTCTCGCACACTACTATGAGATTGCAAATCTGGACCATCATCAGAGATGGGACCCTCAAGAATTTCATTATATTTGTGCAGAATGGAATCTCGGGTAATTACAGAGATGCCCATATTAAAAAAGACTTATAATATTTTATTTCATTTGGGTTTTCAAATGCAATGTTTATTTATGTTATTGATAATCTATTTGTTTTGTCTCAGAGGGTTCCCTGTTTGGCTTAAATACATTCCTGGTATTAGTTTCAGAACAGACAATGAACCTTTCAAGGTAGGTCCTTCTGTGAAGAATATAAGAGAAGTTTGATTTTGGACTCTTTCTTTTCTTTTTGTCCTTCATAGTGACTGAATGTTCATGTTTGAATCATTGTAAAGCAGTACATGGCGGGATTTACAAAGAAGATTGTGGAGATGATGAAGGCCGAATCGCTATTTGAACCACAGGGTGGTCCAATCATTATGTCCCAGGTGATTGCCCAACTAATCATGGTCTTCTCTCTAGATCTTTTTCTTATAATGGTTCACGTCATTTTCTCTGAGCAAATGCGCAGAGCTGTTACTCATCTTCCTATCATTTTCAGAGATGGTTTTACGTTGTTATTGTAAAAACTAGTGTATCTTGCATATGTATAGCAATTGTGTAGCCACATATGAGGTGGAGTAGGTTATTATGTAAGGGATTTAGGGTTGTTTAAGGCTGAAACGTGTGTTTCGGGTAGTTCGAGGGCTATTTTAAAATGAAATCAAGTTCTATGCGACTCTCGGAAAATGTTGACTCCAAAACCGCGTTTCACGTAATTCGCGGTTGAAAGATGCGCTCTAGAAAATTTTGGGACATATTTTCCCTTTAAAATAAGTTTCACGCAAATTCGGACTTAAGAAGTATTCTCGTGGGATTTTGAGCGGTTTCTAACTACAAACCATCTTTGGTGCAATCAATAGCGTATATTTCGATGAAAACACTCACTGGGTGATTCTAGGGCATGTGAGAGCAATATGGTTTAGTCTTTTACTTTGAATTGCATTTTTTACGATTCTTGGCTGAAATATGCATTTTAGGATATTCCGATATACGTTTTTCTTTCAAATGGGTTTTGCGTGATTCTATGGTTAAGAACATGTTGTAAGGGATCGGGGTTGTTTAAGACCGAAACACGTGCTCTGGGCAGTTCGAAAGGGATTTTCTTGCCGTCTTTATGAAAATTTTAGGGGTAAACCGCATTTTAGGAACTTCACGATTGAAAGACGTGCTCTAGAGAATTTTGTGATATCTTGAGGAAAATTAGGACTTAATAACTAATCTCATGGGATTCAAGCCCATTTCTAACGAACCAACAACTTATTTCGTGCGATCAATAGCGAGCGTGTAAGTGGATAAAACCGCGTGCTAGATGATTCTAGTACATTTCAAGGTATTATGGTCTACTCTTTCACTTTGAAAGGCGTTTCATTCTATTCTATAATCAAATGTGAATTTTAGATATATTGAGACACTTTACTGTTTTAAAATTGATTTCAGGCGATTGTACAGTTCGGGACGCTTTAAATGGGATTTAAGGTAACGCTCTAGAAAATTCTTAGATATCGCTTTCCATTAAAATGGATTTCAGGCAAATTAGAGCTTAAGAACTAATCTCGTTGAATTCTCAGCCGTTTAAAAAATAAAGCCTTATTTCATGCAATTTATAGCCTATAAAACGATAAAGACGCATCTTGGATGATTCTACGGCATTTTATAGTATTATGGCCTAGTCTTTTGCATTGAGATGCCTTTCATATGATTCTAGGCTAAAATATGCAAAAATTTTTTTACTAATGTGAGATACATTTTGCTTTAAAATGGGTCTTACGTGTTTTTATGATTAGGAACGCATTGCAGGGGATTCGGGACTAATTAGGACCGAAAACCTGTGATTCGGACAGTTCTTTGTGGATTGGATGTTGTAAACCTCATTTCACGAACTTCACGGTTGAAAGACTCACCCCAGAAAATTCAGTGATATCTTTATACTTTAAATCGCGTTTCAGGCAAATTAGGGCTAAAAATTGTTGCGACCCCGGACTAAGTAAGCGCCCGAGGGTACTCCTGATCCGGGATCGGGATCTAATTCGGTGCGTTTTTTTATTTCCTTTATTGATTCGTACGCGGATGATGAAGAAACACAACATCCGTGTACGTGATTTTCCACAAGTTTCCGGGGTGAGGATGTCACGCTCACAAGTAAATCACAATCAGGGTGCGGAAGTGTATAGCAAACCAAATCTAGAAATTCATTCCATGATAATAAAACTGATGACACAAATATATATAACATGATGTCAGAGTGAGCAATGTTCATGTAGCATTCCCAAAGTGTAAATTTAAATATTTATACAAAAAGATGGGTATAATTAAACATTCCTTAAAAATAAAGGCCAACAAAGGCCAGTACAACCAAAGTCCCAAAATGTGACTATTACCCTCCCAAAAGATGTTTCGCAACTCATAGGATGACCCAATGTTTAGACGACATCGTCAGCTTGCCATTCTCCTATACGTTGTGGCTCTCCGGCCGCCTCCTCTGGCTCCTCCTCGGGGGCAGCGAAATCTGGACCTAAGTACCAAAATAGTGAGTCAAACACGACAGTCTGACAGGTGGCTAAAGAGATATAAACAATATAATAATTTACAAGTTGACTTGGAAAACATTTAAAACCTGTTTAAACAACAATTGTCATGAAATAAGATGCATAACTCATTCAAAAACACATGATTGATACAAAGCATGGGTAAAGCATGGGTAGACACCAATAAATAGGTAACTGGCAAAATGGCAACCACTCAAAGTTAAAACCTTCATCACTAAGTTGATGAGAGCACGCTAAAATATAGGTCTCAAACACATAAGTGACGAGAGCAACTAGATACACATAACTATGCCAAAGAACTTGGCTATCGCACTAAATACTGGCCGCGAAACCGGATAATATAACACGCTAGATAAACCCATACTGTAGCTAGCTAAGAGCCATTAAGGACCCCAAGTCGGTGGATCAAGCAGACAAGGTTGTCTAAACTTAGTGGTGCCGACATATAGGTCACATAATGAAATCAAAGCATAATTAGGTGTATAACACCAAGAACAAACTAGGATGGAAGCTCACACACATGTAACACACTAATGTCTCATCATGAGCACACAAGGTCAATCTGAATATTCAAACCACTTGATAAAGTAGTTTTGAAATAAAACTAATTATGACGCACAAGAATGACGAGAAATCATGTAACTCATGTAAAAGTAGAAATAATATGGGCTTTTCATATATAGGCCAAACTACACAGTGAGGCTTCAAAACTTAGTTCAATGCATATAAGACAATGTAAATTTTATTCTTGGCTTGGCACTCCAGAAGATCACGGACATTCAAACTATCCTATACACTTTGGTAAGTAAAAATGTCATCAATCGTAGGTCCCACCATAGCATTATGGCTCAAAACAAACCTCTCCAAACATTTAAAACACCCTTTGTCAAACTTCAAAATAGACACAGGCCAGAAGGTGGATTGGCTCAAGCAAGCTGCTTTCTGGATGGGGTTCGCTTGAGCGAACTAGCCTCTGGGAGGGTTGGCTCGAGCCAGCTGCTCTATGGAAGGGGTTGGCTCGAGCCAACTGTGCCAATGCCCAGATTCCTGTGCAGTTGGGGCTCTTTATTCCTCTCCTTCAAGCGTCTTTTGAGCCTCAACTCTTCTACATAAAACAAGGCCTCCTCATTTTCTCAAAATCACATTTCTCCTCCATCAAGAACTTCACAACATTACATAAGAATCCATCCATTTCACCCTCATTCATCACAAGAAGAACACATCATACAATAACCCACATATGGCATGAACATCATTCCACAAAAAAAAAAAAAAAGAAAAAAAGAATAAACCAAGAGAAAACTCATCAAATTGCACTTATGAAATTAGAGGAAACTAAAGCAAGGGCTTGAGAAGAATGCAAGCATCAAAATCATCATGAACCAAAAGAGTGAAACCAAGAGTTTCTTACTAAACATGCAGCATTCAAAAAAACTCAATTCATCCACTTGCCTTGGTCTCCAATGGGATTAATTAGCCTTCAAACAAACCTCCAAGTCTACAATCTACAAGTTACACAAAAACCCCAAAAATACACCCATTTAGAACCCTAAATGGCCAAGTCAATGAACAAAAAGGAGAGAGCTTACAATAATGGAGGTGAAGACTCTCTGGGGCTAGAAAAACACAAATCTAGTAGATGGTGATGATTGCTTACTTAGAAGAGCTTCAAATATCCAAAACTTGCTAAAAAAAAACCCTAGTATGGCTGGATTTCTCTTCAAAAGGCATCCATGAGAAGCTCTCATGGTGTAGAAGAAGAAGATGAGGTCTCATTCTCCATTTGGGCAAGAGTTGGTGTGGATTAGAGGGGAAGAAGCAAGAAGAAGATGAAGAAGAAAAAAAAAGGAAACCCTAGCTTGGTTGGAGCCACTCTTCTACAAAAAAAACATGAGCAAGAAAAGGGGAAAAGGGGAAAGAGCTCTCTTTATATAGAAAGTGATGATGGGTCCCACAACTAACAAGACTTGTCGATCTTAACACATAGGTTTATGTGCCTCAGACGAGTTTGACGAAGAAGGGAAAAACGCTTGACATAAAATCTAGTTTTCAAAAAGTACATATTTCGCAGGATTTGGAGATATCGAAAATTATGTCAAGATTTTGTGTAAAAAGACTGTTTCGCCATTGAAGTTAGAAAAGTTGAGTTTTGGGGTCTCAAATGGGGACAGAGTGAACACAAAAGTCTTAGAGGCTAACAAGATCAATCAATCGGAGTTAAAACACAAATTTTTCAAAATCGCGAATAACCCCCCTCACTTACGCAAAATCACTAAAATGACCCTCAAAGAGTCTCATTAAATCAAAAGGGCTTTCAAAATTCCCCAAAGCTATATAAAAGTTATTCTAGTCTCAAACCTAAAACAAAATCCATTAATCCCACTTAGAACTAACACACGACTTAATTAATACTAAGCACGGTAACTCAGGTCGAGGTCTTACAATAACTACTCTAGATTCTGATACGTTTCTAACCAACAAGCATATTCTGTGTTGTCAATGGCCTCTATTTGCATAAAAACATGTGCTGGAGTATTTTATTGCATTTTAGGGTATTCTGGCCTAGGCAATGGCTTTGAAATGCATTTCGTGCAATTTTATACTCAAACGCATTTTAAGTTATTCTGAAGTACATTCCTATTTAAAATGGAATAGGGTTTCGAATGCATAACATGGGATTAAGGGTTGTTTAAGACTAAAACATGTGCTTCGGGCCGGTAGTAGGGGATTCTAAACGGCTCTGGAACAATGTTGGCTCTAAATCACATTTCACGCAATTCACGATTGATAGATGCGCGTTAGAAAATTCTAGGATATCTTTTTCCTTTTAAATCGAGATTTAGGTAAATTCGGGTGTAAGAAATAATCGCGTAAGATTCCAAGCCGTTTCTAAGTAAAGTACACATTTTACTATGTTCAGAGAAACTTTTCTATTTTAAAGGTGGTTTCAGCCGATTATAGGTTTTGGAGCGCTTTAAATGGGATTTAGGGTTGTTTAAGACCAAGATGCGTGCTTCGAGCAGTTCAAGGGAAATTTTAATATGAAACTATGTTTTATATAGCTCTAGGAAAATGTTAGCTCCAAACCGCGTTTCTTGCAATTCGCGGTTGAAAGGGGCGCTCTAGTAAATTCTCAGATATTGTATTCGTTTAAAACCAGTTTCACGGAAACTGGAGATTAAAAAGTGTTCTCGTGGGATTCTGAGTAGTTTCTGAGTACAAACCATATTCATTGCAATCAATAGCGTATATTTTAATGAAAATGCATGCTGGGTGATTCTATAGCATGTTGGGGAATTATAGTTTAGACTATTACTATGAATTGCATTTTTTACGATTCTTGGCTGAAATCTGCATTTTAGGAAATTCTAAGATAAGTTTTTCTTTCAAATGGGTTTCGCGTGCCTCTAGGGTTAGGAACGTGTTGCAGGGGATCGGGGTTGTTTAAAAATGAAACCCGTGCTTCGAGCAATTTGAAGGGGATTTCCTAGCCGTCTTTGTGAAAATGTTATGGTACACCGCGTTTCACGCAATTCGTAGTTGAAAGACGCACTCTAGAATATTTTGTGATATCTTTTTACTGTAAAACATGTTTAACGAAAATTAGGACTTAAACTAATATCGTGGTATTCAAGTCCGTTTTTAACGAACAAGCAACATATTTCATGCAGTTAATAGCCTGTAACTAAATAAAAAAGCGTGCTGGATGATTCTAGGACATATTAAGGTGTTCTGGTCTAGCCTTTTCTTTGTAACATGTTTCATGTTGATCTATGCTATATATATGCATTTTAGATATTTTGAGATACTTTTATATTTTAAAATTAGTTTCGGGTGATTGTAGGGTTTGAATGCTTTCAATTAGATTTATGGTCGTTAACGACCGAAATGCGTGCTTCGTACATTTCAAGGGCTATTTTAATATAAAATCGCATTTGATTCGACTCTAGGAAAATGATGTCTCTAAAGTGCATTTCACGAGATTCACGTTTGAAAGACGCGCTCTGAAAAATTCTTGAATATCCTTTTAGTTTAAAATATTTTTCAGGCAAATCCGAGCTTAAAAACTAATCTCGTGGGTTTCTAAGCCATTGTTGGTGCAATCAGTAGCCAATATTTGGATAAAAAGGCATGCTCGATGAGTGTAAACCGTGTTTCACACAGTTCATGGTTGAACATTTTAAGATATTTTGAGATACTTTCCTATTTGAAATTGGTTTCACAGGCGATACTAGGGTTAAGAATAGGGCGGTCAAAATGCCACATGACCCGTTAACACAACAAGAACCCACACGATATTAACATGTTCGGGTTGTTAATGGGTCAAACCCATTAGCACATTAAGTTAACACGTCGTGTACGAATTAAACTAGTAACCCATTAACAACCCGCTTAACTCATTAAAATTCTTTTAGTCCCTTAGTGTAACTAGAATTAATTGATATTCATAAAGAAGAAATTGAAATTTATTGTTTTATAGTGGGATTTTAGGTGGGATCCACTCGAGATCCTCACTTATAGTTTCGTGTGGCTTATATATTTTTCTCTTTATATATTTTATCATGGATTTTCTTTTAATTAACTAACAAGTTAACAGGTTGGGTCGTGTAACCCATTAAATTAGCGGGTCGTGTTCGGGTTAGATTTTTGACCCGTTAAGTTAACGTGTCATGTACAGGTTGAAGTGATTTTAATATGAATTCATTCACCCGTAACCCAAATTTGCTAACACGACACAATTGACAGCCTTAGTTAGGAATTCATTACATGGGACTAAGGGTTGTTTAAGACTGAAACACATGCTTCGGGCCAGTAGTAGTAGAGTATTCTAGACAGCTCTGGGAAAATATTAGCTCTAAATCGCATTTCACGCAATTATGATCCATTTTTAACCAAAATACATATTTCTGTACATTCAAAGATACTTTTCTCTTTAAAAATGGGTTTCAAGCGAGTTTAGGGTTAGGAACTATATCGCCCCGCCCCCTAACCCCTTATTAATTATTATTAATTGCTTGATTAGTTAGTAAGTGTGTTTATAGTCTTAACGAATCGGGTTTGGCATGTGGATCATGCGTGCGAAGTCTCGCGCGAGTCCGAGTATGTTTGGGTAGAGGAGGGGGTTGGTTTGCAATTTCGGAAAGTTTTCAGGGGTTTTTATGAGATTATGAGTTTTGTGAGTTTGAGTGCATCGTGTAGCTCTCAGCATTTCACGAATTTTAGTCTTCAGTCGCGTTTCGATTCGACGCATCGAAGAGGCCCGAATATCCACATTAGCGAAGCCAAGGACTAAACTGTAATTATTCCATAACCTAACCTAATATAAGACAACCCTTCATCCATCTCTTATCATCTCTTCTTATTTCACCGTTCCATTTCCAAAGTTCCAGCCCCTTCATTGCCACCTCTCTGTCGACGGCCACCGAAGCTCCGACATCGTTGGTGAAGCTACCCATCTTCTTCCCCAAGCTCCCAAGGTCACTCCCATGTACTTTTCTAAACTTTTCATCCATAACCCACTTCAAGGTAAGCTCCTAAAGCTTGTTAGCTTAGTGAATCATCTTTTTTTGGTTTAGAAATGGTTGAGAGAAGCTCACTCAACCCATTTGCATCCATTTTTGTAGTTGGCTTTGGGATTGAGAACCATTTGTGCAAGTGTGAGCTTTGAGAGGACTTTTCCCCAAATTTTCCCTTTGAATTTTGGTCAAGCTCTTCATCGAAGCAAGTAGATATATATTTATATTTATGCTTGATATGTTTGTCTTCCTTGATTTGTTTGGAAAAATGATGATTTAAATGTTAAATGCTCATTTGAAGATTTAGAGGATTGAAACATGATAATTAGGCTTATTAGCTTAATGAAATGGATGGCTATGTTAATGACTTGATTAGATGAATTGTGGGTTGAGGTTAGATTTTCTTTTTCCTTGATTTTGTTGCTTATCAAGTTCAGGGAAGGGAGGAAGGATTCTGGGCCCATTTTACTACAGAAACAGAACCCAGGTTCTGTTTCCGTAGTGTGTGCGGTCAACCAGCCACGAAGCTCGGTCGACCGGCGACACTGAGTCAGGTTCCCTGGAACCTGACGAGAACACAGTACCCCCTCCGGTCGACCGGGCACACAAGGATAATGTCGACTTGATTCCTTCAGGTCGACCGAACCCGCTATGTATGGGGTCGATTAGCCAAGGGCTCAGTCGACCGGGCCAACTGTGAGGAACCCTTTGGAGGGGTTCTGTTTACCCTGTTTTGGATGACTTTAGGTGGAACTTTGGCTACCCTTTTTGGACTCAGTTGATTATATGTGAAGATGTTTTGAGTCAACGTTCTTCACGGTTACTCCGGTTGCATTGAGTACCAATCTTATTCAATCTTGAACAGTATAGGACACCGGGATACCCTCTCTTATATCTATGCACGAAGAGGCTCTGTTCGGGTATCATGAACCCAAATCCCTTTCGTTGACTGAGTAGGTTGTACGATGCTTCGGGTTTAACTTTTGACTTAGGTTTGGATTGTTTATCGCTTTTGATTTTGAATCGCACCGTCTTGTACTATTTACATGTAATGTCCATGTTCTTCAACTCCGTTTACTTTACTTTGTATTGAGATCATATTGAGAACTTAGATGATGATCTTAGGATCCCTTTTGATGTTCCGTTTGTTTCGAAGTTTGATTGAAGTGTTGAGGCTAGACGGCTTTGATTATAAAAGCTTGTTGAGAACTACCGGTGTTGAAATTGTTTTGAAGAAGTTTGATGGTTTTGGTTTTGATTATGGAAAGGTAGCTTCTCTATTGTTTGATGAATCTTGTTCACGTAAGAAAGTCTAGCCCCTCACTATTGTATGTTTAGGACTCTTATGTCAGAAGTTCAAGCGGATCAGCCTGATGACTTCCTAGATTATAGTAGGGACGGCGTTATATAACCGTATCGACCCCGTACAAGAAAGCCTCCATGCTACATTTATTTAGCTTTATCCTTTGGTTTCTTTCTCTTTTGTTTAGGCCCAGTTTTTGTGTGGCCTTTGTTTTGTAACTAATATTTTGTTAATTGTCTTCAACTTGAACTTTAATTATATTTCAGTCTTTGCTCTTAACTATACATCTAGAGATACCACTTGTGTTTATGAAGTTTCTGCTATTGTTTACGTGCTAGATGATTCTAGGACATTTCAGGGTATTCCGGTCTAGTCTTTTGCTTTGAAATGCATTTCACGCGGTTCTATGCTCATATGAATTTTAGATATCTTAAGACGCTTTTCTATTTTAAAATTGGTTTTAGGTGAATATATGGCTCGGAACGCTTTAAATGGGATTTAAGGTTGCGCTCTAGAAAATTATGATATATCTTTTTCGATCAAAACGGATTTCAGGAAAATTAGGGCTTAAGAACTAATCTCGTTGGATTCTGAGCCGTTTAGAAAATAAAGCCTTATTTCGTGCAATCAATAGCCTATAATACAATAAAGACGCCTGATGGATGTTCTACGACATTTTACAGTATTATGGCATAGTCTTTTGCTTTGAAATGAGTTTCATACGATTTTGTGCTAAAATATGCATTTTCTACTAATGTGAGGTACATTTTGCTTCAAAATGGGTCACACGTGTTTCTGGGGTTAGGAAAGCATTACAAGGGATTCAGGACTAATTAGGACTGAAAATCCGTGCTTCGGACGGTTCTTTATGGATTGTAAGTGGCTCTGGGAAAAGGTTTGTTGTAAACCTCGTTTCACAAAATTCACGGTTGAACGACTCGCCCCAAGAAATTGGTGATATTTTTTACTTTAAATCGTGTTTCGGGCAAATTAAAGCTTAATAACTACTCTCATGGGATTTTGTCACGTTTCCGGCTAACAAATATATTTGGTGATATCAATAGCCTGTATTTGTATAAAAACACGTGCTGGAAGAATATAGGGCATTTCAGGGTATTATGTCCTAATCATTTGCTTCGAAATGCGTTTTCATGCATTCTAAACTCATATATGCATTCTAGGGTATGATAAATTACTTTCCTGTTTAAAATGGATTTCATTGGCGAAGTAGGGTCAGACACGCATAACATGGGATTAACGGTTGTTTAAGACTGAAACCCGTGCTTTGGACCGATAGTAGGTTATTCTAAACACCTCTCAAAAAATGTTGGCTCTAAATCACATTTCACGCAATTCACGATTGACAAATGCGCTCTAAAAAATTCTACAATATCATTTTTTCTTTTAAATCGAGATTTAGGTAATTTCGAGCAAAAGATCTAATCATGTGGGATTTTGAGCCATTTATAACTGAAATACACAATTTAATATATTCAGGCGATTGTAGTGTTTGGAGTGCTTTAAATGGGATTTAGGGTCGTTTTAGACCAAGACACATGCTTCGAACAGTTCAAGGGCAATTTTAATATGAAATCGCGTTTTATGCGGCTTTAGGAAAATGTTGTCTAAACTGCAGTTCATGCGATTCACGGTTGAAAGACGCGCTCCAAAAAAACACTTGAATATCTTTTTAGTTTAAAATGTTTTTCGGGCAAATCCAGGCTTAAAAATTAATCTTGTGGGCCATTTTTGCTTGTTTTAGCCATTTTATGTGCAATCAATTGCTAATATTTGGATAAAAAGATGTGATGGATGATTCCTGTGCATTTAAGGGTTTAATGCTCTGAAATTATACTTCGAAATGTGTTTCATACGATTATATGTTGAAATACGAGTTTGATGATATCTCGAGATACATTTTTCATTCAAATGCATTTCACACGATTCAAGGGTAGGACGCATTATAGGGGATTAAGGGTTATATAAGACCAAAAGCCGTGCTTTAGGCAGTTCATAGGGGAATTCTAGACGGGTTTAGAAAAATGTTGGGTGTAAACCGCGTTTCACGCAGTTCACGGTTGAAAGACGCGCTTTAAAATTTTTATTGTTATCGTCTTACTTTAAAATGAATTTCAGGCAAATTAGGGCATAAAAACTAACCTAATAGTATTCAAGGCCGTTTCTGGCTGACAAACAACTTGTTTTGTGCAATCAATAGCCTATATTTCTATCAAAACGCGTAATGAATGATTCTGAGCATTTTATGGTATTCTGGACTAGTCTTTTGCGGTGAAATGCATTCATGTGATTTTATTCTGGGATGCTTTCCTATTTAAAATGGGTTTCACAGGTAATATTAGGGCTAAGAACGCATTAAATGGGATTACGGGTTGTTTAAAACTGAAACCCATGCTTCGGGCCGATAGTAGTAGAGTATTCTAGATAGCTCTAGCAATAAATTGCATTTCACACAATTCTGATCTGTTTCTAACTGAAATACAGATTCTCGTATACTCAGAGATACTTTTCTCTTTACAATGGGTTTCAAGTGATTCTAGGGTTAGCAGCGTTTTACATGGGATTTAGGATTGTTTAAGTCTGAAACATATGTTTCGGGCAATTTAAGGGTTAGTTTAAAATGAAATCGAGTTCTATGCGACTCTATGAAAATGTTGACTTCAAACCGCGTTTCAATTCGCGGTTGAAAGACGCGCTCTAGAAAATTTTTGGATATATTTTTCCTTTAAAATGAGTTTCACACAAATTCGAACTTGAGAAGTATTCTGTTAGCATTCTAAGCGGTTTTTAACTACAAACCGTATTTGATGCAATCAATAGCATATATTTCGATGAAAACACTTGCTGGATGATTCTACGGCATGTGAAGGCATTATGATTTAGACTTTTACTTTGAATTGCGTTTTTTACGATTCTTGGCTGAAATATGCATTTTTCAATATTTTGAGATACGTTTTTCTTTTAAATCAATTTCGCGGGATTCTAGGGTTAGGAACGTGTTGTAGGGGATCGGGGTAGTTTAAGACCAAAACACGTGCTTCGAGCAGTTCGAAGGGGGTTTTCTAGCCATCTCTGCAAATATTTTGGGAGTAAACAGCGTTTCACGCACTTCACTAGAGAGTTTTGTGATATCTTTTAACTGCAAAACACGTTTAAGGAAAATTAAGACTTAATAACTAGTCTCATGGGATTCAAGCCCGCTTCTTACGGACTAACAACTTGTTTCGTGCGATCAATATTGAGCGTCTAACTGGATAAATCCCCGTGCTAGATGATTTTAGTACATTTCAGGGTACTCTGGTTTACTCTTTTGCATTAAAATATCTTAGATATCTTGAGATATCTTGAGATACATTTCTGTTTTAAAATTGGTTTCAAGCGATTGTACGGTTCGGAACGCTTATGATGGGAATTAAGGTTGCGCTCTAGAAAATTGTGGAATAGATTTCAGGCAAATTAGGGCTTAAGAACTAATCTCGTTGGATTCTCAGCCGTTTAAAAAAAGACGCCTTATTTCGTGCAATCTATAACTTCACGGTTGAAAAACTCGCCATAGAAAATTCGGTGGTATCTTTTTACTTTAAATTGTATTTTAGGCAAATTAGTGCTTAATAACTACTCTGGATTCTGACATATTTCTAACCGACAAACATATTTCGTGTTATAAATAGCCTCTATTTGCATAAAACGTGTGCTGAAGAATTTTAGGGCATTTCATGGTATTATGGCCTATTCGATTGCTTTAAAATGTGTTTCGTGCAATTCCACACCCATATTAGCATTTTAAGGTATTATGAAATACATTCCTATTTAAAATGGATTTCGGGCGATAATAGGGTTTGGAATGCATAAAATGGGATTAAGGGTTATTTAGGACTGAAATCCGTGCTTCAAGCCGGTAGCAGGGGATTCTAAACAGCTCTAGAGTCATATTGGCTCTAAATCACATTTCACGCAATTCATGGTTGACAAATGCACTCTAAAAAATTATAGGATATTTTTTCCTTTTAAATCGAGATTTATGTAAATTCGGGCGTAATAACTAATCGCATGGGATTCTAAGCCCTTTCTAACTAAAAGTACACATTTTTGTATATTCAGAGAAACTTTTATATTTTAAAGTTGGTTTCATGCGATTGTAGGTTTTGGAGCACTTTGAATGAGATTTAGGGTTGTTTAAGACCAAGACACATGCATCGAGCAGTTCGGGGGTAATTTTATTATGAAACTGCGTTTTATGCGGCTCTAGGAAGATGTTAGCTCCAAACCGCGCCAATTCGCAGTCGAAAGAGGCGCTCTAGCAAATTCTAGGATATCTTTTTCCTTTAAAATGAGTTTAATGGAAACTGAGGATTAAGAAGTCTTCTCGTGGGATTCTGAGCGATTTCTGAGTACAAACCATATTTAATGCAATCAATAGCATTTCAATAAAAACACATACTAGGTGATTATATGTCAGGGAATTATAGTTTAATCTTTTAATATAAATTGCATTTTTTATGATTCTTGATTGAAATTTGCATTTTAGGATATTATGAGATAAGTTTTTCTTTCGAACGGGTTTCGCATGCCTCTAGAGTTAGGAACATGTTGCAGGGGATCAGGTTGTTGCAGGGGATCAGGTTGTTTAAAACTAAAACCCGTGCTTCGAGCAGTTCAAAGGGATTTATCTTTGTGAAAATATTAGGGTAAACAGCATTTCACACAATTCGCGGTTGAAAGACGCGCTCTAGAAGATTGTAATATCGTTTTACTATAAAACATGTTTAACAAAAATATGCATTTTTAAAATTAGTTTCAAGGGATTGTAGGGTATGAAAAGCTTTAAATCGGATCTAGGTTTGTAAACGACCGAAATGCGTGCTTCGTACAGTTCGAGGGCTATTTAAATATAAAATTGCATTCTATTCAAATCTAGGAAAATGCTATCTTTAAACTGCATTTCAAGCGAAACACAGTTGAAAGATGCGCTCTAAAAAATTCATGGATATCGTTATAGTTTAAAATGTTTTCCGACCAAATCCGGGCTTAAAAACTAATCTCATGGCTTTCTAAGCCATTTTTGGTGCAATCACATTTTAGCAATTCTGATATGTTTCTAACCGAAATAGAGATTTTGGAATATTCAAAGATACTTTTCTCTTTATAATGGATTTCATGCGAGTCTAAGATTAGGAACGCTTTACTTGGGATTTAGGGTTATTTAAGTCCGAAACACATGTTTCAGGCAGTTCGAGGGCTATTTTAATATGAAATCACGTTCTATGTAGCTCTAGGGAAAATGTTGATGCAAACCGCGTTTCACATAATTCGCAGTAGAAAGACGCGCTCTAGAAAATTTTGAGATATATTTTTCCTTTAAAATGAGGTTCACGCAAATTCGGGCTTAAGAAGTAATCTCGTAGGATTCTGAGCGATTTCTGACTACAAACTGTATTTGGTGCAATAAATAGTGTACATTTCAATAAAAATGCTTGCTGGGTTATTCTAGGGCATGTTAGAGCATTATGGTTTAGTCTTTTACTTTGAATTACATTTTTTACAATTCTTGATTGTAATATACATTTTAAGATACAATTTTCTTTCAAATGGGTTTCGTATGATTCTAGAGTTAAGAACGTGTTGAGGGGAAAAAGGTTATTTAAGCTCAAAAAACATGCTTCGGGCAATTTGAAGGGGATTTCCTAGCCGTCTCTACTAAAATGTTAGGGGTAAACCACGTTTCACAAACTACATGGTTGAAAGACGCGCTTTAGAAAACTTTGTGATATCTTTTTACTGTAAAACATGTTTAAGAAAAATTAGTATTTAATAACTAATCTTGTGGGATTCAAGCACGTTTCTAACGGACCAACAAAACGGGCTTCATGCAAATTAGGGCTTAAGAACTAATCTCTTTTTATTCTAAGCCATTTCGGATTTATAGCCTTATTTCGTGCAATCTATAGCTTATAATACAATAAAAACGAGTGATGGTTGATTTTACAGCATTTTACAATATTATGGCCTGCTTTGAAATGCGTTTCATACGATTCACGGATTCTAGGCTAAAATATGCTAAAATGTGAGATACATTTTGCTTCAAAATAGGTTTCACACGTTTATGGGGGATTCAGGTCAAATTATGACTGAAAACTCGTGCTTCAAATAGTTCTTTGAGGATTGTATGCGGTCCTAGAATAAGCTACGTCATAAACCTCGTTTCACGAAATTCATGATTAAAAGAATCACTCCAAAAAATTCGGTGATATCTTTTTACTTTGAATCGTGTTTCGGGCAAATTATAGCTAATCTAATGGGATTCTGTCATGTTTCTAACAACTAACATATTTCATGTTATCAATAGCCTGTATTTGTATAAAAACGCATGCCAATGGATTTTTAGCGCATTTCAGGGTATTCTAGTCTAATCTTTTCCTTTAAAATGTGTTTCGTGCAATTCTATACTGATATACACTAAATTCTAAGATAATTTTCTCTTTAATATTGATTTCACAGAGATTCTAGTGTTAGGCACTCATTACATGAGATTTAAAATTATTTAAGATTGAAACCAATGCTTCCGGCAGTTCGTAAGGGGTTCTAGAAGGCTTAGGAAAAGTATTGTCTCCAAACTGTATTTCTGGCGGGTCTATCACATGGGTCCACCAATACTAATTCCTTATTTTGGAGCCCTTTTCCAAAATATTAAATTGATTTGACCAATTACTATAACTATTGTGTTTGGATCAGTTTTTGAAAAGAAACAAAAATGCAAAATAAAGCAAGCAACCATGCAAATACAGAAAGTCTAAATAACACAAGTATCCATGCAAAATTAGAAATTTTAATTTTAGTAAGTCCTCTCTTCCACATGGCCCAATGCAAAAAAATGTCTTGGACTTCTTGGTCTTCCAAAATCTTTGTGATTCCTCAAAGTCTTTAAGTAACTCCAAACTCTTTGGTTAAGAGTCCATCATCACCATCTATAGCCGCTGGAATTTACAAATAATAAATTGAAAATACATGAAATTCCTATATCTCAAAAATTGAGATTTACATCGCAATCTATTAATGAAAATAAAAGGGGCTTAGGGAAACCATCATGCCTTGCCCTTTCACGGGAAAACCAAGGAAACCATGATGCCCTTTACAAATTGCCCAAAATAACTAATAATAATGACAAAAATAAAACCTTGTGGGGCCATATGGAGAGGACACCAACCTGCAAGATTAGTATCACACATACAATAGGAACTAGGGCTAGGAAGGTGCCATTCATCATGACTGTCAAAATAGATAACGCCCTGTGCGCTCGAGTGGAGATGAACCCACCCACTCGAGCGGCAATGAATCCGCTCGAGCACCCGACACACTGTTTGTAGAAAAACAACGATTTTTGCCCAACCAGTTCCTTCTCATGCATACAAAAAACATAATACATGCATAAAAACATCAAAAACTGATCCTTACACAACCCTAAATCCATCCACTCCACATCTCATATAGAGGCTAAATCTAGAAGACCGATCTAAAGCGATGAGAATATAGGGATCGCACTGATACTAATTGTCGGAAGTAGGTGGACCTCGTGAATAGGTATTCATAAACTTTTGACTCATTTGATGTAGAGAGCAAATACCTACAAGGCCAAAAACCTAACCCCAATATCTAAAACCATAATCTCATGCATTAAGATCAAATAATCCATCCAGAAGATAGATCAAGAAATAAACAAGCACAACTATATCTATTAAAACAAATAGATAATAGATCTATACCTTTGAAGCTTGCTTGCACTCAAATCAAGAAAAGTTGAAACCTCGATCTCTACGAATATTCTCCACAGATTTTGATCTTTTTTACTTTATTCTTCCACACTATTACCCTCTTAGAGAACTTCTCAAGATGAATGGTGGATCTCCAAGTAAAAGAAAACCCTAGCACTTTTGTAGGACTAGTGAAGGGTATGTGTGTTGCACGTAGTTGTCAATGAAAGTTTCCCATTGTAAAAAAGTTAAACATCAATGTCATATCGACCATCTCGAAGCACATTTTCCAAATTAATTTTAATTCCTACAGAAAATTATTCACAATTCAATGTCGGTCCTCTTTAAGAAAATCATAGACAACACATAGGATTTCGAATTACAATAGTATAGAACAGTCTTAATATTAAAATATATATATATATATTTATTTAGCATAGAAGAGTCTTGTTTGTAGTTTGTACCAGTCTTAACAGTTATGGATTTGCAGAAAAATTAAATTAAAATGCGATGACACTTTAAAGGCTGAATTATTTTGTTGCCTAACTGGTTCAAATGCACCACATTGAAATACCATGGTATCTTATAGATTAACTAAAATTTGACAAAAAGAATGGCTCATTCAACCATAGATTTTTGATAGTCTCTGCTACATAAATGGTTATATCTACATAGAGAAGCTATTCTTGATGGCATTTTGTCAAAGCTCCATAGTCAATCTACTCAAAGGGATCTAATTTAACTTGTAGAGCAGCATAATGGTTGCAAAATCATACCCAAGCTACAAAAGAGAGTGCTCTCTCTGTGCCATCTATCGTATTGCTTTCTGATCCTGCAAGATCAATGAGACTGATTCTCCTAACTTTCAAGGTACTACAGCTTCTGGATGATATTCCCTGAGAAATTAACAGTGAGTTTAAATAGATGACATAAATGCTCATATTATGTAACTGGTGCTAGAGTTTTTAGAGCTAGAGCTTATAATAAGTGATTGATCTTTGATAACGATTAAAAAACATAGATGATAGATTTCACAAATGAGGGCTGAAATATTATCAAAATACAAGAATAATAATTAAATCAAATTTGACATTAAGGCAGATGAACCATTTTCACTGATTTTATAATAATTACAAAATGTTTTTTACTAAACCAATTTTCACACACTATATATAATTAAAAAGCATTTTATCCTGCCTTCGTGATGAGCTTCTAAGACTCTTTTTTTTGGCAACTCAACCTGAGCAATGCCGATTTTGATACTGGTTTAAAAACAGTTCAAATCCATGTAACTTTAATGGGTGACAAAATAATTTGTATAGCATTTCATATCAATGGTTAACATCTCTACATATAAACTTTACTTAGGAACCAATTACCACATGATATACATAATGACAGACCTTGGTTGTTATAATTTTGACCTATCTGGATGTATAATTTACATAAGATATTCCCATTCAAGATTTCTTTTCTTTTTTTTTTCTTTGAAAACAGAAAAAAGAAATAGAGAGGGGGTTGAGTGTCTGGGGGATGGGGTGGGCTGGGTTTCCACAGTGGCATTTGGTTGGCATGTAAAGTTTGCACCAACTGTTCCTTCCCTGTCTTGCTATTAAATCAAGGTTAATAGCATCTACGACTATATGAAATTAATAGTAGTCATGCAAGTCATATCGTACATCCATTAGGTTCTTTTTTTTTTATGAGTGCAGCGTCCGACTCTGGCTTATGCCAAAACATCATGATGGAAAAAGAATGAAGAGAAAAGGCATTGTATTAATTGTTGGTTGATTGTTAATGATAACTAATTAAATAATCTACCCAAAGTTTGATAGCATACCTAGCATCAGGATTGAATGATACATGTAAAAACAACATGAGATCAAGAACTCTTGGAATTTATACTTGTTGCACCAAGGTTTCTATTTGAGAGCTCCTGTATTATCAATGTGACTCACGTTTAAGTTGGACAAAACAATAAATATGCACAATCAGTACTTAAACGTGATGAAAAAGCACAAAGCCCCTGTATGATGAATGTAACTGAGCTTTATGTTGGACAAAAGAATCAATATGCACAATCAGTACTTATATGTGATGAAAAAGCACAAAAGTCAAACCTCGTATATAGTACATTCTTTGACAATGGAAAACATAAATTTGGGAAAATATTAAAATCGGTTGCCTACCATTTTATTGTCAGTTACTACTTCAAGCGCAGAATCTCCAACTTTTTCCCTCCTAATTTCTTAGTAAACAGTAATATCAATCAGGGGAGATTTTTCAAGCTTCATTAAAGTAACAAATAACATTATAACAATACATAGATAACATCCTTGGGGTGGCCGCATGGTGCCAGTAATTCTGCTTAAGCATAACAGTCGGCACAAAACAGAGATTAAAAACCAAAATCTAAGAGAAGGATAAATGCAAATTTTTACATACCTGTTCTCCTTGTGCACCTCCTTGCAATAAGAGTAACATCTACAATCTCTTTACCAATTTCTACTTGAAAGTTTTGAAAACCTGATGGTGGAATTAAGTAAAACATGAAAAAAAAAAAGGGAGAGAATAATATATGGGGCCTGGAGAAGCTAAAGCAATTAAAACTTTAAGGATACTTCCTTGGATGACTGGAAGCAAGTAAGGTTCAAGCTGCATACAAGGGAATCATGATAAAAAAAGGTTTTAGAAGCAGGGAAAGTGAGGCGTACATTATTATAAAAGAAAACATATTAGTTTGTTGTTTCTTTTCGGAGATTGATGAGGAAACACATGATTTGTGTCTCTGTATTAAAGAATGGTAGAAACATCTCTCACCTTGTTATCAATGAGCACCTCTAACATGTAATGATTCCAAAGGAACCTAAGGTCAGCCTGTAAAAAGCAACATGATAATATGTCATGGACCACAGCAGATCAATGGTCTACAATTACTTGGAAATAAGAGATGCCATAGGTCATTTACAAATTAATCTCTATAAAATAATGATAAAACCCAATTTTTATCATCTGCAAGTTCTTTTTACAAATTGTTAACTCTTTTATGACTTTTGGACAATGATTATTCGGAGCCATTTGCCACACTTCTCATGTTACTTTAAAATTTTTGCTACAGTTCTCATGTCACTTCCATTAGGCTTCAGTAATTCCATGTTTGAACAGAATCCCTCGTGCCAAATGAAAACACAATTTGGAAGCCAAATCATACTGACAACAAAGGATGACATGAAATAAAATCCCTCAATTAGAGATAGAGGAACCACTTCCAGCATATAATAAAGAGTTTATTGACATAATAGATATATATTTGTAAAAGTTGACACAGTACTTGTTGTCAGCATCATATACTTGAAATGAAAAATTAGTATCACTATAAGTACAAACATCTAATGCTTAAATAACCAAAATATTCAGTTTTTTAAATCGATAAGGGTGGCATCAGTAGTGTTGCAGTGCGGTGAGATTGGTTGCATTCGGGCGAAGAGAAAGCAGGGATGGACGCAGGAGGAGAATCCAGGGATGGAGAAAGTGCAGGGATGTTGCAGTGCGGTGAGATTGGTTGCATCCTGGACTGAAAGAGAAAGCAGGCATGGAAGCAGGAGGAGAAAGTGCAAGTCGGTGCTCAGATATATGATATGAGAAGACAAACTACTGCTTTATGGTAGGGAGATAAGGATCTCCATTTGGCACTGCTGCTTAACCTTATCTCCATTTCTGCTTTGTGGTAGGGAGATAAGGATCTCCATTTGGCACTGCTGCTTAACCTTATCTCCATTTCACACGTGTATATCTAAGTAGGGTCCACGAATGGAGGGATGAGGACGGGAGAAAAGCAGGTGAAACTGCTGCTTTTATGACCACAGGAGATAAGAGGAGGAAGAGAGATCAACTAAGTGGAGAGTGCAATAGAAACAAAAAAAGTGCAATAATTCTTGACAGAATATTTTTTTTTCATATTCTACATTTACTAAATCTTTTTTAGTAAAAATAGGACTTGCCCATCAAATTATATGAACTTGGGGAGTAAACCCTTGGACCGAATATGAATTCTTTTCCATAAAGCACAAAATGGCGGATTTCTCTTTGGTTTCATCATTGCACCGAAGAGCGGGAAGAAGCCGTTGGAGATGTGGCACCAACAAAGTAAAGGAGGGACCTGAAAATTTTTCCTATTCTAATAATGTATGGTTAACTGTCAAAGTAGTTAAAACATTTACATTTCCGGAATGGACTGACAGTTTCCATTCAACCATTCTTTTAACTTCATCGTGCCATCTCACTAACAACTACGTGCAACGCGCGCACATCTCACTAGTCTACTTAAAAAGATTTAGTGAATGTAGAATATGGTTGTTTCTGTTTTATTCTCCACTTGGTTGGAGTTCCCTACTATTGACCTATTCCATTCCCTACCTTTAACCTATTCCACTCCTAAAGGCCATCTTACCACTGGTTTTAGGGTGAGATGGTTTTAGGCCTCAAGGTGGATGGTCCAAATGACTACGTCAAAAATGCTAAAAAACCACGGCCATTTTTCCCTTTTTGCCACATATATGACTAGCAATTGCCACGAACCCATGGAAAATTTAAAAATTACCACAACCATTACATGTGGATAACAATAAAATAAAACCACGCACGCAGGCAGTTGTTAGTGAGAGAAATATTGTCCTAGTTACGTGTCTTACTATTATGAAAAAGACTAAACAAACAATTGTATAGCTTTTATTATCTGTTATGTAGTTAATTTTGGAGCTGAAAAAGACTAAAGTGGGCATATTTTTTACATGTTATGGAAAAATCTTGACTAATATCAAAAAATAAATATCAAATATGAGAAACAATGTATTGACTTACTTTCCCTAAATTGACTTGCTTTCCCTTCATTAGCTAGGGAGAAATAATGTTCCACACAATTTCTACAAAACTTGTCACACCCCATTATCAGAAATATGAATTACCTCTCCTAAATTGAAGTGATTACTGCCAAGGCCCAAATACACCCAATCAAGATGATTCAGCATATTCAATTTATAGGCAGCAGTCACATATACACTATATGACGGGGGAAATGACACAGGAAACAAAACAGAGAAAAGAAAAGGAGAGGGCAGAGGAGGTGGAGGGAGAAGAAGAAGAGAAAGAAAAACGAAGAAGAAGCACCTGCAGCCGAGAGAGGAGACGGCTTCGACAATCAATGGGTCGAGCTCTGGCAGTCGATCGACGAGATAAGGCAGAGCAGTGAAAAGGGTTTCCTAACATAAAAAATAGAAAGGGAGATGGAAGATGGAGATTGGTGTGAGAGAGAGACGTGAAGAGAAATTCTTTTCCAGAGAGCTTTGAGAAACAATCGAGAGAGAGGAAGAGAGGAAGGGAAGAGTCCAGTTCCTTCGTGTAAGTGGGCCTACGCAGTGGTGTCTGAAAATCTACCCTTCATTTGGCACACATGCAGCTAAGTGGGCCTCAGAAGGGATGCAGATGAGAGGAACCAGGAGGAAGATAAGGGACCTCCATTTGGCACGTGTATGGGGTATAGAGTCGACGACAAACTTCTGCTTTTATTATATGGTAAGGATCAGAAAATCAATTTACAAATTCCAAAAACCAAATTAAACCTTACACGGTTTCAGAACAGAGTGTGACAATATAATAGAATAATCATTTAATAAAACTCAAATTTCAATTCCATGTAAACAGACAATATCTTACAACAAAACAAAGCACAGTAAAATTAAAAAAATGCAAAACCCCAGCATTATACAATCTAAAGAGACATCTAGTGGCTACGCAGATGAGAGGAACCAGGAGGAAGATAAGGGACCTCCATTTGGCACGTGTATGGGGTATAGAGTCGACGACAAACTTCTGCTTTTATTATATGGTAAGGATCAGAAAATCAATTTACAAATTCCAAAAACCAAATTAAACCTTACACGGTTTCAGAACAGAGTGTGACAATATAATAGAATAATCATTTAATAAAACTCAAATTTCAATTCCATGTAAACAGACAATATCTTACAACAAAACAAAGCACAGTAAAATTAAAAAAATGCAAAACCCCAGCATTATACAATCTAAAGAGACATCTAGTGGCTACGCAGATGAGAGGAACCAGGAGGAAGATAAGGGGCCTCCATTTGGCACGTGTATGGGGTATAGAGTCGACGACAAACTTCTGCTTTTATTATATGGTAAGGATCAAAAAATCAATTTACAAATTCCAAAAACCAAATTAAACCTTACACGGTTTCAGAACAGAGTGTGACAATATAATAGAATAATCATTTAATAAAACTCAAACTTCAATTCCATGTAAACAGACAATATCTTACAACAAAACAAAGCACAGTAAAATTAAAAAAATGCAAAACCCCAGCATTATACAATCTAAAGAGACATCTAGTGGCTAAGTTAGTTGTCCCATACCGTTTCCAGCGTTAACTTGAGCGAAGGACCAACAGCGCCTTTGCCAGAAAGCAACCAAGCTAGATCTCGTTGTCACCATCTCATAGGAATCTATGCTTCAAAGAACTGCAAATAGAAACAGGGGGATCAACCATTTGTTTCTTCCATTTAATCGTTGACACCACCTGCCATTAAGTAGTAAGGAAAAGGCAACAAAATGCATTGTGAACGCCTCAAATGAGAATCCCAATTTGTTAGATTAATCAAAATTCGTGTGCCTAACCCAGTCAATTATCTATCTCGCACAAGTAAAAAAAAGTACACTTTCCAACATCGCTAAATCTTCTTATAAGCTCATTTACAAGCAACTCATTTTTGTAGTTCGATTACAGGAAATCAAAGTCAAAGTAAATTAAGATTTTCACCAAACTAACTACAGTAAGAGTTCCAAGATTCCAACAAGTTACCAGAAACAGTAGAGAGATCTAGAATTGCATTTACTACTCGAAAATCCAATAGGCAATGTTTTAATAAGAAGAATATCCAAGCCATACTAACCTCTGCAATCTAGGCAAAACATTCTCTAGATACTAGTTTCTTGAAGCACACACAGGTGCTGTTTTAGTTGCCCGAATGGCCAGTGGTGGCATAATTCTCTCTCGTGCTCCATGCTCAATAATCCATATAAATCCATATAAGTGTCAGAATCCTCAGCCTTGCACTAAAAAACACATAATACACAGCTTAGGCCAACTATACCAATTCAGTAATCATTGAAAAATGCTCAATGACATTCCAACATAGGTTGCCAACATACACATGGATTGAAGCAAACAAACAAGAGTCCAATGGAAATAAAAACACTGACATAAAACATTGACGTTTGTTATTTGTGGTAAATACAAAGTCAATTGAACACAAACATGGCCCATCAATTACTAAAATAAATGACATTCCAACATAGATTGCCAACATACACATGGATTGAAGCAAACAACATTGACTGCTTAAATAAAATTCAATGAAATCAAGTTATCCTAAATAACCTAAAAATACAAAAGACGACTAATGCACAAAAAAAAAAAAAGAATTAAAAAACTAAAGAAATCAAAGAAACTCTCCAAAAAATTTTTTATAAACATTGGATGCTCTCGATTCTCGGAATAGTCAAAGTAAAGAAAAATTCAAAATACGGTTCACCAATCTCATCTTTGGAAAGAAATTTTGAAAATCATGCTAAATATGACCTTGCACAATGAGAAAGTACATATACATCAAAAAATAACTGTTAAACGCTCCGCTAGAACCCCCGTGAAAACGACTCAATCAAATAATCCCCAACAATAGGCAGCCCTTTTCATGTACCCGAATTAAGGCAACTATGATGGCTTTCGCACTATTGTTTTTCAAAAGGCCGTGATTTTTTTTTCCCTTTCAACGGTCTTCAACAATAGGCAGCCCTTTTCATGTACCTGAATTAAGGCAACCATGATGGCTTTCGCACCATTGTATTTTAAAAGGCCGTGAAAATTTTTTTCCTTTTCACCCCAACAATAGGCAGCCATTTTCATGTATCCAAATTAAGGGAGTACCCAAATTAAGGCAACCATGATAGCTTTCGCGCTATTGTTTTTCAAAAGGCCGTGATTTTATTTTTTTTTCCTTTTCAACAGTCCCCAACAATAGGCAGCCCTTTTCAGGTACCCAAATTAAGGCAACCATGATGGCTTTCGCACCACTGTATTTTAAAAGGCCGTGAAATTTTTTTCCCTTTTCAACGATCCCCAAGGGCAGCCCTTTTCATGTACCCGAATTAAGGGTGTACCCAAATTAAGGCAACCATGATGGCTTTCGCACTATTGTTTTTCAGAAGGCCGTAATGTTTTTTCCTTTTCAACGGTCCCCAACAATAGGCAGCCATTTTCATGTACCCAAATTAAGGCAACCGTGATGGCTTTCGCACCATTGTTTTTTAAAAGGCCGTGAAATTTCTTTTCCTTTTCAACAGTCCCCAACAATAGGCAGCCCTTTTCATGTACCCGAATTAAGGGTGTACCCGAATTAAGGCAACCATGATGGCTTTCGCACCATTGTTTTTCAAAAGGCCGTGATTTTTTTTTCCTTTCAACAGTCCCCAACAATAGGCAGCCCTTTTCAAGTACCCGAATTAAGGGTGTACCCAAATTAAAGCAACAATGATGGCTTTCGCACTATTGTTTTTCAAAAGGCCGTGATTTTTTTTTCCTTTTCAACGGTCCCCAACAATAGGCAGCCCTTTTCATGTACCCGAATTAAGGCAACCATGATGGCTTTCACACTATTGTTTTTTAAAAGGCCATGAAATTTTTTTTCCTTTTCAACGGTCCCCAACAATAGGCAGCCCTTTTCACATACCCGAATTAAGGCAAACATGATGGCTTTCGCCCTATTGTTTTTTAAAAGGCAGCGAGTTTTTTTTTCTTTTTCATCGGTCCCCAACAATAAGCAACCCTTTTCATGTACCCGAAAATTAAGGGTGTACCCAAATTAAGGCAAACATGATGGCTTTCGCACTATTGTTTTTCAAAAGACCGTGAAATTTTAGCGACAAGCTTCTCTCCTTTTTTCTTTTCTTTTGATTTTTTCTTCCTTTTCAACGGTCCCCAACAATAGGCAACCTTTTTCATGTACCCAAATTAAGGCAGCCATGATGGTTTTCGCACTATTGTTTTTCAAAAGGCTGTGAACTTTCAGCGACAAGCTTCTCTCTTTTTTCTTTTCTCTTGATTTTTTTTCCTTTTCAACGGTCCCCAACAATAGGCAACCATTTTCATATACCTGACTTAATTCACTAATTTGTGGAAAATTCCACCCAGATGAACCAGGAAACCTATAAAACTAAGGTTTGGTTTTCCTTCATATATTCAATCAAGTCGTAAAAAGAATGGAAATCATAATTTCACATTTAAAGGTTTTGAAAATGAATACGAACTATGTAATGTGAAAGGATCAAAATTTAGCACTTTTTCAAAAAGATTTCCGCAAATAAAAACTCTCTTTTGTCTAAATTTTGAGAATTCTAAAATCCAAGCCATCTTCCGTTCATTGAAAATTCACTCAAAAATTCTCTCTTCAAAAAAATCTAAAAAGCCAAAGAAAAACAGCAAAAATTCTGAAAAGAAATTTGAAAACTTCCTAAATATAGAAAATAAAGCAAAAAGTGTGAAAAATTTTGTCTAAAAATAGACAAGTGTGCATGTCCCCACCCCCTCATCCTCTTGTTATGCATGCAATGCAAAAGAATATAAAAAAGAGGAATAAAAGTACAGGAGGGTAAAGTGAAGACATCGGAGAATGTGAAGCTTTTTCGAACCTTGTCAATGGTTAGATAAAACCCACAAAAACAAACAAAAAGAAACAAAAATTACCCTACTGGCAACACAACTTGGAATCCACCCGGATCCCAGAAAAAATTTAGTTGGATGCCCATTGTTACGAAGCTTTGCTAGTTATTTGCCATGCCCATAGCTGTCCAAACTGTGCAATTACCCAATTAAATTAAATAATTCAACTTGAATTGCGATTTTTTTCTCAAATGGTGATATTTGCACTAAGTAGAGAGATGATGTACATCAAAGGGCATAGAAGCTCAACATCAAAAGGACAAAATTACAACAGTACTATCGATCTGGTCTAAAAAGAAGATTCATACTTGAGAGATTTCAGGTTAGGTCCTCTAAGTAACTGGGAAATGAAGGGTTGGTTGGTCATTCAACCTCATTATAGATGTTATGGTACCTCATGTCTTCAGTCAATTTCTGGTTTTTGCATAATAAAAACAAAGATAATATAAATAATAACTTGAAAAATGAAAACAACACTCCATAATGAGAAACAATGATCCGTCACAAAATAATGTTCACACAAGACCCTATAGCAAGCATAATTCTCAATAACCTTATAGAATTGCCATTCAAGATATTAACTTAATAGACCATAAAAGAAAAGGCATGCTACAAGTGAAACGGCTAGAGAACAAAGAGTAGTCCATAAATCAAAGGGATCTTGGATATTCAAAGACATTAAGTACAATAGGAGCACATTCGATACTAGAACGTCAGTACCGTGAGGGAGAACATCAAAATGAAGCCCAATCAAACAATAACCCACCAAGCGCCGGGCAGACATTTGGGAGCATGCATAGGCAGTCATTAAATGAGACATGGCAGTAAAAAAGTGCTTGGATCAGAAATTTTTAAGAAAAAAAAAAAAAAAAACCCAGGTAGGATCACAAAAGTTGTCCAAATGAAGGCATTATTTCACCAACGTTTTCTACTATGCGTCAATCATATAAAATCAATGTGAACTATATGTCTTTTATTTTAGAATGTTTTAAAGCTAACAAATGAAGATAAACATCCTCCGTAGACAAATGGCATGAGGAGACACCTATTGTAGAGTTCCCTCCAACATCTAGTTTGCCATTCACTCATCCGTCAAGTATGTTACAAAGGAAACAAAAGAAAAAAAGTATCACACAGCTCAAGGTAGTTTTTTAAAATCATTGAAGCCTTACCCCTACCAAGTACGAACAATAGCAACACTACTTCTAGCTGATATAACATAAGAAATTCCATTTAGTATCTTTCGCTCTGTTAGGTATCTGAAATAAGAAAAGAAACAAAAGAAATTGCGCTCACAAATCAATAAAACTCGAAACAGCGAAAGAAATGGGAATGGAAGTATAACAAAAGCCTGAAATGAAGCCAAGAAAAAATCACACTAAAGCCTTTTAATTTAAAAAAGATGCCCAAAATATAATGTTCCACCAATATAAGATGAACTTTAGCAATAAAACATAAAGCATCTAAACCAAAATAACAAACGCTTTTTAAAAGAATCATATTAGAAAATTTTAAAGATGTGAATGAACATAAAGATGTTGAAAGTAACAACAAAAGAAATTAAGAAAATAGAAATTGTTGAACACCAAAATACCGGTAAGGAGAACTGATGTAGCAGTTACTCTATAGAATAGCCCGGCAACATACACAAATCTTAGGTTTATATTACTATGATCTAGTCTCCTAAAAATCAAAAGCACATAAACGGCAGTAAGCTGAGACAAGCAAATAAAAACAAAAAAAAAAAAAAGGACCCTGCAACACCATTGGAAAATGCCCAACCACTGGGCCACAGGTTCTAGTTAAGCTACCAGTTAAAAAGAAGATATGATGATCCCAACCATGAACGTTTTCCACCTATGCACGCTATGATGATTCCAAGTTCTGTTCCTAACCGCAAAGTTGTGAAATGCGTGTTCTTCATTAGTTTTATTCCAATCAAAGATAATTTTAGAGCAAAAAAAAAAAAAAAAAAAGAAAGAAAGTAAAAGACACTTGCCGTTAAAGTGCTACTATCAATAGTCCATACATATTACATGAAGTGCCCTCACTTAATACACTAACAGGGGAAGAGGAAAACAAATACAAATGTGCTCCTAATGTACATCACCCTTTCCAATCCAAGTATCAAAGTGCCTTGAATTTGGTACTTAGGCAGGCACTCCTATGCTTCCCCTTTTTTTTTTTTTTTTTTTTTTGAATGGTTACTTTCATTAAAAAAACAAGACAGAACAAGAGATGGGAACAAATTCCTACACTTGTTGCTATGAGATTTTAATAAAAAATGCATTTAGTAAATTTAAGTGAAACCAACATCAGAATGTATTAAGTAAATTTATGTCAAAGACATCCAGTCTGAACCAAGCTCGATAAAAATCAAAGAGCAAAGGCATTCACTAATAGATATGTCATGTCACTACTATTATAATGGTCCAAGTTAAGATTTTCCTTCATTCACGAAAAGGTATATGATTGCAAGATCATGAAATAAATAAAACCAACTTATGTTTACAACCTACCCCAACATGTGCATGAGATTAGATAGGAATTGTAGTCTAAAATACCCTAATGCAATCTATTTACTAACCAGAATAACCTTTTGTATTGGCAGTGCCACTGTTGCACTGAATAACTATCATTGGCATTATAGTTTTTTTCACTTTCATCAGTATAATTCATGAAAATAAGGGAACTAAGGAAATAGTGTTCTTTTTGGGTCTCAGCATGTAGAGTTGTTAAGTAGGAATCATGGAGCTGTATAGGAAATATCTGAATCAGGAATGCCATTTCAAAACACATCTGAATCAACTTCTTTAATTTGAAACCCAAGTCCTAACAATTTTTTCACGCTGAATTTCAACATCACTTTTGGTCATCATAGGGTTGCAACTAACGTATCAATACAATATATACAATATGATGTTCCAAAATAAAATTTTCCAAAATCCTCCCCAAAGAAACTCAATCTGTCAAATCCCACAACAAAATCTTGACAAGGGGAGACATTAATACACCTAGACAAATTTCAAGATCTAAGATATTTCAAGATCTAAGATTCACGTAACCATATTCTTAGAAAAGAGTAGATTAAACCAAGTCTTTCAGAAGACCGGGAGAGAGAGATGAGAGAGATACGAATGCGAATGATTCCATTCACAGATGTACTAACTACTAAGCATTGATTCACGAATCTTTACCCAAAAAACCCAAAACTGCATACAAAAATCGAAATACGTAAGCATTGATTCACTAATCTATACCTAAAAAACCCATATTTGCATACAGAAACAGAGATATACATATAATATACAACATCTTAAAATAAAAATACAATCATCAGAAGTTGAATATGCATTTATATATCTCCTTAATCCCCCCAAAATACTAAACTCTAACCAACCACTTTCTGCAAAGAAATCTGGTTTATTCCACGCAATCCCAACAGAACCAAAATTCTCCCAAGTCCCACTCTATCATAGTAGAACTAAGAACCTCTAGCACTGGGTCTAAAATTCATTGATTTTCATCAAACGAGATGTAATAAAGCAAAAGAAGAATGATACATATCCCAAAATGAGCATATAACAGAGTTGTTGCACGCGATTATTACACTTGTGTGTATTTGAAAAGCACTACCCTATAGGCAGTGCACACAAGTATAGATGCTGATGTGAATTTTTTACGAGGACTAAACGTTGTCTAATTATGTGCATTAAAGATTAAAAATGGCTTTAAAAAATACTGGGATAATGGTTATTGCAGGCCATGAACCTCATAATGAAATCGTGGATCAACTGTACTCTGTTTGCAACATCTTTTATCATCATCAGCAAAAGTATATCACACATCATCATCTGAAGCATGTATATCAACTAATATTTAGTAGTGGGTGATTGAGGGAAAATATCGTCATATAAACACCCCATATAGGGATGTTAATTTGTGTGTAGCATATGATGAAAATGGGATTAACCAAAATGAAAAGGAACTAACTCAATAGTAGCCTCTATATCTTATTCACAGTCATGTATACTGTCAATGACAAGACGATGGGACTGGTTGAAGACAAAATGCAGAACCACATCAGAAGCATGTACAACACATTGCCCTGATACATAAGTAATTTTTTTATGTAACTTAATATACCAATCTCATATTATTGTTGTTTAAAGGAAAAACATAGAGGAGAAAAAATAGTGATGTGTTTTACAGTATTTCTAACAAGCTTTGCAACAAACATTTGAAATGCATGTAAAGATGAAACATTACAGTATCTACTCTAGACATCATCGATTAGCGATTGCTATAACGCTCCATCGCCATACATTTGACAAGCAGTTGAAATAAATACGTAACGGAATAGAAAATTGATAGGGTATTTGCAAAGACAGAAAGAGTTGTTTGAAGTAACAGACCCATGAGACCCAAATCTGAAAACAATTCCTCCCCATCTATGAAACAATACTCAGAATGTGCATCATAGACACATAAACTGAAGAAATAGAATAAAAAATTAATGAGGAATAGAATAATCAAAGTACACCAGATAAAATCATAGTCAAAACGTACGTTCTCAATGAGTGAGAATGTGAGTGTTGAGTCACATTGAAGTAGTGGGAGTGGACCTAACCACTTTAAGAAGCAGACGTATAATTTATAGTCAAAATCGTCCATAGTGGCCAAAATGCCTTAAAAAAACCTCATAGCTTAATATAGTTGTTATGGTCAAAATGAGATAGAGCATTCAATTTAAACACCAACTCTTTGCTAAGATTTTCCAACAGGGATGCATAGATCAAAGCACCCAATTAAAACAACTACTATTTCTTTTTCCACCGAATGATTGGATCTTGTTCTGGATTCCCGCAACAATTCAGAACATTTCTCAACTGGTGTTTAGGCATAGTTGGTCAAGGCAAGGAGCACAGCAGCTACCTGTTACAGATAACTCAGATTATCCAAACGAGTAGACGCTGATTTACATGTAATTAATTTAAGTGCACCTTTCTAACATTGCCACCACAAAAGATAGGTTGAAACTTTCCGATTGATAAATTGGTCATTGTATCTGTGAAACATCACCAATATAATCCAGCGTAATAGCTCTGCAAGGGATGCATGCCGAAGACGCAATAATATCTAACCAACTCCGCAAATGATATACATTAAAAAAAAAAGAAAAAACCTAAGACATCCCCAAATCTCCCCATCATCGATTAATCAAGAAACACAAAAGAACTGCCCACCAACATCCACCAAAACCCTGTATTCCACTCCAACAACAAAACGAGGAGAGAAAAATTAAAAATAGAATCAAAGATCACAGACTTAACAAAACTTCCAAAAAAAGATCTAACACAATATTGCCTAATATAGTCCTAATTAAAAGAGATCAAGAACAAACCCTAGAAAAAAGAATCTCAAATCTAATTTCGGCAAAAACCCATGATAATCATAAACCAAGAAACACAAATATACCCAGCAACGTCCACCAAAAATCTAAGTTCCATTCAACTACAAAAAAAGCCATTGAGAAAACCTAGAAACAGACTGAAAAATTACGAACCCTACCTATTAAACACTCGCCCAACACTTCTTTCTGCAGACCCAGGTTAAGAGATTAGATACAAACCTTAAAAAAGCAAAAACCCAATCTAATTCCACAAACAATAACTCACCATCGTCAACACAAAAACAGCCACCGAAACCCTAAATTCAATTATAGTAACAAATTAACCAAACCGAGAACACCCCAGAAAAAGAAATCAAAGATTAGGTACAAATCCTTTAAAAATAAGAAATAAAAAAAAAACCCAATCTTGTTTCGAATTTTAACAACAACCCATCATCATCACAAATCAAGAAACACAAGCAATGCACCAAAAACCGTCAAATTCAATCAAACCAACACCACCCCAGAATCATAAACCAAATAAAAAGGGGATCCATTACCAGGATGAGAAGCACGGCCTGATCGCCCTTGACGAACTCCGCATCCTAGGCCCTCACCAATCATCGGCGTCCAGTGACGTTGGCGCAATCGTCTTCGATCACGTGCTTAATGGTCTGTAACTGCAGAGCGACCACCTCATCGACACGTCGAGTGACTCACTGTCCGCGCTGTTCAGAGTAATCTTCTTCGTGGAAGGCATGGAAGGAGTCAAAGAGAGAGAGATCGGTGGAGAGAAGAAGAAGAAAGTCGGAAACCCTAAATTAAGGGATCTGTGGACCGTATTCTGTATGGTTAGGATTTGGGACGCTTGAAATTTCTCCTTTGGGCTGGATTATGTTGTGGGAATTCATCCGTTGCAATGAAAACCTATTGTGGAAAGATGAACGAACAGAGGAGAAAAGAATGGGTTTCCCAGAATTCCACGTTCCTTAACGCCCAAGAACGTCTGGACTGGTGGGGCCCAGGGTCCACCCGATATAAGATAAGGGCCATCCATCGGACTGAGCCCTGATGGGCGACCAGGGTGCCTAAGGACTGTTCCTTTCAAGGGATCCTAGGATCAAATGTAAGTTATGGTATCAGAAATGGAAATCTATCTTAAACCACTAATTTAAGTATGAGATTAGAAATTTAAGTGATCGAGGCACACATCTACCTTAGAAGGATTTTGGTAGGATCCCTCAGGTGGGTAGTGTGATATATTGTAATCGACTCAATAAATTATGAATTGAAGCTCCCTGAGGATTAATCCACTTATTAATTATATTAATGGGATTAATATGAAACAAGAATTATAATTTATTCTTATATGGCTAATGCCACAAACTGGTACCAATTTTGAATCAAAGTAGGGCGTTGATGAATTCCTGACTTATGTGGGACTGGTCATATATTAAAATGAATATCATTGCAATTTCCGTTAATATATATTAAAGACGTATACATCGATTTCGAAATTGGAGTCTGATTTCGCAACCGATTGCAAAATTGGACTCTAATCTCAAATCAATTTGAGAAATTGGATCCCAAATCAATTTCAAGAAATAAAGCTCTATCAATCAATTTGAGAAATTGGATCTCAAATCAATTATATAAAATGAAGCGAACAGGATTCAATTGTCAATTTCTTGCAAGTTTCAAATTTGGTTTTGACCTCATCCAATCTTGATTGATTGTGTACTAAACTCAGCCATTAATACACCTGCTCCTAATATCAGCCATCAATAGATCAAACTGTTATGTTTTCGTTGGTTTAAAGAACAATGAATAAACCAAATGCCCAAAGGCTCTTCCTCTTCACCTTCCCTCCCCATTCCGATCTAACAGCCCTCCCATCAACGTCACTTTCTCAACTTTCGTTTTTCGCTGCATCTTCCCTCTCCCTCCCATAAAAATGCCTACTTCTCTCATCAATTCCTATCATTCAACCCACTTTGAAATAAAAAATCCTCACCCACGATGCATCACTCATTCTATCATCTCCACTGCCCCATCTCTTTCCCATCTCCTATGGTCATGTCCATAAACGCCTCTATCTCTTGCGATGCTCGCTATCTCTGCGTTTGATCTCCTTGTCACTGTATGTATTTTTTTTCATTTATATTTTTCACAGTTGTAATGGTGCATCTAACGTGTTAGCTAAATTGCCCCCTTTTTCCCCTTGAATTTGAGTTCAAAGATCCATATTAGGATCACCACTTCAGCTGTATCAAGCTAGTTGTTCTTCATGCTTGCCACCTAACATATGGCTTGGAAGTGAATGACGGGTGACTGACAAAATATAATTATGCATTTCTATTCTCAATGTCATTCCCGTCTTTATTCAAAGTGGTTAATGGGATTATGTTCTTTGATATTTTTTTCTTCTTTTCCTTTTCAACCTTATACCTTGTGTGCAATGGTTGGCTCTAACAGAAGTTGGAGAATGTCAATATTTTATCATTATTCATGAAGAATTATTTAAGTTTTGATTCAACAATGCGTGACCTCCATCACCTTATCTTGGAGATCCCCATTTGACTTGATGTGACATAAAGAGCACCGACATCATACGCTAAATATATAAAAATAACAAAAAATTGAGATAGGGAGTGTTGGGGCATTACTTTTCTTGGTTCCCTTTTGTCCAGAAAGCTAACTAACCTATTTGTCTTGCCCCAGATAACCTTCTTAATGGTGGGATTTCTATTGAAGGTAAGAAAAGCTCCAAATTCACATTTCAAATTCCTTTTAATCTTTAAGCTACAAGGAGGAAGGAAAAATCTCAATGCCTATCCACTGTAACTTTGAACCAGAGACTAGACCACGCCAACACAGCTCTCTTGCTACGAACCAAATTCCATTAACTCTTTGTCAGTGAATTCAAAAAATAGATGATAGTAGGACCTATATTCTTTGACAGTGAAGCTGATGGCTAGCCATCTTCTTCGCATAGATTTCTTGGAATCTAAATGAATTTGAGAACATGATATGGGTGAGGGAATTAATTGTAAGTCCTTACCTCTTCTTTCTGAGCTGCCTCAACCATTTTTTTGGCATAGATTTCTTGGAATCTGAATAGATTTGAGAACATGATATGAGTGTTGCCTACTATTTACATTAGTTATTTCAGAATTAGAACCTATTTTATTAGCGGTTAAGTTAGTACAGCATAAGTAATCTCTATGAGCTAATTGATATTTACATAAAAAAGCAAATCATGCCATAAAGAATTTGGCTGAAAAAACAGAATACTTGTACGTTAAAGATGTCTTTTTTTTTTATATATAACTTGGGTAGAATAATGTGTATTTGTGGAGAACCATACTTTGCATAAAATATTATTTATTTTTATCTCATTTAACACACTAATGGTAAATAGACATGCATTGTCCTCATTGTCCTCCAGCAGTGATATTCTTCTTTTTCTGCACAAGAAGCACCGGTAAGTTCACATGTTGTATCTAACCATGCATATACTTTGTTGAAATATTAGTCTTGGTAAGTATTGTTTTATTTTTTGGGTAGTTTTGAGTTGTTATTGATGGAAAAGTTTGGGAATCGAATAAAGAAAATGATGAGCTGTTAGCAATGACTGAGGATCATGATTTGATTATTGTATATTTTTCTACACTGTGAACACTGGAAAATCAATTTAGTGTGAACTTGAAAATTTTAATGTGACTTTGTATGAGTGGGATGAAACTCCAATGGTAGGTAAAGCTGGTGAGGGCAAAGGCTATGTTTGTAGGTGAATTGTCAATCAGAATGTATGGTTTTAGTAAAGCAATTTGGAAACTATTTGCTAAATAATTATATGTTGTCAAAATTCTACGTAGTCATGATTTCTTTCTCATGCTGATTGATCCACACAATAGGGTTTTACTGAAGACTGGTATGCAAGGTAAGAATTTGGGTTATATTATATTATATACACATCATCATTCTTTTGTAAGCATACATGTAGATGGCCCAAATTTATTTGAAAGAAAGTCCATGGTTCGAGTGGCACGGTGAAAGGTGCTCATGATTGCAACCTTGAGGTTATGAAGTTCATGTTATCAATCAAGTGAGAATAAAATCCCCTGCACTGCTGTAATTTTTTTTTTTTTTTTTTGGATTTTTTGTGCATCTTGAAATCCTAATTATGCTATCTCCTGATGGATGAAATCAGATTGTGATTTTGAAGTTGTTCTATTCTTTTAATACTTTTTGACAATTTATTTATATTAACTTGCAATTGTTGATGGTGACTGTGCAAAATCTTTTGGTCGAGTGTTGTGTATGTGAAAATACAATACTGAGTTTATATGTAATTTTAACAACTTCCTTTTTATTATCTACTCCAGCTTTAGTTACTTCTTAATGCATGTATCCATGTGATTTTGACATGTTGAGTTTATTTTGTGCATATATGAAGAGGTGGTATTCAGTATGTGCTTTTGTCGATTGGAAAAGAGCTGTCATCATTTTTACTAATAGTTTTCCTTTAAAGCAATGTTTTTTATTTAATGTTTGTGACCCTTTTATCTTTCTTTCTTTTTCTATTGATATGAATTTCAAAATGTTGAAGCAATAAGTAATTTCATGATAGACTCTCCTCAAATTTGACTTCAGAAAATGCACCTTTAATTTGTATGTTACTCCATGGTTGGAAAGTTATCGACATTGTACTGTATTTTCAATGTCTGAAGTATTTTCTTACTTGAAATTTAAATTATTTCCAATTGTTTTTCAAATATCTTTGATATTGTACTATGTTTTCCTTTCACAATTTAAACATTCAAATAGACTAATTGTGCACCAAGACATGGTTACAACCTTATGTACCGATGACCTCAATAAGTTCCATTGATCTATTGTAGAGTTAAAATATATAGATCCTTAAGTTTTTCCGGTCTCTTCTATCTATCTTGTATGATTGTCTCTTCTATCTATCTTTTATGATTGTATGAGAACTGTACAATTGCCATGACATAGAATAGGCTGTCATATATGATGCACTGCACATATCGTATCTTTCAGTGGTGGATACACTATGAATTGCTTTTCCTTGGCCAACCAAAGCATCACACTGAGATTGTCACAAACTTAGGTAATGGTAGAGAATTATAATGTGGAATTGAATTTAGATTTGAGCAACACACCTTTTTTTATTGTATTCTTTCATGTGTGTAACCTTACTTGGCCTAGGGGTAGCTCAGTTTGCCTAGGACCACGGTTTGCATGCAGAGGTTGAGGGTTTAAAACTGCACTACAACACTGGGGCTACAGGAGATTTACCGGGCTCCCCCTGGTCCCGTAGGGATTAAGTTTGGCCTAAATGACAAGGACACCCTCCGTTATGAGAAAAACTTTACTCCATTTTTTTCTCTTTTATATTTTGATATATAGAATTTTAAAAATAATGAATAATATGTTCGTTTTTCTTTTAGATTTTTTTTTTCTAATAGTATATATATAAATTATATTAATTTTTGGGGCCCGAGCTTAGCACGGGCCTTTATTGCTAGTTTCAAGAGATAAGCTCTATCAATCAAATCAATTCAAGTGACACTCAAATCGATTTGAGAAATTGGATCTCAAATCAATTTCAAGAAATAAGCTCTATCAATCAATTTGAGAAATTGGATCTCAAATCAATTTCAAGAGAAAATCTCTATCAATGAAATCAATTCAAGTGACTTATCCAACTCAACCCAAACTCTCAAGTTTATCCACCTCAGACCCAAACTCTCAAGAACTCTCCTACGTATCCACATCAAACCCAAACTCTCAAGTCTATAAGCTTTTCCTTCTCGCCCGGAATTATCCTTCTACACAATCATCATTCTCTTCTCTGTCTTCGCTTCATCACTACAAGAAGCCTCCAAATCCATTAGGTATGTCCCCATATTCTCATTCTTTTTAATGGGTTTTTGTCATATCTTGTAATGATATCCAGATTTTTTTTTCTTATGTTCTTTGTGTATAATATATGATGAATATGGATTTATTTATTCTCGGGTGGGGTTTGGGGGTATTTTTTGATTGAGAGTGAGATGGGATAAAAACGTGCCTTCTCCTTCTTCTTGTTTGTCTGCTTCCTCATCAATTGAGAGATTGAGAAGAGAAAAAAAGGAGAAAAGAGAGAGTGGATCGAACCGATGGGGCTCATGTCATTTGTAGGCAGAGTTTTTCTTGTATCCATTTTCCTCTTCACCGCTTGCAAGAGCAAGATCTTCTCATTCTTCTCTTCTCACCAATCCATCCATCCATGTATTTATTTATCTATATGTTGCTTTTTTCTGATTTTTTTGGTTTTCTTCATTACCCTTTTCTTCATCTAATCCTTTTTATTCAATGATCCTTCTTCCTTTTACATTGTTGATCTGATGGGTCCAAACACATTTCCTGATTGGAACATTGTAGCCTTTGATGTGGGTTGAGAGGGAGAGAGAGGAATACAACAATGCCAATGTCTTCAGCTAATCTTATTTCCTTGGAGACATCTGAGGCATGTTCTGTTGAATGCAGGACCCATCAGATCAATGGTCTGGAATGGATCACCAATCATGGGCACACTTGCCTTTGCATAGGTTCATGTTCAGGGCTCAGTAAAATCCCTACAACTATTTTGTTCCTCCAAATAAGAGTCTTGATTGGAGAATTTTTCTTTCTCCTTTCTGTCTAGGGACACCCAAACCCCCCATCTTGTTTCCTCCATCTTTTTTATTTATAAAACCTATTTTGTTGTACATTTAGATAAGTTAAGTTGAATTCTGGAATTTGGGAGAAAATTGATTGTTTATAATGAGTTGGAGGCACACACCCCAATCCCCCTTCTTGTTTCCTCCATTGTTTTTATTTATAAAACCCATCTTGTTATGCATTTGGATAAGTTAAGTTGAATTCTGGAATTTGGGAGAAAATTGATTGTTTATAATGAGTTGGAGGCACACACCCCAACCCCCCTTCTTGTTTCCTCCATCGTTTTTATTTATAAAACCTATCTTGTTATGCATTTGGATAAGTTAAGTCGAATTCTGGAATTTGGGATAAAATTGATTGTTTATGATGAGTTTGAGGTGTTAAAGTGTAAACTTGTATGATATTTGGCCCAACCCACTTGTATGATATTAGGCCCAGCCCAAGTGTAAATTGGAGATCTAGTCAAAATGTGTACAACAAGATAGATTGTGTATAGCTCGATAGATTAATTATTTTTCCATTCTTAGAGATCTAATTGATCTAATTAGGTTTTAATTCCTTGATTTGTAGCCTAATCTTAGGCATTGTAAAGTCTATTTAAAGAACAGAAATCCAAGATGAGAGATCATCGAATGTGAGAATATCACAGAACTCTATCTCTCTCTCTTTCTAGCATAATGTTCTGAATGTCATGGAATGTCATGATATTAGAGCTCGAGTCCTAGGAGATCTTCTTCCTTCTTCATTCTGAGAGACTTCTAAAGCTTCGGTTCTTCTCTTCTCTCTGCGTGGGATATCTCTGATCAATGTGGCCCACCTTTGATCAAACCACTTGTAGCCAACAATCTACATGATGATGATCGACTGTTCTTCAAAGGATTTTTGAAGATTTTTCTGGATTTTTATAACACCTTTTGAGATTGTTTCTAGCCACTTCTTCCTCTAGCGATTTTGGTCAAATAGATTTCATCACAGCCGTCCAGATTGGTGGATCTTCATCCACTCCTTATCAAGTTTTGGCCTGGGGGACGAACTTTTGAACTCCTTCCAGATATTACTACCTGATCTTTGCTTAGATCAGTTTGTGGGACCTTTTTTTCAAATCGATGTTCTACATTCCAGATCGTCAGGCTCTGTTTTAGCACAACATTGCACTGTTGTGCTGCTGTCTTCTATCTCTGCTTCATCCACTGATCTGTAAGCTCATCCTCGTCCTCTTCCAAGGTCTAGAAACACTCAGACCCACTTCAGGTCATCACTGATCATCCTGATCATCACAGATCTTCTCTGATCAAGGCGTGGCCCACCTGTGATCAACATCACCAACATATGCGGATTCCTCCATCTTGGTCGACCAGCATTGCTGGTATTTATGGACATTTTTCAGGAATTTTTCTCCCATCAGAGGTTGGTTTTCCAGCAACATTTGTGATACTTCTATTTCTTACCTCTGATTTCATCACGGCCGTCCAAATTCTTGGATTTTGATCTGTTTTGAGTGAGACTTTGGCCTGGAGTTGCGAAAATACCTTCTCCTTCCATCCCCACTCCCTGATCTGATCACTGATCATCACTTGGAGCACCCGTGGAAATCGTTTCACTGTCGACCATTGACTTTTTTTCCATATCTCTGCTTTAATCGTTATGGAGCAAGGAGATATTAAGTTGATCAAGTTTAATGGTAAAAACTATACCACTTGGGCTTTTCAATTTCAAATTTAGCTTAAGGGTAAAGAACTCTGGGGACATCTTGATGATTCAGATCCCAAACCTATTGATGACCAGCTCCTAACTCAATGGGAGGTTAAAGATTGGCAGATCATGACCCGGATATTGGGGGTCCGTCGATGCACAATTTATCCTGAACCTTCGTCCACACAAGACTGCCAAAGAAATGTGGCTTTATTTAATGAAGATATATTTGCAAGAAAATTCTGCTCGTAGGTTTCATTTAGAACATGAAATCTTGCAGTTTGTTCAAGGAACCTTGTCGATACAGGATTACTACTCTCAATTTACAAGTCTGTGGACTGATTATGCTGAGCTTATTTATGCTGACCTTCCTGCTGCCTCCTTAGCCTCTATTCAAGAGATCCATCAGACAAGTCAGCGGGATCAGTTTCTGATGAAGTTATGGCCACAATTTGAAAATATCCGGTCCAACTTAATGAGCAGGGTTCCATCCCCTTCACTCGAATCATGTTGGCCGAACTCTTTAGAGAGGAACAGCGCTTGGTGACTCAGACGGCACTTACACAGAATGCTCCTCAGGCTGCTCCTATCGATGTTGCTTATGTTGCCAGGGGTAAGCCTCAAGCCTGGGACATGAGCAAGGTAAAATGTTTTCGCTGCCACAAACTAGGACATGTTTCCACTCAGTGCAACCAAAAGTTTTGTTCCTATTGCAAAACCAAAGGTCATGTTCTTCCGGAATGCCGGAAGCGACCTCAGAATCGGGCACAGCAACAGAGAGCCTACTCTGCACATCTTCCTGAAGCTCCTTCACCAGTCATGCCTGTATCACCTGCTGCATCTTCTTCTTCTACCCTCACTTCTGAACTGGTCCAGCAAATGATCATAAATGCTTTCTCTGCCCTTGGCTTATCAGGTAAACCAAAATCTTCAGTATCCACCTGGTATATTGATTCAGGGGCCTCCAATCACATGACACACTCTCCTGCCAATATGACTCATATTAAGGAGTATGATGGAGACCTCTGCATCAATACTGTTGATGGTGGCAGTATTCCCATTTCTGCTGTTGGACAGGTTCCTCACTCCTTACCCTTGCATAATGTTTTTCTTTCCCCTTGCTTAACCACAAATTTGTTATCAGTTGGTCAACTTATTGATAGTAATTGCTCCATCTTGTTTTCTCACTCTGGCTGTGTTGTGCAGGATCAAGTATCGGGGAAGGTGCTAGCGAAGGGCCCTAAGCAGGGACGACTGTTTCCCCTCCAAATTTCGTCAAAAGAAAAGCTCCCTTCGAAGTCTGTTTTGTTTTCCCATTTGAGTCATAATAAATGCCAGTTGTGGCATAATCGTTTAGGACATCCTAATTCCAAAACTTTGATGTTTTTATTAAATTCTGGTTTAATTAATGATAATAAAGTTTCTTTTAAGGATGTTTCTTTTAATTGTGATAGCTGCAAGATGGGGAAAGGGAAAACCCTTCCTTTTCCTCTTCATGATTCTTTAGCAATGAAATGTTTTGATATTGTTCATAGTGATGTGTGGGGTATTGCACCTATTATCCCTCATTCTCATTATAAATACTTTGTTACATTCATTGATGATTATAGTCGTTTTACTTGGATTTATTTTTTGCATGCTAAGTCTGATGTTTTCTCCGTTTTTAAAGTTTTCTTGTCTTATGTTGAGAATTAATTTTCCACTACCATTAAAATTCTTCGATCTGATTCAGGGGGGGAGTATGTTTCTAAGGAATTTCAAACATTTTTGCAATCCAAAGGCATTATCTCTCAGCGATCTTGTCCTTACACCCCCCAACAAAATGGTGTGTCTGAGCGGAAAAACCGACATCTCTTGGATATTGCTCGTTCACTTTTGTTAGCATCTTCTGTTCCAACTAGGTTTTGGCCCGAAACCCTCTCAACCGTTGTGCATGTCATAAATCGCCTATCTTCATCTAGATTAAACAACCAGACACCGTTTTTTAGACTTTTTCACAAGAATCCACTCTATGATCATCTTTGTCCTTTTGGGTGTGTTTGTTTTGTTCTTCTTCCTCCCACTGAGCGCACTAAGTTAACAGCTCAATCCTCCATCTGTGCCTTTCTTAGTTATGCTCTTAATCAAAAAGGCTATCTATGTTATGATTCTAAAGCCAAACGAATTCGAGTGTCTCGCAATGTCGTGTTTTTTGAAAATTAATATTTCTTTCCAAGGCATGGTGATTCGGATGACTCTGTCTCGTTCTCTTTTTTACCATCTTTTTCAGATACAATGCCACCACCTGTTACTCGTTTTAAGCCGAATTTTGTGTATAAACGACGGAATGTTACAGGTGATCCTGCCTCTAGGTCTCTCGCTACGCCTACCCTGACTACTCTTTATCCTGCACCTGAACCACCTCCGGCGCCTCCTGCTCTTGACCCCGGACCGGAACCCCGGGACCGCGACGGGTATGGTGCGGATAATGAACTACTCCTTAATAATAATTGTACATTTCTTTAATTTCCCACAGGTTTCCGCGGTGAGGATTCCTCATACACTCATAGAACATTTATATTGGTGCGGAAGCGTGTAGCAAATCAAACTCTTAATCCATTCACATCAAATAAGACTGTTAATACACAGGTATGACATGATGTCAGAGTGAGCAATGATCTCATTAGCATTCCCAAAATATGAAGTTAAAGTTTAAACAAAAGATCAAGTTAAATTAACATTTCCCCAAAAATAAAGGCCAACAAAGGCCAATACAACCAAAAGTATAAAACAGTATCATTCTAAAAACTCCCAAAATATTCGCAGCTCAAAGCTAAACCGAATGTCTACATGACATCGTCAGCTTGCCACTCCACTAGTCGTTGCGGTTCATCAACCGCCTCCTCTGACTCCTCCTCAAAGGCACTAACGGGAGCTGGATCTGAGTACCACAAAAATGGGTCAGACACGACGGTCTGGCGGGGGGGTGAATAGATAATAACACGAAAGAAAATCAAAGCATATAATAGACATAACGAAAACTATCATAAAGCAGGATGCATGGTTCATTTAACGTACAGATGCAATTTAAATCATGTGGGGTAATCAAGGTACAGGAACTGACTAGATGGCAACCACACTAAAGCTAAATCCTCTCCATCACTAAGGTGATGAGAGCACACTCAGTGCATTGGGCTCGATCACACGAAGTGACGAGAACCAATATTATATACATATACATATACATATAGCTAGGCAAGACCACGGCCGCGGAACCGGGTAACGGGACAGAATAGGATCCAAGTTGCAACTGGCGAGAGCACAAGGGGGAGGCCCAAGTCAGTTGATCAGACTGACGAGGACGTCCAAGCTTAGTGGTGCCGACTCATAGGTTACATGAGAAATCAAAACGTATACAAAAACATATCAATATAAAACATTCGGGTAAGCGGGGCATGGTGCTCGTAGGCACACATTTCATATTATTATCTGTACAGGCATAAACGGGCTGGCAGGACCTAACAGGCGTATAAATCGGAATTTGAGTAAAACAATGCAATGAGTCCTTATATCATTAGGGATTAGATATTGGGGCATCCATATTCAAACGACATGTATAAGGATCTTGTATGTCTATGTTACCCTTAGTATGGTACTCGAATGATAGAGGACATACTAAGTTTCCTTATGCACGTTGATGAATCTAAAGGTCCCAATACCTTACTCCGAAATGGTGTCTCTTTCTATGTCAATCTCCTTATGCCATCCCCTGGGTCTTTCCAAGGTTGTAGGGCATCAGAACAACCCATCCAAACCTTTAAATCCCATAACTGAAAACAATGGGAAAGACTCAGGAATTCTGGGTAAACTCGGTCACCTGTCGGTCAGCTGGCGGTTAGCCGCCGAGGTGATCGGCGGTTAGCCGCTGGATGACCGCGGGGCTGACCGCGGTTCCCCTGCTAAAATGTAGCATTTTGTGTTTCTAACAGCGCATCTCGGCTACCTGGCGGTCACTGGGTTCTGCTCAGCGGTTAGCCGCGAGCTGACCGCGGTTCGCCTGTCAAAACACAGCATTCTGTGTTTCTAACAGCATCTGGGTCGGTTAGCCGCCGGTCACCTGTCGGCTAGCCGCCAAGGTGACCGCCCGCTAACCGCATAGATAGCTTGGAATGGGAGGTTCTCTCTACAAGTGGTATCAAGAGGAAGCTCTCATGGAGGGGAAGGAGATCACCACCTCCATTAAACACTTAGCAATAGATTTGAGGAAGATTGAGAGATGAAGAAGCAAGGAGTAAGAAGAGAACTCTAGGGCTGGGCTGGGATTCTCTACTACTCAAGGAGTTGCAAGAAGAGGAAGAAGAAGAAGACTCCTCCTTATATAGATAATGGCCATGGGTCCCACAACTTAAAAGTCCAAAATGGGCTAGAACATCGTTCTACGGGCTTCGGACGGATTCGACGAAGAAGGAAGAATTGATCGTCGAAATTTCTACTTTCCAAAAAGTATATATTTTACAAGTTTCGGAGACATTGAAAATAGTGTCCAGATTTTGTGTAAAAAGACTGTTTTACCCCTATCAATGGCAAATTAGGGTTTAGAGGTCTCGAATGGAAACGGAGCAAATACGAAAGTTTTCGGGAATCATAAAATACATTCAACGGAGCAAATTACCGATTTCCAGAATTATAACTAAATCCCCAAAACTAATCAAGACACAAGACAAGGAACCCCCAAAGGGCCCCACTAGATCAAAAGAGTTCCCAAAATTATTCAAAGCTATAAAAAAAACTATTCTAATCCAGATTTAACCCATTTCCACTAATCTCACTTATAACTAAAACACGTCTTAATTAACACTAAAAGGAAACTCTCGGGGCGGGGTCTTACAATCCTGCACCTAATCCACCTCCGGATCCTCTTGCTCTTCGCCGATCCATTCGCCACATCAAGCCAGCTGATCGCTATGGCTTTACTCATGCTTCATTATTAACCACTTTGTCTTCTGTTTCTATCCCTAACTCGTACTCTCAGGCAGTGCAGCATGATTGTTGGAAACAGGCTATGCAGGAAGAACTTATTGCTCTTCAAACAAATCATACATGGGACATTGTTACTTGTCCTTCATCTATCAAACCCATTGGATGCAAGTGGGTATACTCGGTGAAATTAAAGTCCGATGGATCCTTGGATCGCTACAAAGCCCGTCTAGTTGCACTTGGAAACAGGCAGGTGTATGGTATCGACTATGAGGAGACTTTTGCTCCAGTGGCCAAAATGACAACTGTCCGTACAGTTCTTGCAATAGCCGCTTCTCAGTCATGGCCTCTATATCAGATGGATGTGAAGAATGTTTTTCTTCATGGGGATCTTAAAGAGGAAGTCTACATTCGTCTCCCTCAAGGAATTCCTTCTTCTTCCAAGACCGATGTTGCTCGATTACGACACTCACTATATGGCCTTAAACAGGCACCCAGAGCTTGGTTTGACAAGTTCCGAACTACTCTCCTTCAGCTTTCTTTCATACAGAGCCCGTATGATCCTTCGATGTTCACACTTCATTCATCCCGAGGATCCACAATTCTCCTTGTGTATGTTGATGATATCATTATTACTGGCCCTCACAGTGATATGATCCGACAGATACAGGCCTCTCTGCAAGATAAGTTTCATATGAAAGATTTGGGACCTTTGAATTATTTATCGGGTTTGGAAGTGCATCAATCAAAGAAAGGCTTGTTTTTTCATCAGCACAAATATGCTACTGACCTAGTTGATCTTGCTGATCTCGGTAATTCTAGCCCAGTCGACACACCGTTGGAGGTAAATGCCAAGCTTCATCAACAAGACGGCGATCTCCTTCCTGATCCTACATTCTATCGTCATTTGGTTGGTAGCCTTGTCTATCTAACCATTACTCGACCAGATCTCTCTTATGCTGTTAATCTGGTTAGTCAGTTTATGACGGCCCCACGGCATCATCATTTGGCAGCAGTCAAACGGATTATTCGATATATCCTTGGTACCTCTACCCGCGGCTTATTATTTCCAGTTGGCACACCACTTACACTCACTGCTTATTCTGATGCGGATTGGGCTGGCTGTCCGGACACCCGTCGCTCTACCACAGGATGATGTGTTTACTTGGGAGACGCCTTGGTTTCCTGGAAATGTAAAAAAGCAAGATAGAGTCTCCAAATCTTCCACGGAATCCGAATACCAAGCCATGTCTTCCGCTTGTTCTGAGATCCTATGGCTTCGTGGGTTGCTCTCCGAGCTTGGATTCTCCCAGACTCAACCGACTCCGCTTCATGCTGACAACACAAGTGCCATTTGAATCGCTGAAAATCCTGTGTTTCATGAGCGGACCAAGCATATTGAAGTGGACCGTCACTTCATTCGGGACGAGTATGATCGTAAAATCATTACTCTTCCTTATATTTCCACTGAGTTCCAGCTTGCTGATATCTTCACCAAGGGCCTTCCACGACCGCGGCATGAATTTCTGGTTCGCAAATTATTGCTGGTTGATTCAGCGCATCAATTTGAGGGGGGGTGTTAAAGTGTAAACTTGTATGATATTTGGCCCAACCCACTTGTATGATATTAGGCCCAGCCCAAGTGTAAATTGGAGATCTAGTCAAAATGTGTACAGCAAGATAGATTGTGTACAGCTCGATAGATTAATTGTTTTTCCATTCTTAGAGATCTAATTGATCTAATTAGGTTTTAATTCCTTGATTTGTAGCCTAATCTTAGGCATTGTAAAGTCTATTTAAAGAACAGAAATCCAAGATGAGAGATCATCGAATGTGAGAATTTCACAGAACTCTATCTCTCTCTCTTTCTAGCATAATGTTCTGAATGTCATGGAATGTCAGGAGGCACAATCCAAGTTGAAACACCCCAACCCCCCATCTTGTTTCCTCCATCTTTTTTATTTATAAAACCTATTTTGTTATGCATTTGGATAAGTTAAGTCGAATTCTGGAATTTTGGAGAAAATTGATTGTTTATGATGAGTTGGAGACACAATCTAAGTTGATACAATCTGGTGGGTTATTTTTTTAATGAACTCTAATAAACCAATAGATGTTTTTAGTTGGTACATGGTATTCAATCCAACAATAAAGTTGGTATATAGTGAAATTTGCATCCAAAGGATAGTGAAATTTGATCAAGAAGTATGGGCTTATGTGCTGCAAGCAGTGCTTCCATAGCAATGCCAATGCAATTGGCTTCATTACGGTTGCTTTTGATGCTTATATATTTATAAAAATTCTGGCGGAACTCTCTGTTTGATGGTATTCCTCTTGAGTTCACTTATTATCACTGTTTATTTTGTTTTCACAAAATAGTTAATAATGAGCACTGTTATAATCTTTTAGACAATACACTGGCTGAACTTTCTAATTGATGGTAAAATTAGTTTATTTGTTATTTCTATTTTTAGAGCATCTTAGAGTAGCTTATCATAAGCACCGTTATATCAAGGGTTGCAAACAGGACGGTTCCGGATCGGAACCATAGTGGACCTAGGCCCGGACCCGTTTTAAAATAGCAGTCCTGATTCCGGATTCGATTTTGAATCGGAACCTATTTTGTTGGTTCTGGACCCGGTTTCGATAAGAAAACCCAGATCCGGTTCCGGAACCGGGTCCACTTAGAGGACTCGAATCTAGTTCCAAAATCGATTTTATTCTCTTTATTCTTCAGTTTTTCTTAAAATAAGCATATCATTCAACTTAGGGCAGTACATCAAGTCTACAACATCCGGTAGTATACATAAGAATGCCAAAAAAGAGTTGGTTTTAGAGTACAAATTGCAATATCAAAGACTCATATGCCGAATCTCGGGTCCACAGGCCGGACCTGTTTATCAATCGAAACCTAAATTAGAATCCGAACCCGGACCCGTTTATGAATCGGAACCTAAAATAGGTTTCAGACCCAGTTTTTTGCAGGTCGAAACTTCCGGGTAATTGGATACCCATTTGCAACCCTAGTTATATCCTAACACTTTGAGATATTAATATTATGTGATTGACTCAAATGCTGTAGTTTCACAAAATAGTTAATAATGGGCACTGTTATAATCTTTTATGCAACACACTAGATGAACTTTCTTATAGATGGTGAAATTAGTTTATTTATTATTTATGTTTTTAGAGCATCTTAGAGTAGCTTATCATGGGCACTGTTATATCCTAGCAATTTGAGATATTAATATTATGTGATTGACTCAAATGCTATAGTTTCACAAGATAGTTAATAATGGGCACTGTTATAATCTCTTATGCAATACATTGGATGAACTTTCTAATTGATGGTAAAATTAGTTTATTTGTTATTTATGTTTTTAGAGCATCTGAGTGGGCACTGTTATATCCTAACACTTTGAGATATTAATATTATGTGATTGACTCAAATGCTGTAGCACCCATTTTTTAAGGTTTTATTTTTTATTGTACCCTAAATTGCAAAGTGGTTTCAATATTTTTGTAGCATGGATAGTTCCATTCTCTTGTGCATTTGAGGCCATCGGGAAATTAGAAATCACTTTAGGGATTTTTTTAAACCTACTTCCCAACTAGATTAGTTGACTCTTACAATCCTTTGATTCATTTAGGTGGGAAATAAGGAAACTATTTTACCAAGACTTTTTCTCCCCTTATTTTTACTATGCTTCCAAGGACATACTTAACGAACTATCCTTTTCTTTTGGCTCTTGGATGGTTTAGACAGCCATATTTTATTTCAAATAATTAAACAACATGTAATTTGGCATTCATTCGATACACTGTATATCCTGCGGTGTCCAGCTTGTGTGAATGTGCTACGTTGATGTGTGAATAGATTGGATGTTTACTTCCACTTTGATTCTATTTGCTTTATTTAGCTCGATTGCCTAGTATTTGTACCTTTGTTAATGTTATGATATTACGATCGTCTCTATTCCCTTTGATGCATACATCCTATGTTATTTGTATACTGTGCCCTACCAGATCTTTGGATCTAACACATTATTGGTGCTTAGGTGTTGACCCCGATCCCGAGGGCGACGTGCTCATCGAAGCACCCGTAGGTGGAGACTATGGATGGGGATCGGTTGACCAAGTGGTCAAGCTGGAGGATGGAGTGTCTATACAGGGGGTTTGAGTGCATACTTATTTTGGGGTTTTTTGAGTGACTCTTGTTGTGAGCATGCGGTTTTATTCATTTGATATGTACAGAACTATATTTCTTACTTTGAGATTAGTAGACAGATGCCCTGGTACATTTGCTTTATTATAGTTTTGATACCTTATTGCTTTCGTTATTATATGAATTTGCTTCCGCTATTCTTTATGCTTCCATAATTAACCGTTGATCATTGCATTATTTCAAAAGTTCTAAATTGGACCTCACTGTGGACTATGATCTTGGAAGTTCTCGGATTTTCCAGGAAATAGCGCACCAATTTCAGGTACCTTGGTTGTAACCTCGGCATACGGAATTGGGACGTTACACTCAAGGTGGATACTGGTCCTTTCTTATACATGCAGCTTGTAAGTTATAATTTAAAATTTTATTATTTAAAACCTCAAAAAAAAAAAAAAAGAGCATCCCATACCTAAATTATAAACCATTAAAAAGCATGGTTCCACTAGTTTTTATCTCCTTAAAATAAATTTCTTCAATCGAATTTTTCTGAAATGAATAATAAGAATCAAAATAAAAAATATAATTTTATTTCTTTATCCACAATGGATAGAACTCCGATTGAGGTAAAAAATAATGTAATAATACAACGCAATTTAAAAAAGATTAATAAAAAAAGAAAGTGGGTTCGTTCTTCTTCTTCTTTATTCATACATCAAAATGTTTGTAAGTCTACGAGATCGCTAACAAAAAGACCCAACAAAAAGACTTACTTTGTCCTCTTCTTCTCTTTGATCTTAAGATTTGGGGCAAGTGTAGATAGATTAGAATGATAGTTGAAAAATATCTTCTCCAATCTCTGTCAAGCCTTCTTTATTTGTTCCCATTTCCTTTTTTTTTTTCCTTTGTTTTTTTCATTTTAAAATTTCCCCAAAATTAATAACATTTTTGTTTCACTTTTCTAAAGTCAAAACAATGTTTAAAAAATCTCTAAACGGAGGAGGGGGTATGGCCATATATAGTATGGGCCAAAGCACTTGCTTTAGGGGATTTTAATTGTATGGGGGGGCAATGGCCCCTGCCAGCCCCACTAGGCCTGCCCCTGCCCACTAGAGAGCTTGTCGATAAGTTTACCTTCAAGTTGGAGACCAGCTAAAAGCATCTTAAAATTTTATTCAATATTGTAATTTCTTCCCATCTTGTGGAAGTCTAAAATTATATCATTTATAAACTGTAAATGAGTTGCCACCTCCTTGCCTTTACTGGCCTCAAACCCATGCCGTTTGCCCTTGAGATAAGAGGTCCCATAACTTCCACTGCAATGGTAAAAGAAAAAAGGAGATTAAAAAGCAGAGAATGAAAGTCATTAACAACTATTGTAAGTGATGTAGATGATATGCATTCTTTAATCCATCATTTCGACATATTTGCAAAACCAAATCTTCTCAACATGTAGTCCACAAATTTCCAATCCACATGTTTGCAAGCTTTTTCCAAATCAATTTTAAGAAATGCTCCTTCCTTGCAATCCCTCTTCCTTAAGTGTATGAATACATTTGCAACAAGAATACTATCCAAAACTTCTTCTTTTTTTTTTTTTTATGAACAATGGTCCCTTGATTCGGGCTTATCATATGGGGTACAACCTTCTCAATTTGTTTGCTAGAGTCATTGGCACAAATTTATAAATACACCCCACCAAACTAATGGGCCTAAAATCTTTTAAACCCACTGTATTAAGCATTTTTGAAATAAGGCACTAGAAAATGACATTGATTTTTCTATTTAGTCTACCTTTTCGTAAACTTCTGAAAGCATGCAACAAAAACCCTCTTTAGTAACATTCCAGATGTACACTTAATAAAGTGAAGTTGAACCCACTTAGACCTGCTGCCTCATCACCTGCACACTCTACTAGACCTTTGCTTGTTTCTTCTTCCTCAAAACCCTTTCCAACCATGCCATGAGTCCTCTTGAATCAAAGGAAATTCATTACTATCTAGAGTTGGTCTAATAATGTTTTCACTATCATAGAGGTTTTCAAAGAATTGAACAATTTGTTCCCTAATCTATACTCTTGGCAATGTAATTAATCAACCTTCTTACAATAGCATTTGATGTAAAATTTTACATTCTCGTCTCCTACCGATATAAGAATGGCAATAGGGCTGATTGGGACTGGCTCATACTAATTCCATACTCACCCTGCATAACATACAACCCATCCAAACCTGCCCCATATGTGATGAGTCTGGGCATGTGTTTGGTAGTACATTCATAGCAGCATAAAATGCTGCATTTAAAAAATAAAATATTAAAATACTAATTCTTTGGATATTCAAAAATTTTAAACAAGTAATAGTATGCCACTCTAAAAATGTGAAAATTAAAATATGATAAGTCATCGTGTGCCAACTCAATCATCATAAAATCCTCAACTCAACTTAAATCCCAACTCAATCAATCACAAATTTTGTCCAATTCAACTTAGATTCCTATTTTATCAACCATATAGACTCTTCAATTTAACTCAAACCCACATATAAGTTGGAAAACACTATGAGACAACAAACTACCCATGAAATCCTAACTCAATCGACGACATAGAATTTCTATTCATATCAAATCCAAACTCAATCAACTTAATCACTAATGAGCAGTGACTTGTAGGGTTACCAGACATAATGACATGTAGGGTCGGCACCTACAGTATACCTAAGTGCATGGACAAATCCAAGCAGTGTTGAGGAGAGGCAATTGCCCCCCACCCCACCCCCCCCCCCCCCCCCCCCCCCCACAAGTTTTTATGTTTTCTTCATTATAAGAGAAGGAAATTGTAATGACTCAGGCCTACTATTCACATGATATTGTCCACTTTGGCTCATGGGATTTCAACTCAATCTTGCCACGCAATTTAAAAGGCCACATGCGGGGTTAAGACCAGGTCACACACATATATACCCAAGATCATGACTAGTGTGTTCCCGATGTATGACTTGTGCACCACTCCCCCGTCCTCTCTCTCTAGGTGGATACTCTCTGGACCTAATACCCTTCTACAAAGGGGGGACCACAGGCGTGACAAAAATCCTAAGCTCTTATGGGCATTTTGGTCTAATGTCTTTTGGCCTCCTGAAATTTCTTTCTTTCTTGTTTGCCCTTCATGACCTTTTCTCCCTCTTGTTAAAGAGTAGTACTTTCAAACACATTAGGGCAATTTGGTATTTTGGAGAGTAATTTTGTCTTTCGTTTTTGTTCAAAAGACAACTCATCAATGACTTCCTTACTTTCTTCCTATCTTTGTGCGACGATAAACTCACAGTGTGTTTGCTTCTCCTTCTTTCCTTTCCTTTTTCTTTTTATTCACCCATTTAAGTCTAAAATCCATATCCTTCCAATTTTGGCACTCATATCAGCATATTTTAAACTCTTGCCTACTTAAGTTATGGCCAGATTTAGTTTTTGAAATTTAATTCAAAATCTAAATTAAATTAGATCTAATCTAATTATTAAGTTAGAATTTTTGTGTGACTATAAATAGAATATTTGAGATTTAATTCTCACTTCTTCTCTAGACTTCCTAACCCATTATTGAATGTTGATGGGTGTAGAGAACAATACAAATTTATCACTTTAATTTATCATTTATCCATATCCCTTCCCCCCCGCCACCCCCCCCACCAACAAACACCCACCCCCCACCACCCCCCCCCCCCCCCCCCCGCCCCCCAAGCGATTGCTCACCATTACAACAATAAACACTGTGTCAATGTTTTTGGGCATAAAAACTTAACTGCTGATAATTTAACTATAGCCTACTAGATTATTTAGATATGCAAACAATGCATTTGATTTAAGGAACCAAATGTCTGAAGCTTGAAAATATAACCAACAAAGTACATTAAGGAAACTTGCGCATTTAGTTCTACATACTACCAAGATGATAACTTCAGTTTGAAATGGTTGTTAACTATGAAACAATTGATTCATCATTTCTTGGCAATAAACAGTCCCAACCTCTGCTCACCAACTGAACTTCTCTTGAGTTTCGCCTTCCAACCATTGACAGTTTCAAAATGATTGATTCATCATTTCTTGGCAATAAACAGTCCCCACCTCTGCTCACCAACTAAACTTCTCTTAAGCTTCGCCTTCCAACCATTGACAATTTCAGAGTAGTGATTCTAATAACACAATAAGCATAGTAAGATCCATGAAAAAAAAATAAGAATGAGAAACAAAGGAAATAAGTTGTGAATGAAAAGACTACGAACTTCGGAGAACTCTTTAAGGAAGGCATCTTTGTCCTTCTCGACGGCAACCAATTCCCTTAGCAACACATTCAAAAACTATAATGCGACATAAAAACTAAATTTGTTATAACCCATATAACTAGAATGAAATATAAAGATTGAAACATATGTGATTTTATTGAAACCTGATTAGTTCGATCCTCCGCTATGACCTCTTTGAAACCAGCATCCTTAAGCATCTAGCCAGAAATGTAAAATTAAAACCAAAGGTAGTAACTAAATTAATAAGAAAAAAAGAACATGTAAAAATGTAAAAATTGAATAAGTTTGGCCACAAGTTCATATCATAAAAGCCTAATCATGCTTCAAGTCTCACTCATAGGAAATTATAGCTAAATTATTATTCGATTCATTTTCTATTCAGCATAATTGTTCATGTTTAGGACACTAGACAGTTAAGACTACCTATAAGCTATTGGAAGGGTTGATCAGGTATACCAATTGAGTTGCAGAGATATTACTTCTTTCAGAACCATAGAATACCTTAAGAAACAAATGAATTGAGAAAAATTAATACAAAAGTACCTGACCATAGGCCTCTATGTTATGTAGATCATATCCTCTTTGCTTAATGTACTCCAAAAATTCTGGAGATGGTATTCCAGCTCTTTTAAAGTAATCGCTGATAAGAACCTTGCCTCCTGGCTTCAACCACTTATAAAAGGTTCTAAATAATGCGGGCTTATCCTAAACATACAACATTTGCATTAAAATTTTGCAAAGTAGGTAAGCATAATATGCAAAAAGAAGATTATGGCTTCATGGATTCAAGCTTTCCCACAACCATTGTTAAACAAAGTAGGTAAGCATAACACTAAAAAGAAAATTATCTAACATTCATGGTTGCAACCTTTCTCAGAACCATTGTTAAAAAACCTGACTATGCTCTTAGGTTACCAAGAGATTTGAAATTCAAACCAAATATCAAAACCTAATTAGTAAACAATTCAGATCAAATCGGTGCATGGGAGCTACTTATGTTCTATTTACATAAGTATTATGTACTTATTCAAGATGTAAGTATATCACAAATTTATTTTTTATCGGTAATGTTAATTGGCAGAGAAATCTTAATAATGATTAATAAGGGAAAAATGGTCATTTATTTATTTGTAACTTTCGTCCTTAACAGCAAGATGCTAATATAAAAGTAGCATATAGCGCCAAGATACTAATCTCTAGCTTTCACTATAGTGTTGACAAATTGAAGTGAACATGCAATAGCATCATGTCTCGTATAATGCTCTCTTATGAAAATATAAGTTGTAAATTGATAAATATAGTCTTTACAATATCAAAATTGTAAATCCAAGTAAGAGGATCTACTTGTTTGTGAAGAATTGTATCGCGGCTGTAGATCACATCAAATGCGTTATCAGGGTATGATTTCTTGGTGCAGTCCGCAACCTCAAATTCAACTGAGCAATTTCGTCCAATAGCGCGTTCTAGAGCAAACGAAACCATGTTCATAGAGAGATCAATACCAACCACCTCAACATCAAAGTTCTCAGCCATGTAAAAGTCACCTCCCCCAATGCCACATCCCGCATCAAGAACTTTCTGGCCAAGTTTAAGCTCCAACTTCGCCACAAATTCCTTTGTTGTACCTAACCAAAATAAGCTTTTTCTTTAGAGCATATAAAAAATGTTGATGCATGAAGAAACTTAGGACAATTCTATATAAATTGTTTTATAGTAACTAGATAGATGTATTATTTTTGTTTCCATTTGCTTTTATTTCTTCCCTTTTAAGGAAGTTGTTTAATTTTACAATTCGCAATTAGCGTTGACAACAACATAGGAAAAGAATTGGTTGTTATCTTTGTCATTTATCTTTAAAACAAATACGTAGTTTCTTAAGTACAAATAGAAAATTTTATAATCACTAATACCTAAATGTAAAAGCTTGTGGACATATGCATAGCAATAAAGGACTAATTGCAGAAGATAGCAATATGATCAAGTAGCAGAAGGGTATGGTTAAGAGCTAAGCATGCAAATGCAATAAAAATAAACAAATTTAGCATATGAGAATTACTAGATAGAATGCATTACAAATATGATTTTCACAACTTTATGTAAACAAGAAATTTTTTTAGCATCAACCTTTCTTTGGTTGGTAATAAGCATTGAATGAGGAAAAAAACTCTACATTGATTAAAAAATAGAATGGTTGAAACATCTATCATATAGAAAGTTTTCAATCTGCTTACCAAGTCCCCCAGTGCTCACATAACCTTCTCCAAATACTCGTTCGTAGCGCAATATGCCACTACATTTATATTGAACATTATCCAAAAATCGTTGAAATCCCCTATCATCGATTGATCTAACCTTTTGCCATAGCCAGCAAATCTACATTGTAAAGAATAACAAAATAGTGTCAATATAGTATGTCATGGTTACTTTAATTCACAATCACAAAACAGTCAAGAAGAACAGAGTATTTGCTTGATTTTGATTCTTTTTGTTCCTCACATAAGCGTTAATACACTTGAAGCTAATTAGAGAAAGTTCAAAGGAACTTCCAAAGCCATCATGCATATGACAATCTTTGAAAGCCTGCATTGAACTCAAATTAGGAATCATCTTAGCTAAAGGCCATATGAGTAATAAATATAAGTTCTCATACTAAAAGGGCCCTCTTGCCTGGTAGCTTCCTATTAAATTTGTAGTAATTCATATTGAAGAGAGATGGGGAAGGGTGGGTGAGGGGTGCTATAGTAGTTTGCTAATTAAGGTAGTAGTAAAAAGGCAAAGACTAGAGGGTCTAAGGTACAAATGTAGATGGGAACAACACTTTCCCTGGTATTTGATCTACTACAATGATGGGCCTGTAATCATTTCCTATCAGAGAGGTTATTTGATCACCTTTGTGGATCTTTACACCATCAATCCTGAACTTCTATCTCCATTGATAGGAACGCTTCGAATAGAAATCCAACGAATTCAGCCCTGCCTCAAATGCCTAGCACATTGTGTGTGTGTGTGTGTGTGTGTAGAGATATATGTGTTGCAAATTAATCAGCCACACATAGATTCTCCATCTCTCTCAAATGTAATATAACTAAAGGGTAATAACTTCTGAACATATATATTATGAGGCTTGCAAAATGGATAATTATATGAAATGATCATCACAATTAAGATGCTTTTGTCTTAGTTTTGGGATAATGAAGCCCAAGATTCGTAGGCTAGGCATTAGCCCCAATCCTAGGCCCACCACTGGCCTAACAAGCCTAACCCAACTGCGTGCAAGTCAACAAGATGATTCTCTTTTTAAGTATTTTCCTTGAATTTAGTTATCCTATTTTAGTATATTTTAGATTCAATGACTAATTTTCTTTCCTTAAAAAAATTACTTTCTTTGAATTTCTATGAAGCCTATTTAAGGATCTCACAAGTATTCTAAAAATAAGTCATCAATAACATATTGACATTCACTGTTCTTAAATAATCAAGCTCAAATAAACAAAAAGCAAACTGGCTAATACCTTTGTATAAAATCGAGGTTCCCTGTAGTGAGTTGGGTTGTTTCTTCGCTTACAATCACCAGATTGATGGAAACATGATTCTCTAAAGAAGGTAAAACCATCAACCTTTAACCATTTCATCATCCTTTCTACAAGATTCTCAACCTACACAATGACAAGTTAAATAAAACTGGCACTCCATATATAGCGCAAATTATAATTTTCGCAAGAATATAACCAACTTCATGTCATGTGCCTCAATTAGAGATAACAAACTAGCAAACAAGTTCATGGCGATAACAACATTAATGTTTGAAATAGTATATGTAATGTTTGGGAGTTTCCAAAAATCAAAAGGAAAAATTATTATTCACACATTTAAGAATAGGCACCAAAATTCATTTAGACGATTTTTCACAATTCCCAATAATGATATTCTCAAAATATAGAGATAAAAAAGATGCATTTTTTAATAGAGTTAAAAATAGACTACCAGCAAATTGATTACGTGTAAAATTTGACTAAAACACACAAAAGGAAGGAAAAATAAATAAATATTAAAATATAAATATCATGATAAATAAAAAAGATTCAAACCTATAGATGCTACCAAAACAAACTAAACCAGGTCCATGCAGACTATGAGTGAGTTAGTAACTCTCGAATTGGAGAACTACTAGCTTCTATCAAAGTTGAACAACTAACTTTTCATACAATCGAAAACAGTTTATTATGAACTACATCTAAACTTAGATTATGCAACTCATGGATTTTATCATTTTTATGACAATCAAAGGTAAATAGAGACCATGATTAATCACCTCTTTATCTGATAGATACATTAGTAGCCAATTTGAGAATATTAGATCTACAGATTCTGGTTGAATTTGCATGTTTGGAGATGTTACATTAGCACACATGAAGCTGACATTCTTAAAATGTCCATTCGTGCTTTCATTCTGCAAAAAAGCCAAAAAAAAAAAAAAAGAAGCAAAGACAGTTCTAAATCAACAGATTCTTAAAAAAAAAAATTCAACAGATGGATTGTCGTGCAGTGTTCATGGCCACCATTGGGCTGGGTCAAGGAATGCCCAAATCCCAACCCATTTAGTTATTGGCCTAAATTTAGGCCTCAACCCAACCACAGACCTGAAAGTTACAGTCTCAACCCATTTGCAAACTATAAATATACTTATGTGCGAAATATGTTGTTCTTGGCTGGGCCGCCCATTCAGTAGGCTAAAGAACCATGTCTGATTAGTCCTATAGGGTCAAATTCCACGGTGATGCCTCACCAGCCGAAGAAACAAGGACCAGGCCTGTATTGCTTAGGGTTTCGGCCAGCAATTAGGCCCAAAGTCCTGCCCCAAGGGCCTAAACAATAAAGACACAGCCCCACATCAAGGGCCGAGCCTGGGTTAAACCTGGGCTGGTACGGGCCATGGACATCCCTACTATCATGGATCATAAGGTCATGTTTGGCAACCAAACCTATTCTCCTCAAGGATTTGGGCTAATTGAGGATTTTCAAGGCCCACCTCACCCATAGGACTTGAAAATCCTTAGTTTTGCATATTTACGCATGTTAATTTTTCCCAGTTATATACCCCGATGTGCACTCATATCCATGTGAAATCTGTGCTATACACATCCTCTTGTGACGAATCCTTAAATCTATAAATTCCTCGTTAGGGATTCCTCACATGTTACCAAATATGTCGAAAGTTTTTTTCCCCTGTTTTTTCTTTGATGAAAATTATGTCCAAAGTTCTGCCACACACAAAAGAGAAACGCATGCATACCTTTTTAATAACGCTGTCGATGAAGTCCACGGCTATAACCTGACCAGCGTCCTTAGCTAACTCTCTTGTGAAGCGGCCAATGCCTGCTCCAAGTTCCAGAACAGATTTCCCATGCAATGCTGGAAGTAAAGAGAGGATCTGTGCAGGAGCAGTAGTATAAAATCATTTCATAAATTTTGCATGGACAAAACACTACTGTTCTTCTTCATTTAACTAAATTATTAAAACTAGATGGAGGGCATGAGGCGTCCCATGTAAACTTTTGCACTCTGTGATCACTCTATCAAGAGAAAATACAGGTATCATGAATTGATCGAGACTAGCCTAAAAATCACTAAGATTGGGGTGATATATATTGTTGGATTAAAACTCCACTAAGTGATAATTTTTATCTTTGTTATACCAAGATCAAGTCATGCAATGCATGCTATCTTGGCAATGGCTGTTTTTTATTTTTCCTGGTAGAAGAATTGCCAGCCGCTACATGTCATTGTGGTGGAATCCATTGGCCTTATTAGATTCATTGGTAGGCTCTAGATTAGCCGTTCAAAAAAAATGGGCATCATTGAAAATTTCAAGCGATCAGATCATAGGCACGTAGAAAATTGGCTATTGATGGTCTTTATGACCATTCAACTTCCCATTTGAACAATCCAGTTTCCTTTCCAAAATCCCTTTGGAATTTTTTCTCAAATCTTGAATTTTAGTTATGGAAGCCCAATACTAATGGGTGTTAAACCTATGTTTTAAGAGGAAGCTCAAGAGCCAATATCATTATCTTTGATGGAAGATAATTGATGAAGCCCAATACTAATGGGTGTTAAACCTATGTTTTAAGAGGAAGCTCAAGAGCCAATATCATTATCTTTGATGGAAGATAATTGATGCAAGTTGATCTTCTATTTGTCTCCATTAAGAGAAGATCCGATCCATTCATCTTCAAAGACAAACAATGAACTTTAATTCAGTCCATTGGGATCTCCGGTGCTCAATATAGATCAAGGTAAGATCCAAAAAGTATATATGGTCATTATTTTAAATCCTTGATTAAATCTAGTTTTGCAACAAATTGGATATTCGAGATGATTTTGTCTTGATGCTTTTAGAAGTGTTTGGAGCAAATTCTCCAATCTTGTATCTGGATGGGGTTTCCCAAACTCCTCATGCCCCATGCCTCAAATATGAGGCATACCTTACTTTTATGGGAAATTTTCGCCCGCCCATGAGACATTCAAACGTCTCCAAAGGCAGGACCCTAGAATTTCATTGGGTCTTCGGCTATGACAACGACACCGATTCAAGTGGATAGCATAGTGTAGGAGAAAATAATCCTTTTATATTTATTGATATACTTGAGGAGGCCGACCGTGGCTCAAGTAAGATGCTAAGATGGACTCATCGAGTCAAGCCTCTTGGGCATGTTGCTGGGGATCCGCAAGATTCAAATAATAACTTTGAACTAGTAACCACTACCAAAAGTTCATTCATATACAATCTTTCAATGCAAAGTCAAGATTTGGAAACAAATGATGAAGACAAAATTTTGTGAAATCATCAGTTCGGATTGGCCAATTTTGGTACACCACATTCTTGTCTCAGATGGCTAACTATAGACGTATACCAGTGCCTGTGTGATTTAGGTTTTCATCATCAAGGTGATGATCTAAAGTTTATCCCTGTTCTAAATATAGAAATTTTTAAAAGTCTTCTTATTCAATTTGATCTTGCCGATGGATTCCTAACATTAATTCTACTAGGATTTCTCATTCCAAAACGCCGAGAGTTGGATCTTATCCGAACCCTACATGGGATTCTGTAAGTGGGTGGGGCCCACATGTAGCATGATACGTCTGATAGACCGACACCATGGTCCTTCACAGCTGATGTGAGATAAAGTAAAAGGATGATAATGGATTATTCACGTTTTCTCCATGTACTAGCAACAGGAACGTGCCTAAAATTATGACATTTATTTACTGAGTCTGGTCCCAGCCTAGTTGAAATAAAAAAAAAACACTGTTTCGTCCTATCTACATTCACCAGTGGTATAAAATTTTCTTTTTTTCTTTTCGTAATAGCACATGATAATTATTTGGTATCTCTACTTTTATTTGAAGAGAGCTATCCAAAATAGAGCCCTAAAAAAAGTTATGAAAAGAAAGGTTAAAGCTCTTGTTTTCACAAACTCACAAAAGGAGCCATTTATTTTAATAAGATTTGGCTCAACTTCTCTAAAAAGGGTAAAATTGTGTCCCAAATGCTTTTACTTTCCAAACCTCCACCCGTATTAAACATGTAGACAGATAGAGATGCCAAACACGGCACAATCTTCCATGTGATCCAGGAAGAAAAGGTTTTCAAAAATGCATTCCTATCTCACTAGGAGTAGGCTAGATGGAAAAAACCTCTTTACATACAGAAAATCAGCCCCATCAAGTTTTTTTAGACCTTGATTTAAGGCTTTTTAAGTTTAATAGTTTTTAAACTCTTTTAAAATTCAACTCAACCATGAGTAAAGATTTCATAAGCATAAAAGATGACCAGAAAACAAAGCATAAGTACGTTTCATCGTGGAATAAGAGTGTGAAAAGAGCTGAACTTAATTAAAGGTAACCCAAATGGTCTTGCAAAGGTATAATAAGATTCTCACTCCAAAAAGATATGATGTATAAGGAAACTTTTCGCGCACACTACTATGAGATTGCAAATCTGGACCATCATCAGAGATGGGACCCTCGAGAATTTCATTATATTTGTGCAAAATGGAATCTCGGGTAATTACAGAGATGCCCATATTAAAAAAGACTTATAATATTTTATTTCATTTGGGTTTTCAAATGCAATGTTTATTTATGTTATTGATAATCTATTTGTTTTGTCTCAGAGGGTTCCCTGTTTGGCGTAAATACATTCCTGATATTTGTTCTGAATGGTATTAGTTTCAGAACAGACAATGAACCTTTCAAGGTAGGTCCTTCTTTGAAGAATATAAGAGAAGTTTGATTTTGGACTCTTTCTTTTCTTTTTCTTTTTGTCCTTCATAGTGATTGAATGTTCATGTTTGAATCATTGTAAAGTGGTACATGGCGGGATTTACAAAGAAGATTGTGGAGATGATGAAGGCCGAATCGCTATTTGAACCATAGGGTGGTCCAATCATTATGTCCCAGGTGATTGCCCAACTAATCATGGTCTTCTCTCTAGATCTTTTTCTTATAGTGGTTCACGTCATTTTCTCTAAGCAAATGTGCAGAGTTGTTACTCATCTTCCTATCATTTTCAGAGATGGTTTTACGTTGTTATTGTAAAAACTAGTATATCTTGCATATGTATAGCAATTGTGTAGCCACATATGAGGTGAAGTAGGTTATTATGTAAGGGATTTAGGGTTGTTTAAGGCTGAAACGTGTGTTTCGGGTAGTTCGAGGGTTATTTTAAAATGAAATCAAGTTCTATGCGACTCTAGGAAAATGTTGACTCCAAAACCGTGTTTCACGCAATTCGCGGTTGAAAGATGCGCTCTAGAAAATTTTGGAACATATTTTCCCTTTAAAATGAGTTTCACGCAAATTCGGACTTAAGAAGTATTCTCGTGGGATTTTGAGCGGTTTCTAACTACAAACCATCTTTGGTGCAATCAATAGCGTATATTTTGATGAAAACGCTCACTGGGTGATTCTAGGGCATGTGAGAGCAATATGGTTTAGTCTTTTACTTTGAATTGCATTTTTTACGATTCTTGGCTGAAATATGCATTTTAGGATATTCCAATATACGTTTTTCTTTCAAATGGGTTTTGCGTGATTCTATGGTTAAGAACATGTTGTAAGGGATCGGGGTTGTTTAAGACCGAAACACGTGCTTTGGGCAGTTCGAAAGGGATTTTCTTCTCGTCTTTATGAAAATTTTCGGGGTAAACCGCATTTTAGGAACTTCACGATTGAAAGACGTGCTCTAGAGAATTTTGTGATATCTTGAGGAAATTAGGACTTAATAACTAATCTCATGGGATTCAAGCCCATTTCTAACGAACCAACAACTTATTTCGTGCGATCAATAGCGAGCGTGTAAGTGGATAAAACCGCGTGCTAGATGATTCTAGTACATTTCAAGGTATTATTGTCTACTCTTTCGCTTTGAAAGGCGTTTCATTCTATTCTATAATCAAATGTGAATTTTAGATATATTGAGACACTTTACTGTTTTAAAATTGATTTCAGGCGATTGTACAGTTCAGGACGCTTTAAATGGGATTTAAGGTCGCGCTCTAGAAAATTCTTGGATATCGCTTTCCATTAAAATGGATTTCAGGCAAATTAGAGCTTAAGAACTAATCTCGTTGAATTCTCAGCCGTTTAAAAAATAAAGCCTTATTTCATGCAATTTATAGCCTATAAAACGATAAAGACGCATCTTGGATGATTCTACGGCATTTTATAGTATTATGGCCTAGTCTTTTGCATTGAAATGCCTTTCATATGATTCTAGGCTAAAATATGCAAAAAAAATTTTACTAATGTGAGATACATTTTGCTTTAAAATGGGTCTTACGTGTTTTTATGATTAGGAACGCATTGCAGGGGATTCAGGACTAATTAGGACCGAAAACCTGTGATTCGGACAGTTCTTTGTGGATTGGATGTTGTAAACCTCATTTCACGAACTTCACGGTTGAAAGACTCACCCCAGAAAATTCGGTGATATCTTTATACTTTAAATCGTGTTTCAGGCAAATTAGGGCTAAAAATTGTTGCGACCCCGGACTAAGTAAGCGCTCGAGGGTACTCCTGATCCGGGATCGGGATCTAATTCGGTGCGTATTTTTATTTCCTTTATTGATTCGTATGCGGATGATGAAGAAACCAAACATCCGTGTACGTGATTTTCCACAAGTTTCCGCGGTGAGGATGTCACGCTCACAAGCAAATCACAATCAGGGTGCGGAAGTGTGTAGCAAACCAAATCTAGAAATTCATTCCATGATAATAAAACTGATGACACAATTATATATAACATGATGTCAGAGTGAGCAATGTTCATGTAGCATTCCTAAAGTGTAAATTTAAATATTTATGCAAAAGATGGGTTTAATTAAACATTCCTTAAAAATAAAGGCCAACAAAGGCCAGTACAACCAAAGTCCCAAAATGTGACTATTACCCTCCCAAAAGATGTTTCGCAACTCATAGGATGACCCAATGTTTAGACGACATCGTCAGCTTGTCATTCTCCTATACGTTGTGGCTCTCCGGCTGCCTCCTCTGGCTCCTCCTCGGGGGCAGCGAAATCTGGACCTGAGTACCAAAATAGTGGGTCAAACACGACAGTCTGACAGGTGGGTAAAGAGATATAAACAATATAATAATTTACAAGTTGACTTGGAAAACATTTAAAACCTGTTTAAACAACAATTGTCATGAAATAAGATGCATAATTCATTCAAAAACACATGATTGATACAAAGCATGGGTAAAGCATGGGTAGACACCAATAAATAGGTAACTGGCAAGATGGCAACCACTCAAAGTTAAAACCTTCATCACTAAGTTGATGAGAGCACGCTAAAATATAGGTCTCAAACACATAAGTGACGAGAGCAACTAGATACACATAACTATGCCAAAGAACTTGGCTATCGCACTAAATACTGGCCGCGAAACCGGATAATATAACACGCTAGATAAACCCATACTGTAGCTAGCTAAGAGCCATTAAGGACCCCAAGTCGGTGGATCAAGCAGACAAGATTGTCTAAACTTAGTGGTGCCGACATATAGGTCACATAATGAAATCAAAGCATAATTAGGTGTATAACACCAAGAACAAACTAGGATGGAAGCTCACACACATGTAACACACTAATGTCTCATCATGAGCACACAAGGCCAATCTGAATATTCAAACCACATGATAAAGTAGTTTTGAAATAAAACTAATTATGACGAGAAATCATGTAACTCATGTAAAAGTAGAAATAATATGGGCTTTTCATATATAGGCCAGACTATACAATGAGGCTTCAAAACTTAGTTCAATGCATATAAGACAATGTAAATTTTATTCTTGGCTTGGCACTCCAGAAGATCAAGGACATTCAAACTATCCTATACACTTTGGTAAGTAAAAATGTCATCAATCGTAGGTCCCACCATAGCATTATGGCTCAAAACAAACCTCTCCAAACATTTAAAACACCCTTTTTCAAACTTCAAAATAGACACAGGCCAGAAGGTGGATTGGCTCAAGCCAGCTGCTTTCTGGATGGGGTTCGCTTGAGCGAACTAGCCTCTGGGAGGGTTGGCTCGAGCGAACATATGTTGGCTCGAGCCAGCTACTCTATGGAAGGGGTTGGCTCGAGCCAACTGTGCCAATGCCTAGATTCCTGTGCAGTTGGGGCTCATTATTCCTCTCCTTCAAGCGTCTTTTGAGCCTCAACTCTTATACATAAAACAAGGCCTCCTCGTTTTCTCAAAATCACATTTCTCCTCCATCAAGAACTTCACAACATTACATAAGAATCCATCCATTTCACCCTCATTCATCACAAGAAGAACACATCATACAATAACCCACATATGGCATGAACATCATTCCACAAAAAAAAAAAAAAAGAATAAACCAAGAGAAAACTCATCAAATTGCACTTATGAAATTAGAGGAAACTAAAGCAAGGGCTTGAGAAGAATGCAAGCATCAAAATCATCATGAACCAAAAGAGTGAAACCAAGAGTTTCTTACTAAACATGCAGCATTCAAAAAAACTCAATTCATCCACTTGCCTTGGTCTCCAATGAGATTAATTAGCCTTCAAACAAACCTCCAAGTCTACAATCTACAAGTTACACAAAAACCCCAAAAATACACCCATTTAGAACCCTAAATGGCCAAGTCAATGAACAAAAAGGAGAGAGCTTACAATAATGGAGGTGAAGACTCTCTGGGGCTAGAAAAACACAAATCTAGTAGATGGTGATGATTGCTTACTTAGAAGAGCTTCAAATATCCAAAACTTGCTAAAAAAAAAAACCCTAGTATGGCTGGATTTCTCTTCAAAAGGCATCCATGAGAAGCTCTCATGGTGTAGAAGAAGAAGATGAGGTCTCATTCTCCATTTGGGCAAGAGGTGGTATGGATTAGAGGGGAAGAAACAAGAAGAAGATGAAGAAGAAAAAAAAAGGAAACCCTAGCTTGGTTGGAGCCACTCTTCTACAAAAAAAACATGAGCAAGAAAAGGGGAAAAGGGGAAAGAGCTCTCTTTATATAGAAAGTGATGATGGGTCCCACAACTAACAAGACTTGTCGATCTGAACTCATAGGTTTATGGGCCTCAGACGAGTTTGACGAAGAAGGGAAAAACGCTTGACATAAAATCTAGTTTTCGAAAAGTACATATTTCGCAGGATTTGGAGATATCGAAAATTGAGTCAAGATTTTGTGTAAAAAGACTGTTTTGCCATTGAAGTTAGAAAAGTTGAGTTTCAGGGTCTCAAACGGGGACAGAGTGAACACAAAAGTCTTAGAGGCTGACAAGATCAATCAATCGAAGTTAAAACACAAATTTTTCAAAATTGCGAATAACCCCCCTCACTTACGCAAAATCACTAAAATGACCCTCAAAGAGTCTCATTAAATCAAAAGGGCTCTCAAAATTCCCCAAAGCTATATAAAAGTTATTCTAGTCTCAAACCTAAAACAAAATCCATTAATCCCACTTAGAACTAACACATGACTTAATTAATACTAATCACGGTAACTCAGGTCGGGGTCTTACAATAACTACTCTGGATTCTGATACGTTTCTAACCAACAAGCATATTCTGTGTTGTCAATGGCCTCTATTTGCATAAAAACGTGTGCTGGAGTATTTTATTGCATTTTAGGGTATTATGGCCTAGGCAATGGCTTTGAAATGCATTTCATGCAATTTTATACTCAAACACATTTTAAGTTATTCTGAAGTACATTCCTATTTAAAATGGAATAGGGTTTGGAATGCATAACATGGGATTAAGGGTTGTTTAAGACTAAAACATGTGCGTCGGGCCGGTAGTAGGTGATTCTAAACGGCCCTGGAAAAATGTTGGCTCTAAATCACATTTCACGCAATTCACGATTGATAGATGCATTCTAGAAAATTCTAGGATATCTTTTTCCTTTTAAATCGAGATTTAGGTAAATTCGGGTGTAAGAAATAATCGCGTAAGATTCTAAGCCGTTTCTAAGTAAAGTACACATTTTACTATGTTCAGAGAAACTTTTCTATTTTAAAGGTGGTTTCAGCCGATTATAAGTTTTGGAGCGCTTTAAATGGGATTTAGGGTTGTTTAAGACCAAGATGCGTGCTTCGAGCAGTTCAAGGGAAATTTTAATATGAAACTATGTTTTATACAGCTCTAGGAAAATGTTAGCTCCAAACCGCATTTCTTGCAATTCGCGGTTGAAAGGGGCGCTCTAGTAAATTCTCAGATATCGTATTCATTTAAAACCAGTTTCACGGAAACTAGAGATTAAAAAGTGTTCTCGTGGGATTCTGAGTAGTTTCTGAGTACAAACCATATTTGTTGCAATCAATAGCGTATATTTCAATGAAAATGCATGCTGGGTGATTCTATAGCATGTTGGGGAATTATAGTTTAGACTATTACTATGAATTGCATTTTTTATGATTCTTGGTTGAAATCTGCATTTTAGGAAATTCTAAGATAAGTTTTTCTTTCAAATGGGTTTCACGTGCCTTTAGGGTTAGGAACGTGTTACGGGGGATCGGGGTTGTTTAAAAATGAAACCCGTGCTTCGAGCAATTTGAAGGGGATTTCCTAGCCGTCTTTGTGAAAATGTTATGGTACACCGCATTTCACGCAATTCGTAGTTGAAAGACGCACTCTAGAATATTTTGTGATATCTTTTTACTGTAAAACATGTTTAACGAACATTAGGACTTAAACTAATATCGTGGTATTCAAGCCTGTTTTTCACGAATAATCAACATATTTCATGCAGTTAATAGCCTGTAACTAAATAAAAAAGCGTGCTGGATGATTCTAGGACATATTAAGGTATTCTAGTCTAGCCTTTTCTTTGTAACATGTTTCATGTTAATCTATGCTATATATATATATGTATTTTAGATTTCTTGAGATACTTTTATATTTTAAAATTAGTTTCGGGTGATTGTAGGGTTTGAAATGCTTTCAATTAGATTTATGGTCATTAACGACCCAAATGCGTGCTTCATACATTTCAAGGGCTATTTTAATATAAAATCGCATTTGATTCGACTCTAGGAAAATGATGTCTCTAAAGTGCATTTCACGAGATTCTCGTTTGAAAGACGCGCTCTGAAAAATTCTTGAATATCCTTTTAGTTAAAATATTTTTCAGGCAAATCCGAGCTTAAAAACTAATCTCGTGGGTTTCTAAGCCATTGTTGGTGCAATCAGTAGCCAATATTTGGATAAAAAGGCATGCTCGATGAGTGTAAACCGCGTTTCACACCGTTCATGGTTGAACATTTTAAGATATTTTGAGATACTTTCCTATTTAAAATTGGTTTCACAAGCGATACTAGGGTTAAGAATAGGGCGGTCAAAATGTTACATGACCCGTTAACACAACAAGAACCCACACGATATTAACATGTTCGGGTTGTTAATGGGTCAAACTCATTAGCACATTAAGTTAACACGTCGTGTACGAATTAAACTAGTAACCCATTAACAACCCGCTTAACTCGTTAAAATTCTTTTAGTCCCTTAGTGTAACTAGAATTAATTGATATTCATAAAGAAGAAATTGAAATTTATTGTTTTATAGTGGGATTTTAGGTGGGATCCACTCGAGATCCTCACTTATAGTTTCATGTGGCTTATATATTTTTCTCTTTATATATTTTATCATAGATTTTCTTTTAATTAACTAACAAGTTAACAGGTTGGGTCGTGTAACCCATTAAATTAGCAGGTCGTGTTCGGGTTAGATTTTTGACCCGTTAAGTTAGCGTGTCATGTACAGGTTGAAGTGATTTTAATATGAATTCATTCACCCGTAACCCGAATTCGCTAACACAATACAATTGACAGCCTTAGTTAGGAATTCATTACATGGGACTAAGGGTTGTTTAAGACTGGAACACATGCTTCGGGCCAGTAGTAGTAGAGTATTCTAGACAGCTCTGGGAAAATATTAGCTCTAAATCGTATTTCACGCAATTATGATCCGTTTTTAACCGAAATACATATTTTTGTATATTCAAAGATACTTTTCTCTTTAAAAATGGATTTCAAGCGAGTTTAGGGTTAGGAACTATATCGCCCAGCCCCCTAACTCCTTATTAATTATTATTAATTTCTTGATTAGTTAGTAAGTATGTTTATAGTCTTAACGAATCGGGTTTGGCATGTGGATCATGCGTGCGAAGTCTCGCGCAAGTCCGAGTACGTTTGGGTAGAGGAGGGGGTTGGTTTGCAATTTCGGAAAGTTTTCAGGGGTTTTTATGAGATTATGAGTTTTGTGAGTTTGAGTGCATCTTGTAGGTCTCGACATTTCATGAATTTTTAGTCTTCAGTCGCGTTTCGATTCGACGCATCGAAGAGGCCCGAATATCCACATTAGCGAAGCCAAGGACTAAACTGTAGTTAATCCATAACCTAACCTAATATAAGACAACCCTTCACCCATCTCTTATCATCTCTTCTTATTTCACTGTTCCATTTCCAAAGTTCCAGCCCCTTCACTGCCGCCTCTCTGTCGACGGCCACCAAAGCTCCGACATCGTTGGTGAAGCTACCCATCTTCTTCCCCAAGCTCCCAAGGTCACTCCCATGTACTTTTCGAAACTTTTCATCCACAACCCACTTCAAGGTAAGCTCCTAAAGCTTGTTAGCTTAGTGAATCATCTTTTTTTGGTTTAGAAATGATTGAGAGAAGCTCACTCAACCCATTTGCATCCATTTTTGTAGTTGGCTTTGGGATTAAGAACCATTTGTGCAAGTGTGAGCTTTGAAAGGACTTTTCCCCAAATTTTCCTTTTGAATTTTGGTCAAGCTCTTCATCAAAGCAAGTAGATATATATTTATATTTATGCTTGATATGTTTGTCTTCCTTGATTTGTATGGAAAAATGATGATTTAAATGTTAAATGCTCATTTGAAGATTTAGAGGATTGAAACATGATAATTAGACTTATTAGCTTAATGAAATGGATGGCCATGTTAATGACTTGATTAGATGAATTGTGGGTTGAGGTTAGATTTTCTTTTTCCTTGATTTTGCTGCTTATCAAGTTCAGGGAAGGGAGCAAGGATTCTGGACCCATTTTACTACAGAAACAGAACCCAGATTCTGTTTCCATAGTGTGTGCGGTCAACCGGCCACGAAGCCCGGTCGATCGGCGACACTGAGTCAAGTTCCCTGGAACCTGACGAGAACACAGTACCCCCTCCGGTCGACCGGGCACACAAGGATGATGTCGACTTGATTCCTTCAGGTCGACCTAACCCGCTATGTATGGGGTCAATTAGCCAAGGGCTCAGTCAACCGGGCCAACTGTGAGGAACCCTTTGGAGGCGTTCTGTTTACCCTGTTTTGGATGACTTTATGTGGAACTTTGGCTACCTTTTTTGGACTCATTTGATTATATGTGAAGATGTTTTGAGCCGATGTTCTTCACGGTTACTCTGGTTGCATTGAATACCAATCTTATTCAATCTTGAACGGAATGGGACACCGGAATACCCTCTCTTATATCTATGCATGAAGAGGCTCTGTTCGGGTATTGTGAACCCAAATCCCTTTCGTTGATTGAGTAGGTTGTACGTGCTTCGAGTTTAACATTTGACTTAGGTTTGGATTGTTTATCGCTTTTGATTTTGAATCGTACCATCTTGTACTATTTACATGTAATGTCCATGTTCTTCAACTCCGTTTACTTTACTTTGTATTGAGATCATGTTGAGAACTTAGATGATGGACTTAGGATCCCTTTTGATGTTCCGTTTGTTTCAAAGTTTGATTAAAGTGTTGAGGCTAGACGGCTTTGATTGTAAAAGCTTGTTGAGAACTACCGGTGTTGAAATTGTTTTGAAGAAGTTTGATGATTTTGTTTTTGATTATGGAAAGGTAGCTTCTCTATTGTTTGATGAATCTTGTTCACGCAAGAAAGTCTAGCCCCTCACTATTGTATGTTTAGGACTCTTGTGTCAGAAGTTCAAGAGGATCAGCCTGATGACTTCCTAGATTATAGTAGGGACGGCGTTGTATAGCCGTATCGACCCCGTACAAGAGAGCCTCCATGCTACATTTGTTTAGCTTTATCTTTTGGTTTCTTTCTCTTTTGTTTAGGCCCAGTTTTTGTGTGGCCTTTGTTTTGTAACTAATATTTTGTTAATTGTCTTCAACTTGAACTTTAATTATATTTCAGTCTTTGCTCTTAACTATACATCTGGGGATACCACTTGTGTTTATGAAGTTTCTGCTATTGTTTACGTGTTAGATGATTCTAGGACATTTCAGGGTATTCCGGTCTAGTCTTTTGCTTTGAAATGCATTTCACGCGGTTCTATGCTCATATGAATTTTAGATATCTTAAGACGCTTTTCTATTTTAAAATTGGTTTCAGGTGAATATACGGCTCGGAATGCTTTAAATGGGATTTAAGATTGCGCTCTAGAAAATTATGATATATCTTTTTCGATCAAAAAGGATTTCAGGAAAATTAGGGCTTAAGAACTAATCTCGTTGGATTCTAAGCCGTTTAAAAAATAAAGCCTTATTTCGTGCAATCAATAGCCTATAATGCAATAAAGACACCTGATGGATGTTTTACGACATTTTACAGTATTATGGCATAGTCTTTTGCTTTGAAATGAGTTTCATACGATTATGTGCTAAAATATGCAATTTTTACTAATGTGAGAAACATTTTGCTTCAAAATGGGTCACACGTGTTTCTGGGGTTAGGAAAGCATTGCAAGGGATTCAGGACTAATTAGGACTGAAAATCCGTGGTTCGGACGATTTTTTATGGATTGTAGGTGGCTCTCGGAAAAGGTTTGTTGTAAACCTCGTTTCAAAAAATTCACGGTTGAACGGCTTGCCCCAGGAAATTGGTGATATTTTTTACTTTAAATCGTGTTTCGGGCAAATTAAAGCTTAATAACTACTCTCATGGGATTTTGTCACGTTTCCAGCTAACAAATATATTTGGTGATATCAATAGCCTGTATTTGTATAAAAACATGTGCTGGAAGAATATAGGGCATTTCAGGGTATTATGTCCTAATCATTTGCTTCGAAATGCGTTTTCATGCATTCTAAACTCATATATGCATTTTAGGGTATGATAAATTACTTTCCTGTTTAAAATGGATTTCATTGGCGATAGTAGGGTTAGACACGCATAACATGGGATTAACGGTTGTTTAAGACTGAAACCCGTGCTTTGGACCGATAGTAGGTTATTCTAAACACCTCTCAAAAAATGTTGGCTCTAAATCACATTTCACGCAATTCACGATTGACAAATTCGCTCTAAAAAATTCTGCAATATCATTTTTTCTTTTAAATCGAGATTTAGGTAATTTCGGGCAAAAGATCTAATCACGTGGGATTTTGAGCCATTTATAACTGAAATACACAATTTAATATATTCAGGCGATTGTAGTGTTTGGAGTGCTTTAAATGGGATTTAGGGTCGTTTTAGACCAAGACACACGCTTCGAACAGTTCAAGGGCAATTTTAATATGAAATCGCATTTTATGCGGCTTTAGCAATCGAAAGAGGCGCTCTAGCAAATTCTAGGATATCTTTTTCCTTTAAAATGAGTTTAATGGAAACTGAAGAATAAGAAGTCTTCTCGTGGGATTCTGAGCGGTTTCTGAGTACAAACCATATTTAATGCAATCAATAGCATTTCAATAAAAACACATACTAGGTGATTATATGTCAGGGAATTATAGTTTAATCTTTTAATATAAATTGCATTTTTTATGATTCTTGATTGAAATTTGAATTTTAGGATATTATAAGATAAGTTTTTCTTTCGAACGGGTTTCACATGCCTCTAGAGTTAGGAACATGTTGCAGGGGATCAGGTTGTTTAAAACTAAAACCCGTGCTTCGAGCAGTTTGAAGGGATTTCCTAGCCATCTTTGTGAAAATATTAGGGTAAACAGCATTTTACACATTTCGTGGTTGAAAGACACGCTCTAGAAAATTGTAATATCGTTTTACTATAAAACATGTTTAACAAAAATATGCATTTTTAAAATTAGTTTCAGGGGATTGTAGGGTATGAAAAGCTTTAAATCAGATATAGGTTTGTAAACGACCAAAATGCGTGCTTCGTACAGTTCGAGGGCTATTTAAATATAAAATTGCATTCTATTCAAATCTAGGAAAATGTTATCTTTAAACTGCATTTTACGCGAAACACAGTTGAAAGATGCGCTCTAGAAAATTCATGGATATCGTTATAGTTTAAAATGTTTTCCGGGCAAATCCGGGCTTAAAAACTAGTCTCATGGCTTTCTAAGCCATTTTTGGTGCAATCACATTTTAGCAATTCTGATATGTTTCTAACTGAAATAGAGAATTTGGAATATTCAAAGATACTTTTCTCTTTATAATGGATTTCATGCGAGTCTAAGATTAGGAACACTTTACTTGGGATTTAAGGTTATTTAAGTCTGAAACACATGTTTCAGGCAGTTCGAGGGCTATTTTAATATGAAATCACGTTCTATGTAGCTCTAGGGAAAATGTTGACTGCAAACTGCGTTTCACATAATTCGTAGTAGAAAGATGCGCTCTAGCAAAATTTTGAGATATATTTTTCCTTTAAAATGAGGTTCACGCAAATTCAGGCTTAAGAAGTAATCTCGTGGGATTCTGAGCGATTTCTGACTACAAACTGTATTTGGTACAATAAATAGTGTATATTTCAATAAAAACGCTTGCTGGGTGATTCTAGGGCATGTTAGAGCATTATGGTTTAGTCTTTTACTTTGAATTACATTTTTTCAAATGGGTTTCGTATGATTCTAAAGTTAAGAACGTGTTGAGGGGAAAAAGGCTATTTGAGCTCAAAAAACGTGCTTCGGGCAATTTGAAGGGGATTTCCTTGCCGTCTCTACTAAAATGTTAGGGGTAAACCACGTTTCACAAACTACATGGTTGAAAGACACGCTTTAGAAAATTTTGTGGTAAAAAGAAACTACATGGTTGAAAGACACACTTTAGAAAATTTTGTGGTCTCTTTTTACCGTAAAACATGTTTAAGAAAAATTAGTATTTAATAACTAAACTTATGGGATTCAAGCACGTTTCTAACGGACCAACAAAATGGGCTTCGTGCAAATTAGGGCTTAAGAACTAATCTCTTATGATTCTAAGCCATTTCAGATTTAAAGCCTTATTTCGTGCAATCTATAGCTTATAATACAATAAAAACACGTGATGGTTGATTTTACAGCATTTTACAGTATTATGGCCCGCTTTGAAATGCATTTCATACGATTCACAGATTCTAGGCTAAAATATGCTAAAATGTGAGATACATTTTGCTTCAAAATAGGTTTCACACGTTTATGGGGGATTCAGGTCAAATTATGATTGAAAACTCATGCTTCAAATAGTTCTTTGAGGATTGTATGCAGTCCTAGAATAAGATATATCATAAACCTCGTTTCACGAAATTCAATCGCTCCAAAAAATTCGGCGATATCTTTTTACTTTGAATCGTGTGGGCAAATTATAACTAATCTAATGGGATTCTATCATGTTTCTAACGACTAACATATTTCATGTTATCAATAGCCTGTATTTGTTTAAAAACGCATGCCAATGGATTTTTAGTGTATTTCGGGGTATTCTAGTCTAATCTTTTCCTTTAAAATGTGTTTTGTGCAATTCTATACTGATATACGCATTTTTGTGTATTCTAAGATACTTTTCTCTTTAATATTGATTTCACAAGAGATTCTAGTGTTAAGCACTCATTACATGAGATTTAAAGTTATTTAAGATTGAAACCAATGCTTCCGGCAGTTTGTAAGGGGTTCTAGAAGGCTCAGGAAAGATATTGTCTCCAAACTGTATTTCTAGCGGGTCTATCACATGGGTTCACCAATACTAATTCCTTATTTTGGAACCCTTTTTCAAAATATTAAATTGATTTGACCAATTACTATAACTATTGTGTTTGGATCAGTTTTTGAAAAAAAACAAAAATGCAAAATAAAGCAAGCAACCATGCAAATATAGAAAGTCTAAATAACACAAGTATCCATGCAAAATTAGAAATTTTAATTTTAGTAAGTCCTCTCTTCCACATGGCCCAATGCAAAAAAATGTCTTGGACTTCTTGGTCTTCCAAAATCTTTGTGATTCCTCAAAGTCTTTAACTCCAAACTCTTTGGTTAAGAGTCCATCATCACCATCTATAGCCGCTAGAATTTACAAATAATAAATTGAAAATACATGAAATTCCTATATCTCAAAAATTGAGATTTACATGGCAATCTATTAATGAAAATAAAAGGGGCTTAGGGAAACCATCATGCCTTGCCCTTTCACGAGAAAACCAAGGAAACCACGATGCCCTTTACAAATTGCCCAAAATAACTAATAATAATGACAAAAATAAAACCTTGTGGGGCCATATGGAGAGGACACAAACCTGCAAGGTTAGTATACACAATAGGAACTAGGGCTAATAAGGTGCCATTCATCATGACTGTCAAAATAGACAGCGCCCTTTGCGCTCGAGTGGAGATGAACCCACCCACTCGAGCGACAATGAATCTACTCGAGCACCCGACACACTGTTTGCAGAAAAACAACGATTTTTGCCCAACCAGTTCCTTCTCATGCATACAAAAAACATAATACATGCATAAAAAGATCAAAAACTGATCCTTACACAACCCTAAATCCATCCACTCCACATCTCTCATATAGAGGCTAGATCTAGAAGACCGATCTAACGCGATGAGAATATAGGGATCGCACTGATACTAATTGTCGGAAGTAGGGATCGTAATCTCATGCATTACGATCAAATAATCCATCAAGAAGATAGATCAAGAAATAAACAAGCACAACTACATCTATTACAACAAATAGATAATAGATTTATACCTTTGAAGCTTGGTTGCGCTCAAATCGAGAAAAGTTGAAACCTCGATCTCTACGAAAATTCTTCACAGATTTTGATCTTTTTTACTTTATTCTTCCACGCTATTACCCTCTTAGAGAACTTCTCAAGATGAATGGTGGATCTCCAAGTAGAAGAAAACCCTAGCACTTTTGTAGGACTAGTGAAGGGTATGTGTGTTGCACGTAGTTGTCGATGAAAGTTTTCCATTGTAAAAAAGTTAAACATCAATGTCATATCAACCATCTCGAAGCACATTTTCCAAATTAATTTTAATTCCTACATAAAATTATTCACAATTCAATGTCGGTCCTCTTTAAGAAAAATCATAGATAACATATAGGATTTCGAATTACAATAGTATAGAATAGTTTTAATATTAATATATATATATATATCGAATTACAATAGTATAGAATAGTTTTAATATTAATATATATATATATATATAGCATAGAAGAGTCTTGTTTGTAGTTTGTACCAGTCTTAACAGTTATGGATTTGCAGAAAAATTAAATTAAAATGCGATGACACTTTAAAGGCTGGCTGAATTATTTTGTTGCCTAACTGGTTCAAATGCATCACATTGAAATACCATGGTATCTTATAGATTAACTAAAATTTGATAAAAAGAATGGCTCATTCAACCATAGATTTTTTATAGTCTCTGCTACATAAATGGTTATATCTACATAGAGAAGCTATTCTTGATGGCATTTTGTCAAAGCTCCATAGTCAATCTACTCAAAGGGATCTAATTTAACTTGTAGAGCAGCATAATGGTTGCAAAATCATACCCAAGCTACAAAAGCGTATTGCTTTCTGATCCTGCAAGATCAATGAGACTGATTCTCCTAACTTTCTAGGTACTACAGCTTTCAATGGTTAACATCTCTACATATAACCTTTACTTAGGAACCAATTACCACATGATATACATAATGACAGACCTTGGTTGTTATAATTTTGAACTATCTGGATGTATAATTTACATAAGATATTCCCATTCAAGATTTCTTTTCTTTTTTTTTTTTTCTTTGAAAACAGAAAAAAGAAATAGAGAGGGGGTTGAGTGTCTGGGGGATGGGGTGGGCTGGGTTTCCACAGTGGAAATCAAGGTTAATAGCATCAACGACTATATGAAATTAATAGTAGTCATGCAAGTCATATCGTACATCCATTAGGTTCCTTATTAATTGTTGGTTGATTGTTAATGATAACTAATTAAATAATCTACCCAAAGTTTGATAGCATACATCAGGATTGAATGATACATGTAAAAACAACATGAGATCAAGATCAAGAACTCTTGGAATTTATACTAGTTGCACCAAGGTTTCTATTTGACAGCTCCTGTATTATCAATGTAACTCACGTTTAAGTTGGACAAAACAATAAATATGCACAATCAGTACTTAAACGTGATGAAAAGCACAAAGCCCCTGTATGATGAATGTAACTGAGCTTTAAGTTGGACAAAAGAATCAATATGCACAATCAGTACTTATTGGGATCTTGAAACATAAATTTGGGAAAATATTAAAATTGGTTGCCTACCATTTTATCGTCAGTTACTACTTCAAGCGCAGAATCTCTAACTTTTTCCCCCCTAATTTCTTAGTAACTGTAGAACACAGTAAAATCAAAACAAAAACTCAAAATGTGGAGAAATAAAGATCAACTGTTATAACTCATCAACTGTTATAACTTGGAAGTCTATAAAGGTAGCACCAATCAAACAAATTAAATAATAGTAAAATTCAGAAATTTTAGTCACCCATTGAGAGAAATAAAAAACAATGTGGTGAACTGCTAGTCAAGCCAATTTACTCAATTATGAGCAAATGCGGTAAATCAACCAAGATCAAAGCAGTAACGGAAGCAGCTTGAAGTAGATACAACTGATTTAAATGCAGCAACGTTGTGTCCACGTTCAACTGTTATTGCTGCAAAGCAATAACCACAGGTCCACAGGGGTGAGACCTGAGGGTGGGTGGGCAGGCATAAGTTATGGTAGTACAGTTGACAATTAAAGAGATAATATTATAGACGATGACGATGACGGCAACTTACATTGTATTATAGAAACAAAATTATCATGTAAAATTGTAAATATAAACAATCCCTACCGCATCAAATTTTTTGTTACCTTGACTATCTTGTTTGAACAATTTTGCTACTTTAACTATATCAAGATTATACATTATAACTTTTAATGATATATCAATTCCATTGTATTTCATAAGTGGAGCAACATCTATACCATACTTCAATTTAACTCAATATAACTCAATATGTGGGAGGAGATCAAACACAAACCACAAAAGCATGCTTTGCATACACTGCAAATGAAACCAATATCAACAGTAATATCAATCAGGGGAGATTTTTCAAGCTTCATTAAAGTAACAAATAACATTATAACAATACATAGATAACATCCTTGGGGTGGCCGCATGGTGCCAGTAATTCTGCTTAAGCATAACAGTCGGCACAAAACAGAGATTAAAAACCAAAATCTAAGAGAAGGATAAATGCAAATTTCACCTCCTTGCAATAAGAGTAACATCTACAATCTCTTTAGAAGCAGGGAAAGTGAGGCGTACATTATTATAAAAGAAATCATATTAGTTTGTTGTTTCTTTTCGGAGATTGATGAGGAAACACATGATTTGTGTCTCTGTATTAAAGAAGGGTAGAAACATCTCTCACCTTGTTATCAATGAGCACCTCTAACATGTAATTATTCCAAAGGAACCTAAGGTCCACCTTTTATGACTTTTGGACAATGATTATTCGGAGCCATTTGCCACACTTCTCATGTTACTTTAAAATTCTTGCTACAGTTCTCATGTCACTTCCATTAGGCTTCAATAATTCCATGTTTGAACAGAATCCCTCATGCCAAATGAAAACACTGGAAGCCTGTCTCCATGAGCTTTGGAGAGCACCATGTAGAAATTATCACCGTTGCTGGAATGGTTTCTTATAGTGTCAGAGAGATGTCATGCCAGGTTCACATCAATAGAAGTAACATGCCAGGTTCACAGTTCACACACATATATATCTAATTAGAGATAACCAGTAAAGTTATGAGATACAACCAAATGAGAAATTTTCATTTTAAGTCAACCATCAAGAAGAAATTTACCTGTCTCCATAGTGGAAGTAGCTTTGACTCATCACCCAACTCGTGCAATTTCTGAGCACTACAAAACAATGACATCAAAAGTACAGACCATAAAATGTTTTTAAAAAAAGCAGGGAAAGTGAGGCGTACATTATTATAAAGTTTGTTGTTTCTTTTCGGAGATTGATGAGGAAACACATGATTTGTGTCTCTGTATTAAAGAAGGGTAGAAACATCTCTCACCTTGTTATCAATGAGCACCTCTAACATGTAATTATTCCAAAGGAACCTAAGGTCCACCTTTTATGACTTTTGGACAATGATTATTCGGAGCCATTTGCCACACTTCTCATGTTACTTTAAAATTCTTGCTACAGTTCTCATGTCAGTTCCATTAGGCTTCAATAATTCCATTAGGCTTATGCCTGTACGTGAGGAAGATAGGGAAAAGGAAGAGCAGATCATTTATAGATAGAATTTCATTATAGCATATGATCCTTCAGTGTGAAGATAGGGAAAAGGAAGAGCAGATCATTTATAGATAGAATTTCATTATAGCATATGATCCTTCAGTGTGAAGCTTTGAATGGGCATGATTCGGGCTTTCATTCCTAAGCCAGAAGGTCCCTTGAACAGAATATGAGGGCAATTTCTTTTTAGATATCTAGTCAAAGCAAAAGACAACAACCAGAATCGATGATCTAAATGATATATGACAGGATGTTACATCATAGTCTAAGAACTAAGAAGCCATTTTACTGAATACATGGTTAAAAAGCAAAGCAAAGAAGGTCCATTATCAGAATCAGTTTTTGATATACAACTCTAACCTACCTTGAACTTGGCAGAATTCATAACTCATCCAATATGGAGTTTCTAGATCAGTCTGGCAAACCTAGTTTGACCCTTGGAGGGGCCTATCTATAATTTCGGGAAAGACAATCATCTAGTCGCTAGTGTGCATGATATCCAAACCATGCTGACCTCTGTATAGCCTCAACCATTTGTTTCTTCCATTTGCTTTTTGTTGTCCTTGAACTTCTTATACGTTGACACCACCTGCCATTAAGTAAAGCATGAGACATCAAAGGTAAAGAAAAGGCAACAAAATGCATTGTGAACACCTCAAATGAGAATCATATTTTAAGAAATTCAGCAAAAGAAAATAAGCCAATACCTCATAAGATTCCATGTGTAAATTTTGTTTGACGGCTTGAACTGGCTATGATAAATAGTGACAGCCTGAGAATGGGGAGACTATACAACCAGAGCCTATAAACCTTGCTGCGGGTTTCACAGAATTATAGACTCCAGGTTCTCACCAAAACAACGTTAGTTAGAAGCCAAGAAAGTAAAATATCTCTCAAAAACAATTAATTAAACTGCAATCTAAGAACACCTAAAAAATACCAATGACCACATTTACATTCAGGGCTATGTCGCTGCAACAGTGGAAACGGAACAAAAAAAATAGAAAAATATGCATGTGAGGGAGAGCGAACGGGGAGCGAGGGGAGGGAGCGAGAAGCATGGGAGACAGTGAGAGAGAGGTGTTGGTGGACAGGGGCAGATGAGATGAGTGAAATTCAAGAAATAAGAAAATCAAATGCTAATAAATATAAGTCACTATCAATTAGTATTAAGAGAATTTTAAGCAGTAGCTATCATGAGTCAAATCAGCATTATAAATATCCTTGAGGCTCTCCATTGGATAATTCACATTAGAAGATTTGCATCATTGCACCTTACAATTCATATGAATACAACATTCATCAATTTTTCGCGTAGAATGCAATGATGTAGAAAAACTACGTGACTATAATTGTGAATTTTGAGAAAATTAATGCAATAATAGGATAATGCAAAAGAATAATTTCATGAAAATCATGCAATTTTGAATGCTCAAATAAAATTCAATGAAATCAAGTTATCCTAAATAAGTCCATAAATCTACATGAAATAATGACAATATGATGCAATTTCATGGACTCATCATGCCCTCCAACCAACATTTTACTAGTCCCTAGCAAAAGATGTGAAAAGGTGAAGTACTAAACTCACCTAATCTAACCTAAAAATACAAAAGACTAATGTAGAAAAAAAAAAAAAAAAAAGCCACTTTTGCTAGCACTCTCAACTGTATTTAGCGCATGCAATAAGCCCTTATACCCCTAAGTTACCCTAGTGCATGAATTGTGCTTCATGAGGTTTTCCCATGAATATACCCACAAAACTCAAAAAATAAATAAATAAATAAATAGCTAAAGAAATCAAAAGAAACTCTCCACCAAAAAAATATTTATAAACATTGGATACTTTCGATTCTCGAAATAATCAAAGTAAAGACAAATTCGAAATACGGTTCATCAATCCCATCTTTGGAAAGAAATTTTCAAAATCTTGCTAAATATGATCATGCACGATGAGAAAGTATGTATACATCAAAAAATAAGTGTTAAATGCTCCGCTAGAACCCCCGTGAAAAAGACTCAATCAAATAATCCGGTCCGCCTAAACTCTAAAAAAAAAAAAGATTTCCTCTCAAGGCAACCATGATAGCTTTCGCACTCTTGTTTTTCAAAAGGTCGTGAAATATCAGTGACAAACTTCTCTATTTCTTCTTTTTTCTTTTCCCTTATTTTTTTTTCCTTTCCAACGGTCTCCAACAATAGGCAACCCTTTTCATGTACCCGAATAAAGGCAACCATGATGGCTTTCGCACTATTGTTTTTCAAAACGCCACGATTCTTTTTCCTTTTCAATGGTCCCCAACAATATGCAGCCCTTTTCATGTACCCGAATTTTTAGCACTATTGTTTTTCAAAAGGCCGTGAAATTTCAACGACAAGCTTTTCTCTTTCTTCTCTTTTACTTTTCTCTTGATTTTTTTTCCTTTTCAACGGTCCCCAACAATAGGCAGCCCTTTCCATGTACCCCGAATTAAGGGTGTACCCAAATTAAGGCAACCATGGTGGCTTTCGCACTATTATTTTTCAAAAGGCCGTGATTTTCTTTCCTTTTCAACGGTCCCCAACAATAGGCAGCCATTTCCATGTACCCAAATTAAGGGAGTACCCAAATTAAGGCAACCATGGTGGCTTTCGCACTATTAGTTTTCAAAAGGCCGTGATTTTCTTTCCTTTTCAACGGTCCCCAACAATAGGCAGCCATTTCCATGTACCCGAATTAAGGGTGTACCCAAATTAAGGCAACCATGGTGGCTTTCGCACTATTGTTTTTCAAAAGGCCGTGATTTTCTTTCCTTTTCAACGGTCCCCAACAATAGGCAGCCATTTCCATGTACCCGAATTAAGGGTGTACCCAAATTAAGGCAACCATGGTGGCTTTCGCACTATTGTTTTTCAAAAGGCCGTGATTTTCTTTCCTTTTCAACGGTCCCCAACAATAGGCAGCCCTTTCCATGTACCCGAATTAAGGGTGTACCCAAATTAAGGCAACCATGGTGGCTTTCGCACTATTGTTTTTCAAAAGGCCGTGATTTTGTTTTTCTTTTCAACGGTCCCCAACAATAGGCAGCCCTTTCCATGTACCCGAATTAAGGGTGTACCCGAATTAAGGCAACCATGGTGGCTTTCGCACTATTGTTTTTCAAAAGGCCGTGATTTTGTTTTTCTTTTCAACGGTCCCCAACAATAGGCAGCCCTTTCCATGTACCCGAATTAAGGGTGTACCCGAATTAAGGCAACCATGGTGGCTTTCGCACTATTGTTTTTCAAAAGGCCGTGATTTTTTTTTTCTTTTCAACGGTCCCCAACAATAGGCAGCCCTTTCCATGTACCCGAATTAAGGGTGTACCCGAATTAAGGCAACCATGGTGGCTTTCGCACTATTGTTTTTCAAAAGGCCGTGATTTTTTTTTTCTTTTCAACGGTCCCCAACAATAGGCAGCCCTTTCCATGTACCCGAATTAAGGGTGTACCCAAATGAAGGGTGTACCCAAATTAAATAAGGGTGTACCCAAATTAAGGCAATCATGATGGCTTTCGCACTATTGTTTTTCAAAAAGCCGTGATTTTTTTTCCTTTTCAACGGTCCCTAACAATAGACAGCCCTTTCCATGTACCCGAATTAAGGGTGTACCCAAATTAAGGCAACCATGGTGGCTTTCGCACTATTGTTTTTCAAAAGGCCGTGATATTGTTTCCTTTTCAACGGTCCCCAACAATAGGCAGCCCTTTTCATGTACCCGAATTAAGGGTATACCCGAATTAAGGCAACCATGGTGGCTTTCGCACTATTGTTTTTCAAAAGGCCGTGAAATTTCAGCGACAAGCTTCTCTCTTTCTTCTTTTTCTTCTCTTGATTTCTTTCCTTTTCAACAGTCCCCAACAATAGGCAGCCCTTTTCTTGTACCCGAATTAAGGCAACCATGATGGCTTTTGCACTATTGTTTTTCAAAAAGCCGTGATTTTTTTTCCTTTTCAATGGTCTCCAACAATAAGCAGCCCTTTTCATGTACCCGAATCAAGGCAACCATGATGGCTTTCGCACTATTGTTTTTCAAAAGGCCGTGATTTTTTTATTTTTTACGGTCCCCAACAACAGGCAGCCCTTTTTATGTACCCGAATCAAGGCAGCCATGATGGCTTTTACACTATTACTTTTCAAAAGGCCATGAATTTTTTTCCTTTTCAACAGTCCCCAACAATAGGCAGCCATTTTCATGTACCCGACTTAATTCACCAATTTGTGGAAAAATCCACCCAGATGAATCAGGAAACCTATAAAACTAAGGTTTGGTTTTCCTCCATCTACTCAATCAAGTCGTAAAAAGAATGGAAATCATAATTTCACATTTAAAGGTTTTGAAAAAGTATACGAACTGTGTAATGTGAAAGGATTTAAATTTAGCACTTCTTCAAAATGATATCCGCAGACTCTCTTTTGTCTAACTTTTTGAGAATTCTAAAATTCAACCCATCTTCCGTTTATTGAAAATTCTCTCAAAAAATTTCTCTTCAAAAAAATCTAAAAAGCCAAAGATAAATAGCAAAAATTCTGAAGAGAAATTTGAAAAACTTCCTAAATATAGAAAATAAAGCAAAAGGTGTGTGAAAATTTTGTCTAAAAATAGACAAGTGTGCTTGTCCCCACCCCCAACCTATGATGAACATCATCCTCATATTATGCATGCAATGCAAAAGAATATAAAACATGAGTAATAAAAGTACATGAGGGTAAAGCGAAGACACCGGAGAATGTGAAGCTTTTTCCAACCTCGTCAATGGTTAGACAAAACCCACAAAAACAAACAAAAAGAAAAAAGAATTACTCTACTGGCAACACAACTTGGGATCCACCCAAATGCCAAAACAATTTAGTTATATGCCCATTGTTTCAAAGCTTTGCTGGCTATTTGCCATGCGGCCCATGCCCATAGCTGTCCAAACTGTGCAATTACCCTATTATATTAAATAATTCAACTTGAATTACGATTTTTTTTCCTCAAATGGTGATATTTGTACATCAAAGGGCATAAAATCTCAACATCAAAAGGACAAAATTACAAAAGTACCATTGATCTAGTCTAAAAAGAAGATTCATACTTGACAGATTTCAGGTTAGGTCCTCTAACTAACCGGGAAATGAAGGGCTAGTTGGTCATTCAACCTCATTACATATGTTATGGTACCTTATGTCTTCAGTCAGTTTTTGGTTTTTGCATAATAAAAACAAAGAAAATATAAATAATAACTTGAAAAATGAAAACAATGCTCCATGATGAGAAACAATAATCCATCACAAAATAATGTTCACACAAGACCCTATAGCAAGCATAATTCCCAATAACCTTATAAAACTGCCATTCAAGATATTAACTTAATAGACCATAAAAGAAGAGGCATGATACAAGTGAAACAGCCAGAGACCAACGAGTAGTCCATAAATCAAAGGGATCTCGGATATTCAAAGACATAAGTACAATATTAAGAGCACATTTGATACTAGAATGTCAGTACCGTGAGGGAGAACATCAAAATGAAGCTCAATCAAACAATAAACCACTAGGTGCAGGGCAGACATTTGGGAGCATGCATAGGCAGTCGTTAAATGAGACATGGCAGTAAAAAAGTGCTTGGATCAAAATTTTTCAAGGAAAAAAAAAAGGTAGGATGACAAAAGTTTTCTCCAAATGAAGACATTATTTCACCAACGTGTTCTACTATGTGTCAATCATTTAAAATCAATGTGAACTATGTCTTTTATTTTAGAATGAAGAAGAATATCCTTCGTAAACAGAAGGCACGAGGAGACACCTATTGTAGAGTTAGTTCCCTCCAACATCTAGTTTGTCATTCACTCATCTGTCAAGTATGTTACAAAGGAAACAAAAAAAAAAAAAAGAAAAAGAAAAAGAAAAATAGAATCACACAGTTCAAGGTAGTTTCTTTATATAATATTTAGCTAGAATATACGTTAAAATCATTGAAGCCTTACCGCTGCTACTTTGTACCAACAATAGCAACACTACTTCCCCTTGATATAACAAAAGATATTCCACTAAGTATCTTTCGCTCTGTTAGGTACCTAAAATAAGAAAAGAAACAAAAGAAATTGTGCTCACAAATCAATAAAACTCGAAACAGGTATAGAAATGGCAATAGAAGTATAATAGAAGCCTGAAATAAAAACACACTAATGACTTTTAATTTAAAAAAGATGCCCAAAATATAATGTTCCACCAATATAAGATGAACGTTAGCAATAATACATAAAGCATCTAAACCAAAATAACAAACGATTTTTAAAAGAATCATGTCAGAAATATTTATAGATGTGAATGAGCATAAAGATATCAAAAGCAACAACGAAAGAAATTAAGAAAATAGAAACGGTTAAACACCAAAATACCGGTCAGGAAAACTCATGTAGCAATTACTCTATAGAAAACTCATATAGCAGTTACTCTATAGAACCACCCGGCAGCATACACAAATCTTAGGTTTATACTACTAGGATCTAGTGTCTCCTAAAAGACAAAAACACATAAACAACAGTAGGCAAAGACAAGCAAAAAATAAATAAATAAATAAAAAAGGAGCTTGCAACACCGTTGGAAAATGCCCAACAACTAGGCCACTGGTTCTAGTTAAGCTATCAATTAAAAAGAAGATATGATGATCCCAACCATGGATCTTTTCCACCTATGCACGCTATGATGATCCCAAGTTCTGTTCATAACCCCAAAGCTGTGAAATGCATGTTCTTCATTAGTTCTATTCCTATCAGAGAGAATTTTAGAGCAAAAAATAAAAAATAAAAAATAAAAAAAGAAAAAGAAAAAGAAGAAAATAAAAGACACCTGTTGTTGAAGTGCTACTATCAATAGTCCATACGTATTACATGAAGTGCCCTCACTTAACACACTAACGGTGGAAGAGGAAAGAGGAAAACAAATACAAATCTGCTCCTAATGTACATCAACCTTTCCAATCCAGGTACCAAATTCAAAGAATTTGGTACTTAAGCAGGCATTCCTACACTTGTGTTTTTTTTTTTTAATGGTTACTTTCATTAAATAACAAGACAGAACAAGAGATGGGAACGCATTCCTACACTCGTTACTATCAGATTTTAGTAAAAAATGCATTTAGTAAATTTAAGTGAAACCAACATCAGAATATATTAAGTAAATTTATGTCAAAGACATCCAGTCTGAACCAAGCTCAATAAAAATCAAATAGCAAAGGCATTCAAAGCATCATTGGATATATAGCTCAAAACTGAAACATTTGTTACTACTGAGTACATGATCAAGTGTTCAAAACCATGTATGGACAGCATTCAATTTTCTGAAAAACTACAATGTCCAACAATTGAGTTTACCACATGCAATGGAAAGATGTTGACAATTTTTTCTTCTTGTACAGTATGTGACATTTACTGATAGGTCATGGGAGAAAACTTAATTTCTCTTTTATCATCAGATTTAATAATGCTTGTATGCTTTTTTTATAGGTCTAATGTGTTTTTTTTTTTTTTTTTTTTACTTTTTGTATAGTTCTAATGCTTCTTTTTTTTTTTTTTTTTTTTTTTTTTGAAAAAATTATGTGCTTCTAAACTTGTTTTATGCATATATTACATCCATCCCAAATCAAGTTCTCAACCAAAATCAAATTGCAAAGAAAACCATATTTTCATTTTTATCGCATTCAACACTAGTTTCTAGTAATTACTCAATCTGAGTTTCCAAATAAAATTAGGACCTATTTATAATAGCATAGCATGAAGGCAAAATGAGAAGTTCAAGAACGTCATATCTTTTTTATAGCACACCCGGCCACATTATGTGGGCCCCATCTCAATCAAGTGAAGATTTTGTCTCTCTAACTTGTCTATCAAGAAAATCCAAAAGAAAGGAAAGAGGACGTTTTCAAAAAGAGAGAAAAAGGGAGATGAATGAGACCAGCTGGGCATGCAACCCAACCAGTAAGAATGACCCACGGTCATGGAGATTTTGGAGATCCCACCACTCCACAAATTGAAGAACAAAGAAGGAAAGAAAAGAGGTTCCACTCCTATATAAACAGCCCTATGGGAGATCCAACGCTCTCACTCTAGAGAATTGCATACCATCTCTCCCTTTTTTGCCCTTCCATTTGAACTCACCAAGGGGGTTCTTTCCAAACGCCATACCACCAACCTTGTGGTTTCAACTAGACAGAGGGATTCTCAACATCCTAGTATGTATTCTTGTTTTTCAATGTTATATTCCTTGTAAAGAATTTTCATGCTAGTAGATAAAGTTGTTTGTTTTAATTTGTGTTCTGTATTTTTGTATCTCTGAATATTAGATTTGTGATCCATGCAATAGGGTTAGTTCTTACTTTTGGTTAAATATTTTTAATTGGCTTGGAATAATTATTGACAACTCACCTTAGCATCCTCACAATAGACCTTGTTTTCTGAGAATACATGGTATTTTTGGAGGCAATACAAGGTGAAGTTGAAGAGAGTTGACTGAGAAAAGTTTAAAAAATCCCAGTTTGAAATTTATTTATTAAAAAGTGAGGATTTATCATTATCAACTTGGATTGACAACCCAAGTTGAAGAAAGGGACCCTAGGTTTGCACTTCTAATTTTTTTTGGGCCAAGATTGAGAAGGAGATTTAAAGAGCAACTCACCACCTTTATATTTTCTTTTACCACCTTGGATTTATGCACACCATCTTTATTTTCTGCATTTTTTCTTTTTTAGTTTCTGCACTTTATTTTCTATCTTTACATCAATATGATAGAATTATGTTACTGCTGAAAGTGCATTAGTTTTCATGCATATTTTGCATCTTTTAAAACATGTGTAGTGGTATAATTTATGTTAAGTTCCGAAATCAGATTTGAAGGTCACATGTGCTGAATGTGTTTGGTTCGGAAAATAGCCCATTATCAAATTGAAATTTGAAACGGTTTAAAAGACAATAAAAATTTTGTCCCCAGTTGTATGCAAACTCTCTTTAGGTTAGAGTGCAATTTAAATATCAGAAAAATCTGAGTTGCAAACCATTTTGGTTCAATTCAAGATTAATGAAGAAAACAGATTGAAAAGTAAAATATATATATATATATAGTGCACATTGGGCTCTTTTTGGTAGAACCTTACATATACAGTGGGGGTGTGTTTTCTTTACATAACTGATGTGAAATTTGCGATTTAGAATTGGAAAGACATAATGATCTGTGCAGATTACAGCTGAAATAGGATATAAATCTGGTTGTAACAAGTTTCATCATGGCCGAACCATGTTGGGAATTGAGTGATGAATTAAAGGATTGATTGAACCAGTTTCTAGACTTGATTTATTACACAGGGAACAATGGCTTCAAGACTGATTTCTGGAACCGTTTGCACAATTCATGTATTTCATAGCATTTCAGATTTAGTACTTTTATTCACTTGTTCTCTTTTGGAATTTCATGCATCTTAGGGTATTAAAGATTCAGCAGTAATTGTGGTTTAGATAGGTTTTGATCTAGCTATGTATTGGTGATAGGTGTCAAGCATTAGAAAATAAAAAACTTTGCACTAGTTCATCATATTACATGCACGTCCATGCATAGTGTCCCATATTATTTTAGAAGAGTGCATCCTCGTCATTCTTATATTTTATTTAGTTTAGGAAAATTAATTCTCAGATTTGCATTCATTTAGAAAGTGTATCATTTAGATTCTTAGCTTAATCTAGTGTTTAACTTCGACAAGTTAATTGGTTTCTAATCTAGTGTAGGAATTTATTTTAGGTACATGGTCTCATCTTAGGGAGTTTGATTTTAGATGGATGATTTTTTTCCAATTTAGATTGATTTGGTTTGATACATTTTTTTTAAGTTTGATTTTTTTTTTCATAACTTGTTTTAGTTTCCAATTTCATTTGTTAGATTTAATCTTAGTAAGTGATAATTTTAGAATATTTTCTAATTGGATGTTCTAATGTGTATTCTATTTTGGAGCAACTTGATCTTTTTAGATTTAGGAATCTAGCCTTAGGAAATTTTATATTTCATTGGATTGTAATTAAATCTTTTAATTAAAGTAGGAATGGCTGTAATTAGTTTTTACTTAGGCTAGTTTTAGATTTTATTTAAGGCAGGTACGAGTTGGTAAGCCTTATCTCAATAGCTACCTATGGATCAACCTGGTCTCGCCAGTTTATTACTACATCGCGGCTCTATACTTGGAGCTCGCGATCAAAATGCAACCTAACCAATATAACATAAACGATTTATTTTTAAACTAAACCCAACAGACCATTTACTTGTGAAGGAAAAGAGGTAGAGAAACACAGAGAAAATTGTCGATAGGACAAACATCAAGTGTGGGCAGTTTTCTCCACCTTTTCTTCTCATCCACAAAGACCCCAGATTTTATAAATTACACCCAAGTAGAGTAATCAAATTGCATTAAACCCCTCTCCTCCTCCCCTCCCGCCCCGCCGCCCCCCCCCCCCGGCCAGAACAAAAAAAAAAAAAAGACAAAACGCCTCAATCAACAAGATCTAAAACTTTAGAGTTTGAATAGTCGTCCTGCATTCAAACATGCCCTAAATACTCCCAAAGACGACGTCAAAATCGCTCACTTTCAAAAGAAATAGATCCAACCTTAAGATCTCAAAAACTCGAAATGCTTAAAAGATAAAAACACCCAAATTTTAGCCAAAAGTACTAGAGAACTCAAAGCAAATCGATTCAAAAACCCTCATTTTTTTATTGAAAGCAATGAACCCGATCAGAAATGGTAAAACAGGAACATTATCATCAATTAGGGTTCCGACATAAACAACCTTTGATTCAAATCTAAAATCATGATTATTGATTCAAATCTAAAATCATGATTAGAAGCATGAATTTTTCAAGTTAAAAATACAAATCCAAACCAAATGTAGAAACTTCAAAAGTCGGGAATCCTATTAGATGAAAAGGTACGACAAACCCCCAACCATGATAGCGGATGAAATGAATGGTGCAGATAATCCAGCACCTAGAATCTAAAGGCAATATCCCATAAGAAGGATTTTTTTTCTTTGCAGTTTCAAAATTTAAGCAGAATGCATAGGAATTTAATTCACCCAAACATCTACTTGCATTTCGGCACATCCAAGTGCACTACAAAGAGACCAAAGATGAGCAACACAAATTACTCCAATAAAAAAAAATTAAAAAATAAAAAAATAAAAAAGAGAGAGATAACTAACCAAAGGTTCGATCTTTTTAGCCCAAAAACGAGACCAAAGGTCCTAGAGCTAAGTATCAACCCATTTGATGCCCAATTAACCAAGAAACCCGAATGCCCTTTCTGTTCTTCCCCATTAGATTGGATTTGAGGAAGAGAGAGGGAAGAAGATGATGAAAACTGCTATTTTCGGTTGCGGAGGGTCGATATCGACCCTCGAGAAATCAAGTAAAAAAAAAAAAAAAGAGTTTTTGGGCCGGAAGAACAGTTTGGTGTGAAGGAACCAAAAATGACCTTTTTGGTCTATTGTACATCTTAAGTGTTTTTTTTTTTTTCAATCCTCAAATAGAAAATAAAAAAGTCTACTTAATAGGTTTCTCAAGCAGCTGGAAGAGAATTGAGATAGTCCCAAAGGAAATCCCACGCAAGCATCCACTTCGCTAGTTTAACTTAACAAATGATCAACCCATATAACACACAAGATAGATAATAAAAATCAATGTCATTTCATTGATTCATTCTTTGCCTTGATGACTGATTCGGGGTAAATATATAGAATTTGCCTACACGGTAAGCTTTCTTTATTTAGTGACTAGACTCTTTCTAACTATTAGACAACATTGATCATTCTCTAAGATTTCTCTTTTTTAGTTACAAATACTTGTCAATCAAAGTAAACTAAAAATTTAAAATGAGTGCTGAAATAAATTCAAAAAAAATCTCTGATAAAAAAATGTGCAGATAAAGTCATAAAAATGAGCCGATTAAAAAAATGCTAAAAATAAAGTCACAAAACTGCACAGATAAAAAATGTGCAGATAAAGTAAAGACGAGAAATGCTTCATTAGTAGTTTCCAGCATGTGGAATGACCAAACATTTTTATGTTGAAACATGTATCTAAAAATGCCAACAACTATAATAAAATTTGAAAAACATAATATTAGCAAAGAAAAGAAAACACTCGTATATAATTTATTATACATGATTTCAGTGAATTCCATGCGAAGGGGACTCATTTTATTGGAAAAGCAAGATGAGCTTTGGAGCCCAACATTCTAAAACAGGCTTGATAAATGGTTCAGATTCAACAATGAATGTTCTACTCTTCCACGTTGTGAATTAACATATTCCACTTATATTGTTCACACACTCAAAGTTATGCCAACATACAACCACGAACAGTACATATTCAACATTTTTTATGAAAGGAAAGTTGAGAAATGAATGAACACAAATTTAGTTTTGCTTTTTTTTTTTTTTATAAATAAATATGAGTATGGATTTTAAAAACATATTTCGTTATACTTTCTTTCATTCTATTGTTTAAGATTTTCATTTTGGAATCTCATTTCCAAACTGTATATCAGGCCCAACTTTGCATGAAGCGGGAATAGGTTTCATTGAAGTCCACCCTTATACTATAATCAATAACAGCAATTCCATTTATTAAAAAATGATACAAAGAAGGGTATGTGCCAACAATTAAATAGGGAAAACCGAAAAATGTTCTAACAACAAAAAACCTATCTTTTATAACTCCTCTGCTACTTCATTTGAGCTTTTGAAAATGTGACAGTAAGAAATTGCCATCGTCATATGCACATCTAAAGTCTCTTGTGCCAACTTAACAACCCCCATGACTCCACCTTTATTTGATCCCATCATGTTGCATATTTCACGTCTCCTTCAATAATAAAGGCAAGCCTCTACCAGCCTTTTCTTAATGAATTTTACCTTTCATGAAAAATACATAAAGCCTTTGCAATTCATAAGTTGCCCACACCTCTACTTGATTTGGTTCTTTCGTTCCTAAGAATGTTACCATAACCTCCTTGTCATTTCATAATAACCCAACCTATACATTACCAGCCAAGCCCAATTTTGCACAAGATGGCCTGTTGCAATATTCACCAAATATGTAGGGGATATAAAATCTTGATTCCAGATGGCGAGCAACCACGAGAATAAAAAATAGTTGATTTTATATTCTATTGAACTTGCCCAAAAGTTTCCTCATTTACCCCTTCCTAATTTTATTTTCACCCTTTTTTACCCCTCCATCTTAGGATATGCATCTCCAACGCACATTGTTTAACCCTTCCTAATTTTATATTCACCCTTTGTAACACCTCCATCTTAGGATATACATTTCCAACGCAAATACCGTCTTCTTAACATTTCTCTATTGCCCGACATTCAGCTCCATATAACAGTGCAGGTCCACCTATTGTCTTAATTAAATGTCCATTTGACCACAATGGTAATAAATGATCGCACAACATTATACCAACTTGTCTCCACCATTCCCACCCCGCACTAGCACTGTTTATGATATCCTACGTAAGCAGTCCACTTTGTCCATAAATGCTCTTGACAACAGAATCTACCACACTAGGGCACTAATTGATTTTCAATTTTAATCAAACCATCCTCCCTACCACCTTAGAAGAACAAACTTGCATCCCACCATTATTAGTTCTGCAAATGCCATGCACGAATGAGCCTTTTTTTTTCTGTTGTAAGGTAACAATAGGAATTAATCATGTCGAAATCGTAGAAGGGCTGCAAGTCCGCAACTCCAATCAACTGTTCTGCAGTTTCTAACGAAGGTTAGTAGCTTGGGGTATCCTCGAAAAGTTCGGAATCATAAGGGCAGAAGGAAAACAACCACCGAAAAATCACTTGGGGTATCCTCGAAAAGATCAGAATCATAAGGGCAGAAGGAAAACAACCACCGAAAAATCACAACACCAGTACTAACTACAAGGATGGTCTCCAGTGTACCAACTACCAAATATTCATGACATGACACCATTTCATTTTAAAATGTCCATTGTGTAGCTACTTGTGATTTAAAGGCCGGGTTCATGAAAATGTTCGTATGCACAAGATTCATATATTCAAGAATATCACAACTTTACTCATTGCAGACCATTCATCTCATGAGTCGATCAGAACTAATGGTTTTCAGTAAACATTAATTTTGCCCTTTCATATTTTAGAAAATAAAGGTACTTAAGTTCCAAGAATGTACATATTAAGGCTATACAGCCGGAAATGAATTCTACAGAAACAATGACATCACAGAGAACAATTCTTTCAAATGGGAGAGGAAGACTACCTCAAAATTTGCCAAAAAAAAAAGTCGATATCACTTCATGATCTCCTTCATGTGGGGTCATAATTTTCTTGCCTGATGAAGAAAGAGCAGCAGTAACATCCTCAGGTGAATGCCCACCAAAATTCACAATTCTATATCTAAACTCATACGTACTTCATTGCTTGAATTGGAATTGCTTAACCCCCCTCGAAAAACACTGCAAAAGAACAGAATTTGATTAAATATATGAACTTCCTTGGCTTGAAATGATTATTTTTTAACATGACTAATGATGTCAGTAAGCTCAATACAGATAAAATTATCTGCAGGGCCAAGATCATTGTAGAATAAAATGTATGACAGCAAACTCCAGTTTTTTTTTTTTTTTTTTTTCAATTCAAGTAACCGATAAGCAGAATCAAGGAATTTTTTTTATTGGATCATGTTCTCTTAGATTGATTGTATTCCAAAACACACTACACCTAAATAAAAGCATAGCAAATTGGAAGCATTAATGACTGTGAATTCATGAATGGTTCTTGGATTTTGATCTCCAATTTGGTTTCCTTAATGACATAAGGAGATCAAATTGATATACGACTAATCAGTCTTAATTCTTTTCCAAAATTAATCCTTTTCAATTTCAATTATAACAACAATTATGTGTATATGTAAACCCCAGAACAGAAATTCTTACACAGATACTTAGCCAGGTATCTTATCTTGGATTACTAAAACTGCCCTCTACTTTAGGACCATAAAACCAATCCATAGACCACGCGATCATACAACAAAAAAACATCAGCAGAATACCTTTATTTTGACATTAACAACTGGTACTGGGTCCTTACTTGCAGTCCATTTTGCCAACAAACAAGCCAAATAGGTAAAAGGGATCTCTTTGTCTCCACTTAGAAAGAGTGGGTGTTCCACTTCTTCAACCTTGTGGATTTCATCCACATCCAATTCAGAAGATTGCCGGATGCAGGAAGCCCTTTTCCACTTGCTCCTCCAATATCACTGTTAGGTGTATCCAATGCACCCGCATCCAAAGCAGTAACTAAGAAAGGGATATCATCGGTACATAGTCCAGTTACAAGAGAAGGAAATCCTTCTCTAGTTCTTTCTCCAGCGCGATTAACGGATGTAGGAGCACATACTAACGAGAGAAATTTATTTGTTTATGTTTCAACTTTTCTCTTGTTTTCACTTTTATGTTAATTTTTTTTGTTTTTTATGGTGGCTTTTTTAATTTTTTCTTCAATTTCATTTGGTTCATGTAGTTTTTCTAGTGATGGATTTATAGGATTTGTGCTCTTTTTTCTCTTTTATGATTCAGTTTTTTAGTTTTTGCATATTCAATCTTCATGGGTTTGGTTTTGTTTTCACTTTTATGTTAATTTTTTTTGTTTTTTATGGTGGCTTTTTTAATTTTTTCTTCAATTTCATTTGGTTCATGTAGTTTTTCTAGTGATGGATTTATAGGATTTGTGCTCTTTTTTCTCTTTTATGATTCAGTTTTTTAGTTTTTGCATATTCAATCTTCATGGGTTTGGTTTTTTTTTTTTTTTTTTCTCTTTTATGTTAATTTTTTTGTTTTTTATGGTGGCTTTTTTAATTTTTTCTTCAATTTCATTTGGTTCATTTAGTTTTTCTAGTAATGGATTTATAAGATTTGTGCTCTTTTTTCTCTTTTATGATTCAGTTTTTTCATTAAAAGCAGAAAAGATATCAATACAAAAGGATTATATTGATCCAAACATAGGTAAAAACAAGCAAAAGTACAATCTTTAAATCCCCTAACATAACAATCTACTCAGCTACATGGAAACCAGAAGACTGAGAATACTAGTACTGCCCTGACCCCCGTTTACGAGAAAGCTAGCTCCTTCCAATTGAACATAATTCGATCAGTGGGGCAGTTTGTGGAAATAGGATTGATATGCACCCATTGTGCTACTGAGAATTGCTGCTGAAAATAGGATTGATCTGCACCCATTGTTTGTTCGTTTTAAATTTCTTATATTATGGGATTTTTCTATGGATCTTCAAAACTATGTTGCACTTGTTATTGTGGTTTTCTGCTTTTTATTATGGGTTCATTTTATTATATTTTCAGTTTTGTTGGGTTCTTTTAATTTTCTTCTTGACCACTTTTATGTATTTGTGATTTTGCTCGTTTCAATTACGATGGTTTCATTCTTATTTTATTTTATTTTTTTGTGATGGGTTTTCATAGATTTGAGGGTTTCTTTTTTATGTTCCTTTTTTTTTTTTAATTATTTTTGGGTACTAGGCACTCACGGATTTACTTGTTTATTTTAAATTGCTTTTATTTTTTATTTTTCTATGTATTTTCATTTCTATGTTGTATATTTTGTATGGACTTTGTTGCTTTACATTGTGAGTTACTTTTATTATTAATTATTACTTCTTTTAGGTTCAACATGTTCTTTTAATCTTCTTGATGATGGGTTTTAATGGATTTGTATATTTTTTTCATTTCTGTTTTCGATTTAGATGTTTGGCTTTTGGGTATTAGTTCGGTTAGGTTCCTTTATTATTTTCTGAATGTATTTTATTATTGGACTTTCTATGGATTTTCAATTCTTTATATTTTTATATTTTGTTACTTTTTTACAGTTAAGAATTTTGTTGTCTTTTCGGTTATGACGGTTCCTTTAATTTTTCTGGAAATGGGTTTTCATAAATTTGTTTTGTGGGTTTCTTCTTTCGTTTTCTTTTCGTTTCAATTTTTTAATTTTTCTGGAAATGGGTTTTCATAAGTTTGTTTTATGCTTTTGATTTGGTAAAAAGACGCACTCTTTCATAGCTAATAATTATTGGGGCACGAGTGAATAATTGATTGGAGCTTGTGGAAGAAGTTTATGATCTTGTGAGAAGTGATCAATGGATGTTGCATTTGCTAATCTTGAAGGTACTTACAAATTATTGTTAAGATTGTACATTTTAGATGTAGCTACCATTGCCATTGTTTCTTATTTTGGATGTAAGTGATCATGAGTTATTGTGGTTGACTCGGGAGTTCATAGCCATTGAGGATTGTCATTTCGTGAATTTTAAGAATATATAATTGTGTGATACTGTTGTTGTTGAAAGACGTGAGCATTAATTTCTGTTGGTAATTGATGGCACGTAAACTTTGCTTGTTAACAGTATTGTTTCACAAAGGTGGTTGTGGATAGAAAATATATGACATCCATCCTAAGTTAAAACTTAAAAGATTCACATTTTGTCACAGATAATCGTGGAGGTTGTTTCTTGACCAATGTAGGAAATTGTAGATTTTTGGTAAGTCACCATTATTTTTTTTATTTTGGATGCAAGTGATAATAAGTTATTGTAAATGACTTTGGAAATACGACGACTTAATAGATCCAACAAAGAGATATGGAATAAAACATATATAGGACACCAGAAAAGAATGCGCCTTTCAAAGCTTCTCTCCCATCCTTAAATATTAAGGAATTGGTTCTGCTGTATCACTTCAAAGCTTTGGAAATGGCAAAAGGGCTGATTGTGGAAAAGGAAATTGGTGATGGGGAGATAATTACAGAGGTGAGGAGATAAGTACTGAAATTTTGTTATGGTATATGATAGAAAGATGTGGGGAAAAAGGAAAAAACTGAAGCTTTCACAGTGGGATAACTTACGAAACATATTACTACCCCTTGTACGACCACCTCTCACAATCATAGTTGAGAATCTCTTTAGAGTGAGCCCCACGATGGAGCCCTTGAACCTCGCCCTAACCCTGTGTTGGCCCCTTTTATCTCAACCGAATGTAAGACAAGAAAAAAACGAAAAAAGAAGAAGAGAGAGGAGGGAAGAAGAGAAAGATAGGGAAAAAGAAGTAATGTGGAGAGCAATGAGCCTAGGTTCCCTTCAGTCCTAGTACACTTCTTCCTGTTTTTCTGCCTTTTTTTTCTATGCAATCATTATCATTCTTAGTGCAATTGTACTATCAAACGACAGTGGTGCCCGCTGCGACCTTCTACCTCTACTACTGCTACTATTACTATGACTACTTTCGGTCAAACGAATATAAGGAATAAAGGAATTAGGATTTTGTTTCTTTTCAAAATTTCGACCGAAAAGCCATTCAAAAAAAAAAATCGAGCAAAAGGGGCAAATTTAGACTTGTTCAACTGAAATATGCAATTTTTGCCAAACTGGTCCAAAATATGGACTGAAATTTTGTTGGGGGTCGTTCATTTGGATTAATAATTTCAGCCCAAATGAACCAATATCATAACTATGCCCACAATCCTGAATCTCTAATATTGAAAATCCTACTACTTTTACTATTTATAAGTTAATAAAAGAAATCCTTTCATTTAGTGAAAACACTCAATCACGTTAAAAGAATCTTTCTTTAATGTCATTGGATAAGTTCAAAATAGGAAAAGGATTTCTATCACGAGCTGTGTTTGCATAAAATACATAGGAATTTCCGGTTAAGCAAGATGTAGTTCCTACGTGTTGAATTAATATGGTGGTGAATTCATTTCCTATCTTCCCATGATTCAGTTTCCATTAAAGGGGAGGTGACTTGATGGTCGTTTTTCGATATTCACCTTTTGGTTCTTCACTTTTAACCGCGCGCTTACATGGATATAATAGTAGGATACTCAACTATATGAAACAAACAGGCCCTAAGGGTAACAAAACACAATCAAGCCAAAAAGTACACAACTAGCTTGTTCAAGGCACCAAAGATGTCACGAGAAATAAAAAAATATAAAACAAATAATGTAGTACAATATAATAAACGTTGAATAAGTAGAAATTAAGGAGAGAACAGGTCCATCCCGCCTTCAATCAATATCAACCATCGCTTGCAAAGAATTATACAAAATTCTCAAGTAAATATAAAAAAGTACAAAAAAGTACAATTAAACATCAATATCAACCACCACTTGCAAAGAATTATATAGAATTCTCATGTAAATATAAAACTGTAATAAATAAACAGATTCAGTTAAGCATCAACATCAACCATCACTTGAAAAGAATTATATAGAATTCTCATCTATAATAAGAAAGCAATAAAAAGAAAAATGAAAACTAAACATCCTGCTTTCTCCCATGGGGATCGCAAGCTGAACCGTGCATGAAACCCCAAGGCCGCCTTCAATCCAGAGGGCCCCTTCTGCATTAACAGAAGAGATGTGGTTTCATGCCTAGCGGGACTCCCGCAAGAGAAAATTCAGCTCCTTCGAATTTCCAATACAAACTACCTATCAGATGAACAGTCACAACAAAAAAGAAAGAGAAAAAAGAATTAACCTACCTATCAGATGAACAGTCACAAGAAATCGAAACGATCCAAAGGCAAAATAAAGACGTAAAGAAGGAAAAACATAAAAAATTGAATGAGAAAAGCAGTTCTCTGACCTGATCACAATGCCGCCAATGTAAAGATTGAAGCTCTTGAAATCCAAGGATATCCAGTATGCCTTGAATTGCACCAAATTTTGAAACTCCAAAATGCCTTTCAAGAATTTGCACTTGAAGATTTTCAATGGCAAACTCCCGATCTGATGGCCAAGGTTTAGACGATGATGGATATTTACTCTATCAATTTCACTCTCCCAAATCAACATTGTTGTCTAGAACGGTGGCACTGTCCCAAATCAATGTTGCCACCAGCATTAGTCCCCAAAGGTGGCACTGACCCCATGCTCTGTCCATTGATACGCCTTAGAGAAATTTTTGTCATCTCCTGAACTGGCAATAACCAAATCTACGGGAATGGGAGTTTGAAGTTAGCATACCATCAGGGTTTCATTTCTATTATTTTAAGAAAAAATGAAAGCAAACTTCCGACATCAAATAAAAAGAAAATGGAACACCCTCATGCTTCCACTTTTGATAGGGGTCGACGAATTTCATTGATGAAAAAGAATGGAACAGAGGTAAGAGTGTACGGTTAACTGCTTAAACAAACCAAAAACCACCAAAAACTGGCCCTATACAAATAACCACTTGAATGAAACTACACCCTCGCCAAAACATCTGCAATTCTATTTCCTCGCCAAAACATCTGCAATTCTATTTCCTTGCCTCATGGCAAAGAAAAGAGAAGCATCAAAATTTGAAGAAAAGCTCTAAATGAATAGGTATCAATTTCGTTTTGTTTCAGCCAAAACGAAACGACCCCAAAAACTTTTCATCCATAATTTCAGCTCATTTCATCCAAAATCAAAGATTTCAATTGAAATGCCAGAATTTCAACCAAAATGGACAACGAAATATTCGGCCTAAATTTGTTTCTTTTTCTTTTTATTTTGTGAGGTTTTAAAAAAATTAGAAGGGCCTAACTGAAATTAAAGTACCCTTTCCTCTTTCGAGGATCAAATTCTTTGAAGAGAAACCTTTAACGGTCTTCCCCCCTGCTGCAGCCATTGTCGGAGCTGGAGGAGTTGGAGTTGAGGACTTAGATGCTTCTTCTTCCTCTTAATCTGTTTTTTCCCTTCTGCGTGTGTTCAGTTTATCTTCGTCATTTTTTTTCTCCCTCATCACTCCCCCTACCTCGCGGGAACGCCGTTTTTTCTTTGTTTTCTTCTCATACACTTTTTCTTTATTTTTTCCCGTTTCGATATTAATGCTAATGGCAAAATGAAATGACAATAAGAAGAAGAGTACAAATGGCACATGGACCAAAGCACATGGGCTTTGAATGTCCTGCTAGCACAGACACCAGATGTACATAAAAGAAATCTGCTAGCACAGACATTAGATGTACATAGAAAGGGTTGAACTAAAAGGACTCCACTACCTTCCAAAATCTTACTGTTATAGGATTCTTTAAATTCCCACTTAACACTGCCCCAAACGACACTTCACAACTAGTTCCCAAACCATGGACATTTTCCACCTATGCACACTCTGATGATCCCAAGTTCTGTTCCTAACCCCAAAGTTGTGAAATGCCTACTCTTCATTAGTTTTGTTCCTATCAGAGAGGATTTTAGAGCAAAAAAATTAAAAAGGAAGGGAAAAAAAAAGGCAACTGCTTTTGAAGTGTTGCTATCATTAGTCCATGCGTATTACATGAAGTGCCCTCACTTAAAACACTAACAGGGGAAGAGGAAAACAAATACAAATGTGCTCCTAATGTACATCCCAAGTTCTGTTCCTAACCCCAAAGTTGTGAAATGCCTACTCTTCATTAGTTTTGTTCCTATCAGAGAGGATTTTAGAGCAAAAAAATTAAAAAGGAAGGGAAAAAAAAGGCAACTGCTTTTGAAGTGTTGCTATCATTAGTCCATGCATATTACATGAAGTGCCCTCACTTAAAACACTAACAAGGGAAGAGGAAAACAAATACAAATGTGCTCCTAATGTACATCACCCTTTCCAATCTGAGTATCAATGTTCTTCGAATTTGGTACTTAAGCAGGCATTCCTACACTAGATACTATCAGATTTTAGTAAAAAATGTATTTAGTAAATTTAAGTGAAACCAACATCAGAATGTATTAAGTAAATTTATGTCAAAAGACATCCAGTCTGAACCAAGCTCAATAAAAATCAAATAGCAAAGGCATTCAAAGCTTCATTTGATATATGGCTCAAAACTAAAACACTTGTTACTACTGAGTGATCAAGTGTTCAAAATTGTGCATGACAGCATTTCATTTTCTGAAAAACTACCATGTCCAACAATTGAGTTCACCACTTGCGAAGGAAAGATGTTGACGATTTTTTTTTATTTTAAAGTAAGTTACATTTAATGATAGTCCATGGGAGAAAACTTAATTTATCTTTTACCATCAAATTTATTAATGCTTGTATGCTTTTTGTATAGTTCTAATGTGTTTTTTTATACTTTTTCTATAGTTCTCGGCTTCTCCTGTTTTTTTTTTCTGAAAAAATTACGTGCTTCTAAACTTGTTTTATGCGTACATTACATCCATCCCAAATCAAGTTCAACCAAAATCAAATTGCAAAGAAAACCATATTTTTAATTCCATAGCATTCAACACTAGTTTAGTCTGCGATTCCAAATGATGATTGCGTTAACCACGTCCCACTTTGGCATATCTGATGTTTCAACTCATTGAGATGTAAAATGAAAGAAACAGTACTAGTCACTAGTTTAGTCTGCGATTCCAAATGATGATTGCGTTAACCAGGTCCCACTTTGGCATATCTGATGTTTCAACTCATTGAGATGTAAAATGAAAGAAACAGTACTAGAAGAATCATCTCATTTTAAGAATTTAAATGTTCATGGTACAATAAGAGAAATGATTTACTTTAATAAAACAGATTAATTACTAATACAAAGCTTGTCTTTTTGTAACAGTCATCTTTGACACAACCTCAAATGATGGCAGTTGGAGACCTTGATGACATATTTGTACCTTTGCCAGAAGATCTTCTTGTCAACTTGTCAGAATCAAGAAGCGTGGTGGATGCATTTCTAGATAGCTTACCCTCTATGTTTCAAGACTACGTCAACATAGAATCTGCTTTTAGACCTGCTCTTAAAGAAGCATTCATTTATGGTTATGGTATGCCATATATTCAGTTCAGGGATTTTCGTAAAGCAGATCAGCTTATAGTTTCTTGGACCACACTATCATGAAGGGGACCAAATCGCATACGAAGGGATCGATTGCTGAAACTGAACGACGGCCAAGGCCGTCACTTTTTACATATTTTAAAATCCAAAATTTGCCTTTTTTATTATTTAACCATTCAAAAAAAAAAAAAAGTGAAATTATTTATTTGTCCCTGGCAGTTCACCTCATTTTGAAGAAATGCTTGCCAAAAATAACATCTAAGAGTCTTGATAACCAACCAATGATTGGAAAAACTAAAGGAAATCCATTCTTTTTCTTCATTTTTTTCTTTCATTCCAAATGCTTGCATAGAATTGATCTAAAACCCATCAACATCCTACATTCTGTAATCCCCCACCTCAGAAATGGTGAATAGCCCAATGGAAGTTCATGAATTAAAAAAACAAAAACAAAACCTCCTTATAAAGAAAAAAACCATTAAGTATACAAAAAAATCCCCCAATTGTAATATTCTTAATTAGAAAGTGAAAAAACAGGACAAAGAGGATATTCAAGTTCAAACAAAATTCAAGAAGTACAATGCAACCAGTTGGGTTTAGAAAACAATTCAAAATCATCAACTAAAGAGGTTATTATTGCAGTCTGCATGTCAAACATAAATATTCATTGCTCACATTTGAAAACATGTTCATTTTTTTTCTCTATTTTCTCTATCAGTTAGCAAAGTGATTAACTAGCAAAAACCAACAAACACTATGTCAAACACAAATTGATGAAAGAAAAAAAAATTAACATTCAAAAAAAAAAAAAAAAAAAAAAACTGAAGAAAAAAATGTCGAACCGTAGCATACATTGTTGAGAATTCTGAGAATGCAAGACAATTGATCCATGGTACCTAAAAGACCGCGTAGGAAATGTACCAGATGGCTGGAGAGGCCTTGGCCCTCATATCCGATTAATACTTGAGAGTGGGAACCACAGTTCCGACTCCAGTATCATCTGTGATATTGAATAACTAGAAAATGGTGATTATCTATTCTACCTGCATTTTGGATGTGAGCTTGAAATCACATCAGATGGTATGCTTTTTCTACTATTAAAGAAAGAAGAAGAACACTGTGTCTACTTTCCATCTTAAATCAATATTTGGATACTTGTTGTATTCACTTAAAGTGGATAAGTCAAATAAACAAACCCATGCCATATGAGATTCCAATTTCCATGCTGTAAGGCCCAGAAAAAGAAGAAAAAAAAAGTGAAAATGGATCAAACTATAATAAAATCAGATGGTATACTTTTTCTACTATTAAGGAAAGAAGAAGAAGAAGAAGAAGAAGAACATTGTTTCTATTTCCAAGTTAAATCAACATTTGGATACGTGCTGTATTTATTTCAAGTGGATAAGTCAAATAAACAAACCCATGCCATATGAGATTCCAATTTCCATGTTGTAAGGCCCAGAAAAAGAAAGAAAAAAAAGTGAAAATGGATCAAACTATAATATAACTAGCAAATGCCAACATCATAGCTCTTTCACAAGGACAACAGTCACACCACCAAACTATACCTGCAACAACTTGTTGAATACTAAATGATTGATTATGATTGCCTTTAGACACTATTAATATTATTTTTGCAAGCACATGTAATTTATAAGGGTACGTTATGTTCTATTGTTACAATACCACACTTTATTAAAGAACACACAACCAATACAGACATCATTTACAAGCATTGCACATAAAATGTTAAATGGACATATGCAACATTTCACTAAGAGATTTTTATAATCTGAGATCGAGGGAACACACATCTTCACAAAACTGCAGTATATCTGAAGGAAGGTATAAAGAAATAATATGGTGGTGAAATTAAACTCAATGGAAAAGAATAACATCATAAACAATGAAAAGCTAAATCTATGAATTTGAAGAAAACAGAAAAACTAAAGCAAATGAACAAACTCCTTGAGCCCGAAACACGACCCACAACCACCTTCACTCTCAACCAGCCTACCTGCAACATTCTCCCAACTATACTCTGTATCATCTTATCTGGAATGAACATCCATACTCCCTTGGACGGCATCACAACAGAGAGGGAGAGAGGGGGGGGTCGTCCCACAACAGGTACCGTGGAGAAACAGAGAGAGGGGATATGGGGGTTGTAATCGGTGGTCTAAACCGGGAAGGGGGGGTTCATAACCCAACAAAAAATCATTCATGTTAGGGAAGATAACCCCAATTCCAACCATTTACTACCTGGGTCACCTTCCATAATGAAAAAAAACAAAGACCATAAATGGGGGTGGGGTGAGTCACTGTTCTATACATTTGCAAGAACACCGAAACACCAGAGTGGATAAAAAAAAAAAAAAAAAAAAGAATGAAATCACATCAAATCAAACAAAGGGAACATAAAAAATCAAAATAAAATAAAATTACCATGGAGAATCCGCTTCAACCAGATCCAAGAAACGCTCCCAGAAACGCTCCACCTCCAAACTCAGAAACGCTCCCAGAAGAATCCACTTCCACCAGATCAAAGAAACCCCATGGAGATAGCTCTCCACCAAAACCCTGTTCCGTAATCCCCCCAACATCCTCAGAGAAGCCAGAAGGTCCAGGCCTCAGCCTCGCACAAGGGCACTGAAATTCCCCATCAATCTCCTCAGAGCAGTCGCAGCAGCCACACCCAGAAGCGTTTTCGACCGTTAGAGATGGAAAATGGATCGGTTTTGGGTGGAGAATGGGGTACCCAGATGAGGGATTGGGGTTTTCAACCCCGTGACGTGACTGGTGTAAGGGGATTGAAGAGAGAAAGCCGATGATTGAGGATGGGAAGTAGATGAAATAGGAGTAGAGATGGGCGTCGAGAGTGTTGAGGAAGGGGATGGGGTGGTGGTTCTCGAGGGATCAAGAAGCGTCTCAGGAACGTTAACGTTGGCTGGTGATGGATTTGCAGGTGGAGGAGATGGTGGCGAGATCTGGGGGAATAGCCATGAGAGGTCGAGAATTCGAGACCACGCTCGGCGAGAATCTGGTTTTGGAATCTAGGGTTTGGGTTTTTGGGGAGGAGAAAAGGAGAGGAGAGAGTGTTTGAAAGAGATTTGCTTTTTTTGTTTTTTGAGAAAATACAGATATATGGACACGGATAAAAGATAATCGTAGCAGATATCTCAACGGTAACATAATTAAAAGAGTTTTAGGGCAGATTTAGTGGACGGGATGGAATCGTGTATTGAGATGATTCTCTCCATCTGTTGGTAAGGTCATTTTCCGTGTGGTTTAAACTATGTGGGCCCATCTTTTCCTTAAAAAGTATGGACTATCCACATTCTCATTGGAAACAACCCCCCCCCCCCCCCCACCCCCCCATACTCTAGAAAACCCTCATCTTCTTCCATCGCCGAATCCTTATGAAGTGCTCGTCGCATCTGCACCCATCGCTCTGGTTCCGTCTGCAGGCTGTTATTGCTAGAAGCCCTCTCTCTTCTCTGTAACTCATAGAATAGCGTTTTGGATTTGGGTTTTAATTTTAACTTGCCTCTCTGCAACTCACAAAAGGCTATGCAAATCCCATGTTGCAAAATTACACATGCTGCTCTCGTTTGAGGACACTGGACGATGTGGGCTACTCAGGTTTTTCATCCAAGGTGGGTCATTCTTTGCAATTGACTCATTGCATGTGTTATTGGATCTTTGGCACAATCTAAGGTGGGCCATTCCTCTGCAATTACATGTCCAAGGTGCTTCTTTATTTTCTCTCCGAGTTATTTCTATCCTACTTTGCAATTTCTCTGTTATTTGGATTATATTTTCATTCTTGTGCTAGGTCATTGGTTTTCACTTGGATATCCATGGTCACACCAAACAAAAACAACACAGTTTCATCGAAGAAGTTTTTTATGCACCAAACATAATTTTTGTACTTCCATGGAAATTCTTTTCATTGGCATCTATCTTCCATGAATTTTGCTGATGCAATTTCCTTCTTCCACGGAAATCGCCGTGACACAAACGTGCCCTAAGATATCTTCATTGAGGATTCCTAAAGGAGAGCTCCAAGTTTGGTTAAGGGAAAGGATTCAAGCCATCTATAAAGATGTGTGATCCAATGGTTATTAATTTTTGCAAATTTCTCAAAATTCATGAAAAATCAAGACCTAAACTTGCACCCTATATGTGTTTTTGCCTCCCTGAAGAATTTGAATGGTTAGGATCGTACAAATGGGGCCCACATAAATTAAATTTTCTAATTATAGGATTTGGACATTTTCGCAAATATCTCAATATCTATGAGAGATCAACGGCTGAAATTTGAGAATACAGTCGTTTGGGGCCTTTTCTTTATAATTAGCCTTTTGGATCTTGATTGAGGAACCCAAAAAGTAGGGTTCCAAACCAATAAATAGAAACCCTAACTTATCGCCAAACCATTGTAGCAGGCTGTAACAAGACCTTCCTCTTTATTTGTGTGATAGGTAATAGATGGTCTATAGTTTTTTTTTACTATTTTATGATGATCCATGAAAAATCATGCTGGGAAATTTGACTCTTGGACGTTAGGTAGCGTTCTAAAGAGAATGGATAGTTCAGATTTCGCAAAAGGAGTGCATAAAATTTTCAGAAATTGTGATCTTATGGTTTGAATTTTTCTTTTTTCTTTTTTGGATATCTCATGATTTATGATGGATCAACAAATGATATTTTATCTCCCAGCCGTTATTGACCATCTAATCATGACTAACGGTTCGGATTGTGATTATTGGATCCATAAGGCAGGGTTCCAAAGAAAAAACCGATACAGCCTCATGTAGCATTGATTTAACTATAGCTTCCATCGCGCGGACTTCAACAGTTGGAAGGTGGGAGATAGAATCTCTGAGATATTCTGTAACAAAGAAACAATGAGTTCTCCCAGCCATTTTTCGATGTTAACCAAACATGAGTTTCCTTCAAATGCATAGAAGGTCGGGAAGAATCCTCGCCACTAATTGTTGCCAAACATGGCCTTAAACGATGGTCCAGTAGCCTTTGGAAACCCTAAAACCAAAGAAGGAGATGGAGATGGGAGAGATGAGAGTTAGGGTTTTGTTTCGGTAATGTAAAATGACGACGAAGAAGCGGAGCGTATGATCACTCTTTGCATTTTTTTTCATGCCATTTTTAGTGCATTTTGACATAGTGCGATCTTTTTAATTCAAATGATCAACTGCAAGGAGGATGGATATGTTCACGTCTTTGGTCCAGCATTTATTAATTTTTAATTAATAATTGGTCCTTCAAGTAAGTGATCCACAACCATGTTTTTAACAGGGCCAAATTCCGATCCAATTAGAGTTGGGGCAGAATGTAAGCCCAACACATTTAGCACAAGGACAAGTAGAAAGTTTAAACGGGACAAATTGAATGCGACTTTTTTCTTAAGAGAAAAGGAGAGGAGATAGTGTTTAACCTGGAGTATAGTCGTATTTGTACTATTGAGTACTCCACATTAACGTTGTCGTTATTATGTCTCTGTCACATGTAACGGTAAACTGCGAAGGTGTAGGTGGATGAATTCATATAAAGTAGCCGACGAAACTGGTGGGCTGGAAAAACTTGGCATCTGCATTTATGGTGGGGATTCAGAGATCTGGTCGATAGGTGGGTTGTGATTAATTTGGACATTTTTAGCCATGGTTCAAACTTAATTTTGATAATTGTTGGCTTACATTTTAAAAATTACAATGTAGAACCCTTGCTTAATTTTGAAAATTATATGAGGTTATATTTGTACAAACCTCATTGCAGGGAACCATCCATCCCCTTTCTCGATCTCGCTCTGAAAACGCGGATCGGTGTTTTCGGAGTGGAATCGCCCATGGAACGCGGTTCGAGTCTCTACAAATCGAGGTTCGAGTTCATACGAATCGCGGATCAACCAACGATGGAGCGAGAATCGGGTGAACCTAGATCGTCATTCAACGAGAGAGGGAGCGCAAGTCGATGGGTATCCACGTTGGAAGCGTGGAATTTGAAAGGTTGATTTCAAAAAATTTAAAGATTTTAAGGCTTAGATCCTTATTTTTAGGGAGGATTAAAAGAAAAAAAAATGAAAGATGAGAAGAGAGACTAAAATACGAAAGAGGAGCATTGCAAACCGTGGTTGTCGCAAGTCATCTCTGATGTCATGGGTCATCTACGTTGCAGCAATATCCGGCAGGTACCCTACCCTTCCCTCCCCACCTCTCTGTGTACTTGGGTAGTTGGGCTTCACTTGTTTTTATTCTTTCCCTCCCCCTTCTCTCTCTCGTCTCCATCTTCTTCCTTTCTTTAAATAAAAAAAATATATTAGTCAAATACGGTAGTCTCCAATCTCCATCAACTTGATACCTCAGTCAATAAATATGATGAGTAGTAAAAATTAAAAACTCATGTGGTGCAAGAGGGGTGTCCACCTCATTTCTGGTAAACAAACTGAGCACTCCATCGTTGTCATTTTTTCATAAACAGGAGGTGCTATAGTATTGGCATCAATATCCCCCAACTTGAAACTGTTTGGGATTGACACATAAACAGAAATCAAGCATTTAGAGCAATGACGAAAAGCCGACACAGGATTTGTAGTTTTGTGCTTCATTTCTCATTCACAACTATCTCAACCCATATTTGTAGTTTTGTACATCTTGATGGCTATGGAAATTATAAACAATAAAAGTTTTCCATCATATCCCTGACATATTGTCTTATCACTCTTGTTTATAATTTATAAACAATACAAGGTTTTGTCTCCATTCTCTAATACTCTTTTAATATATGTAAATTATAAACAAGATATGTTGGCAAATTGATTTTACATGTATAACCAATATTATTTCCTTTTTAGGACCAAAATGAATGAAGAAGAGGAGGTACAAATGACAGAGAATCCACTTAATCAAAGGGATAGTATTGAAGATGAGAATACAGATTTGACAGCCACTCTTCTCAAAAGGTACGTAACAATTGTTGGAGATGGAAAAGATGGAAGTGCTTGTAAGTGGATATGTAATTTTGGTTGTAAGGTTGATCCTTATACGGGAACATACTCTCGGATAAGAGCCCACTTGATTGGGCTATTACCTGGGCAAAAGTCACAAGGGGTGGCAATATGTTCTAAAATAAACAAGGATGAGAGGAAGAAATTGAAAAAAGAAGAAGAAGAAGCTAAGAAAAGGTTTGGAGGTGGCACACGCAAAAAACCTATTCCTACCATTCCAATTGTTCCACCGGTATCCAAGTTGGCTAAGGTAGAGAAGGGAAAGAAGAACATATATTGCTGATATGTTTAAATTATCTTCTAGAGAAGAAGTGGATGGTGTATTTGCCCGACTTTTCTATGCTAATGGGATTCCTTTTAATGTAGCAAAGTCTCCTCTTTGGATTGATATGGTAAGGGCCATCAATGATGCACCAAAAGGCTATAAGCCACCATGTGCAGAAAAAATAAGGACTATGCTTCTTGATAAGGAGAGGACAAAGGTTGAGCAAGCACTAATGCCCCTAAAAGAACATTGGCCGACATATGGGGTTTCAATTGTTTCTGAAGATTGGACAAACATCAAGAACCAACCGTTGATCAATGCGATGGCAGTATCTGGAGATAAAGGAATGTTCATTAGTGGTATAAATTTCTCTTGAAAAGACAGGTGAATATATAGCTGGGATTTTGCTAAAGGCAATTGAAAGAGTGGGTACATATAGTGTTGTGCAGATTTTGATTGATATGACTGATAATGCCTCTGTATGTAAGGAAGCAAGGACTCTCATTGAGAGGAGGCACCCACATATCTTTTGGTCTGGTTGCATGGCTAATACTTCGAGTCTTTTGATGAAAGATATTGCACATTCAATCCACTCAAGTTTATTTTTCATTGGTGATTGCTATGAGAAAGCAAAGGGAATTGTGAAGTATATAAAAAACCATTTTTCGGCTTTGCATATATTTCGAACATTTTCATCATTAGATGTTATAAAAGTCAACAAGACAAGATTTGGGCATCATTATATTATATTGGAACGAATTGCTCATGTAAAGGATGCTTTAATTAACTTGGTTTTAAGTATGGAATGGGACAAACTCAAGAAAGGTGGGGTGAGGGAAAATATGGAGCATGATGGGGTAAGACAAATTATATTAGATGATGACTTTTGGAAACAATTGAAAACTATCTTGGCATTCACAAAGCCCATTTGGCAAATGATTCGCTTTTGTGACTCCGACAAAGCTATTCTTGGAGAAGTTTATCAAAGGTGGAAGATATGTTGGGATACATTCAAATTGCACTAAAACATAATGTTGAAATGTATCAAGTTATTCAAAAACTTGTTACAGGACGATGGGAGAAGATGAATCAACCTTTACATGCTCTTGCATATGTGCTTACTCCATATTATTATTCAGAATCTTGGTTAACAAGTTTTTCACCGACGGGAGGGAAAATGAAGAAGACTCGTGATTATCAACATAGTCAAACGACTTATTTTGAAGTGGTAGATTGATTGGTGAGAGATCCAGAGGAAGCATGTTTAGTTCGTTGGAAACTTAGTGACTTTGTTAGTGGTAAAAGTATTTTTGGTCATCCTCAAGCAATCAAGGATAGAGAGAAAAGTGTATACAGTAACATGGTGGGATTTGCATGGAGTTACCGCACCTGAGCTATATAGTTTGGCAGTCAAATTTTTGTCTCCAAGTGTGAACACCTCGTGTGCAGAGAGGGCATGGAGTACCTATGGTTTTATTCACAATGTAAAGTGGAATATGATGAATGCCGACCATGCAGAATCTTTGGTTTATGTCCATTAAAATCATCGATTGTTGACACGGTATAGGGAGGATTATGAGGGGACATATAAGAACTGGGATAGTTTTGTTAATGATGATAATTTGGAGAAGGACATGGAAGCCCTTGAAGGAAGGACATGGAAGCCCTTGAAGGTAGAGAATATGCATTACTTCATTTTGGTGATGTTGGCCTATCCCCTTTAACTTCTGGCACTTCTGCACCACACTTGGGATGAGTACTCTCTTTCTTTTCTAATTTTTTAATCTTTCTCATATGTTTTGTGGAGTATTATTTTTGGATACAGGATATGAAATCATGGATGAGCATTGTCTTTTTTTGTATGCTTGACATCTATCTTTTGAATGAAGGAACTTCTTTTGACTTATTAATTATTGTCTATTTTATGTGGTTAAATTGCGAAGTTAAATTTTTTCTCCATTTTTTATACTTGAATATATGGATCAGATATATTTGTGCCCACTGTATAGCAGGCACTCCGAAGGTGCTCCAGACATATAATTACTTTAAAATTTAGCGCTTCAGCGCTCCCGCTCCTGCTCCATGCTCTAGGCACTTAGGTACAAACACTTGTAATTTTGAATTATCCACCTCCATCCACTTTAGCCATAAAATCTCTAAAAAGAAAGTAGCCCCCTTAGCTTTTTTTTTTTTTTTTTTTATGAGAAAAAAGCTCTAACTTATAAGCTCTATGCAGGTATAGAACTTTATCATGGACCATGCCATGTTGTGCCTCAGCCTAAGCACCCTGGCCTAGCATTGCACGAACAAGGACCTGGGCCACGCCGTATCGTGCCACGACCAAGGCTCCTTGGCCCATCCTTTGGGTCATGTCGGGCCGCCCATCCCAGTCAACTGCCTGTGCATGGCCCCAGTCCCGATCCAGTTTATACCCCGACCTCCAATCCATTTGGAAGCCTATATATCTATTCCCTCTACCTCCATTGATTGTCGTGCATCCATGTGGGCCTCACATGGGAAAAATAATCTTTGAGTCTGCTTGTTTACATTAAAATATGTAGGAATAAAATACATAGGATTGATACCATAAGTGGTAAAAAAATGAAGACCAAACATTAATTTTAAGAAATGAGAATTGAACAACCTTTTTTAAGGAAAATAGAATTAGAAGAAGATGGAAAATAAGCTAATAGGGTGATGAATGGTTCATACATTTTCCATCTTGTTTTAATGTTATTTTCCACCAACCCAATTCTTTTAGAGGTGAGCTGGTCCTTGGATATAGCCTCATCAGAGAGAGGTCTTCAAGATCATTAGACTCTTAACCATATTAATCACTTTCATGGGATTTAATTTTTTTAGAGCTAAAATTAAACATATCCCAATTAGGGATGTAAATGGGTCCCCAATTCTTTTATTATCCGGAGGTTCCGACTCATTAAAAACCGGTTTTGGGTCCTTATTTAGGCTCTAATAAGAAAACAAGTCTGGGTTCGGATCCACCTTGGTTCCGACCTGTGGACCCAGGACCACTATATTGCCTCAGTTTTCAAGAATCCCTCCTAAAGTCCCTATCATTCTCTACCTAGTCTCGGAACTGTCCCATATACGGAACCGGTTACGAACCGAGCCTGGTTCCGGTTCCATCTTCTCATTAACATTTCCGGCTCCTAGTCCACCATGGACTTGGATTGGAACCGACCCAAGGTCACAATCCACGCTTTGAGAATGGTGATCTACAAAAGAGCGGTGAAAAGGTTGACCACCCATCCATCTAAACTAAAACTTGTAATATTGTTTAAAATGAAAAGATTATAGTTTAGGGGGCCAAAACTCAAAGCAAACCATATGACCCATCCAAAATCATAATGAAACGAGGCATGCTCAACCATCTTAGCTCCCTTTTCACATCATCATCGTCTTCAAAGCCTTATCGCAGCTATGTTGGAGCCCTTTTCTCACATAGACATAAAATATTAAAGTTTAACAAATTAGTATTAAGAAAGGATCATACTAGAATAGCCTTCCTAGGCCATTTCTATCCAAAAAGAAGGATTCTTTGAGACAACGACAATTTTCATAATGATCTCCAAGTGAAACTAAAGTTACTCCAAATTGTCTTAAATGATAATTATATATGTTGATTTGGTAATTTCATGTCCCCTTTTAATATGCATCCAAACCCTCTTGTCCCCAAGAGTTTGATTGGGAATGTGAGTTTTAAGAATATCTTAAATATCCTTATCAATACTAAAAACATATTAAAGCTCGCTTATCTCTTTTTCGCATTGGGTTTGTGAGGTCCTTACACACTTAGATCGCATGGAGATTTGAGACATTGATTTTCTAAGCTCCTCTTCACAGGGGATCCAACTACTATTCCAAATAGAAATTCTATCCCCAATACCAACTGTCCATCTTAGCTTGGAATTGATGAATTTTAGAGTCTCCACAAAGCCAAAATGGATTTTATAAGTAGACTCTAACTGGGTTCTAAGATTCATCAATTCCAAGATGAGATGGATTTTAGAGCCTTCATAAAGTTAACTATGTGTTCACCACCTATGTATTTTAACGCAAACGAACACTAAAGTGAATTATTACGGATACATGTGCAAGCTACCAGTTAAGAGTCTAGTTCAGTTCTTTTTTGTTAAAAAAGTATTATGGTCAATTGAAAAGTGTTTAAGACAATAGTAGTGCCTGTTAGAATTATTTTTAAAATATGATTATTTACAAAAACCTTTTTGTAGATGATTTCCTAAAATTAAAATAGAAGTTATGATGTCTGAAAGTAAACCCTTTATTTATGATCCTGAGTTATGATGTTTGAAAGTAAATCCTTTATTTATGATCTCGATCTACAAATGCAATGGGTCATGTTGGATCAATCTGGCTTCTTAAAAAAGCAGTCATCCAACTCGAAGACCTTACCCATGTGCTTGAGTTAGTGGGTCATAGAACAAAATCTTGACCGAATCAGACTATGAACAAGTTCAAAGCAAAAAACAAAAAAATAAAACCCAAAAGTATTGTGTTGGGCTTAGGTAGTGTTAGCAGGTCCAGTCCAGAGCTGCTACCCAATCTACAGTTCTAGGTTCTCATTTAATACTTGAAAATGGAATTGCCTAGTGCGAAGCCCTTTTCTAGGGAATACTCCATCGTGGTTCCAAGAGTCTCACTCTATTGCCCATCTAGGGTGGATTAAATATGGTCTATGCCGAGACCATTTAACAACTGGCCCGACCATTTCTATCCAGAAGAGATGGTTTCAAGTTCAAAACCAATTAATGAATCTATCCAAAAAAGTCAGACTTGGCCTAGACTAATTCTAGAAAGTTGGAACACTGTCACACATATCACTGGTAGTCTTGTATCATAAAAAGTATCATGACACGTTTCGGATATATTTTTCTCCTAATGATGCTTCAATACTTTCAGATGTAAAATATGGTTTTGAACATAGTTCCAAAAATGGAAATCTTTTTGCAAATCGTTCATAGAGGATGAATAAAAATTTATTACAAATTGTAAGATTTCCAAAAAAATCTGTAAAAATGAAAAATAAATAAATTTTATAAAAGGGTAAAAAGTAGTCACAACTCATCCATAGCGGTATAAATAAAATGACAAATAAAGAGTATAAAACAATCAAGTGAGAAACATCATCTAGTATGTGTGAATAGTTATATATGTTCGAGGTATCAACATTACTACTTACTAAGGGAAATATGAACAAGTTACCATATTTATTTTATTATCTTTAAATAAAAAAATAAAATAAATTCAAATAATCAACTTTTCATGATAGTATGTCTCATGAAATTAAATGAGTTTCATAAAGAACAAAAAAGAATTTTTTTAAAAACGTATGCAATCCAAACCCTATACCTATAGTCAAAAGCTTCGCCAAATGCTTGTTCCATATTTATTTCTAAAACCTCCCAAAATAGCGAAAATTGTTAAGAGTTTTCTTAACTGCTAAATAACATTTTTCAAACACGCCTAAAGGTATTTCTAGAAGTGGATACGAGCAAACAAACGTGCCTAAATGATTGTTTTCTTGAACACTAGCTACCCCATGCTAATTTATTATCTGAGACACGGCAATTATTTATTTGCGAAGCTTGCAATAGCTAAACTACAGCTGATGTTATCTGCTTTTGGATGGGGTAAAACAAAGCTAAAATCTCTTATAAGATTGACATCAAGCTTTAATTCAGAATAGTTTATTACCTTACGACAACTGTGACACTTAAAAAATTCAACTTGAGAAGAACAAGGAGCATCATCTATTGATCATAACCACACTAAATAACAAATAGTTTCATGCTACTTGGAGCAACCACTCATAGAGTGGTTGCATACAAGTTCCCATCGCAAGTTAGACCAAGCAGTAGTGATTTAAGCTAGTAAACAAGAATCATAGTACTAAAGATAAAATAACAAATTCATCATCACAATCACTCATTTCATCGGCAGTTGTTAAATATTGCATCCAAGTTCTATAAAAAAAAGAAAAAGAAGTGTTACATTCAGGTTGTCATTTTATGTCATAGTGAAAGGAAAAACAACATTTAGCTAAGACAGATGCCCCACATGAAGATCTGGTCAAAATACCTTTTTTTTATTTTTTATTGATGCAATATCAAGAAAATAGATGCCATGATGATTAATTAAAAGGAGCAGCATTGTCAGGTCTAGATGAACCCATATACAATCACAATACAATGTTAGATAAAAGTTGCCTACATGGATCTCACGTAGCCAACAATTCATAATGGTTATGAGATGAGTATGGCTATTGGATTGGAAATGGGAGTAATGCTAGTTGCCTACCTTTTCTACATTTGTCATATCTTCAATCAAAAGTTCTGTTGATTTTGAAGAATAAGGTAGGGCTGTTTTTTAGTTTATTTCTGCTATATAGGGACCGCTTTGTAATTTCCTACACAACGGTTGTGTGGGAGTCCAACAAGAGATCCATTCTCTTAAACTAATACATACATAATTCTTGATCTTTCAATTGTTTAATTCTTCCTATTGCTTTATGTAAAAGGAAATGCTCCTTTTGTACATGACCTCCCAGCCAAAATCATCTATTGTCTCCAACATATCATGTAGATGTGTCCCACATATCTTTTATGAGGATACATTATATACGTTTAATAGTCTCATCCAAAGTAGATGGTAGGTATGATTAATGAAATGAATGCACTGGAAAAAAAACAAAACATACGAACTTACAGATTTGCCATGTGGAAAACTAGCTCTATGGTTTAAAATATAATTCAGATGATTTTGTGCAAAGGTAGAAAGTTAGATTGTTTTCCAAGGGCTTCACTTAAATATATGGGATTGATTATCTTAAACATCCTCTCTAGGCCTGTCAATGGGCTGGGCCAGGCCTGGGCTTGAGCTGTTCAATTCCGTCCCAAATATTGGGCCTGCTTGCCTGAGGTTGTCCAATCCCGGCCCTAAATTGAATGAGTCTATGTCAAATCCCGTCTCGTGCGGGCCTGGGCTGCGGCAGGGCCGGGCTAGGGCTTACCATGTACTTGAATATAAGCTAACCAAGTTTATTCAACTTTATTCTCCACAACTCCTATTAGTGAAATGAGTGAGATCCATCCAATTGCATTTATGAGGAAGTATTAGAAGAATTTATAATTGTTGCACATAAGTATTCTCATAATTCGCATATCCAAATAGAAAATAATCTAGTTAAAGTCCGCACTTTTGAAATTATAAACCATATTACTTATTACCTGCATGCTTTATCTCTGTGATGTGACCCATAAATTGGTGTTTACTTTTGTGTGGTAAGTCAAAGGATTGTTTAATGCCCTTCACTACTTAAAGTCTTGCATCAAATCCCTTTGGTTGAAAAATTAGTAGAAATGATATAGCATTAAGCTATTATTATATATGAAGCGAAGTGGTTTCAAATTGAAATCACTTCCAATTCCCTCCAATTGATTTTTACTCATCCAATTTACTAATTTAATTTAGTTTGACCTTAGCAAACAGGTCGGGGTAAATTAGGTCAGGCCAGAGATAATGCACGCTTTTTTGACCCAACCTAACCCGTGTATTTTTAATGATATGACAAAAATTAATCATGGTATGTGCTGAGACTCAAACTCGGGACAATATGAATTTCAAAGGAACGATCCTACCACTACACCACAAAGAATCTTTTTGTTAATAGTTATCAACAAAAACTTAAAATTGACTCATACAATTTACGAATTTAATTTAGTTTGACCTTAGCAAACGAGTCGGGGTAAATTAGGTCGGGCCAGAGATAATGCACACCTTTTTGACCCAACCTAACCCGTGTATTTTTAATGACATGACAAAAATTAATCATGGTATGTGCTGAGACTCAAACTCAGGACAATATGAATTTCAAAGGAGCGACCCTACCACTACACCACAAAGCATCTTTTTGTTAACAGTTATCAACAAAAACTTAAAATTAGTTACTGAGGAAAGGACCCAGCCCCACTTTGGAATATTGACCGGAAGTTAGAATTTATCTACGAGGTATTTATAAAAATAACTATATTTTTAAAATATTGACCCCTATAAATACTATTGTTATTATTTTCATACTTATGCATTGTACTTTAAGCATAGATGATCAAACTTTAATGAAGAAGGAACCCAGCCCCACTTTGGAATATTGACCGACAGTTGGAATTTATCTACGAGGTATTTATAAAAATAACTATATTTTTAAAATATTGTCCTTTATAAATACAGTTGTTATTATTTTCGTACTTATGCATTGTACTTTAAGCATAGATGATCAAACTTTTGAAATAACTATTTTATATGATTTCCCATATAGTCATTAATTTTCCATGACATCCAAAACTCAAATGAATATATGATATATGAAATTGATCAACAAAAATAATAAGTTTCATAATTAATAAGAAAATGATAATTTTACTGAAAAAAGAAAAACTCACGATAACAGCGTGGAGCTAAAGAGGAGGCAGGAAACTTTCCATGTAACTGATGTGCTACCATGCACGCTTGCCGGGGGAGAAAGGGTGGAGTCTGATTTTTTTCTTTTTTGTGTGTGGCGTTAACTTTTATAAATTGTGATGTAAATAGATTGGAATACTAAGATTGACCCCATATACTAAAAATCATAATCATTAACACAAACATCCTTGCTATTTATGGGTTACCTCAAATTTTCAACTCATTCTGCGTTATTTCCATGGTCCAATTGATTTTCTGATAAAAAAAATACAAAATACTGAAGTTTTCTAAATAAAGTGTTTTTTTTTTTTTTTTTTTTTTTTGTAATTTGGACTCTCCATCATGCCTTTTGTCTATTAAGAAACTTTCAATATCATCCTATTTCTATCAAGGCAATAGCATTTGAGTGTTAATGGGTCCCAGTGTCTACCACTAATCTAAGGAATTTCAGGTATTTTTGTTTGTTCTGATTATATGATTTTTTTCTTTTTTTTAGAATGTAAAATGCCGATTTCTGGGTTGCGTGGTCTATTTAATCATTACTTTTTTTTATTTAATCCACTCTCGGTTTTAGGTTGTCTGGTTTTTTTTTTTATCTATTGATTTTGATTGTACACTTTTTTTTAAGAATGCGGAACTAATGGTAAAAGGAATCTCCAATAATATTGGTCCATCTAAATAAAGAATTAAGTTCATTCTTATTATCATCATTTTCTACTTTCTCTAATATAATTCTATTTCTTTATGTCAACAAGAGAACTTTCATCTTTTCCATTCATTTACTTTTAAGTTCATTGTATTTTTTTAGAGCAGCTTTAATAATTTTTTGTTTCTTTGTGTCTCTTTTCAGTGCCGTCTCATGTCTCATTTGCATGCTTAATTTCTATCAGTGTTCAACTCATTTTAAAATGTGAGCATCTTTAGGCAATTGGTGCAATTATTAAATATTTCAATTTGAGAGGTAAACCTTTTTTAATTCATTCACTTTTGATTTCATCAAATTTTATTTGAGTAATCTTAATTATGTTACTTTAATATGATTTATACAAAAGAATCATCATTTTAAAATTTCTATAGCTTTGCAATATTTTTATAGTTTGAATTTGTATGGTTTTCATAGATAGTGAGTTTCTTTTTTCCCCTTTCCTGTTTCAACTTTTGGGCGTTGGGCTCTCCTTGGTTTTTTTTTTCTTTTAAATCACTTTTTGTCATGGGATTTTCTGTGAATTCTCATTTTTCTATTATATTTTTTTAATTTTTTAATACTTATCATTATGAGTTAATTATTTATTTTACTTCCATTGGCTTCTCCTGGGTTTTTTTTTTCTTTTAAATCACTTTTTATCATGGGATTTTCTGTGAATTTTCATTTTTCTATTGTAATTTTTTATTTTTAAATACTTATCATTATGAGTTAATTATTTATTTTACTTCCATTGGGTTCTTTAGGTTCCCTTTGTGAAAATTTTCTCATTTCTTTTGTGGCTTCAAATTTCCAATTTTGAGTATTAGATCATCATAAGTTGGTTTGATTCTTTTAAATTTCTTTTATCATTGTATTGTCTATGGATCTTTATTTATATATATTTTTATACCCTTTTTAATAAAATTCAATTCCTTTTATTTTTTATTTCTTTTATTATAATTTCTCACTTGTGATGGGTTTTTAGTTTTTTTTTTTTTTATGATGGTTTTTCATGAATTTGTGGGTTGCCTTTTGGTGCTCTATTTTTGATTTTTTTTTTATTCCCATGAGTGTTTGATTCTTTTAAATTGCTTATGTTTTTGAGCTGATTATGGATTTTCATTTTTATGTGTCTTTCAAATTTCATAGGATTTTATTCATGGTTTATATTGTTTGTTTGTTTTGATTTTGTTTTTTCGTTTTCTTGATAATTAATCTTCAATTTTTATGGGCTTATGTTTTTTTTTTTAAATTATATGGTATTAGGTATTGAATTCTTATGGACTTTTTTTTTTCCTCTCTCTCAGACTAAAACCTTTTGCATCTAATTTTAAAGAAACTAATCATAAAGTTTTTTTAAATTAATTTTAATATTATGATTATATTACCCTTGCTAAGCACGGGTATATTTTTCTAGTCTTACATCAACAGAGATCTAATATTAAGAATAAAGCTTATATTCTCATAAAATTATATCATGAATTGATTTGCTCTTAGAAGAGGTAAAATATCGGCCAACACGATATTTCATAAAATCTAAAAAGATTATGAAAATGACATTTGATCAAAACAAGCATGTTCATAAAATCTAAAAAGATTTTGAGAATGACATTTGGTCAAAACAAACATGAATCATGAGCTGGAAAACTTCACCCTAATAGATTAGTTTAATTTCTCCTTCACTATGATTCTCCTCACCTACAGATTTATTAAAAATGAGGGACATGTGCTTGCGAGCGGGCCGGGCTAGGCCTAGACGGGTTGGGCATGTTCTGTCCATTCCCAATCCCATTTTGGCTGGGCTTTAAGACCACTGTCCAAGCCCACCCCGCTGGGCTCGAATTTTTTTTTTTTAAAAGCATTGTATTTTTGGGTGGGGATGGGCTGAGCTGGGTACCCATTTTAACGGGCTCAATTGATAGGCCTAATCCTCGAGTAGCAAAACCAAGCTCACTTAAGAGTGATTCGTTATTACTTGTAAAATTTTCTTGGTCTTTTTATTAGTTGAATGTAAAAAAAGAGCTTTTCTACATGGTGATTTTAATAAAGAAGTATCTATGGATGCCATTCCACGGTCCAATCCAAAAGATCAATTAGGAAAAACATGTTGGTTGAGAAAAAGTTCTACATCCATAGTTGCGAATTTCATTTCAAACTCCATTTCGATTTGATTGCAAGGTAAAATATTTGGGCCATTCCAGAATCTGGAACTGTGTTTTGAAAAAAATAAAGAATTGAAAAATGTATAAAATTTGAAAAACATGAACAAAATAAAAAAGTGAAGAGAGCATTTATTAAATCAACAATTATTATATATATGAAGCAAAACTCGATTGTGAAAATAACGCTTCATTTCAATTTGATTTTGACTGATAAATTATTCACTTTTCGGTGCACAGTTAATCCTCTAAAACGCTTCGACATGTGGTTAACTCTTCCCTAGCTTGCGCTAACTCTAAACTTCTAAAAAAAAAAACTCTTCACATTACCGATTTGCCGAAACAAACTTTCACATACAACACCTTCTCTCCCCCATTCACATACTTCTTCTCTGGAGTCTTGCACTTCCTATAACCTCAAATAAAAGAGAGGAGAAGAAGAGAAAAAGGAAACGGAGAAAGCAATCTATAGGGTGAGTGTAAAGTCAAAAGGCAAGGTGGATCAACAAAAGAATTGTCAGAACACCGAAATGAAGAACGAGACAAAACAAGACAGTATGTAGTCTCGCTATAGCTAGACTATTTCTCGCTATAGCGAGAAATGGCAGAGACACCTCTTGCTATAGCGAGGGTGAAGCTTGCTATAGCTAGCTAGGTGCAGAATGCCTAGTTTGATCTGAACTCTGAGTTGAAGTTTGAGAAAGCTTGATAATCTTAGTGGATTATTATTAAGAGTTTCTTGCACGGATTTGAGGATATAAATTGGGTGTTTCTCAGAATCCAAAGAGACACAGATCATCTCTCATGTTTTGAATTGGTGATTTAATTGAGAGAGGTTTTTTCTAGAGATTTTTGAAGAGTTGTGCTGCCAAGTACTCTAGAGAGGCAGGTTCTTTTGCCTCCTTTGTAGAAGATTATCTTTTTGCGAGAAGATTTGAGGAGTCAAGCGCTGGATTGAGTTTGTTGCAATCAACGGTGTGAAGTCGTTGAAGCGTGAAGCGACACAAGGTAGCTTCTGTCCCTGGATATCTGGGGAATAAATCTGAGTTTCTTATAATTGCAAGATTTATACTGCTTGATTAGATCCATCTCGGATCCATGGTTTTTCACCCGATTAGGGTTTTCCACGTAAAATCTAGTCTCATTTTGGTGTGTGCTTGTGATTTTATTTCCGCTGCATATTTATTATTTTTGCACACTTTTTGGGCTGATTTATTGAGTGGACCAATCTAGAGATCTTGCGAACCCTAAACTTTCAATGAGGTTTTTTCGCCATTCCATTCTCCATTTGTTTCTTACCTCTAAGTTTTTTGTTTACCCATCTCCTCTCTCCCTTGCTTTTGATTTCCCTCGTGCAGTGGCTTTGCTTTTACTTGTAGATATGAATAATGGCCTTGATCCTCCTATAGATCATGTGAATCTTTCTCTTTGTCTGTCTCGCACTCTCTATCCCTCTCCATCTCCCTCAGCCAACCCACTCTTAACTGCTAGGGTTAAATTTCTCTTTTATATTCTGGTTCGGTTAGATATAATACTCTGCATAGCATGTATCATTTGCCTCTAAACTTCTATATTTGGGTTCGAATATCCTTGAATTTTGCTTTTTGTAGATTGAGATTTTACTCTTTTAAGGTGTACAAAATAGACAAAAGGTGAACATCTAATGATTTGACTGCGAGAAGCAATGCTGATTGGACTCTTTTCTCACCCCTTCTTTTTGTCCTCTATTACTGATGCTTCTCTATTTTCAAATTGTTGATTAGTTTTCCCCCCCTTTGGCCAGTTTTTTTTTTTAATATCTAATATTTGCCAATATTTCTTAATATTTAACATTGCCAAATGCTATAATGATTGAGCCTAATTTTTATTTTCAATGTTCTTTGATGGGTGGTTGATTGCAATTTTGATTTAGAGTTTGATTCTTACTGTGGATGCTTTATTTTAGTCATGATTTCAGAAATGCGGGTACAATCAGTCCAGTCCTTTTACATTTCAGGTAAATAATCTTTTTTCAAAGATTTTTCCATTTTTTTTTTTTACTTTTTTAATGTATGATCTTTTTATCAAATCATTGGTGTTTAAAGGGCTTCTTTTCCTAGTCAGTCTCATCATTTCTTTTCTTTCTAGTAACCTTTGGATTCAATATATGGAGCAATTTGGATCTCTGATTTTAAATTTTTTCTAATGTTTCAAAAATCTTTTACTTAATGTTTGTATTTTTTTTTGATAGGCCATTGCAGAGCTTCATACTCTTGTTGAGCTAGATGCTTGATTTCGATTGTGATTTTCATTTTCATTTACTATAATTCTAAATATGCTATGTGGGAAGGCAATACAATATCATATAAATGCTTCGTCACTCAAGCCCAAAATCTATGTTTTATAGGTTCATTTGGTGCATGTTTGGGTAAAACCTCTCCGTCTCTATATTTTTAAGGGTCTATATATTTTCTTATTGTTTTGTTTGGTTTTGTGGATTGCTTATCTTGAAAATACTGCAGGTTAGAGTTCAATGAGTAGTATGATGCGATGAAGATAAAATTTGGGAAACTCGATTTTGCGCTTTTGAGGGTTAATATTCAAGCCAAAGAAGTTTTCCGAAGGAAATTGTCATTCTTTTTCCAAGTGTTCTAAGAATCACAGGTACGAAGATACTTTTGTGAAATGATGGCTTTGTTTTCATACGTTCCAAAAACCAAGATACAAAGCTACTTTTGTCAATATATCAAATCCTTCTTGGCCATCTATGGAAAATCGACTAACAAGTCATGCATGATGGATTTCAAAACTGTCACACTTTTTAAAGAATTCAATCCATAATATTTTATGTCCTTTTAAGACCTCCCTCAACTAATACCGTCCGAAAAAAAATTAGATATCCCTCTCTATGTAAATTTGTTCAAGAGTTGTAATTGACATTTTGTTGCATTAATCATGCCTAATCTTCCATTCCCTAAGAAAAAAACTATCATTTGCTTTTATATTAGGTTGGGAATTGCTGTACGTAGAAACAACATAATGAACACGTTAAATTTTCAGCTACATTCCCAAATCCCAAAGGCAAGATTTTTTCCATTAGAAAAAAAAAAGAAAAAAAAAAAAAGAAGAAAAACAAACATGAAGATAGTTATACATATTGTGAGGAGATTGTGATGACAGTAAATTGTTGTTTTTTTATTTTATGTACTTTGCAAAAGGTGCAAGATTTATTGAGGGCTTCAAGCATCATTTGTGTTGATGTAAACTCAAGTAATTTCCATGAAGGTGAGTTATTGGGACTCTTCTTAATTTTAGAGAGGGTTGTTTTCTATAACCACTCTAATTTGATGATTTGGTTATTTGAAGTGGATTCCGAATGCTAATGTTTCTCTTTTTTTACCAGCAACGAAGTTGTGTCCTTGAATTCGTAAACCCAAAAGACCACAAGAAATGAGTTCAAGAGGTTTATTCCTAAATAGACTATATTCTCATACAATATTTGTAACTTATGTGCATCTTCAATTGGTATTTTAATACTTTAGAAAGTTGACTAATCTAAAACGCCTTGGGCTCTACCGGGTGCTTGCTGAGGTGATGAGTGGGCGAGCAAACTATAGCACTGAAGTAAGATTTGGGACAATGAAAGGAGGAAAGCACCGTGTGTACTGTTGCTTTGTATACTTTTCTTAATGACCATCTCATCAAGTGTAAAATACCATTGATGTTACTTATCAATTGCATCGGTATGCACTAAAAGAATATACATATCTAAGTTTTCTCTACATCCCATTACAAATTTCGCATTGCAAATGTCAATGGCCGAGCAGTGGAAAGTTTTGATGCAGATTTCATTATTATGGTGTTTTCTTCCCCTTTTGATGGTGAATTTCATTATCACAGTGATGACAAAGGAAGCTTATTTTTCCTTCCTATATTGCGGAGACAAGGTTTTCGATGGAAAGTTGCATCCACTATTTTATTTTTCATTTTTTATTTTTATTGTATCTATTGTATATCTGGTGTAATGCATTTAGGAATTGGGTCTTTTGGTGATTTCATTTTGCAATTTTTCTTCTTATACTACATTTTGCACAGAGGAATCGTAATCAAATATTAATATTTTATGAATGGTTAATGTTTATGAGTGATTATTTTGCCTTCATACCCCTCCTATACTATATAGTTTTCTTCTTTTAATACAGCCACCTTTTCAAAAAATAAAATAAAAACTGCATTCATTCCAATATGAAGTTCCTTCTATCATTAGATTCTTTCTTCACTAGATTGATTTTGATTTCTTAATTTTGGATTCTCCTTAACTTTTTAATCTCTTAGCTTAGATTTGAAAAATAATATAGAGTATTTGGAACATAATGGGGCAACTTACCTCCATACATCGGTGAATCTTGGTTCTGAAGTATATATGCAAGCTAATGTGTATGTATGCAATCCCCATTAATTTTAGATACAATTATACTTCTTTCTTTCTGTTTGAGAAAACATGTGTAATGAGTAATGAAGTAGGAAGGACCATAACTGTAATGAATATCTCATTTTACAAATTATTGCAAATTCATTCATTCCATAGTGACCTTAATACAATTGTTTTGGCCAACTAACTTTTGCCTATGGCCTATGCTTTAAGGCTCAACAAATTTTAGTATGAATGTTGTAAATAATTGATCTCACATTGGCATTTTATGGATATAGTTATTAAAAAGCTCTTTGGAGTTTCGTCATGCCACTATGTCCAATACCATAATTTTATTAACTCTGTGGTTATATCCAGATTACCTTCTTGCCTCATTATTTAAATTAAGATAGACTTAGAAATTCATGGATTAGATAAAGGTTTCCATTTTTAAATGTTTTGTCTCATAGTGATAGACAGGGATGTGAGCTCATGTTTGGTATAAGGATAGGCTGTAGGAAAGTGTGTGTACAATTACTTTAAAAATATTTCTTAATGTCTGTCTCTTTTAGTGTGGGATATTATCGATTTACTTATCAATTGCATTGCATTATATTAGAAGTATGCACTAAAAGAATCCAATCTTCTCTATATCTTTGCTTACAAATTCTCTATTGCAAATGTTGTTGATTGCTTACTCGTGCTCAGCACGGGCATCTATTGCTAGTTTTTCAATAAGACAGTGTGTGTACAATTACTTGAAAAATATTTCTTAATGTCTATCTCTTTTAGTGTGGGATATTATCGATTTACTTATCAATTGCATTGCATTATATCAGAAGTATGCACTAAAAGAATCCAATCTTCTCTCTATCTTTGCTTACAAATTCTCTATTGCAAACGTTGTTCATTGCTTACTCGTGCTCAGCACGGGCATCTATTGCTAGTTTTTCAATTGATTGAGAAATTGGAGCTCATTTTCGATTTCAATTGCAAAATTGAAACTCCGATTTCAATTTCAATTCTTATTGGAGAGATTTTAAGATTTACATCAAGAGTCCACTTTTGTTAAGCTTCTTTATGTGAATTTCAAATTTTCCGATTTGCTAATCGATTGCAAAATTGGAGTTCAATTTCTCAATTGATTGAGAAATTGGAGCTCAATTTTGATTTCAATTGTGAAATTGAAACTCTAATTTCAATTTAAATTTTTATTGGAGAGATTGTAAGATTTACAGCAAGTGTCCACTTTTGTTAAGCTTCTTTATTTGAAATTCAATTTTTAATATATATCTAATGTGGATAGGTGATTAAAGAGAGTTTCAATTTCAATTTTTATTGGAGAGATTTTAAGATTTATATCAAGAGTCTACTTTTGTCAAGCTTCTTTATGTGAATTTTAAATTTTTAATATATATCTAATGTGGATAGGTGATTAAAGATTACTGATAAAAAAAATCCATCTTGCTCAATAACTCTATCCAACCACGTTAAAATGAGTCTTCTTTAGTTGGATTTAGAATTTTAATATATCTATTTGTAATTGACTTTATTATTTCGATTTTAATATTGACTTTATTTTATCTTCTTTCTAAAAAATAGAGATATATCTTATCTACTAGGTCTTTTCTTATAAAGAGATTCATTTAAATAGAATTCATAATATATATCTTATCTTTCAGGTTGCCTTGCAATTGATTAAGAAAGTTGCGTATAGTAATTACAAGATTCTGTGTTGAGTGATTAAGAAACTTTGCGAGGCACCCAAGTTCCCAGTACGAACATTTTCTTTCGACCTTTTTTATTTATAAGTGATGTGTACCTTTGAAATTCAAACTACTTCAAAATTATCCTATGTATTGGCGCCTGGTGTCCAAATGGGATTTTGGCCCATTCCGCCGAAAGTGAAATGTTTCAAAATTATTTTTAAGAGAATATAAAAACAAAATGGATTCTTACCAAGAAGATATAAAGACCTACAGTAATTCTCAAATAAAGATGAGATTTGAACTTTTGTCAAAGAAGGCCCACTTTCAGATCGGCCTAGCCGTGCCGTGCCGTACCCCAATTAGGCCAGGCAGTGCCATCCACGAGCTAGCCCACATGCCCATCCTAATCTTTTATTTTTAAATTTGCTTATATATTATAAATTAAAAGAGACTTTATAGGCTTTTAGGGTTTTCAACTTGAAATAAAGTTGAAATTACTAAAATAAATACATATACATTGATGTTAATTTACATAAGACTTGAAGTTTCATACTAATTTATATAAAAAATAATATTTATTTTGTATAAATGTTGGGCTGGGCCATTCTCCGAACCATAATAAATGGAATATTTCTTTGTTTTATATTTATTTTCTCAATAATTGATATCTCATAAAATAGCCACAAATTGGAAGTGTTTTTTTTTTTCTGGGCCTGGGCCTAGCGCGAACATGCTTTGCTAGAAATAAATAAAGATGAGGAGCCCACCTGAGTTACACGCATAAGTTACACAAGAAGCTGACTTTTTCATAGAGATGGAAGGACCCAAATATAGAAACAAATCAAATAAGTGGCCAAATGAAGGTTCACAATTCGCCAAGGCCCTAAAAGAGCCAAAAACCTTATTTAGAATGAACGAGAAAGAAGCATACTCAGCCTTGATGGACTGTATATTAATAAAAAAACAAGATCTCTTGTCCCATCTCCATCCTACTTCTAGGAGACAAACGCACTTCTGTCACTATAGATGTGTTGAGTTACGCTTGTGTCAACCCACCATTCTCTACAATTCCTGACCAAGTTCACGTCTGTCACTACCACCACAAAATTCTCTTCCACAAGATTGGCTTGATTTTTTCCCTTATTGTTTTTCCTGTGGCGGCATTCGTTTCCACAGTGGCCCTTTTGTTTGCAGATAAAACATTCTACATCTTTTGTCTTAGCAATATCCTTGCGGGACTTAAGGGTTTTCTTCTGATTTTTCTTCAGTAATTTCTTGTCTTGGGAAGAATTGGGCTTGGCCTTCCTCTAATATTTTTGGCCTCAGTAAGATTGGTCTTACCCACATGCTCAGAATCCTTACTCTTAGATTCACTATTCGGATGATGTTCTTGGATTTTAAGTCGGGCTATGAGATCTTCCATTTTCATCTCCTTTTTCTTATGTTTCAATGTGATCCCAAAATTTTTCCACGATGGCCGGAGTTAATCTATATTACTGCCAACTACAAATTGATCGGGTAATTTCATTCCTTCATTTTGGACTTCATGAATAATTTTATAAAAATCTCTAACTTGTGATATCATCGATTTTCTTTCTTTCGTTTGAAAGTCAAAAAAATGTTCAATTGCATACTTTTGGGTACCCACATCCTCAGTAGCATACTCTTTTATTAAGGAATCCCATAATTCCTTAGCAGTTTTAAATTTAGAAAATAAGCCATATAAGGAATTATCCCAACGGTTGAAAAATCTCATTTTTGCAATCAAAATTATCAAATTTCCATTTTTCATTTTCATATGTACTAGCGGGCCCATCTCCGTATGGTTCGGGACAATCAGTTAATAGCACATATAGAATTTTCATAACCTAGAGGAGATACTCCATTTTCATCCTCCACATTTTGAAGTCCTTACCCTCAAAATTGAAAACCGTAGGGTAGTATTCCCGCAGTCATTTAAGTTTATAACAATTTTCCCGCGAAAATCTTCCTAAATAGTTGGAAAAAATGTTTCACAGATATCGTAAATAAATTAAAAACTAGAAAATAAATAAGGAAATAATTGACCGAACAATATGAGTCACGTCTCTAAAGAAGCTTTCTTTTGGCAGATTCCGCCCCCACATAGGTTGAAATGGATTTCCGGACATCTGCCCCAGGATAAGACGACTTCTTGATTGGACTATCTCCACCACTCGTGCACTTGAATGGATGAAAATCTTGAATCTCGAAAACTTGAAGAATGATGAGAGTTCAGATCTTGCAGCAGCTTTCTAAAACTTGAAATGAAAATTCGAAGGAACTTGAAGAAGAAGAACTCTTCCTAGGAAGGAGAGGAGAGATGTGAGAATGAAATGCGAGAAACCCTTGCCCGACGCCCATTATATAGGGCCTCCCAGTAAGGACCCATTGGGACAATTAATTCCCAACGGATGCATGCGCAATAACTCTGCACGCAATAGGAAGAAATGGATGCAACGTATATCCCCAACGGATATCTGCATAGTGGGTAGCACTTATTCTACTTAAATGAGCTCTAATGGGCACAAGAGCTACTTTGTAGATCCGTGCCAAATCCAGTTTAGCCGAAACCCAACCTAATTGAGACCTAAAAATAACGTAGGTGCATCGGACTAGGCATGCGCGGGCCTGCCGCCACGGCTTGGCGCATGTGCTCGTGTGTGTTTGTGGTCACCACTACCTTAGCCTTCTATTAGGACTTACAGCAAGTCATGTGTGTAAACATTAATAAATGACTCTAAGAGAGTTCACAACCGATGTGGGACTCTAAACAATAAAGAAAAAGACCAAAACACTTATAACAAAGTGCATTAATACACTAAGAGACCAACATAATCTATTTTCAACCTGCAGTGGATCGATAAGGATGAATAATTATGTAGTTTGGAAAAGCATCTTAATCATTAAATGTCCATGGTTAGTTGTGGTTTAACTTGTGTTGATTTCACATTGGTATAAGCTATGGTAAACAGTTTGATGGTTGAAAGAATACAATTATACATAATTAAATAATGTGATTTTTAAATATTGTAATATTTTATTGTTTGTAATTTTTAAAAAATGTAACAAATCTTAATTTTTTGGGCAGGAGCTACAAGTTATGTCATTATCAGCAAAAGCAACAATGAAGCCTAGTCTTAACTATGTTGGGGTTGGCTAAAAAAATTATGTTTCTCCATTTCGATCTGTCTTGCATCAAATTATAATATATATGTTAAAAAAGTCTTATGATAACAGCAAATTAATGTTATTGATTATATTAAAGTTCATTATTATATTAATTAATTATAAAATACTTTTATTTATATGTAATTATCAATTCAAATCCACCATTAGAAAATACACTCGCCTTGGGCATTTTTTTTGGCAAGTGAATCTCATGGGGTTCTCAACCATTTCTAAGTGAAAATTGTATTACGCGCAATCAATAGTCAATATTTGGATGAAAAAGCATGCAGAAATACGAGTTTAAGGATATGATGAAATGTGTGCCATACGATTATATGCTGAAATACGAGTTTTATGATATCTCGATATATGTTTTTCTTTAAAATGCATTTCGCGTGATTCTAGGGTTAGGAATGCATTGAAATGCATTTGTGCGATTCTGTGCTGAAATATGCAACTTAGGATATTCTGAGATACTTTCCTATTTACAATGAGCTTCACAGGCCGATAGTAGGGAAATCATTACATGGGATTAAGAGTTGTTTAAGACTGAAACCTGTACTTCGAGCCGATAGTAAGGATTCTAGATAGGTCTGGAAAAACGTTAGCTCTAAATCGCATTTTACGCAATTCGCGGTTGACAGATGCGCTCTAGAAAATTCTGAGATAGATTTTTCCTTTTAAATCGAGATTTAGGTAAATTCTGAAAACGCATGTGCAAGTTTCATACTAGGGTTAGGAATGCAGTAAGTGGGGATTAAGGGTTCTTTAAAATCGAAAGCCATGCTTCGGGCCTGTAGTAGGGATTCTAAACTGCATTAAGAAAATGTTGGCTCTAAATCGCATTTCACGCAATTCGCGGTTGACATATGCGCTCTAGAAAATTTTGAGATATCTAGTTCTTTTTAAGTCGAGATTTAGGTAAATTTTGAAAACACATGCACGGGTTTCATACTAGGGTTAGGAATGTATTACATGAGATTAAGGGTCGTTTAAGATTGAAACCCGTGCTTTCAGCCGGTGGTAGGGGATTCTAGACAGATTTGGAAAAATGTTGGCCATAAATCGCATTCCACGCAATTCACGGTTAACAGATGTGCTCTAGAAAATTCTGGAACATCTTTTCCCTTTTAAATCAAGATTTAGGTAAATTCGGGCGTAAGATCTAGATCTCATCACTTAGGATTTTGAGCCATTTTAACTCAAATACAAATTTTAGTGTATTCAGAGATATTTTTCTATTTTAAAGTTGGTTTCTAGTGATTGTAGCTTTTCATGCGCTTTAAATGGGATTTAGGGTTGTCTAAGATGGAATCGCATGCTTCAGACAGTTCAAGGGATATTTTAATATGAAATCGTGTTTTATGCAGCTCTAGGAAATTGTTCACTCCAAACTGCGTTTCACGTAATTCGTGGTTGATAGATGTGCTCTTGAAAATTTTGGGATATCCTTTTCCTTTGAAATGAGTTTAACAGAAATTGGGGATTAAGAAGTATTCTCGTGGGATTCTAAGTGATTTCTGACTGGAAACCGCATTTGGTGCAATCGACAGCGTATATTTCAACGAAAACGCATTATGTCGAGGAATTATGGTTTAGTCTTTTTCTTTGAATTGCATTTTTTATGATTCTTTGCTAATATATGCATTTTAGGATATTCTAATATATGATTTTCTTTCAAATGGGTTTTGGGTGATTTTAGGGTTTGGAACTCGTTGCAGGGGTCGGGGTTGTTTACGAATGAAACCTCGTGCTTCGAGCACTTCGAAGGGGATCTCCTAGCGGTCTCTGGGAAAATATTGGGCGTAAACCGCGTTTCACGCAATTCAAGGCTGAAAGACGCTCTTTAGAAAATTCCGTATATCTATTTCTCCTAAAACATCTTTAAGGAAAAGTAAGGCTTAATGAATAATCTCATGGGATTCAAGCCCATTTGTAACGGACAAAAACCTTATTTCGTGTGATCAATAGCCTGCAACTAAATAATTTTGTGCGATCAATAGCCTGTAACTAAATAGAACTGCATGTTGGATGATTCTAGGATATTTAAGGGTATTCTGGCCTACTCTTTTGCTTTGAAATGCGTTTCATGCGATTCCATGCTAAAACATACATTTTAGATATCTTGAGATAATTTTTTATTTTAAAATTCGTTTCAAACGATTGTCTTGTGTGGAATGCTTTAAATGTGAGTTAGGGTTGTTTAAGACCGAAATGCATGTTTCAGGAAGTTCCAGGGCTATTTTAATATAAAATCGCGTTCTATTGGGCTATAGGAAAATGTTGCCTTTAAATTGCATTTCACACAATTCACGGCTAAATGACCCGCTCTTGAAAATTCTTGAATATCCTTTTACCTTAAAATGTGTTTGAGGCAAATCCGGGCTTAAAACTATTCTCGTGGGGTTCTGAGCCATTTCTAAGTGAAAATCGTATTTTGTACAATTAATAGCCAATATGTGGATGAAAAAGCGTGATGGATGATTCCAGGGCATCTATGGGTTGAATGGCCTAATCTTTTACTCTAAATGTGTTTCACACGATTATATGCTGAAATACGAGTTTAAGGATATCCCGAGATATGTTTTTCTTTAAAATGTGTTTCACGCGATTCTAGAGTTAGGAATGCATTGTAGGGGATTAAGGGGTTGTATAATATTGAAAGCCGTGCTTTGAGCAGTTCGTAAGAAATTCTAGGTGGGTATGGGAAAATGTTAAATGTAAACTGCATTTCATGCAGATCATGGTAGAAAGAAGCCCTCTAAAAATTTCTTTGTTATCTTTTTACATTAAAATGAGTTTCTAGCAAATTAGGGCATAAGAACTAATCTAATAGTATTAAAGGACATTTCTAACCGACAAACAACATATTTTCTGCAATCTATAGCTTATATTTCGATAAAAATGCATGCTGAATGATTCTAGAGGACTTTAGGGTATTTAGGACTAGTCTTTTTTCATTGAAATGCATTCGTGTGTTTCTACACTGAAATATGCAATTTAGGATATTCTGAGATACTTTCCTATTTAAAATGAGTTTCACAGTCGAAACTAGGGTTAGGAATGCATTACATGGGATTAAGGGTTGTCTGAAACTGAAACCAATGCTTCGGGACGGTAGTAGGGGATTCTAGACAACTCTGAGAAATTGTTGGCTCCATATCGTATTTCACGCAATTCACAATTGACAAATGTGCTTTAGAAAATTCTGAGATATCTTTTTCCTTTTAAATCGAGATTTCGGTAAATTCTGAAAACTCATGCATGGGTTTCATACCAGTAGGGTTTGGAACATATTACATGGGAGGATTAAGGGTTGTTTAAGACTGAAACCAGTGCTTCGGGCCGGTATTAGGGGATTCTAGACCGTTCAGGGAAAATGTTGGCTCTAAATTGCATTTCATGCAATTCACGGTTAACAAATGCGCTCTAGAAAATTCTCGAATATCTTTTTCCTTTTAAATTGAGATTTAGGTAAATTCGACGTAAGAAATAATCACGTGGGATTCTGAGTCGTTTCTAACTAACATACAAAATTTAGTATATTCGGAGATACTTTTCTATTTTAAAATTGATTTCTGGCGATTGTAGGGTTTCGAACGCTTTAAACATGATTTAGGGTTGTTTAAGACCGAATCGCGTGCTTAGGATAGTTCGAGTGATATTTTAATATGAAATCGCGTTTTATGTGGCTCTAGTAAAATATTGGCTTCAAACTGCGTTTCATGCAATTCGCGATTGATAGACACGCTTTAGAAAATTTTGTGATATCTATTTACTCTAAAACATCTGTAAAGAAAACTATAACTTAATAACTAATCTCGTGTTTTATACGATTCGAGCGGCTCATTTCTAAATTTTAGATTTGAAATCACGTTTTATGTGGCTTTAGGAAAATGTTTGCTTCAAACCACGTTTCACACAATTCGCTATTGATAGACGTGCTTCAGAAAACTTTGTGATATCTATTTACTCTAAAAAATCTTTAAAGAAAACTATAACTCAATAACTAATCTCGTGGGATTCAAGCTCATTTTTGACAGACCCACAATTGGTCTAGTCTTGTCCTTTGAAATGTGTTTTATGCAATTCTATGCTTAAATATGAATTTTAGATATCTTGAGATACTGGTCTGTTTTAAAATTGATTTTACGTGATTGTACTGTTTGGAATGCTTTAAATAGGATTTAGGATTGCACTCTAGAAAATTCTGGAATATCTTTTTTTGATTAAAATGAGTTTCAGGCAAATTAGGGCCTTAAGAACGAATTTCGTGGGATTTTGAACCGTTTCGGAATTAAAGCCTTATTTCATGCAATCTATAGCCAATAATACGATAAAAACACGTGACAGATGATTTTACGACATTTTATAGAATTATAGCCTAGTCTTTTCCTTTGAAATGCGTTTCATATGATTCTGGACTAAAATATACATTTTTTACTAATGTGAGATACATTTTGCTTCAAAATAAGTTTCACGTGTTTCTGGGGTTAAGAACACATTACATGAGATTCAGGACTAATTAGGACTGAAAACACGTGCTTCGGACAGTTTGTTGAGGATTATAGGCGGCTCTTGAAAAAAGGTATGTTGTAAACCTCGTTTCACAAAATTTACGGTTGAAAGACACGCCCTAGAAAATCTGGTGATAACTTTTTTAGATTAAATCGTGTTTCAGACAAATTAGGACTTAATAACTAATCTCATGGGATTCTGTCTTGTTTCTAACCGGCCGACATATTTCGTGTTATCAATTAGCCTGCACTTGTATAAAAACGCGTGCTAGGGGATTTTAGGGCATTTCAGGGTATTCTAGTCTAGTCTTTTGCTTTGAAAATGCATTTCGTGCAATTCTATACTGATATACGCATTTTAGGGTATTTTGAGATGCTTTTCTTTTTAATAAGAGTTTTAAGGGATTCTAGAGTTAGGCACTCATTACATGAGATTTAGGGTTGTTTAAGACCGAAACCAGTGCTTCCAATAGTTCGTAAGGAGTTCTAGAAGGCTTTGGAAAAATGTTGTCTCCAAATTGTATTTCTAGCGGGTCCATCTCATGGGTTCACCAATACTAATTCCTTATTTAGAACCCTTTCCAAAATATTAGATTGATTTGACCAATTACTATAACTGTTGTGTTTGGATTAGATTTTGGAAAGAAAGAAAAATGCTAAATAAAGAAAGCAACCATGCTAATATAGAAAGTCTAAATAAAACAAGTATCCACGCAAAATTAGAAATTCTAATTTTAATAAGTCCTCTCCTCCACGTGGCCCAATGCGGAAAGATGTCTTCGACTTCTTGGTCTTCTAAATTCTTTGTGATTCATCAAAATCTTTGAGTAACTCCAAACTCTTTGGCCATCCCAAACTCTTTGGTCAAGAGTCCATTGTTACCATCTATCTTGTCTTGAAAGCCTCCAGAATTTACAAATAATAAAAATTGAAAAATACATAAAATTCCTATATCTCAAAAATTGAGATTTACATGCAATCTATTAATAAGAGGGGCTTAGGAAAACCATCATGTCTCGCCCTTTCGCAGGAAAACCAAGGAAACCATGATGCCCTTTACAAGTTGCCCAAAATAACTAATAATAATGACAAAAATAGAAACTTGTGGGGCCACATGGAGAGGACAACCACCTGCAAGGTTAGTATCATATACAAAATAGGAACTAGGGCTAAGGTGTTGTCATTCATCGTCTCGTAATGAAAAATTCGGACTGTCAAAACAGATAGCGCCATGCACGCTTGAGCGGCGATGAACCAGCTTGAGTGGGCACTTCACAGAGAACAGGTCCACTCGAGCAGGGATGAATCTGCTCGAGCGCCTGACACGCTGTTTGTAGAAAAACAACGATTTTTTCCTAACCAGTTCCTTCTCATTGCATACAAAAAACATAATACGTGCATAAAAACGTCAAAAACTGATCCTACACAACCCTAAACCCATCCACTCCACATCTCATGTAGAGAGTAGATCTAGAAAACCGATCTAACGCAATGAGAATATAGGGATCGCTCTAATACCAATTGTTGGAAGTAAGTGGGCCTCGTGGTTAGGTATTCATAAACTTTGGACACACTTAATGAAGGGATCAAATACCCATAAGGCCAAAAACCCAACCCCAAGATCTAAAACCCTAATCTCATGCATTAAGATAAAATAATCCATCAAGAAGATAGATCGAGAAACAAACAAGAACAACTAGATCTACTAAAACAAATAGATAATAGATTGATACCTTTGGAGCTTGGTTGCGCTCAAATCGAGAAGTTGAAAACTCAATCTCCACGAAAAAGCTTTTCATAGCTTTTGATCTCCCTTTTTCTTTGTGTTCTTCCACGCTATTATCCTCTCAGAAAAACTTCTCAAGGAGGATGGTGGGATCTTCAAGTAGAAGAAAACCCTAGTACTTTTGTTAGAAACCAGAGGAGATGAAGGAGAGAGAGAAACTTAAGAGACTATTGTTGTGTAGAGATCTCTAACCATCATCTCCTAGTTATAGTTTATGGAACACCTCCTCTTAGAGCAAGATTAGAAGTCTCACGTATGTGTCCTACTCCTCCTTCCTTTGCTAAAAAAAACCATAAATGCATGAACAAAGCCCATTCAATATAAAGGATCAAATAAAAGAGAAATCCAAACAACAACAATCCAAGCAAAATCCATAAAACCCATCCCCCCAAAACTCCAACTCAACAAAAACCCAATGAAAGGAAAAAAAAACCCAAACATTAAGAATAGAAATTGCAGTAAAAAGTAAGAACAAAGAGAAACGTAGAGTATTTGTTACCACAACAGTTGGTCAAATTTGTTATGAGAGCTATCAACATAAGCTTAGCAGTGTCCAAGTTATGTTGAAGATATGATGATAAATGTTCATGCATGAAATCATCATTAATTTTTCACTTTAGATAGTTTTGCATTGTTGTTGTAATCTGTTGTTATTTGATGTATGAAAGCTTCTTTTTTTTTTTTTTGCTATTATGATTCAGGGTTCCAAGCAAGGCTTGTACCTCAAGTGGCAGTTTAAGATTTCACAAAGGATGGCATGTATAAAGAAGAGAGAACATCCTGATTGGCATTTATAGATCTATATATGTATTCCCTGCCATCCACCATTACATGATTCTGTGCAGGGCAAGAGACTACATGAATAATAGCCATTAAATGTGAAAAATAATCCAATGCATAATCATCAATTGTAACAAGTATTTAAGAAAAGTTGGAAAAGAAATATAAAGTTATGCATACATGTGACATGCAATCAAATATGAATAGATTCTTGCCGAAACTGACAAATATACTATAGATCTAGTTGGATATGATGGATCTGCTCTGGTCATACAATGAAGGTGTGCTATGTATGGCAAAGTGCTGTGTGCAAATTTTTTTTTTTGGTGTGCAATTCACAAGTAACATGTATGGAAATGGTTACAGCAGAAAATAGGATTCTATCTACTTACAGGCATTTCCAAATATGTCATAGACCTATAGCTAGAAGTGAAACTTGGGCTGAGGCAAACTTGGATCTTCAACCTGAATGTAAACAGAAATTCAGGTATCTAATTCAACCAGACCAAACCTGAATTGTACTCACTTGGGCATCTACTATCTTACCCGTGTTGAGTTTCTGTTAAGAAAACATAAAGTTTTTGTCTAGTTCTATTGTACTTTTTTTTTTTTTTTTTGCAGAAGGAGGTAAAATATAATGATTAAATGTGAAGATCTATAGGGTGCTATGAAACACATGATTACCAACCTATCACCTAGCAAATTAAACTTCAAAAAATTGATTTTCTCGTCTACATCTCCATGTAAAATAGTTCACTTTTCCCCCATTTCAAAAGCATTTCATAAAGGTCAGTTGTTATGAATTCTTAGGAATTCAATTCCCAAGAAGACACATGGGTAAAATATGAATGAATAAACCTAAAAAAAAGACACATGCACACGCATGCACTTTTTACATTGCTTATATGTGGAAAGAACTGTAGGAGCAACCTAGAAGCCCATAGAGATTGTCTTTTTTTTTTTTTTTTTTTTTTTTTTTTTTAATTTAAGTTTTTTGAAATTCAAGTAGAGATAGTCTTGTTAGTTCTTTTTTTCCCCTCTCTAATTAGAAACTCACATTTCAAATTCCAAATGAATCATGAATGTGGAACATTGTTCCTAATTCTTGGTGGTAATATACAACAATTTCAATATATATTCAACATAGGGTAGAAAAAAAACTGTGTTAGATAGTACAGTCTTTTTGAAGCAAAGAAGGTTCATTTAACAAGTTCTTCTAACATGGGATTTAATGTAATGTGGGTGTGTGTACCACCTTTTGCTCTCCGACACTTTATAACCCCAATCATTTAGTATAAGCATGAATGTTGCACTCATGTTCATATATCAAAAAAATGTTGCACTCATGTTCATATATCAATAGATATATGGCAAACATGAAATCAAGTTTTCTTACCCAAAAGATAGCTCCATCAAATTAGCAAACTGAGTAGACAGCACACCTTTCAAACCCTTAATTGCTTTATGTCCAAGCAAGAAATTAAGGAAGAAACAGAAAAAAATAATTAGGGCATGAATGAATGCCATACTGAGAGGCTTTGATTTGGATGAATTAGCATGTATTTCTACCACCTCTCGCAAAGGAACATTAAAAAGGGCTTGTTGGAAATTCCTTTGTCGCGAAACCAACATGGCACTTTCATTTTAGTATGTCAAGTGGAAGAAAATCGAAGGCTAAACATGTTTCGTTTGTTTACGTGAAGCCCATAAGCAAACACCCAACATCCAAGTGTCCCACAAGCAATAGGTGTCACCTAAGTGGGTTGCACAAGAAGCTTTAGAAAACATCCACCCAAAGCAGGAGACTAAACTATTGCTTTTTATTTATGTTATATGGTATATAAATAAAATCACAAACATTTACAGGATTATGAATAAGATACAAAGGGGCCTGGAAAGAACACAAAATCACTGATTTTCTACTAAATTTCTCATAACAAAACTCCCACATTCCAACAACCAAGGGATAAAGAGAGACTAAATTCTTCAATTAACCAGCTCAATTTGCAACCTGTCTCCCAAATAGACAAAAGAACCCACCAAAATATCCTAATTCCTCACCGGCGGATACTATCTTGCAGGAGATAATGTGGAATTTGGATTCCCAATAGCCTTCACCATTACAACTCATTCCTGGGGTGCAATTTTATACATGAATCAGTTGCAAAAGGTTGGACAATTACAAAATGTGTACTCAGCTATCAAATGGGGGACATATTACTTCCTCAAATACAGTGCCAAAACAACACTTTTATATGTATATGTAAGCTTTTTGATACCTCCAAACCCGATCAAAATGTAAATAACAATGTACGGGAAGTAGCTAAGGAGAATATTCCAAAATCATTTAATAAAACTCAAATTTCAATTCCAAAGAACTAATTAAACCCTAAACAAATGTAAACAGACAATATCTTACAACAAAATAAAGCACAGTAAAATAAAATAAAAATACAAAACCCCAACATTATACAATCTAAAGAGACATCTAGTGGCTAAGTTAGTTGTCCCATACTGTTTCCAGCGTCAACTTGAGCAAAGGACAAATAACGCCTTTGCCGGAAAGCAACCAAGCTAGATCTCATCGTCGCCATCTCATACCAGAATCTATGCTTCAAAGAACTGCAAACAGAGATGGGGAAAAAACAAAAAACAAAGAGACAAAAAAACCATCAGAAGTATGGAGAGAGAAATAGACGAGGGATTAGAATTTAGGGAGAGGGATTATACACTAGGGATTTGGGTGAGAAGCCCCAAAGTCCATATACCAGCCTCATTGGAACCCAATTTTCTTTTGAGACCTATCTTTCTTTAATGAATAGATATAGCAATAGTGCTCATGGCAGATGTGATCGTGCATGCAAGCTAAAGAAGAGGGTGTATTAGTGATGAAAGGAAGAATGACAGAAGAGAAGAAGCATCCAAACTATTGAGACAGTGCATGAGAAGAACAATAGAAAAAGAATTAGGAAAAGAGAGAAAACATTAGGAAACTTTGTTTAGGAAGCAGCCGATCCAAACAGGCAGGAAGAAGCAGGAGAAGTTGCCTTTCTTTAAGTTCGTTGGGTGTTAATTTCACCAAAGAAGGAGAGCAAGAGGAAGAAGTAAAGCTCTCCGTTTCATTTATTATGGTGGTGCATGAGAAGAAGAATTGACAAAGAATCGAGAGAAGAAAGGGAAACATCGGAAGACTATGTTCTAGAAACTGGAGGATCAAGCAGGCAGGAGGAAGCAGGAGGCAAGAGAGGAAGCAGGAGGAGAAATTGTGGTTTTTTAGTATGGATATAGAAATAGGACATTCCCATCGAAGATTGTTTTTTGGATCATGAAAGTAGGGTGGGTACTTCTAAACAATAATGTTTCAATATAAAATGCACCACTCTTCATGAACAAATGATGTTCCAGTATAAAACTAGTTCTCTTTCTAATGCGAAAAAATAGAAGATCACTATGGACAATGAGTAAAATCTGTTAGACATAATAATACAGAGACTTCAGTTGATCTACTCCAAACACCTACACTTTGATGTAGATGGCCATTAAAAATTAAAACTCAAACCAAATGTTAGAATAGACAAATCCAAAGTTAGATTAGTAGCCAGCAGATACAACAGGAGTGAATACATTACTTTTAAGATTTTACAAAAATAACACCAAATAGAAATGTGATGGCTTTAGCTTCTATAACTTAGAAACACAACAAATGGATTTGAACACAATATTTTTGGATGTGATCTGGAACAATAAATATATTGATCAACATAAATGACGGATGGAAGAGCATTTCAAAAATGAAGTTCGTAAAATAAAGACATCCTTATATGGACTTAAACTAGCCCCCGGACATGGTATAAGAAATTGAAGCAAGAAATTATAAGAGTTCTGCAGTAAAAATGTCTGAAATTGTAGATTCTGTAAGGAATTGGAAGGGATAAGTTTGTCATTACTCTTTATGCAGACGATTCACACCAATTTTTATTCAAATATAGATTCATAGATGAAACCAAAAATTTCTTATAACAAACCTTGAAATTAAGGACATGGGTTGTGTCGAATATAGAAGCTCACACACTAAAATGATAATAAAGGAATAATAAGATCATTTTCAGTGAACAAATAGAGGTAAATGAAAAGGTGATACAAGAAGTTTGGGCTGACAGATTTATAAGGAGTGTTGAAGCGGTGGGTTTGGCAGGGGGGATTTTGATGCCGTGGGACTCTCGTAAGGTGAATGTTCTGAATTCTTAGAAGGGTTTTTTTTTTTTTTTTTGTCAGTCTCAGCGTTGGTGGAGGATCTCTCTAATAGATCCAAGTGGATAGTTACGTCAGTCTATGGCCCAAATGATAGTCAGAGCAGAAGGGAGTTCTAGAATGAGTTGGATGTGGTTCGAGGATGGTGGGATGGAGCGTGGTGTGTTGGAGGTGACTGAAACATAGTAAGATTCACAAGTGAAAGGAGGGGAGCAAGTAGAATGACGAAATGAATTCTTTTTCAGATTGGATAAATGCCCACTCCTTGGTGGACTAACCTCTGAAAGGATAATCAAAGTACTCCTAAGTCATCAAGGTGGACAGATTCTTGGTTTCTAAAGATTGGGTGGATTTGTATCCAAAGGTTTGCCAATTGGCTCTTCCTAAGCCTGCATCTGATCATTGTCCTATGTTATTAGATTCAAATCTTGAGAGATGGGTCCTGCTTCTTTCAGATTTGAGTTATTGGAAGAAAAAATGTTTCCCCAAATGATAAAGGAATGGTGGAAGGAATTGAAGGTGGATGGTTGGGTTGGCTACAGACTGGGTACCAAACTGAAATTGCTGAAAGTTAAAATAAAAGAGTGGGCTAAGATGAATTTTGCAGACATGAAGATGCAAAAGACGCAGCTGCTTGAAGACATTCAGAACCTTGACAAGAAAGCAGAAGTTGGTAGCTTAACTGGTGAGGAAGTAGCTAAGAGACTGACTAAAAGAGGTATATCAAAGAAAGTTAAGGGAAGAAGAAATCATGTGGGGACAGAGATCGAGACGTAAGTGGCTGAAAGAAGGTTATAAGAACACTAGGTTCTTCCATGGGATGGCCTCCTTGAGAAAAATAATTAATAGAATCTCTTCTTTGACGGATGGGGATAGAAGATTGGATTGGAAGGAGGAAATCATTAAACATATAGAGGAGTATTTTACTAATCTTTACTCTGAAGATCGGTAGAAGAGCCTATCACGACCCGGGCCCAAGTTACGATAATCCAGGGCCGCGATCCATACTTACTCCCGTGAACTCTGATTTAACTTAAGCTAAAACAGAATTCACAAGGGATAACATTCATTCATTCATACCTGTCAATTGTACAAATTTGCAGAAATACACATTGACAAAATAATTCAAAATTTACATGTATACAAAATAGAGTTCTTTATACATGTATCGTTCCTTTGCTTTCTTTCATCAACTCAAGCATATCTAAACACTATGCAAGTTGACAACTGTTCAAGTTCTAAAAATACTACAATTCCAAAATGTATTTCAACTATTACAAAAGAATTTTCAAAAGAATTTCCCAAAATATCCATAGTCCACTTTGCGCACTCGAACAACCATGTCAAATGGTGTTCCGACCGTCCCATTCAATTAATCCTCCTGGAGAAACCGCAACGGTCTCCTCAGCCGCCGCTGAGGCCGCTGTTGGGCCAGCACGGGCAATCGGGCCTGTAATGCCATCAATAACACTAATGAACTCGACAGTTCAACAATGCATAAACAAAACTTGTGATAGAACATGTTAGTACATATACTACATCATTCAATATTTTTAGTAAACAGTTCCAATTCTAGACAAGTCTAGATAATTCCTACAATGACAATGGTTGATCATAATAAGTAACAGGTACAAGATGGCAACTACCATAGCTTTCATTTCATTTCATTTCATTTCATTTACCATCTTCCCTCAAAGGAAGGTTTCGTCTTCCGGATGGAAGGCATCAATCAGTATCTGTAGATACGATCGGAATTTGTTGGACTTATTAGTGTCCGGGCCAGGGACACTAGCATTACCACGGAGCTCCGGAACGCCCCAAATCCATCTACTGTAGTAGGAATAGTCATTTGGCTCAGGGCAGAAGGGCACACCATTCATGGCCCCGGCCTCATGAACATAATCATTTATTAATTCATTTAGAATTTCATACAATAGCTAGGTAGTGCCAGACTCAGGGGTCAATACATTTCATTATCAATCCATTTATGGATTCAATTCTATACAGCGATTCCATTCTTAACAATGGAAGGAACAACCAATGACATCAATCTTGTGAGATTGGAAAGAAGTGATACAGAATACAATGGCATGAGAGAATCACTGACTCCATAATTCTACTCATTTCTATCCCAGTTCCTACCCACCATTTGGGTGCAATCGTTGGTTGTCCAATATACGTGTTATTTTCGATGGACATCACATTTGTATTTAGATGTACATTGGAGTCCCCGTGATTAACACCTATGGAGGTACAGTCCACAATCAATTAACACTTAACCCATTAATAATCCAAGGGTTCAATTCTTAAAGCTTCTATTTCATTATTCACAATCCTCACCAATCTCTATTTGCATTAATTAGCCACAAAGCTAATTTAGAGGACATATAAATGTCCAAAAAGCATCCATGTTTCCTACGAAATCCAAAGAAATTTTCGGCCTCAAACCATGCCCTGTCCAGTATCAAGTTCACTCGAGTGGACTCAAGTTCGCTCGACAGAGAAGTGGTCGCTCGAGCGAACTCAAACAGAAAAGTGGTCGCTCGAGCAGACCCTTGTCTACTCGAGCGCCTTCATCCAGAGAGTGGGTCACTCGAGCGAACACCAAGTTCGCTCAAGCGAACGCTTCAGAAAATCAGTCCGGATTTTTGCAACTCTCTCTCTTCTTCTTTTCCCTTCTCCATTTATTTCCACAACAACCTGCAATAAATTTAGGACCTCCTGTCCACTCCTCATTCACACCATTCTCATATCAATGACATTTCTAATCCATTCATCAATCTACCAACAACCCATTCAAACATTCAATGGAAATAAATACAACCCAAATTTATGAAATCTCCATTAATCACTACAATAGTTAATACCATTCACAAGTAGTGCTTATACTTGCCTCTCTTTGAAGTTCTTGGACAAAAGCCCCTCTTTGCTTGGCTTGGTTTGTCACAAATCTTCCCCAAATCCAAACCCTATTCCAAGAAAACAAGACAAATGGCCTCCTATGAACTATTCATGCTAGAAATCTACTCCAAGTACACAAGAGAACTTGAAAATCCTATAAAAACACCAATCACTTACTCTTAATCCAATGGAGGAAGGTTTGGGTTCTCTTTCAAGTTCCAAGCTCTTCAATAATGGAGGATGGCTTGAGGAAGAAGATGAAGATGAAGAATCTCTTCAAAACCACACCCAATCTTCTCACTTAAGGAGTGAAAAATGGAAGGAAGCAAGAAGAAGGTGCAAGAAATGCTCTCTAGGGTTTGCTCCAATGAAGAATGAGTGAATGGGACTCATTCCATTCTAATATAAGGGACTCTCACACTAAAACCCCCTACCATTATGTCTATTTACATTTTGAGTCAAACCAAGGCTCATTTGACCAATTTCAAGTCGAACGCACTCGAGTCTATTATGAAAATTAACGTACTCTTCGAGATACACCTTGATATCAAGAATTTCTGTATTTAACGAAATACGTGAAAACTCGTATTTACAAAAAGGTCCTTACTTTACTTTGTTTGGGTTTAAACTCAATTTAATCAACTCAATCATACTCAAATTCACTTCATTAGGCTTGATTCCATCATTTGAGATTAACCCATCTCATTTTGCTCATTAACCACAATTAGCACAATTAATCACGCTTAAGTAACACTAATCTCCATTAATTAGCATTAATTATGATTAGTCCGGGTCGGGGCCTAACAGAGCCATAGACAACTTGGTGTTTGCAAAAGTAAGAGAGGAGAAGATGCTTTGGTTGCAGAGAGACTTGAGGAAACAAGACGCAACAATTTAAAGCAGCTTAACCAGCTCTGAGGAATCTGCAGCAAGAAGCTCTCCCTCTCCCTTTCCCTTCTCTTTTTCTCCTTCTATAAGGACTAGCGTGGGGACGTGCATTGCACATATCGGTTATATGTTTAATATCATGAAAAAGGATCCTTCTTAATATATGAACATGGCTATTTGATCAAGATCCTGAGTCCATTTTGACGGGAAAACTCCACTTGAATAATTCACAAAACAAACGCCTTTCTATAAGCTCTAAAATGAAGGATCGGGATAGGAAAATCCCATTCAGTCAATAGAACGTGGCCTTTTTCATCCTATGTGTAGCATTTATTGGTGAAAGATATTTAGGTAATTCCATGAGCATGCACATGACTGAAGAAGCAGCTCATAGAACACTGTGCAAAAGGTTTAATCCATTGGAATGGCAAGTACAATAAGAATAAAAGTGCCGTAGCAAGAGCCCACAACAACTTTTGATCATGACAACAATAATTATGTGCTAAACAAATGTGAAGGCCATGTAAGGTATTCAACTCTATTTTCTTTGTAAAGTTATTTGCCAAGTGCCATAGGCAAGAGCCCACAACAACATTTGATCATGACAACAATAATTCATTGCTAAACAAATAACAAGGCCATGTAAGTTATTCAACTCTATTTTCCTTGTAAAGTTATTTGCCAATAACAAAAACCTAACACACTTAGAGCAAAAGAACAATGACTCTTATGGTAACGTAGACTATCACATGAACCATCATTTATGTGTAAATTGTGTTATCCGCATTCCATTCATGAAGAACCAAACGGGGCTTAAGGGTTTTGTTTTTTCTTGGACCAGTGGAGCTTACCGTTTTGAGCCAAGGGGAACATTATAGCGTATATCAAGGCCAATGATGATGAATAGAAATGCTTGGAAAATATCATTCTTCTACACATAATTGATATCAAATGAGGAAAAGGTTCTGGCTAATGTATATTAGAGATTTTTATTGGGGAAGAATTTAGTCCACAGACACCAAAATCTTTTAGATATGGGTCAAATTTCAAGAATGACACAAACCAAATTGCAAGATAAATCCTCAATTGTACAGTTCAATGCATTAATAAATGCAACAACATGTGAATACCCTCATCTCAGAGAAAATGTAGATTCGAGAACTCTCATCTCATTCTCACTCAATCTTAGCTACTCTCAAAGCATTAGAGTTTTCTAACCTATTCAACCCTTAAGTCCTTCCATTAGAAATAATTAATTATGTGGTTAGGGAACTAAGTGGTGTTAGAGGCCAATCATTATATTTTTTGGATTAGAATAGTCTTTGAATAGCTTTAGGAATTTCTAAGAGCCTTTGAACCAAGTTTGACCCTTGTAGGGGCCTATCTATAATTTCGGGAAAGACTGGGAGGTTATTCATCAATTTTGAGAAACTCTATACTTGATCTCATTTGATCTAAAAGACCAATTCCTATATGATATTCATCCTTGAAAAAATGGAGCTTCTGCAAATAGCCTCTAGAGTTTCTGATCTTAGGCTTGTTGAAAATATCTTTTAATTTTCAGCAACTATTGTTGCTCTCCCAAGTCTGTTCGACATCCCGAAGACCCTCGTTTATGCGTCACAAGTCAAACCAGTTTTGTGGCAAACTCGCAAACTAACCAGGCCTTTTTATATAACTAGTGGGAGGTACGTGCGTTGCATGTAGTTGTCAGTGAAAGTGTTTCCGTTGTAGTTACATGTTTACTGTAATGAAAAATAGTATATATACAATTATCTAGTTGTTAGTGTGCATGTTTTGATTTTATTAATAAAGAAAATATAAGTTTCAACCTATCATAATCAAATAAAAAAAGTATTTACAATAACACTTTATAGGATACTAATATATGCTTACATTCTAAGTTCAGAGTATAAGAAAGTAGAAAGAATTTGTTTCGATTGAAAGATTTACAATAACATATTATAGGATACTAACATATACTTACATTCTATGTTTTGTCAGTACAAGCTTTGAGCAGTCGATGGGTGGGTCATTTTGTTTCCGAGTAGGTGTTTTTGTTGCAAATGTGGGATCTTTTAGCTTGTATAGATTTTGGACCTGCAGATCATGCATATTAGTATAACAATAGGACAAGAACTGAAATAAGAAAGGAATCTAGAAAAGACCATAATGTTGTCGGTTTAATATGCCTCTCAAAATCTAGAATATGTTAAAGTATATAATGGGTTTGCAACACCCATAGGTATGCAACACGCATAAATCAACTAAGTTCACAGAAGTTTATCAAAAAATAATATAAGTCTTGTATTAGATACTTATCTTTTTGTGAGTAAAGATAACATGAAAAGTATATCAGAAACCCATTTTCATATAGGTAGACAGCATCATAAAATTATAAAAGTGGGCCATTTGTCAAATACGATAAAAACAATAAGGAAATCAAAAGAAACTCTGCAAATTTTTTTTATAAACATTGGATACTCTCGATTCTCGGAATAGTCAAAGTAAAGAAAAATTCGAAATACGGTTCACCAATCTCATCTTTAGAAAGAAATTTTCAAAATCATGATAAATATGACCGTGCACGATGAGAAAGTATGTATACATCAAAAAATAAGTGTTAAATACTCCGATAGAACACCCGTGAAAACGACTCAATCAAATAATCCGGTCCACCTAGACTTAGCAAAAAAAAAAAAAAAAAAAAGATTTCCTCTCAAGGCAACCATGATGGCTTTCGCACTATTGTTTTTCAAAAGGCTATGAAATTTAAGCAACAAGCTTCTCTCTTTCTTCTTTTTTCTTTTCTCTTAATTTTTTTTCCTTTTTAATAGTCCCCAACAATAGGCAGCCCTTTTCATGTACCCGAATTAAGGCAACCATGATGGCTTTCGCACTATTGTTTTTCAAAAGGCCGTGAACTTTCAGCGACGAGCTTCTCTCTTTCTTCTTTTTTCTTTTCTCTTGATTTTATTTCCTTTTCAACGGTCCCCAACAATAGGCAAGCCTTTTCATGTACCCCAATTAAGGGTATACTCAAATTAAGGCAACAATGATGGCTTTCGCACGTTGTTTTTCAAAAGGCCATGCCTTTTTTCCTTTCCAACGGTCCCCAACAATAGGCAACCATTTTCATGTACCCGAATTAAGGCAACCATGATGTCTTTCGCACTATTGTTTTTTAAAAGTCTGTGAATTTTTTTTCCTTTTCATCGGTCCCCAACAATAGGCAGCCCTTTTCATACACCCGAATTGAAGGTGTAGCCAAATTAAGGCAACGATGATGGCTTTCGCACTAATGTTTTTCAAAAGGCAGTGATTTTTTTTCCTTTACAACGGTCCCCAACAATATACAGCCCTTTTCATGTACCTGAATTAAGGCAACCATGATGGCTTTCACACTATTGTTTTTTAAAAGACCGTGAAATTTTATTTCCTTTTCAACGGTCCCCAACAATAAGCAACCCTTTTCATGTACCCAAATTAAGGCAACCATGATGACTTTCTCACTATTATTTTTCAAAAGGCCGTGATATTTTTTCCTTTTCAATGGTCCCCAACAATAGGCAGCCTTTTTCATATACCCGAATTAAGGATGTACCTGAATTAAGGGAACCATGTTGGCTTTCGCACTATTGTTTTTCAAAAGGCTGTGAAATCTCAGTGACAAGCTTCTCTCTTTCTTCTTTTTTCTTTTCTCTTGATTTTTTCTTCCTTTTCAATGGACCCCAATAATAGGCAGCCCTTTTCATGGTCCCGAATTAAGGCAATTATGATGGCTTTCGCACTATTGTTTTTCAAAAGGCCGTGAAATTTCAGCGACAAGCTTCTCTCTTTCTGCCTTTTTCTTTTCTCTTGATTTTTTTTCCTTTTCAACGATCCCCAACAACAGGCAACCCTTTTTAGGTACCCGACTTAATTCACTAATTTGTGGAAAAATCCACCCAAATGAACCAATAAACCTATAAAACTAAGATTTGGTTTTCCTTCATATATTCAATCAAGTTGTAAAAAGGATGGAAATCATAATCTCACATTCAAAGGTTTTGAAAATGTATATAAATTGTGTAATGTGAAAGGATAAAAATTTAGCACTTTTTCAAAAAGATTTCCGCAAACAGAAACTCTCTTTTGTCTAAATTTTGAGAATTCTAAAATTCAAGCTATCTTCCATTTATTGAAAATTCCCTAAAAATTTTCTTTCTCTTAAAAAAAAAATCTAAAAATCCAATGATAAACAGCAAAAATTCTGAAAAGAAGTTTGAAAAAATTCCTAAATATAGAAAATAAAGAAAGGTGTTTGAAAATTTTGTCTAAAAATATACAAGTGTGCTTGTCCCCACCCCCCTAACCTATGATGAACATCATCCTCATGTTATGCATGCAATGCAAAAGAATATAAAAACATGAGGAATAAAAGCACAAGAGGGTAAAGTGAAGACACTGGATAATATGAAGCTTTCTCGAACCTTGTCAATGGTAAGACAAACCCACAAAAACAAACAAAAAGAAAACAAAATTACCCTATTGGCAATAGAACTTGGAATCCACCTAGATCCCATAAAAAAATTAGTTGTATGCCCATTGTTATAGAGCTTTGCTGGCCTTTTGCCATGCCCATTGCTGTCCAAATTGTGCAATTACCTGATTAAATTAAATAATTCAACTTGAATTGCGATTTTTTTCTCAAATGGTGATATTTGCATTAAGTGGAGAGAAAATGTACATCAAAGGGCGTAAAAGCTCAACATCAAAAGGAAAAAATTACAAAAGTACTATCGATCTGGTCTAAAAAGAAGATTCATACTTGAGAGATTTTAGGTTAGGTCCTCTAAGTAACCGGGAAATGAAGGGCCGGTTGATCATTCAATCTCATTACATACGTTACGGTACCTTATGTCTTCAGTGAGTTTCTTGTTTTCGCATAATAAAAAGAAAGAAAATATAAATAATAACTTGAAAAATGAAAACAATGCTCCATGATGAGAAACAATGATCCAACACAAAATAATGTTCAGACAAGACCCTATAGAAAGCATAATTCCCAATAACCTTATAGAACTGCCATTGAAGATATTAACTTAATAGACCATAAAAGAAAAGGCATGCTACAAGGGAAACAGTCATACACCAAAGTCATTCACCACTACAGCATCAGTCATACACCATTCGACAATAGCGCTTCAATGCCCGAACACACTAGAAAGATGCACCAAAAAAACTTATGTTCATTCATTTCTATATCCAACACCATGTCATTATTCCAAAAACAACATTCTCATTACAAGATACAAAACAATAAAAAGGGAAGTTGGTCCTGGCCTTTTTCAGAAACAAAGATAATTCTAAAGAAGTAATGAGTCTTGTAATCAATAATGGTGTATCATTAAATACCACAGATGCTATAATCTTTTGAGCTACATTAGGAAAAAAAAAAAAAAAAGAAAAGGAAAAGAGAAATTTCTCCTCTTCCACCACCTGCACACACCACTTGCCGCACCACCGTGCACACACCCACCTGCACACCCACTGCCTCCTCCTCTTCCACCACTTGCACACCCCACCTGCTGCACCACCCTGCACACACCCACCTGCACAGCCCACCTGCTGCACCACCCGGCACACACCCACTGCCTCCTCTTCCACCACCTGCACACATAGTAGTTAAATATAAGCTTCTTCCCAACCTATTTTAAGTGTCAAATAACTTAAGTGAAAAAATTAAACAACATCCACCAAATTGGTTCATAATCTATAAACCCATAAACAACATCCACCAAATTGGCTCATATGCTTTGTCTGCCTTAGTGTAAATCTGTCCACACAGACAAAATCTGTTCAACATTCAGAATTAACTCAAAGATCATCCTTCCACAGTTAGTGTTTAGTGGGGAAGGGGAAACGAAAACTAAAGAAAAGAAATCTTCAAACTTTCTTTTTATACAAAGGAGAGTGGAAAACACAAAACCAACATGATGAAATAGCAACATCCAAACCATGGGTAGGGTTGTTAATGGACCAGACTTGCACTGGACCAGGGGCCGCATGCCCAGACCCGTGTTCGTTGGAATTGCAGGGCCAGGGCCAGAGTTCAGGTTGACATGGACCTTAGACAGCAACTCGGGTCCATTTAGGGAAAGAACATACATGAGCCCACCCATTTAAGACCCAAATCCATTCGGGTTTAAGGTCAGAGTCCAAGCATGGAGCAATAATGATGAGGACTCAATTGCTTAAAGGAATCCACAGGAGGCCAACCTTACCGTTTTGACAAAGGGTGAAAGAAAACAAAGAAAGGAATAACTATTCGGTCTCTTAAAATAGCAATAAATTAGAGAAGAGAGAAAAAGAATCAAACCAATCACTCAAAAGTAATCTTAATGAAGAACAAGTGGCCATAAATGAGGACCCATAAAAAAGGGAAAAATAGCAGAAAACTAAAGGCTCACATCATTGAGAAATAGAAAGTGGAATTGGAAGAAACATCATGAAATAGTGGCAACACAGCACAACATAATTTTCTTTTAGTGTTTGTTCATTGTGGTTTTGGTGTTGGTTTGTTTCTGCATTGTTTGCTTGGTGAAAAAAAAATTTAACTGCTATTAAAATAAATAATACCAGATAACCTTTGTCTAGCACATGAAAACAGGGGCAATTGAATGAGACAAAATCCAAAAATTATGCATTACACAGCTGCAACCAGGAACGGGAGGGATCAGGCTTCAATAATTGATGCATTTCCAAATCAAAAGGTGCCTCGCAGGCCACAAAGGGACTTCCATAATTCTCCCCATTGTTTTGATAGAAATTAATCATGTTATCGATAAGAGGATGATTATACATTTTTAACCTATAATCATTTACAAGAAAATAATCATATAATCTGAATCATCATGCAGTTAGGCTGTGTCAGCAAAGGATTATTCTTCTGCAGTAGGAACCTTATTTGAGCAATAAAATGTTTAAAGGAGGGTTCCTAATAAAAGGAATACGGAAAACCTTGTGCAGCATTCCAAGTTGGTGACACGGCTAGATCTTTTGGGCACCCATATTCCCAAAATTTACAAATTAAGGTGCTGCAGCTGACATCCTTTTTTTTTTCTCTAGCTCATGCCAACAGCATAATTGAATGTAATGCCGCCGACCGAAAGCGATGGGATCACAACGCTTCCATAATCAGTGCGTTCCCAACTCAAGAGATGCCTCAAGCCCAAAAATGAGTTTCCATTATGCTTCTCTCCATTATTGTAATAGAAATAATAATAATTTGGTTTCTATATTACTGTCTTATATCAGTTCTTACTGCTGGATTTATGTAATTGATGATGATCACAACATTGACACATTAAAAAGCAACAAAATGATCCAAAATCAAGCAACAAAACCTAATCCCATAGGAGCTGACAGCAAACTCAGACATGACAGCCATCAAGCTTATTTGAAAAAAAAAAATTCATAAAAAAGGAAAGCCTCAAGCAATATCATTCCTAAAATACAGCCACAATAAAAAAATTGCAAGTGAAACCAAACGAAAGAAGAAAAAAATGCACTTGTAAATCCGCCATGGACGCCAGTGTACAGCCCAGAGTATGGAAAATGATAGAGAACTCAAAACAGAGAAAAGCACCGCCGAAACAAGGCACGCCAACTTAACACGGCCCTCTTCTCCCTCCATGGCCCTTCCCTTTCTCTTTCACCTCACACCATATAGAACCAAAGAGGGATATTTTCCACTCTAACCAAAAGATATCGACACCTACCCTTCCACAACCACCGAAACCCTAACTGATAAACAAAAAAAATGCACATACACAGTGTCAGAAACTACAAGAACAACTTCGATTTCAACTGCAAACAAGCGAGAGATGAAGAGAAAGAAGAAGAAAAAGGAAATCAAAAGGGGAAAAGAAACAAGTCCATACCTTAGTTTCTGATGGCATTTCAACCACCAAGGAACCTAAAAGACTGATTGCCCATGGTTTCGAGTGCCAAAAAGAGACCGCTTTCAGCTGGTAACAAGAGATGGCATTGAATCTAAGTAGTTGAAAGTAGGGTTTTTGTGGGAGAGAAGAAGGTAAGGTTTTGCCTTTCGATTTCTTCTTCCAAACCCTACGCAACGGAAGCAGCAAGTCTGTGAAAGAAGACAAGATTGATTTCTAAAATAAATAGAGATAGACAGCCAAATCGAAACAGCGAATCTCAGTAGTAGTAGTAAAGGGAAAAGATAAATGACATTGCCCTAGCAAGTAGTCACAGGCAACATCGGCAAACGTTTTGAGGGAGCAAGATGCAGAGGACCAAGAGGGGGGGAGATGCAGAAGGGGTTTTGAGGGAGACACTTACAATAGACAAAGAGGGTCGATTGAATAGTCTTATGCGCTTCGAGTATTAGTAATAACAATCCTGGTGCGAATACTGCGCCGGCAAAAAATAATTTTTCAAATATAATGAAAAACAAATTCCTAAATAAAGCGCGATTTCTCAAATGAAGGTGTGAAAGGAATAGGGGAGTTGGCGGTGGGAATTTGTTGGCGAACTATATAGATCGCCGGTAAAAATCTAAACTTTGCCGGCGAAAAGAAAAATGCGCCTGAAAAAATGGAACCTTTGCTGGCGAAAACAAAGCAGCGCCGGGAAAAATGGAACCTTTGCCGGCGAAAACAAAAAAGCGCCAGGAAAAATGAATCCTTTGCCGCCGCAACAACTTCGCCGGAAAAACTATATCTTTTCCCAGCGAAAGAAGCTTTTTTGCCGGTAAAAGTTATACTTTCCCCCGCGTTTAATGATTGCGCCGGAAAAAACGCCGGTAAAAGTGCAAATTGTTGTAGTGTATAATAACAATCATTGGTTGGCCCCCTATCTGCCACCCTTAATTTCATGCCAGCAACAGTATAGAAATCCCACATCTCAGTAAACTCAGACTTTCCCTCACTGTTCCCATCCAGACTAGAGAAAATCTTCACCTTTACCATTGAAAACCAGTATATAATCACAAACTAAGCAAACCCAACTTCTTCCTTGAAGAAGTGAGGGAATAAAAGAAAAAAAACTGAGAATAAATGAAACATGAGTCAAAACGATCATCTACTTAACTTTGATTCTCATCAAAAACCTCAAAACATGAACACCTTTTGATCCTTCACAGATAAATGAAAACAACAAAAATGGTGGAAGAAATTCTAATACGTATGTGCCAAAAAGGAAATTTTGGTGGTCATTAGAGCAACACAACAAGAACCCATTTGAAACAATCAATTTCTAGAATCAAACAAATGAAACTTCTATACTTCATGGAGCTTCAATTTTTCTTATAATTAGTAAAGATTGGGATTGGTTCATCACATTGAGTGCTTCTGATTATCCAAATGTGACTCCGGATGGTAAATTTCTACCCAAACTGCATCTTGTTTTCATTTATTTAGCTTACATAAGGGTGTTTTTGGATTGGATGTACATTAAATTGTAATTCAAAAATTGGTTTGAACATTTTGGCAGAATAGATTGTTGTCCTTCTTCTGTGGGATTCTATATTACCCTCTTTGTAATTCCAACTATGAAGATTATGATTTGGGATGGAAAGGAGGGAAAATGAATTATGTGGGATGTTTTTCTCCTACTACATTGCGTTAAATAATGCAGCACTCTTGCACCATCATCACCACCAGAGAATTAAGATTTCTACTATATAATTCAGAGTGTTCCTGCTAACGCGTTTCATAGTATCTGTAATTTTAGGGAAATCAGGGTGATCCCCCATCAATGATGATGGGCCTTCATATATATATATATATGCAGTAGCAATTATCTGCCAAATGAAAATCATCAATACACTATAACTAATCAATGCATATTATCTATCAACAGTTCCTTAACAAGTTTTGTAGAGGTCCCACAGTTGACGCTAGACCTTTACAGGCCTTAGTGGTTTTGTAGAGGTTCCTCAGAGAGGGAGAGAGAGAGATAGGTGGTGGGAATTTTTTTTTTGAAAAAACCAATAAATGTTGGAGTATTCTTTATGTTAATTATGGAAAAATAATTAAGAAAATGAAGATCAAGAGTCCAGATTTACATACTCGCCTCCCCTAACCCCATGTCAGCCAGACTTCACCTCTTAAGTAATCCTTTGGTGGAGCTCATTTGACAATGGATTCATATGTAGTCAATCTCTATGTTCTTATGTATTCAATTCTAAGTCCAACAAACAGGCCCCATGTGATTTTTAGATATTTGAAAATGAAAGGCCTTGATTGCTATCAAAATTTAGAAGAACTTAAGTTAGAATGCTTTCGAAAGCTTTTTATTATTCAGTTGTTAGTTTTGTGCATCCAACAGTTAACATATATGAATTCAAATTTCATACCAATCATGAAACTAGGCTCCTTTCCCTGATGCACCACAGATAAGTGGGTAGATTGATTGTTTTCCTTCCCAAATCAGAAATTGTTGCATTTCAAGTCAACCAGAATGGAAAGGAGCTGATTAGAGGTTAAGCATCCTATCAAAGTTGATTCTTATAGTACCAAAATCTCTCAACACTATGATAAATAACTGACCACAAATCATTTCCTTAAAAAAAAAAAAACAATCAAGTTAGGTGAATTGCTTGGAAATTGTGGCTAAGAATTTTGCAGGACACACTAAAATGGAATACTATTTCTAATTTAACCAATCAACATGCAGCGGAAATAATCAATCAAACAAAATAGAACTAGCTATCTACCAATCACACACCACAAGAAGGCAAACACAATATTTAGCGTGGAAACCCTTTCCAAGGAGAAAAACGATGAACTTGCTATCAAAAGTTCATGAACAGTTACAAGATATACTCACAGCTAATTTACCTCAGTCTGTATCTCGACCTAGAGGCCGTAGTTCTTCTTGCACAGAATCCACTAACACGACTTCCACCGTGCATCGTTCTTCTCCTTGATCTCCTCACACCTTGTCAAACAAGATAATCAATCTTCTACAAGAGAGTAGAAGCAACAAACACCTTCTAGAGCAGCCATTCAGAACGATCTCTCAATGGCTCTAGAGAAAAATCTCTCTAAGATGTCTCTGACTCAGATTAATGAGAGTGGTGTGTCAGGGTTGAGAGAAACACCCAATAAATAGCCTCAAGTTCATGCATAAGGCTCCTAATCATAATCCACTCAGAATAGCCCTCATCCTCTAACTCTAAAAAAGAGTTCGGATGAAACTGGGCAACTGTGCCCTGCTCGCTATAGCGAGCTTGTGTCTAGCTATAGCGAGACCCTGTTCTGGGAGCTTCCTGGGACATTCTCGCTATAGCGAGACATCTCACTGTCTCGAGTTTGGCAGTCTAACAATCTCCCCCTTTTGGCAATTCTTGGACAAAATCCCCTAGAAAAATACAATTTGATCTACCCAAAAGTAAAACCCAAAATACATTGAATTTTAAAATAAAGAAATTCAGCACTGTAGATCTTGAATTGTCTTTGCTTGAACTTTTAGATCTTGACTTGCCTTGGCTTGTAGAGCTCCCCCTAGTTCCACTATTCTCCATTCTTCTCCCCCTATATTTGTCCAAAATTGATAAACAAATATCATAATGCAGCTTCTGTCAATCTGGATACAGTAGCTCCCCCTCAAAATTGACTCCCCCTTAATATGATCTTCGTATCAGCACTGGGGTGGGCGCTTGATCTTGCAGATCAGGGGTGATGAAGTGTAGGCACACACACTTGTAAATTTAAATATTTCAGCAAAGTGTGTACCAATACAGAAGATAGGTCTTCTTTCTTGACCCAGACAACTTTTGTATTCTTCTTTTTCAGCTTAGCCTTCTGCGTTGTCCATTGCTTTTGATTTGATAAACTTCGCAGCTTATTGCAATGGGGTCAAATGTGTCCTTTAATTCCACAATGATGGCACGTGGGAATTTGTTCAGGACGTGACATATTCTGCTTCTTTGGAGCTTGCTTTGCAACACTAACAACAGGATTAGTAACAACTGAATTTTTAGCAAAATAATTTTTACCTTTGGTATTCGAAGTGGATGCTCCGTCAGCATAGCCAATGCCATGCTTGTCAGTGAGTGCCTTTTGACTGCACATGATGTCATCTAATTTTTTTGATCCAGTGTTCATCCTATTCAATGAAACTTTAGCAGTATTTAACTCAGATAGAACCATCTTGAGTCTTCCATTCATATCATAATTTTCTGCTTTCAAAGTCTTCATATCAGAATCAAGTATGTCACACTTTTGTGATTCTGCAATCAATTTGCCAGCCAATATATTATTTTCATCCTCCAATTTTTGTATTTTTGCAAGTGCTTCTGGAAGTTTAGCTTTCAAGGAAGAATTTTTCTCTTCAGATTCTTTCCACTTATTGGCCACTTTCTCATTTATCTTCAACATCTTCATGGTCTTTGCAAACAATGTTTGATATTCAGCTTGCCAGTCATGCTCTGTTTCTGACTCATTATCATCATGATCAGTCTCATCATTAGAAGAAACTTGTGGAGTAACAGAACCAAAAGTTGCTATGAAAGCGATGTATTTCTCCTTGCTAGTGTCAGGCTTCTCAAATTCAGATCTTTTCAAATTAAAAGCCTTCATCTTTGATTTTCTATTACCACAATTACTAGCAATGTGTCCATAACCTTCACACTTATAGCACTTAATCCCATTAGAAGATTTCTTCTTCACAACGGATTTAGGGATTTGGGTTAAAGTGCCTTCGCGGTAGATATCCATTCTAACAATATTTGGATAAACACAGTAAAATAGTATAACCTGCTCTGAAACCAATTGAGAATTTTGCAGGACCCGCTAGAATGGAATACTAGTTCTAATTTAACCAATCAACATGCAGCGGAAATAACCAATCAAACAAAATAGAGCTAGCTATCTACCAATCACACACCACAAGAAGGCAGACACAGTATTTAGTGTGGAAACCCTTTCTAGGGAGAAAAACCACGAACTAGAAATCAAGAGTTCACGAACAATTACAAAATATACTCACAGCTAATTTACCTGTCTGTACCTTGACCTAAGGACTGTAGTTCTTCTTGCACAGAATCCATTAACATGACTTTCACCGTGCATCGTTCTCCTTACTTGATCTCCTTGCACCTTGTCAAACAAGATGATCAATCTTCTACAAGAGAGAAGCAGCAAACACCTTCTAGAGCAGCTATTCAGAACGATCTCTCAATGGCTCTAGAGAAAAATCTCTCTATAAGATATCTCTGACTCAGATTAATGAGTGGTGTGTCAGGGTTGAGAGAAACACCCAATAAATAGCCTCAAGTTCGTGCATAACGTTCCTAATGATAATCCACTTAGAATAGCACTCATCCTCTAACTCTAAAAAAGAGTTTGGATGGAACTGGGCAACTGCGCCCTACTCGCTATAGCGAGCTTGTGTCTCGCTATAGCGAGACCTTGTTTTGGGAGCTTCCTGGGACATTCTCGCTATAGTGAGAATAAGTCTCGCTATGGCGAGACATCTCACTATCTCGAGTTTGACAGTCTAACAGTGGGAATCCAAGCATAGTCCCAGCTAGGGTCCTCAGAATGCAGTTGCGCTACACTCAGTTACCTAAAAATATAACTAACATGTTGCAAGGCTCCAATGTAACAATAAATAACAGAAATGAAATGCTCCTAATGCTGCAACCAAGTAGAATTCCAAATGCCCATGGCCCACCAGCATTTGAAATACTAGAATTTTGAGAATCCTAAGGCTAAAAGTGACTTTTCAGGTGGATAGGTATACATAATTCCAGCAATGAAACATCATTTGGAATTCTAGAATTCTGAGACTCCTAAATGCTAAAAGTAACTTTTTCAGGTGGATTAGTATACAGAATTCCAGCAATGAAACACATCATTTGAAAAGGTAAGGAGAAAACTTTTACATCATTCCCAACATTCCAAATTCTTTTCCAAAATGCCTCCAAAGAAAGAAGGCACTACAAGAGATGACTTTGCCTCCTTAACCATCTATGCACATTCCTCATCATTTCATTGAAACATGTTACACCGAGGGCTAATTCTAATGCATTTTTCTAGTAGACCTTTCTAACAAATCTCAATCTTCAATAATCGTAAAGAACAATATTTTCCTTATATGTTTCTCCCTTAGGTTTACAGACAAAACAATTGAGCGCCTCTTCAATCATAGTAACTCCACACTCATTTGTCCTATCTTTGCGGCTACTGTGTCCTTTTTTTTTTCTAACAGTCCCATGTCCTTTTTTAAGGATCTATTTTAGGTTAGTATAGGGGAATGTTCTAAGTACAAGCCAAATATTATGTAAAATTAACCTTGTAGGAATGTTCTTCTGGACTCCTTAGACAAGCCTTGAAGACTTCTAGTAAGGTTTGAAGAAAAATATAGAGTCCTCCCGGAGTAGTCCTGCTCCAATAGATAACTACTCCAGAAGACAGTCTTGCTATAGTGAGACTGAAGCTTGCTATAGTGAGCTATGGTTTTTGCGCAGACAAAAGGTGGGCTCGCTATGTGGAGTTTTGTCTGATTAGGACTCTTTCGTGTTGTTTTGTTCCTACTTCTTCTAAGAGTCCTTTGCTTCAGAAGATCTTATGCACGAACCTTGGGCTATATAATGACCCCTTGTAACCACTAGGGCACTTACCGGAACTATCTAGATTTCTCAAGCATCGAGCATTCGTTTAAGAGAGTTTTTGTGGGCTAATCTTGTAAGGTAGACTGCGCTGAAGATATTTTCCTTCTTCTTATTCTCTCAAATACCTTGAAGGGGCATTCAATGTGGGTTTCAAGCAAGCACATGGAAGGTGAACGGCAGGTCGTCGGTAAGTACTTCATAGTCTCTTATGCTTAGTTTCAACTGTGTCAAAGGTTTAGTACACTTGTAATCTTCGTTTTATAGTGCACTACTTTCGGTGGTTTCTACCACCCGTGGTTTTTTCCCGAGTAGGGTTTTTCACGTATAAATCTTGTATCTCTTCTCTTTTGTGGTGAATTGATTCTTATTTGGTCTTAGGTTAATTGATTAGATTAATAATTGGGTTTGAAATTCATATTGTAATCTGAGAAAAGACCTTAGCCTGCGTTAATGCTTAAATAGAAGGTTGATCTTGGTATAGTCAAACCTTTATGCGGTTTTAGAGCAGTTTCACATTTCTAAAAGTGTGATTCTCTCAGATTTATTCTATGGAATTCACTAGGGAACGCACTTCTACCACCAAGCCTCCTTTGCTTGAGGGTAGTGGCAGTTACGCTTACTGGAAGGTAAGGATGACTGCGTTTTTACATTCTCTTGATCATGATGTTTGGCAAACAGTCGTGAATGGTTATTGTCGCAACCCCGGATTGGGATCCGGGCCCGCGACGCTGTGGATAATGAACACATACTTAAAAAGTGTTGATGTGTGGTTACAACAATGAATATATGAATATACACTAACTTAATTCCCCACAGGTTTCCGCTGTGAGGATATCACACACACTCACAAAACATTTACATTGGTGCGAAAGCGTGTAGCAAATCAAATTGGTAACTCATTCCACAATACAAGACTGATAAATACATTTAAATGACAATACGTCAGAGTAAGCAATGATCTCATTCGCATTCCTAAAGTATAAAGCTAGAAGTTTAAACAAAGATTAGTTAAATTAACATTCTCCAAAAATAATGGCCAACAAAGGCCAGTACAACCCAAAAGTGTAAATCAATATTGTTCTATAAACTCCTAAAATGTTACGCAACTCTTAGCTCGATCCAATGTCTAAACGACATTGTCGGCTTACCACTCTACTAAGCGTTGTGGTTCACTGACCCCCTCCTCTGGCTCCTCCTCAAAAGCAATAACGGGGTCTGGACTTGAGTACCACAAAAATGGGTCAAACACGATGGTCTTGCAGGTGGGTGAATAGATAATACCATTAAAGAAACCAAAGCATATCTTAAAAACATAATGAAATCTCATTAAAACAACAATTGTCAAAAAACAGGATGCATTGTTCATTTAAAATATAGATGCATTATAAATCATGTAGGGTATTCAAGGTGCAGAAACTGACTAGATGGCAACCACATTAAAGCTAAATCCTCTTTATCACTAACGTGATGAGAGCACATTCAGTGCGTTGGGCTTGAGCACGCGAAGTGACGAGGACCAACATTATATACATATACATATAGCTAGACAAGATCACGGCCGTGGAACCGGGTAACGGGGCAGGACAGGATCCAAGTTGCAACTGACGGGAGCACAAGGGGAGGCCCAAGTCAATTGATCAGACTGATAAGGACGTCCAAGCTTAGTGGTGCCGACTCATAGGTTACGTGAGAAATCAAAACATATACATAACTATGTCGGTGTAAAACATTCAAGCAGGCGGATCATGGTGCTCATAGGCACACATTACACATCATTATCTTTTCATGCATATACGGGGCTGGTAGGACATGACAGATGCATAAATCCATAGTATGAGACAAAACTAGTGATATCGGGTGAAATCGGGTTAGCACAAGTATAATCCGAATAAAAAAGTACGATGAATCCTTAAACAATTACGAACTATGTATTGGGGCTTCCGTATTGACACAATATGTATAAAGGTCTTGTATGTCTATTATTGCTCTTGGCATGGTACTCGAATGATGGTAGACATCCCAAGTTTCCCTATACAGTTTGATAAATACACAATTCCCAATACATTTCCGAAGTGGGGTTTCTTTCCAAGTCGATCTCCTTATGTCATCCCCTAGGTCTTTCCAAGGTGATGGGCATTAAAACAACCCATCCAAACCTTGAAATACCATATCTGAAAACAATAGGAAAGACCCAAGAATTCTGTACAGTTCGCTCGAGCAGACAAGGAGTTCGCTCGAGCGGACTGGTTCAATTCATGAGGGCTCGAGCGAAGGAGGAGGGAGGCTCGAGCGAAGGAGATTTTATGAAGGGTTCGCTCGAGCGAGGTTGAGTTCGCTCGAGCGAACTGCTCCAAGTCAGGAAGGGTCGAGCGAACTAGGAGGGTGCTTCAAGCAGACAAGTCTCTGGAAGGGGTTCGCTCGAGCGAACTAACTTCTGGGAGGGGTTGGCTCGAGCAAATAGGAAGTTGGCTCGAGCTAACTAAGTTCTGTGAGGGTTCGCTCAAGCGAACTGCTTCAAAAACTCCACGATTTAGCAGTCTGGACCTCATCTTCCCTCCTTTTCAAAACCTCATTTAAGCCAACACTTAACACAATATTTATGGCCCTCTTCCCACCTACTTCAACCACATTCAAGTCCTCCAATAACCATCCATTTAAAACCAAAATCACATCCATTCCCTTTCAAATCTCATTCAATGCACCACCACCAATAATAGAGTCCATACATATCAAAATACAACTTAAATGTACAAATTTTAAGAAAGCACTTAAAAGAGAAAGAAGCTCATGATTATGTACATTTCTAATAATCAATTTGGATTATAAAACACATCCAAGATGAATAGTGAAAAAAAATCCATAACTCCATTAAAAAATGAAATCATTCAAAGAAAACCCATTCATCCACTTGCCTTGGCTCCAAATAGCTAATCAAGCTCTAAGCACTTCTCTCAAGCTCAAATTCCACAATCTACAAAAAAATCCCCAAAATGACACCCATGACAAACCCCAGAATGTCAAAACCAAGAAATAGGAAGAGAGAGCTTCCAATAATCGAAATGAAGACTCTAGGGTTAATAGCAACACAATCTAGAAGATGGCAAGGATTACTTACATGGAAGGTCCTTTAATGGCAAGAGCTTGTTCAAAGTGAATCTTGGAATGGAGGATTTCTTCTAAAAATGATACCAATAGAGAGCCTTGATGGAGAGGAAGGAGAAGGTGAGCTCCATTTCTCTTTTAGCAAGAGTTTGAGAGTGATTGGGAGATGGAGAAGCAAGAAGAAAAGAAGCAAACACTAGGGCTGGAACTCTCCTCTATCTCATTGAGAAGTTGAAAGAAAAAGGAAGAAGAGAAGAAGACTCCTCCTTTTATAGAAAGTGGGGATGGGTCCCACAACTTAGTTAACTAATTGGGCTTAAAACCTCATCTTCCGGGACTCGGATGAATTCGATGAAGGAAGAAATGTTCGCCGAAATTTCTAGTTTCCAAAAATTATATATTTCACGAGTTTCGGAGATTTTGAAAATAGTGCCCAGATTTTTGTGCAAAAGACTGTTTTACCCCTATCATTAGCAAAGTAGGGTCTAGAGGTCTCTAATGGAAACGGGGAAAATACGAAAGTTGTCGGGAATAATAAGATAAATTAAACAGGGCAAAATACAGATTTTTCCGAGTATCAAATAAATCCCAAAATCTCATAGAACACTATAAAGGAACCCCCAAAGGGTCCCACTAAATCAAAAGAGTTCCCAAAATAGTCCAAAGCTATAAAAGAGCTATTCTAATCCAAACTTAACTAAGACTCACTAATCACACTTATAACTAAAGCACGTCTTAATTAGCACTAATAAGAAACTCTCGGGGCGGGGTCTTATAGTTATAAATCACCAACTATGGTAGTTGAAGGGAAGAGTATTCAAAAAACCAATGCCTGACTAGACCCAAGGAGAAAAGAACCAGACCCATTGGAATGATAGAGCCATGAATGCTATATATATAATGGCGTTACTCACTCAGAATTTTGCAGAATTTCTACTTGTATGAATGCAAAAGACACTTGGGATCTCTTGAGAACAGTACATGAAGGCACTGATATAGTTAGGTAGACTAAACTTCAAAATTTGTCGACTGCCTTTGAGACTATTCGTATGAAAGACAAAGAGACCTTTGATGAGTTCAATGCCAAACTCGGTCACATTGTCAATTCTAGTTTCAACTTAGGCGAACCCATTTCAAACCAAAAAGTGATAAAGAAAGTTCTTCGGTCTTTGCCCGAAAGATTTCAATCAAAAGTGATTGCTATTGAGGAACATATGAATCTCAATGAACTTCCTGTTGAGGAACTGGTTGGTAACTTACAAACTTTTGAAGCAAATCACTATTCTGATAAGAAATCCAAGGGGATTGCTCTCATGTCATCTAAGGCCAACAATGACGATGAATCTGATAATGATTTTGATGATGTAGAACTTGGGCCTCTTTTTGTCAAAAAATTCAAGAAATATTTGAATAATAACAAAACGAACCTCAAAAAGGAGTTTCCCAAGAACAAGAGCTTTAACAAGCCAAAAAGTGTGCCAAAAAATGACATAATTCATCTAAGAATGCTAATAAACCTATTCAATGCTTTGAATGTCAAGGTTTTGGCCACCCAGCTTATAAATGTGCCAACTGATTGGAAAGAAACAAAGGAAAGGCTTTGAATGTTTCTTGGGAAGAAGATTCTGAGAATGAATATAGTGAATCTGAGTCACAATCTGAATACGCTAAATTTGTTGCTCTTTTGTCTTCTACTAACTCATCTTTTGAGCACGGGTCATTTGACAAAGATTTCAAGTCAGATGACGAGTCAAAACTTGATGATCTTTCTAATGAAGAACAAGCTGTTGAAGTTGCTTATAAAAAACCTCTGAAAGATTCATTGCGTCTGTCTTGCATAAACGATAAGCTCTCTCACAAGTAGAAAGTTTCAGAATCTCAAAATTTAACCTTCTCTTCTGAACTTGATGATGCTCCTGCCAAGGTAAGTCAGTTAGAATCCCAACGTGCAATTTTAAATGACACTATTATTGCTGCAGGAAAAGAAAAGGATCCGGCTACCGCATAGTTAGTGGAGGTTAGAAAGGAATTGAATTCTTTGTAAACTGAGTACAACTTGCTGCAAGCTGAGAAGAACGACGTGTGTGGGAAACTTTGAATGGCACTATCATAATTAGTACCAGCCAAATCTTCGCTTGTTCGAATGAATAAAGGGTCCATGACCCTAGATGAAATTTTGATGCAACAAAGGAGTGAAAAACAAAAGATTGGCCTTGGATTCAACTCGGAGTCCTCATCTTCTATGAAATCAGGTAACTCTATTTTTGTCAAAGGACCAGCCTTACAATCTGGTATTCTCGTTACTCCAAATGCTAAACATGGGAACACAAGGACAAATAAGAATGTGCCTAAGCCTAGACCTATCCCGATTTGTCATTTTTGTTGGATAAAAGGGCACATTCGGCTACATTGTAACAAAATACGAAATCAAAGGCAAAACCCGCAGAGGAAGAGAACCTCCTCTCCTCAAAAGATTTAAGACTAAATCTATCTGGGTTAGAAAGTCTGATCTTCGTTGTAATGTGGTCCTAACCACACTTACTGTAAAAGATTCACATGTTTGGTACTTGGATAGCGGATGCTCAAGACATATGACTGGTAACAACTCCCTTTTTACGTCCCTGGAAAGCTATGAAGAGCTAGTGTCAAATTTGGTGATGGAAGCAAATCAAATATAGTTGGAAAAGGTATAGTTTCTATACTAGGTATGTCCAACCTTTCAAATGTTTTCTTAGTCAATGGTCTGGAAGCGAATATGTTAAGCATCAGCCAATTATGTGACTCACACCATGAAGTCCATTTTTCTCTTAATGACTGTGTTATTGTTGACAAAAACGGTAATAATGTACTTCATGGAGTGCGGACTTCTGACAATTGTTACTTCGTTGCCACGGAAAGCAAGATGACATGCCACACAGCTATGTTTAGTGACATTAACTTGTGGCATCAACGTTTAGGCCATGTTTATCACACGGACCTAGATAACTTGGCGAAAAATGAAATAATAATTGGGCTACCTAAACGTTTAAAAGCTACAAATGTTGTTTGTGGTCCATGTCAGATTGGCAAAACAAATAAAGTCCTCATATAAGAAAGTTGATGCCTTAAAATTCACCAAGCTGCTTGAATTACTGCACATGGATCTCTTGGGTCCTATAAGATTTGAAAGCATCGGCGATAAGAAATATATATTTATGACCGTTAACAACTTTTCGCAGCTTACTTGGGTTAGGTTCCTTAAAGGGAAGTCCGAGACATTTGAAGTTTTTCTTGATTTATGGACTTCGCTCATCCATAATAAAGGAAAAGCTTTTGGTGGTGTTGTGCGTATTCATTTAGACCTTGGAACCGAATTTCAGAATTCTTATTTCGGTACTTTTTGTTCCAAGCACCAAACATGAATTCTTTGCTCCCAAAACACCACAGCAAAATGGAGTTGTTGAGAAGAAAAATCGGGTTGTGCAAGAAATGGCACAAGTTATGTTACACAGTAAAAACATTTCTCAACGTTTATATGCTGAAGTGGTAAACACAGCGGTTCATATCATCAATAGAGTTTACCTACGGCCTGGAACGAAAATGACCCCATATGAGATCTGGTGTGGTCGCGAGCCAACTGTCAAGTACTTCTGAACCTTTGGAAGTAAGTGTTATATCCTGAAGGATAGGGAACCCTTGAGCAAATTTGACTCTAGGAGTGACGAGGGCATCTTTCTTGGTTACTCTATGATAAGTAAGGCATACAGAGTTTATAATCTCAGAAAATCTTCAGTTATGGATTCAGTAAATGTGGTTGTTGATGATGCAAGAATTTCGGAATACTTTTCTGATGATGAAGAAGATTTAATTATTTCTCTTACTTCTATTCAGGTTGCTGAACCAAGTACAAGCAAGTGAATAGACACAGCACCGGGATCGAAAGATAAGACTAATGTTGAATCCAAAGAACAAGAAATTGAGTAAAAAACACCATCCTCCAATCTAATGGTGCCTAACATCATTAAACACTTGAACAAAGTGCATCTAAAAGCTCGAGACCAGTACCAAAGGTAATGAAGAGTCATCCAATTTCACAAGTTCTTGGTGATGCAATGGAGCCTCTGAAAACAAGAAAACAGGTATGTGATGAGGTAAGTAATTTCTGCTATATTTCCTCTATTAAACCAAAGAACATAAAAGAAGCCCTTCTTAATAATTGTTGGATTAATGCTATGCATGAGGAATTAGAACAATTTGAGAGAAACTGTGTGTGGGACTTAGTTCCTTGACCTAGTCACACTAATGTTATCGGCACCAAGTGGATCTATAAGAATAACAAGGTTCAACTGGTAGCTCAGGTGTATACACAAATTGAAGGAATCAATTTTGAAGAAATGTTTGCCCTTGTTGCTAGATTGGAATCCATCCGTTTGATACTAGCTATTGCTTGTTTTCTTCATATCAAGCTATATCGGATGGATGTCAAGAGTGCATTTCTGAATGGTTACTTAAATGATAAAGCTTGCGTTGAACAGCACAAAGGATTTCAAGATCCTCACTACCCGGATCACGTGTTTAAACTGAAAAAAGCTCTCTATGGGTTGAAATAGGCTCCACGAGCATGGTACAAGAGACTAACTGTCTTTTTGTTGGATAATGGTTTCAAACGAGGAAGTGTCGATAAGACACTGTTCATCAAAGAAGACTCTCATCACATCTTAATTGCACAAATCTATGTGGATGATATTGTCCTCAGGTCTACCTCTTCTACTTTAGTTGATCCGTTTTCTAAAAGCATGTCTAATGAATTTGAAATGAGCATGGTTGGAGAACTCTCCTTCCTAGGCTTACAGATCAAGCAGTGCGAAAGTGGTATATTTGTTTCTCAATCAAAATATGCTCGGAAACTTCTTGAAAAATTTGGAATGACTTCTACTAAACATTCCAGAACACCAATGAGCCCATGTGTCAAATTGAGCAAAGATTTGAATGGGAAAGATGTGAATGAAACACTTTACAAAAGCATGATTAGCAATCTTCTCTATCTCATTGCGAGTAGACCCAATATTGCTTACAGTGTTGGAGCATGTGCCCATTATCAATCTAAGTCAAAGGAATCTCACATTCATTCGGTAAAAAGAATCATGAAATATGTGAGTGCAACTGTTGACTTTGGTATTTGGCTAAGCAAAGACACGAATACAAATCTGGTTGGGTGTTCAGATGCTGATTGGGTAGGTTGTGCAAATTATCGAAAAGTACAACTAGAGGGTGCTTCTTTATTGCGAATAATTTGGTCACTTGGTACAGTAAAAAGCAAACTTCGACTTCTTTGTCGACTGCTGAAGCTGAATATATTGCTGCTCGAAGTTGTTGCACTCAACTTCTTGCACTCAACTTCTTTGGATGAAAGTCTCTGGGGATTTCCTCATTTCCTTAGTTTTTGTTTTACTTTCACATGCACATGCACAATCTCACTTCCATCTATGATTATTTTTGCATGTGATTTTGTTCGTGTTTAGTGCATAGTTCATTGTTATCATCCTCTTATGCACAATGGATGTTCTCCCTTGATCCTTAAAAAATAAAAAATTCTTGATGCCAAGTCTCACCATTTCTTTGTACTTTGAATCGGAGGATCAGGGCTACCTACGGTCATGTGTGATAGCTACCAATATTTGATTGAAAAGTTTCATTGGAGAAGGCTACCATGTTTGATAGTGTGAAAGCCGCCTATGAAGGTTCATGACTACGTTTTAATAAAAAGAAAAGGGGAAGGAGCACAATGTCTCAAAAAGCATGATATTAACAAAAAATTAGCATGGTGGTGGGAAGTTAGATTTTGAACCGATTCTATCATTTTCTGGGTTTGCTCCCTAGTTTTTAATCCTTCAGTTTTAAAATCTCGTCTTGATTAAGGGGGAGCAAATCATATTTCACACACATTCACTTAATTTCAGTGGATTTGTGTATTTTCACACTTCTCTGTGTATATTTTTGTAGATGGAACACATGCATTTTACCAAAAAAAAAAAAAAAGAAAAAAAAAGGGAGGAAATCACATCAGATCCTATTTTGTGCCTTCTTTTCATTTTTTTCTAGAACTATGTCCCGATATAGCGAGATCAGTACTTACTAGAGCGAGCCTTCTCCAAAACCTACTCTCGCTATAACAAGAATTCACCTCGCTATAGCAAGTTGTCTTCAGTTTGTTTTAAAACTCATGTCCTCCCTTTTCTGTCATCTTTCTTTCTTTCTATAATCAAAGTTCTTCTCCTCTCTCATTTTTCCCCTCTTCCACTCGCTAATTGCGATTTGCACTTCACATTCTCCACATCTCATCATCAGGTATGATCTTTTCTCCTCTACTATCATGGGTTCTCTTTTCCTTGCCTTTGTCTTTTGTTATGGTTGAGGTTTGCCTGGATTCATCTCTAACCTATGTCTTTGGCATTACTCTTTACAATGTGGATGAGGAAGAATTTTTTTTTTTTGAGATACCCTTGAAGATATTTCGAATTTGACTGAAGGATGGGTCGAAGTGCAAGTGATTTTTTTGGTGCTTCTCATAATTTTCTCTATGTTGGTCGATGTCCTTGATTCCATGCTTTGTGACACTTTGCTACATGTTGTTTCAACCTTTAGGATCATTGGAAGTCACCTATGTTTCTTGGGAGTTGGTTGAGTTTTTCTGCACACTAAGTGTTTATTGAAATGTCTAAGCGAAGTTCTGCACACTAAGTGTTTATTGAAATGTCTAAGCGAAGTTCTGCACACTAAGTGTTTATTGAAATGTCTAAGCGAAGTTCTCCACACTAAGTGTTTGTTTCCTTGTTTCTGTGATCTTCCACGATACAGCATGGCCCCCAAAACTTCTAAAGGAAAGCAACCTGCATTCTCTTCCTCTCGTTTTGATACTGAACGGTTTAAGGATGTTGAGAGTGCTGAACATTTTGCTTCAGAATTCATAAATAGAACCGTCGTCTTTGAGAAAATAGTAGTGCAAACTGATCTCACAACTACAAGCTTCTTGCATTGGCTTCATCTTAGCCGTCTTATGATTATGATAAACTTGAGTGATGCATGTTTTGAGGATTGGGTACGGGAGTTCTATTGAAAAACGTTTCATGTTACAGATAGTGGTTTCAAGACCTATGTTCGGGGAAAGACACTGCCTATGGATGCAAATCGGAGTGCTACTTTACTCAATCTCCGGAGACCCGCTCGCCCATCCTATCCCTTCCCTGATCAGGATAACCTTGAAATACAAGCAAATGAATTGGCTACCGTTCTCTGTGGGGAACCCACTATATGGGATTCTCCTGTTCTGAAGATATTCGGTCTCACCTCTGATTACCGATTGCTCAACACATTTGTTTGCCATAACATTGAGCCAAGAGGCCATACCTCTGATCTTCTTTATCCTTAGGCCTTTCTTCTCTATTCATTGGGCACAGGCACCTCTGTGGACGTTCCACAGACCATTCTAGACTCTATGCTGCGGATTTACGATAAGAATAGGAAACTCACCCTTCCATTTGGTGCCATGATTTGTAAATTGCTGATTGAGGCTGGTTGCCAAGTGTACAGACATGAATTGCTCGTCTCTCGAAAGCAAAAGATTGATGGCATGACCAAAGCTATGTTTAATACTCATGTGCGTGGTCGTCTTCAGGGGGAGCAAGCTCGAGTCCAAGCCGATGAAGAAGTTGAATATTCAATTGAAAATCGCCTCCTTGCAATTGAAAATGTAGTGTTTGATCAACCTGTCCAGATTGAACATTTGGAAGAAAAGGTGACAAGTGGTTACTCTGACATTCGTAATCAGCTGATCGAAATGTTTAATCAGCTTCGTCATCAATGAAGGCACCTTATTCACATTTTGCTACTTTTGTCTTACATGTCCATGTCTTTCTACTTTATGCTAAACTTCTTTCTAACTGTTTCTTTTCTAATGTTAGTTTCATTCTCTCCAATTGTTGTACTGCTTTGCCAATTCTATAAGGTTGGGGTGGGGGTTGGTGGTAGTGTAGAATGTTAGAATGGATAAATTCATTGATTTCTAGCTTGCTTAATTATCATTTCTGTGATTTTATGCAAGATCTTTGCCAAGGTTTTTTCGTGCAGGTTTTTCTTCAGAGCTGAGGTGCTTGTTTTTTTTCAGTTGTCTTGGGTTATCCTTTTGTACTGGGGTTAGTAGATCTATTATGTATTAGGAGTTTTGTTCAAGAATTGCCAAAGGGGGAGATTGTTAGAATTCTAGTTGGCTAATTCTCCTAGTTTGAACAAAACTCAAGTCCTAATTGAGTTGTAATTTCTATTTGTTTTCGAAAAGGACTGTGGGGTAACCTCTTTGTCGACACCAAAAATGTCACTTTGCCTCTTCAACATCAAAAGCTACATGGAACCGCATCCTACTACAAACAGGCAAAGCCACTTCAAGCATCAGATCTTGCTAGAATCAAACCAAAACTGTAAGATCCTTCAAAATAGTCAAAAGAAGGGTACACATGAAGTTTCGGGCCATTTCAACACCATTTGGCCTAACTTCAATCCTCCAACGACTGAGCAGGAGCTCCCGGCGGTGACAGCGTCAAAGATATCAAGTCTTCAATCAAAGCCTATGGATGGTCTCAAAATACCTCTAAAAGGCTCCACGTCAAAATTCAAGTCAAACCGACACCCTTTGACCCTCCATCAACTCTCGAGCAACAAAATCAAAACACCATCACTCATCAAACAAAGTACATGGGTAGCTTTTACATGCTTCCAAAGGGCTACACGTCAAATTTCAGGTCATTCCGACAACGTTTGACCTAACTTTGACACTCGGAAGCAAAATCAGGCCTCCCAGCAACGGAGCCCCCCGGGACCATGGCATCCAAATTGAAGCTAATGGATCGTCTCAAAATGACTCCAATAGGCTTTCTGTCAAATTTCAGGTCAATCGGACATCGGTTGACCGTATATCAAAGCTCGACATCTTCCACGCGGTGAAATCAAGTCTAGCATCGACGGGACCCCAAACGGCTTCAAAACTCAAATAAAAGCCCATGGTTGGTCCTATCTACTGCTCAGGAAGCTTCACCTCAAATTTCAGGTCATTTCGACATCATTTGACCTAGTTTCGACTCTTGCCGAAAAATCGGCTGCAAAGTCTTCGGCTTTTCAGAAAATAGGAAACTTTGTGTTCTGATTTGCGTGGCTTTTCGTCAGGTTTTCCTTAAGAAAATCAAGTCAATAAATGAGGAAAGATGTCAAGAAAGATACAGGAGAAAGAAGAAACGAAAAAGCTCGAAAAACGGCCGAGAAACGGTGATCAAAAAGGGGAAAGACCCCATGGTCACCGGCGGCCATGCACCCATGGTCGCTGGCGACCCTGGAAATCCAGGTCGCCGGATTTCCGCCGAAAGGGCATTTTTCGGTCGCATTTCGAGTTGTTTGGCCCTTGTGATTTTTCCAGAATCCGATTTTTGAGACATGAAATCTGTCGATCTTCGTCAACATCACGGATCCGCCGTTGAAATCAAGAAATCATCATTTGACGCTTCGGAATCGCCAACCGGTTGACCAAGAAAGCATACTTTCTGCCTGATCGATCGAGAAATCAACTTGACAGATGTTGCCGGCCCATTGGTGTCAACCAATCTCTGAAATTGCATCGCCATCTGACATCAAGCATGTGGATCCATCAGCGATCATCGTAAGAAGAATTCCAAAAGACGCGGCGCAGCCCGCGACTCTTCAAGCGACTTGGCGACCAATTAATGCTGTCAATTGACCCGTTTATGACAAGTTAATGCAGTCATTAACTCATTATTTTGGACGGCCCAATCAAAAGCAAGGAAAAAGGAGTTACAAATCCAAGGAATCATGACATTAAACCATGTAACTCCCCTCATCGTGGAGATTAAAGGCAATTAAATGCCCATCATTCTCCATTGACCAATCAAAAGCTAAGAAAAAGGAGTTACAAAATAAAAAATTAAATTCTTGTAACTCCTCCCATCATGGAGCATTAATGTAATCAATGCCCATAAACTCATCTTATGGCCACCAAAAGCCTATAAAAGGCAGCCATTCCAAGGAGAAAGGGTCCTGAAAAATTATCTTAAAATCCCCGAAAAATTGCTAGAAGACTCTTGGAGAAATCTCTACGCAAAGAAGCTCGGCTACTCTGAAGAAAACTCTGTTGCAACAAACATCACAAGGTGATTGAAGTCCCTTGGGGGGCCGCCCCCCCAAGGTTTTCCCCCTCCTTCTATCCGACATAGTTAGACGTGGCTCTTCAGCCCGTATACTCTTTTTTTTATTGGATATAGGACCTTCCCTTGATCTTTATCCTTTAAAAATCTGAGGTCCAAGCCAAGCTAAATGAATCAAAGCATAAAGTGATCTCATCCAAGGGATGATGGCGGAGTCCATACATGACTCGCGACCGTCGATCTAAACGAGTCCCCACAATTTCTTGAGAAGTTAGATCTATTTTCTTACTTCTTCTATTGTATTTTGTATTTTTTTTAAGAGACAAAAAAATTCACAACTCTTGTCTTTCTTCATTGATGAGATTTGTAAATCGCCTTTCACGGCAAAATCGACACTTACGGCACAAAATCGCCTTTCATGGCAAACAAAAGAAAATCGCCTTTCACGGCATTCAAAATCTGTCTCTTTTCTAAAAATATATGTGCAGTGGAATGTTAGAAAAAGTTTTGATTTCCTTTCTACTTGTGATGGTGGATCTCCGGATCACCATTTCTAAATTCCAAATAGAATAGAAAATCTGGCATACCCGTACAAAAATGTTGATGCTCGCTTTTCGCCCAGCCGCACTCCGGCGGACCGGGGGCTGAGGAAGGCGAGAAGCCGGGTCCATCACTGTTGACAGTGGAAGACATCTTCTGGACTCCTTAAACAAGCCTTGAAGACTTCTAGTTAGGTTTGAAGACAAATATAGAATCCTCCCGGAGTATTCCAGCACCAACAAATAACTGTTCCAAAAGACAGTCTTGCTATAGTGAGACTGAAGCTCGCTATTGTGAGACTGAAGCTCGCTATAGCGAGCTATGGTTTTTGTGCAGACAGAAGGTGGGCTCGCTATAGCGGGTTGTGGAGTTTTGTTCGATCAAGACTCTTTCGTGCTGTTTTGTTCCTACTTCTTCTAAGATTCCTTCTTTGCTTCGGAAAATCTTGTGCACAAAACTTGGGCTATATAATGACCCCTTAACAACCACAAAAGTACTCACTAGAGCTATCTAAATTTCTCAAGCATCGAGCATTCGTCTAAGAGAGTTTTTGTGGGCTAATCTTGCAAGGGAGACTGCGCTGGAGATATTTTCCTTCTCCTTATTCTCTCAAACACCTTGAAGGGGCATTCAAAGTGGGCTTCAAGCGAGCACGTAGAAGGTGAACGGCGGGTCATCGGGAAGTACTTCACAGTCCCTTATGTTGAATTTCAACTATGTCAAAGGTTTAGTGAGTTCACTTGTAATCTTCGTTTTATATTGCATTGCTTTCGGTGGTTTCCACCACCCATGGTTTTTTCCCGAGTAGAGTTTTCCACGTATAAATCTTGTGTCTCTTCTCTTTTGTGGTAAATGATACTTATTTGATCTTAGGTTAATTGATTAGATTAATAATTGGGTTTGAAATTCATATTGTAATCTGAGAAAAGACTATAGCCTACGACTAATCTTTTATAACTAGCTCAGGATTTATTGCCATTTCAGTTGATTTCAACCGAGTCAAGCAAGGTTTGAACTATGGCCAAGTTTTGAAACTAGCCAAGTTTTGAAACTACATTTTGCATTTAAAATTGTTTCATTCAAAAATAAAAAGGGAGAACTTTTATTCATTTGTTGAATTTTTACAGAAAGATGTAAATGTGACTTGCACATGTATTTAATTGTGCTTTAAGAAGTCATCTTTACTTTTGTTTACATGGGTTATGTTGTCTCACCTTCTGAGTACAGGTTGTTTACAAATTCTTATAAAATCCCTTCGTCTGGCTGAGGAGATCAAATACAAAGGAAATGATACATAATGAAAAGAGAACGAGGGAGGTTGCTGTCTTCAGAAAGTTGCTCGAGACGAAGTTGGGGAAATCTACATCGTAGTTTCCTCCGTCAATCTTTGTAATTCATCACCCTTATGTGGAAAAAGAGTTGACAATGACGTATGCATCAAAACAGCAAAAACACCTCTTCTTCTCCGGTGTGAGAGAAACAAAGACTGGTTTTCTAGAAATTGTTACTCAATCTATAAGACAACTGCTGCCTGGTTCTCACCTTGAGAAAAGAAGAGTAGGTCTTCTGTGTGAAAAATGGCAAAGTTTCTGGCTTTTCTTTACACCGGATCGGGTCTCCTTGATACTCCCCCAAGTCCCTCTTTTGAGAGGCCATAACCATTGGAAATCATGGAGGAGCAGCGCGGTTTCGAAAACTGCAATTTAATGGAAGTTGTAACCGTTCCTCTAGCATATCCAATGGCCACTAGAAGGTGTAACCATCCAGATCGTGGGCGAGAACTGCTGGGCGGCCATTGGAGAAGGTGCACCCAGAACATGGGTGATAACTGCTTCGAGGCCATTGGAGAAGGTGTCTGGCGGTTGGTGTTTGTGTTGTTTTAACATCTAGCGGCTATGGCTTGAGTGAAGGGCGGCGGCCAATGGGCTGAGTGGCCGGTGTCTTGAGAGCTGAAGTGGTCGATGAAGCTTTATAAACAATGGCCGCTGGGAATTCCACTATTATGGCCGGTCAGATTCCAGCGGTTAGAAAAATGACATTTTCCCCACGACAATGGGTATCCTGCCTTGGGACATGTGATGAATTTTTTGTATGCCAACAAAATTCAATTACAGGCTACTTATGGGCTAAAATATTGGACCCAATATCTGATTGGGTTGGGCTTACCCAACCTTCGATTGAGTGCGAGCTGCAAGCTTACACACTTAGCAATGGATTATGTATCTATCTGATCAATCTCTACTTGGAATTTAAACTATTATTTTCCCCACAATGAAGTCCATCCATTCATATGTGAAAAACCAGAAGGACCAGAATGCAATATGCCCATTTATTTAGTCCCTTGGGTCCGCCCATTTTAAATTCTAATAAAAGGAGCAGGGCCAACAGAGCTAGAAATTTATGGGGTTAAATTTTTGTATAGTACTAGATAACATTTTTAATGGGCCAAGGATGTTTCCTCTCACGAACACCCAATCACATTGTATGTTAGGGCGGTCCTTCATATACGCAAATCCTTTTAATTTGAAAATGGAGGAAATAAAATTTTACATTTATAGCTGAACCCACCAAACTACAACGACAGCCCCAACATTCTTACACATCTCTAAGTTCAATTATGGACTTGGCTTCTATCAACTCCTCATCATTCAAATTCAACAAATAGTCACAGAGCTTCAGTAACTGATCTACAAAGGGAGAGATGTTGGAGTTGTGCCCATCATTATGTGTGTGCATTTTTGGTTATTTGCCACACATTGTGCCTGAAATCTTCCATGCTCTTTTACTCCATCTTCTTAGCCTTCTCCCTGATGGTGGACAGATCCATCAGGTTCTTGATAATATTGAGGTAGTTGGGAGGTTCTTTCTTTGACATGGGTTTAACAAAAAGATATTACACTTCTAGTTGTTTCTTCAGGTCTTTCACAATCCTCACCAATATATTTGACAACACCATCTGATCAAGATTTCATCATCAATGCCAATGCCATGATTCTCAATCACTCCCATTCTATGCACATGCATAGGTATTTACATGTGTTAATGCATGTGTTGGTGTACATGCATGTGAGAGGGTTTACATGCATAGGTATTTACATGTGTTAATGCATGTGTTGGTGTACATGCATGTGAGAGGGTTTTTATTAAACTACAATTACAATATAGTAAGCAATCCAAATTTTGCATTCTTAGAGCTCCAGTCGGCTAAATGAACAAAACCAATTTTTGGAGAAGTTCTTGTGTAGCAGTAGGGGTCCCATTACTTGAGTTGATTAGTAGGATACCCTAACCTCCTATGAAAGGCAGTGTGGCTCAGCCCACATACTAAAATTTTATATCATAGAAAACAGTAGGGGACATAGCCTTGTAAGTTATAATTTAAAATTTTATTGTTTAAAGCCTAAAAAAAAAAATAGAGCATCCCATAGCTAAATTCTGAACCATTAAAAAGCATGGTTCCACTAGTTTTTATCTGCTTAAAATAATTTTCTTCAATCGAATTTTTCTGACATGAATAATAAGAATCAAAATAAAAAATATAATTTTATTTCTTTATCCACAATGGATAGAACTCCAATTGAGGTAAAAAATAATGTAATAATACAACGCAATTTAAAAAGGATTAATAAAAAAAGAAAGTGGGTTCGTTCTTCTTCTTCTTTATTCATACATCAAAATGTTTGAAAGTCTACGAGATCGCCAACAAAAAGACCTAACAAAAAGACTTACTTTATCCTCTTCTTCTCTTTGATCTTAAGATTTGGGGCAAGTGTAGATAGATTAGAATGATAATTGAAAAATATCTTCTCCAATCTCTGTCAAACCTTCTTTATTTGTTCCCATTTCCCTTTTCTTTTTCCTTTCTTTTCTTTTTTTTTAACATTTCCTCAAAATTAATAACATTTTTATTTCACTTTTCTAAAGTCAAAACAATGTTTAAAAAATCTCTAAATGGAGGAGGGGGTATGGCCACATATAGTATGGGCCAAAGCACTTGCTTTAGGGGATTTTCAATTGTAGGGGGGGGGGGGGGGGGGGGGGGGGGGGGCGGCGGCGGCGCGGGCAATGGCCCCTGACAGCCCCCCTAGGCCCGCCCCTGCCCACTAGAGAGCTTCTCGATAAGTTTACCTTCAAGTTGGAGACCAGCTAAAAGCATTTTAAGATTTTATTCAATATTGTAATTTCTTCCCATCTTGTGGAAGTCTAAAATTATATCATTTATAAACTGTAAATGAGTTGCCACCTCCTTGCCTTTACCGGCCTCAAACCCATGCCGTTTGCCCTTGAGATAAGAGGTCCCATAACTTCCACTGCAATGGTAAAAAAAAAAAAAAGGAGATTAAAAAGCCGAGAATGAAAGTTATTAACAACTATTGTGAGTGATGTAGATGATATGCATTCTTTAATCCATCATTTCCACATATTTGCAGAACCAAATCTTCTCAACATGTAGTCCACAAATTTCCAATCCACATGTTTGCAAGCTTTTTCCAAATCAATTTTAAAAAATGCTCCTTCCTTGCAACCCCTCTTCCTAAAGTGTATGAATACATTTGCAACAAGAATACTGTCCAAAACTTCTTCTTCTTTTTTTTTTTTTTATATATTTATGAACAATGGTCCCTTGATTCGGGCTTATCATATGGGGTACAACCCTTCTCAATCTGTTTGCTAGAGTCTTTGGCACAAATTTATAAATACACCCCACCAAACTAATGGGCCTAAAATCTTTTAAAGCCACTGTATTAAGCATTTTGGAAATGAGGCACAAGAAAATGACATTGATTTTTCTATTTAGTCTACCTTTTGGTAAACTTCTGAAAGCAAGCAACAAAAACCCTCTTTAGAAACATTCCATATGTACACTTAATAAAGTGAAGTTGAACACACCTAGACCTGCTGCCTCATCACCTGCACACTCTACTGGAGACCTTTGCCACCTTCTTCTTCCTCGAAACCCTTTCCAACCATTCCATGAGTGCTCTTGAATCAAAGGAAAGTCATTACTATCTAGAGTTGGTCTAATAATGTTTTCACTATAATAGAGGTTTTCAAAGAATTGAACAATTTGTTCCCTAATCTCTACTCTTCGCAATGTAATTAATCACCCTTTTTACAATAGCATTTGATGGAAAATTTTATATTCTCGTCTCCTATTGATATAAGAATGGCAATAGGGCGGGTTGGGACTGGCTCATACTAATTCCATACTCACCCTGCGTAACATACAACCCATCCAAACCTGCCCCATATGTGATGAGTCTGGGCATGTGTTTGGTAGTACATTCATAGCATAAACTGCTGCATTTAAAAAATAAAATGATATTCAAAAATTTTAAACAAGTAATAGCATGCCACTCTAAAAATGTGAAAATTAAAATATGATGAGTCAGCGTGTGCCAACTCAATCGTCATAAAATCCTCAACTCGACTTAAATCCCAACTCAATCAATCACAAATTTTGTCCAATTCAACTTAGATTCCTATTTTATCAACCATATAGACTCTTCAATTTAACTCAAACCCACATATAAGTTGGAAAACACTATGAGACAACAAACTACCCATGAAATCCTAACTCAATCGACAACATAGAATTTCTATTCATATCAAATCCAAACTCAATCAACTTAATCACTAATGAGCAGTGAGTTGTAGGCTTAACAGGCATAATGACATGTAGGGTCGGCACCTACAATATACCTAAGTGCATGGACAAATCCAAGCAGAGTCAAGGAGAGGCAATTGCGCCCCCCTCCACCGTCGGTTTTTATGTTTTCTTCATTATAAGAGGAGGAAACTGTAATGACTCAAGCCTACTATTCACATGATATTGTCCACTTTGGCTCATCGGATTTCAACTCAATCTTGCTGAGCGATTTTAAAAGGCCTCATGTGGGGTTAAGACCAGGTCTCACACACATATACCCAAGATCATGACTAGTGTGTTTCCGATGTATGACTTGTGCACCACTCCCCCGCCCTCTCTCTCTAGGCGGATGCTCTCTGGACCCAATACCCTTCTACAAAGGGGGACCACAGGCGTGACAAAAATCCTAGGCTTTTATGGGCATTTTGGTCTAATGTCTGTTGCCCCTCCTCAAATTTCTTTGTTTCTTGTTTGCCCTTCATGACCTTTTCTTTCTCCTCTTGTTAAAGAGTAGTACTTTCAAACACATTAGGGCAATTTGGTATTTTGGAGAGTAATTTTGTCTTTCGTTTTTGTTCAAAAGACAACTCATCAATATGACTTCCATACTTTCTTCCTATCTTTGTGTGACGATAAACTCACAGTGTGTTTGCTTCTCCTTCTTTCTTTTTCTTTTTCTTTTTATTCACCCATTTAAGTCTAAAATCCATATCCTCCCAATTTTGGCACTCATATCATCATATTTTAAACTCTTGCCTATTTAAGTTATGGCCAGATTTAGTTTTTGAAATTTAATTCAAAATCTAAATTTAATTAGATCTAATCTAATTATTAAGTTAGAATTTTTGTGTGACTATAAATAGAATATTTGAGCTTTAATTCTCACTTCTTCTCTAGACTTCTTAACCCATTATTGAATGTTGATGGGTGTAGAGAACAATACAAATTTATCACTTTAATTTATCATTTATCCATATCCAAATCAACACCCCCCCCCCCCCCCCCCCCCCCCCAACCACACACACACACACAAGGTGATTGCTCGCCATTACAACAATAAACACTGCGTCAATGTTTTTGGGCATAAAAACTTAACTACTGATAATTTAACTATAACATACTCTATTATTTAGATATGCAAACAATGCATTTGATTTAAGGAACCAAATGTCTAAAGCTTGAAAATATAACCAACAAAGTACATTAAGGAAACTTGCGCATTTAGTTCTGCATACTACCAAGATGATAACTTCAGTTTGAAATGGTTGTTAACTATGAAATAATTGATTCATCATTTTCTTGGCAATAAACAGTCCCAACCTCTGCTCACCAACTGAACTTCTCTTGAGTTTCGCCTTCCAACCATTGACAGTTTCAAAATGATTGATTCATGATTTCTTGGCAATAAACAATCCCCACCTCTGTTCACCAACTGAACTTCTCTTAAGCTTCGCCTTCCAACCATTGACAATTTCAGAGTAGTCATTCTGATAACACGATAAGCATAGTAAGATGCATGAAAAAAAAAAAAAAGAATGAGAAACAAAGGAAATAAGTTGTGAATGAAAAGACTACGAACTTCGGAGAACTCTTTAATGAAGGCGTCTTTGTCCTTCTTGATAGCATCCAATTCCTTTTAGCAACACATTCAGAAACTATAATGGGTACATAAAAACTAATTTGTTATCACCCATATAACTAGGAATGATATATTAAAGATTGAAACCTATGTGATTTTATTGAAACCCGATCAGTTCGTTCCTCCGCTATGACCTCTTTGAAACCAGCATCCTTAAGCATCTAGCCAGAAATGTAAAATTAAAAACAAAAGGCAGGTAACAAAAATAATAAGAAAAAAAGAAACATGTAAAAATGCAAAAATTGAATAAGTTTGGCCACGAAGAGTCCATATCATGAAAGCCTAATCATGCTTCAAAAGTCTCACTCATAGGAAATTATAGCTAGATTATTATTCGATTCATTTTCTATTCAACATAATTGTCCATGTTTAGGACACGAGACAATTAAGACTACCTATAAGCTACTGGAAGGGTTTGATCAGGTATACCAAATTGATTTGCAAAGATATTATTTCTTTCAGAACCATAGAATACCTTAAAAAACAAATGAATTGAGAAAAATTAATACAAAAGTACCTAACCATAGGCCTCTATGTTATGTAGATCATATCCTCTTTGCTTAATGTACTCCAAAAATTCTGGAGATGGTATTCCAGCTCTTTTACAGTAATCGCTGATAAGAACTTGCCTCCTGGCTTCAACCACTTATAAAAGGTTCTAAATAATGCGGGCTTATCCTAAACATACAATATTTGCATTAAAATTTTGCAAAGTAGGTAAGCATAATATGCAAAAAGAAGATTATGGCTTCATGGATTCAAGCTTTCCCACAAACCATTGTTAAACAAAGTAAGTAAGCATAACACTTAAAAAGAAAATTATCTAACATTCATGGTTGCAACCTTTCTCAGAACTATTGTTAAAAAAACCTGACTATGCTCTTCGGTTACCAAGAGATTTGTAATTCAAACCAAATATCAAAACCTAACTAGTAAACAATTCAGATCAAATCGGTGCATAGGACCTAATTATGTTCTATTTACATAAGTCTTATGTACTTATTCAAGATGTAAGTATATCACAAATTTATTTTTTATCGGTTATGTTAATTGGCAGAGAAATCTTAATAATGATTAATAAGGGAAAGATGGTCATATATTTATATGTAACTTTGGTCCTTAGCAGTAAGATCAGGGGGCGGAACCAGAAAATTGGCCTTAGGGGGGCCACTATGTAAGAAATTCATTTTGGAGGGGCCACTGTTGAAAAAATGCTTAGAATTTCTATAACATTTCCAATCTTTTTTGGAGGGCTAATGTAAATAAGTGGAAATTTTCAATACGCCAGGAGCTGTTTCAAATTATTTTTATTTATTTTTTTTTTTTTGGGGGGGGGGGGGGGGGGGTGTTGGGGGGGGCGGCCACCCCCAGCCCGTAATGTGGTTCCACCATTGAGTAAGATGCTAATATAAAAGTAGCATATAGCGCAAGGTACTAATCTCTAGCTTTAACTGTAGTGTTGACAAATTGAAGTGAACATACAATAGCATCATGCATCGTATAATGCTCTCTTATAAAAATATAAGTTGTGAATTGATAAATATAGTCTTTACAATATCAAAATTGTAAATCCAAGTAAGAGGATCTACTTGAATGTTGAAGAATTGTATTGCGGCTTGTAGATCACATCAAATGCGTTATCAGGGTATGATTTCTTGGTGCAGTCCGCAACCTCAAATTCAACTGAGCAATTTCGTCCAATAGTGCGTTCTAGAGCAAACGAAACCATGTTCACGGGAGAGATCAATACCGACCACCTCAACATCAAAGTTCTCAGCCATGAAAAAGTCACCTCCCCCAATGGCACATCCCACATCAAGAACTTTCTGGCTAGGTTTAAGCTCCAACTTCGCCACAAATTCCTTTGTTGTACCTAACCGAAATAAGCTTTTTCTTTAGAGCATATAAAAAATCTTGATGCGTGAAGAAACTTAGTACATATTCTATATAAATTGTTTGATAGTAACTAGATAGATGTATTATTTTTGTTTCCATTTGTTTTTATTTCTTCCCTTTTTAAGGAAGTCGTTTAATTTTACAATGCACAAATTAGCGTTGATAGCAACATAGAAAAAGAATCTGTTGTTATCTTTGTCATTTATCTTTAAAACAAATACATAGTTTCTTAAGTACAAATAGATAAATATATGATCACTAATACCTAAATGTAAAAGCTTGTGGACATATGCATAGCAATAAAGGGACTAATTGCAGAAGATAGCAATATGATCAAGTAGCAAGGGTATGGTTAAGAGCTAACCATGCAAATGCAATAAAAATAAACTAATTTAGCATATGGGTTTGAATTGAGAATTACTGGATAGAATGCATTACATATATGATTTTCACAACTATATGTAAACAAGAAATTTTTTTAGCATCAACCTTTCTTTGGTTGGTAATAAGCATTGAATGAGGAAAAAAACTCTACATTGATTAAAAATAGAATGGTTGAAACATCTATCATATAGAAAGTTTCCAGTCTGCTTACCAAGCCCCCCAGTGCTCACATAACCTTCTCCAAATACACGTTCGTAGCGCAATATGCGACTACATTTATATTGAACATTATCCAAAAACAGTTTAAATCCCCTATCATTGATTGATTTAACCTTTTGCCATAGCCAGCAAATCTACATTGTAAAGAATAACAAAATAGTGTCAATACAGGATGTCATGGTTACTTTAACTCACAATCACAAAAACAGTCAAGAAGAACAGAGTATTTGCCTGATTTTGATTCTTTTTGCTCCTCACATAAGCTGTAATACACTTTGAAAGCTAATTAGAGAAAGTTCAAAGGAAGTTCCAAAAGCCATCATGCGCATGACAATCTTTTGAAAGCCTGCATTGAACTCAAATTAGGAATCATCTTAGCTAAAGGCCATATGAGTAATAAATATAAGTTCTTGTACTTACTTAAAGGGCCCTCTTGCCTGGTAGCTTCCTATTAAATTTGTAGTAATTCATATTGAAGAGAGATGGGGAAGGGTGGGTGAGGGGTGCCATAGTAGTTTGCTAATTAAAGTAGTAGTAAAAAGGCAAAGACTAGAGGGTCTAAGGTACATATGTAGATGGGGACCAACACTTTCCCTAGTCTTTGATCTACTACAATGATGGGCCTGTAATCATTTCCTATCAGAGAGATTATTTGATCGCTTTTGTGGATCTTTACACCATCAATCCTAAACTTTTATCTCCATTGACAGGAACGCTTCGAATAGAAATCCAACGGACTCAGCCCTGCCTCAAATGCCTAGCACATTGTGTGTGTGTGTGTGTAGAGATATATGTGTTGCAAATTAATCAGCCACACATAGATTCTCCATCTCTCTCAAATGTAATATAACTAAAGGGTAATAACTTCTGAACATATATATTATGAGGCTTGCAAAATGGATAATTATATGAAATGATCATCACAATTAAGATGCTATTGTCTTAGTTTTGGGATAATGAAGCCCAAGACTCGTAGGCTAGGCCCTGGCCCATTAGCCCCAATCCTAGGCCCACAACTGGCTTGACAAGCCTAACCCAACTACCTGCAAGTCAACAAGATAATTCTCTTTTTAAGTATCTTCACTGAATTTAGTTTTCCTATTTTAGTATATTTTAGATTCAATGAGTAATTTTTTTAAGGAAAGAAAATTACTTTCTTTGAATTTCTAGGAGGCCTATTTAAGGATCTCACAAGTATTATGAAAATAAGTCATCAATAACATATTGGCATTCTCTGTTCATAAATAATGAAGCTCAAATAAACAGAAAGCAAATTGGCTAGTACCTTTGTATAAAATCGAGGTTCCCTGTAGTGAGTTGGGTTGTTTCTTCGCTTACAATCACCAGATTGATGGAAACATGATTCTCTAAAGAAGATAAATCCATCAACCTTTAACCATTTCATCATCCTTTCTACAAGATTCTCAACCTACACAATGACAAGTTAAATAAAACTGGCACTCCATATATAGCGCAAATTATAATTTTCGCAAGGATACAACCAACTTCATGTCATGTGCCTCAATTAGAGATAACAAACTAGCAAACAAGTTCATGGCGATAACAACATTAATGTTTGAAATAGTATATGTAATGAATGGGAGTTTCCAAAAATCAAAAGGAAAAATTATTATTCACACATTTAAGAATAGGCACCAAAATTCATTAAGATGATTTTTCACAATTCCCAATAATGATATTCTCAAAATATAGAGATAAAAAAGATACATTTTTTAATAGAGTTAAAAATAGATGTCGATTGTTACTAACGAATGCATAAAAATTAAAGATTAAAAAAATATGTGTGAAATGTCTGCGAGAGATCCTATTGGAGGAATTTATTTTCAGTTTGTGCTGGCCCACCAGCAAATTGATTACATGTAAAATTTGACTAAAACACACAAAAGGAAGGAAAAATAAATAAATATTAAAATATAAATATCATGATAAATAAAAAAGATTCAAACCTATAGATGCTACCAAAACAAACTAAACGAGGTCCATGCAGACTATGAGTGAGTTAGTAACTCTAGAATTGGAGAACTACTAGCTTCTATCAAAGTTGAACAACTAACTTTTCATACAATCGAAACCAGTTTATTATGAACTACATCTAAACTTAGATTATGCAACTCATGGATTTTATCATTTTTATGACAATCAAAGGTAAATAGAGACCATGATTAATCACCTCTTTATCTGATAGATACATTAGTAGCCAATTTGAGAATATTAGATCTACAGATTCTGGTTGAATTTGCATGTTTGGAGATGTTACATGAGCACACATGAAGCTGACATTCTTAAAATGTCCATTCGTGCTTTCATTCTGCAAAAAAAAAAAAAAAAAAAAAAAAAATGGAAGAAGCAAAGACAGTTCTAAATCAACAGATTCTTAAAAAAAAAAAATTCAACAGATGGATTGTCGTGCAGTGTTCATGGCCACCATTGGGCTGGGTCAAGGAATGCCCAAATCCCAACCCATTTAGTTATTGGCCTAAATTTAGGCCTCAACCCAACCACAGACCTGAAAGTTACAATCTCAACCCATATGACTTGAAAATCCTTAGTTTTGCATATCTACGCATGTTAATTTTTCCCAGTTATATACCCCGATGTGCACTCATATCCATGTGAAATCTGTGCTATACACATCCTCTTGCGACGAATCCTCAAATCTATAAATTCGTCGTTATGGATTCCTCACATGTTACCAAAAATGTCGAAAGTTTTTTTCCCCTTTTTTTTCTTTGATGAAAATTATGTCCAAAGTTCTGCCACACACAAAAGAGAAACGCATTCATAACTTTTTAATAACGCTGTCGATGAAGTCCACGGCTATAACCTGACCAGCGTCCTTAGCTAACTCTCCTGTGAAGCGACCAATGCCTGCTCCAAGTTCCAGAACAGATTTCCCATGCAATGGTGGAAGTAAAGAGAGGATCTGTGCAGGAGCAGTAGTATAAAATCATTTCATAAATTTTGCATGGACAAAACACTACTGTTCTTCTTCATTTAACTAAATTACTAAAAGTAGAAGGAGGGCATGAGGCGTCCCATGTCAAGATTTGCACTCTGGGATCACTCTATCAAGAGAAAATACAGGTATCATGAATCGATCGAGACTAGCCTAAAAATCACTAAGATTGGGGTGATATATACTGTTGGATTAAAACTAAGATTGTGTGTTGTTTGCCCTTCATGACCTTTTCTTCCTCTTGTCTTTCGTTTTTGTTCAAAAGACAACTCATCAATATGACTTCCTTACTTTCTTCCTATCTTTGTGCGACGATAAACTCACAGTGTGTTTGCTTCTCCTTCTTTCTTTTTCTTTTTCTTTTATTCACCCATTTAAGTCTAAAATCCATATCCTCCCAATTTTGGCACTCATATCATCATATTTTAAACTCTTGCCTATTTAAGTTATGGCCAGATTTAGTTTTTGAAATTTAATTCAAAATCTAAATTTAATTAGATCTAATCTAATTATTAAGTTAGAATTTTTGTGTGACTATAAATAGAATATTTGAGCTTTAATTCTCACTTCTTCTCTAGACTTCTTAACCCATTATTGAATGTTGATGGGTGTAGAGAACAATACAAATTTATCACTTTAATTTATCATTTATCCATATCCAAATCAACACCCCCCCCACCCCCCCCCCCCCCCCCCCCCACACACACACAAGGTGATTGCTCGCCATTACAACAATAAACACTGCGTCAATGTTTTTGGGCATAAAAACTTAACTACTGATAATTTAACTATAACATACTCTATTATTTAGATATGCAAACATTGCATTTGATTTAAGGAACCAAATGTCTGAAGCTTGAAAATATAACCAACAAAGTACATTAAGGAAACTTGCGCATTTAGTTCTGCATACTACCAAGATGATAACTTCAGTTTGAAATGGTTGTTAACTATGAAACAATTGATTCATCATTTCTTGGCAATAAACAGTCCCAACCTCTGCTCACCAACTGAACTTCTCTTGAGTTTCGCCTTCCAACCATTGACAGTTTCAAAATAATTGATTCATCATTTCTTGGCAATAAACAGTCCCCACCTCTGCTCACCAACTGAACTTCTCTTAAGCTTCGCCTTCCAACCATTGACAATTTCAGAGTAGTCATTCTGATAACACGATAAGCATAGTAAGATGCATGAAAAAAAAAAAAAGAATGAGAAACAAAGGAAATAAGTTGTGAATGAAAAGACTACGAACTTCGGAGAACTCTTTAATGAAGGCATCTTTGTCCTTCTTGACAGCATCCAATTCCCTTTGCAACACATTCAGAAACTATAATGCGACATAAAAACTAAATTTGTTATCACCCATATAACTAGAATGATATATAAAGATTGAAACCTATGTAATTTTATTGAAACCTGATCAGTTCGATCCTCCGCTATGACCTCTTTGAAACCAACATCCTTAAGCATCTAGCCAGAAATGTAAAATTAAAACAAAAGGCAGTAACTAAAATAATAAGAAAAAAAGAACATGTAAAAATGCAAAAATTGAATAAGTTTGGCCACGAAGTCCATATCATGAAAGCCTAATCATGCTTCAAAAGTCTCACTCATAGGGAATTATAGCTAAATTATTATTCGATTCATTTTCTATTCAACATAATTGTCCATGTTTAGGACACGAGACGGTTAAGACTACCTATAAGCTATTGGAAGGGTTGATCAGGTATACCAATTGATTTGCAAAGATATTATTTCTTTCAGAACCATAGAATACCTTAAAAAACAAATGAATTGAGAAAAATTAATACAAAAGTACCTGACCATAGGCCTCTATGTTATGTAGATCATATCCTCTTTGCTTAATGTACTCCAAAAATTCTGGAGATGGTATTCCAGCTCTTTTACAGTAATCGCTGATAAGAACCTTCCCTCCTGGCTTCAACCACTTATAAAAGGTTCTAAATAATGCAGGCTTATCCTAAACATACAACATTTGCATTAAAATTTTGCAAAGTAGGTAAGCATAATATGCAAAAAGAAGATTATGGCTTCATGGATTCAAGCTTTCCCACAACCATTGCTAAACAAAGTAAGTAAGCATAACACTTAAAAGAAAATTATCTAACATTCATGGTTGCAACCTTTCTCAAAAACCATTGTTAAAAAAACTGACTATGCTCTTAGGTTACCAAGAGATTTGAAATTCAAACCAAATATCAAAACCTAACTAGTAAACAATTCAGATCAAATTGGTGCATAGGACCTAATTATGTTCTATTTACATAAGTCTTATGTACTTATTCAAGATGTAAGTATATCACAAATTTATTTTTTATCGGTTATGTTAATTGGCAGAGAAATCTTAATAATGATTAATAAGGGAAAGATGGTCATTTATTTATATGTAACTTTGGTCCTTAGCAGTAAGATCAGGGGCGGAACCAGAAAATTGGCCTTGGGGGGGCCACTATGTAAGAAATTCATTTTGGAGGGGCCATTGTTGAAAAAATGCTTAGAATTTCTATAACATTTCCAATTTTTTTGGAGGGCTAATGTAAATAAGTGGAAATTTTCAATAACCCAGGAGTTGTTTCAAATTTTTTTTTTTTTTTTTTGGGGGGGTGGTGGGCCACCCCAGCCCGTATGTGGTTCCACGACTGAGTAAGATGCTAATATAAAAGTAGCATATAGCGCAAGGTACTAATCTCTAGCTTCAACTGTAGTGTTGACAAATTGAAGTGAACATGCAATAGCATCATGCATCGTATAATGCTCTCTTATAAAAATAGAAGTTGTAAATTGATAAATACAGTCTTTACAATATCAAAATTGTAAATCCAAGTAAGAGGATCTACTTGAATGTGAAGAATTGTATCGCGGCTGTAGATCACATCAAATGCGTTATCAGGGTATGATTTCTTGGTGCAGTCCGCAACCTCAAATTCAACTGAGCAATTTCGTCCAATAGCGCGTTCTAGAGCAAACGAAACCATGTTCACGGAGAGATCAATACCGACCACCTCAACATCAAAGTTCTCAGCCATGTAAAAGTCACCTCCCCCAATGCCACATCCCACATCAAGAACTTTCTGGCCAGGTTTAAGCTCCAACTTCGCCACAAATTCCTTTGTTGTACCTAACCGAAATAAGCTTTTTCTTTAGAGCATATAAAAAATCTTGATGCGTGAAGAAACTTAGTACAATTCTATATAAATTGTTTGATAGTAACTAGATAGATGTATTATTTTTGTTTCCATTTGTTTTTATTTCTTCCCTTTTAAGGAAGTCGTTTAATTTTACAATGCACAATTAGCATTGACAACAACATAGAAAAAGGATCTGTTGTTATCTTTGTCATTTATCTTTAAAACAAATACATAGTTTCTTAAGTACAAATAGATAAATATATAATCACTAATACCTAAATGTAAAAGCTTGTGGACATATGCATAGCAATAAAGGACTAATTGCAGAAGATAGCAATATGATCAAGTAGCAAGGGTATGGTTAAGTGCTAACCATGCAAATGCAATAAAAATAAACTAATTTAGCATATGGGTTTGAATTGAGAATTACTGGATAGAATGCATTACATATATGATTTTCACAACTTTATGTAAACAAGAAATTTTTTTAGCATCAACCTTTCTTTGGTTGGTAATAAGCATTGAATGAGGAAAAAAATTCTACATTGATTAAAAAATAGAATGGTTGAAACATCTATCATATAGAAAGTTTCCAGTCTGCTTACCAAGCCCCCAGTGCCCACATAACCTTCTCCAAATACACGTTCGTAGCGCAATATGCCACTACATTCATTTTGAACATTATCCAAAAACCGTTGAAATCCCCTATCATTGATTGATTTAACCTTTTGCCATAGCCAGCAAATCTACATTGTAAAGAATAACAAAATAGTGTCAATACAGGATGTCATGGTTACTTTAATTCACAATCACAAAACAGTCAAGAAGAACAGAGTATTTGCCTGATTTTGATTCTTTTTGTTCCTCACATAAGCTGTAATACACTTGAAGCTAATTAGAGAAAGTTCAAAGGAATTTCCAAAGCCATCATGCGCATGACAATCTTTGAAAGCCTGCATTGAACTCAAATTAGGAATCATCTTAGCTAAAGGCCATATGAGTAATAAATATAAGTTCTTATACTTACTTAAAGGGCCCTCTTGCCTGGTAGCTTCCTATTAAATTTGTAGTAATTCATATTGAAGAGAGATGGGGAAGGGTGGGTGAGGGGTGCTATAGTAGTTTGCTAATTAAGGTAGTAGTAAAAAGGCAAAGACTAGAGGGTCTAAGGTACATATGTAGATGGAAACAACACTTTCCCTGGTTTTTGATCTACTACAATGATGGGCCTGTAATCATTTCCTATCAGAGAGGTTATTTGATCGCCTTTGTGGATCTTTACACCATCAATCGTGAACTTCTATCTCCATTGACAGGAACGCTTCGAATAGAAATCCAACGAATTCAGCCCTGCCTCAAATGCCTAGCACATTGTGTGTGTGTGTGTGTGTGTGTGTGTGTGTAGAGATATATGTGTTGCAAATTAATCAGCCACACATAGATTCTCCATCTCTCTCAAATGTAATATAACTAAAGGGTAATAACTTCTGAACATATATATTATGAGGCTTGCAAAATGGATAATTATATGAAATGATCATCACAATTAAGATGCTTTTGTCTTAGTTTCGGGATAATGAAGCCCAAGACTCGTAGGCTAGGCATTAGCCCCAATCCTAGGCCCACCACTGGCCTAACAAGCCTAACCCAACTGCGTGCAAGTCAACAAGATAATTCTCTTTTTAAGTATCTTCCCTGAATTTAGTTTTCCTATTTTAGTATATTTTAGATTCAATGACTAATTTTTTTAAGGAAAGAAAATTACTTTCTTTGAATTTCTAGGAGGCCTATTTAAGGATCTCACATGTATTATGAAAATAAGTCATCAATAACATATTGACATTCTCTGTTCTTAAATAATGAAGCTCAAGTAAACAGAAAGCAAACTGGCTAGTACCTTTGTATAAAATCGAGGTTCCCTGTAGTGAGTTGGGTTGTTTCTTCGCTTACAATCACCAGATTGATGGAAACATGATTCTCTAAAGAAGATAAATCCATCAACCTTTAACCATTTCATCATCCTTTCTACAAGATTCTCAACCTACACAATGACAAGTTAAATAAAACTGGCACTCCATATATAGCGCAAATTATAATTTTCGCAAGAATACAACCAACTTCATGTCATGTGCCTCAATTAGAGATAACAAACTAGCAAACAAGTTCATGGCGATAACAACATTAATGTTTGAAATAGTATATGTAATGAATGGGAGTTTCCAAAAATCAAAAGGAAAAATTATTATTCACACATTTAAGAATAGGCACCAAAATTCATTAAGATGATTTTTCACAATTCCCAATAATGATATTCTCAAAATATAGAGATAAAAAAGATACATTTTTTAATAGAGTTAAAAATAGATGTCGATTGTTACTAACGAATGCATAAAAATTAAAGATTAAAAAAATATGTGTGAAATGTCTGCGAGAGATCCTATTGGAGGAATTTATTTTCAGTTTGTGCTGGCCCACCAGCAAATTCATTACGTGTAAAATTTGACTAAAACACACAAAAGGAAGGAAAAATAAATAAATATTAAAATATAAATATCATGATAAATAAAAAAGATTCAAACCTATAGATGCTACCAAAACAAACTAAACCAGGTCCATGCAGACTATGAGTGAGTTAGTAACTCTCGAATTGGAGAACCACTAGCTTCTATCAAAGTTGAACAACTAACTTTTCATACAATCGAAAACAGTTTATTATGAACTACATCTAAACTTAGATTATGCAACTCATGGATTTTATCATTTTTATGACAATCAAAGGTAAATAGAGACCATGATTAATCACCTCTTTATCTGATAGATACATTAGTAGCCAATTTGAGAATATTAGATCTACAGATTCTGGTTGAATTTGCATGTTTGGAGATGTTACATCAGCACACATGAAGTTGACATTCTTAAAATGTCCATTCGTGCTTTCATTCTGCAAAAAAAAAAAAAAAAAAAAAAAAAAAAAAAAAAAAGCAAAGACAGTTTTAATTCAACAGATTCTTAAAAAAAAATTCAACAGATGGATTGTCGTGCAGTGTTCATGGCCACCATTGGGCTGGGTCAAGGAATGCCCAAATCCCAACCCATTTAGTTATTGGCCTAAATTTAGGCCTCAACCCAACCACAGACCTGAAAGTTACAGTCTCAACCCATAGGACTTGAAAATCCTTAGTTTTGCATATTTAGGCATGTTAATTTTTCCCAGTTATATACCCCGATGTGCACTCATATCCATGTGAAATCTGTGCTATACACATCCTCTTGCGACGAATACTCAAATCTATAAATTTCTCGTTATGGATTCCTCACATGTTACCAAATATGTCGAAAGTTTTTTTCCCCTTTTTTTTCTTTAATGAAAATTATGTCCAAAGTTCTGCCACACACAAAAGAGAAACGCATTCATACCCTTTTAATAACGCTGTCGATGAAGTCCACGGCTATAACCTGACCAGCGTCCTTAGCTAACTCTCCTGTGAAGCGACCAATGCCTGCTCCAAGTTCCAGAACAGATTTCCCATGCAATGGTGGAAGTAAAGAGAGGATCTGTGCAGGAGCAGTAGTATAAAATCATTTCATAAATTTTGCATGGACAAAACACTACTGTTCTTCTTCATTTAATTAAATTACTAAAAGTAGAAGGAGGGCATGAGGCGTCCCATGTCAAGATTTGCACTCTGGGATCACTCTATCAAGAGAAAATACAGGTATCATGAATCGATCGAGACTAGCCTAAAAATCACTAAGATTGGGGTGATATATACTGTTGGATTAAAACTCCACTAAGTGATAATTTTTATCTTTGTTATACCAAGATCAAGTCATGCAACGCATGCTATCTTGGCAATGGCTGTTTTTTATTTTTCCTGGTAGAAGAATTGCCAGCCGCTACATGTCATTGTGGTGGGATCCATTGGCCTTATTAGATTCATAGGTAGGCTCTAGATTAGCCGTTTAAAAAAAAATGGGCATCATTGAAAATTTCAAGCGATCAGATCATAGGCACGTAGAAAATTGGCTATTGATGGTCTTTATATATGACCATTCAACTTCCCATTTGAACAATCCGGTTTCCTTCCCAAAATCCCTTTGGAATTTTTTCTCAAATCTTGAATTTTAGTTATGGAAGCCCAATACTAATGGGTGTTAAACCTATGTTTTAGGAGGAAGCTCAAGAGCCAATATCATTATCTTTGATGGAAGATAATTGATGCCAGTTGATCTTCTATTTGTCTCCATCTGTCTCCATCAAGAGAAGATCTGATCCATTCATCTTCAAAGACAAACAATGAACTTTAATTCAGTCCATTGGGATCTCCGGTGCTCAATAGATCAAGGTAAGATCCAAAAAGTATCTATGGTCATTATTTTAAATCCTTGATTAAATCTAGTTTTGTAACAATTTGGATATTCGAGATTATTTTGTCTTGATGCTTTTAGAAGTGTTTGGAGCAAATTCTCCAATCTTGTATCTGGATGGGGTTTCCCAAACTCCTCATGCCCCATGCCTCAAATATGATGCATACCTTACTTTTATGGAAAATTTTCGTCCGCCCATTAGACATTCAAATGTCTCCAAAGGCAGGACCCCAGAATTTCATTGGGCCTTCGGCTATGACAACGACACCGATTCAAATGGACAGCATAGTGCAGGAGAAAATAATCCTTTTATATTTATTGATATACTTGAGGAGGCCGACCTTGGCTCAAGTAAGATGCTAAGATAGACTCATCGAGTCAAGCCTCTTGGGGATCCGCAAGATTCAAATAATAACTTTGAACTAGTAACCACTACCAAAAGTTCATTCATATACAATCTTTCAATGCAAAGTCAAGATTTGGAAACAAATGATGAAGACAAAATTTTGTGAAATCATCAGTTTGGATTGGCCAATTTTGGTACACCACATTCTTGTCTCAGATGGCTAACTATAGACGTATACCAGTGCCTGTGTGATTTAGGTTTTCATCATCAAGGTGATGATCTAAAGTTTATCCCTGTTCTAATTATAGAAAATTTTAAGAGTCTTCTTATTCAATTTGATCTTGCCGATGGATTCCTAACATTAATTCTACTAGGATTTCTTATTCCAAAACGCCGAGAGTTGGATCTTATCCGAACCCTACATGGGATTCTGTAAGTGGGTGGGGCCCACATGTGGCATGATACGTCTGACAGACCGACACCATGGTCCTTCACAGCTGATGTGAGATAAAGTAAAAGGATGATAATGAATTATTCACGTTTTCTCCATGTCCTAGCAATAGGAACGTGCCTAAAATTATGATATTTATTTACTAAGTCTGGTCCTAGTCTGGTTTAAATAAAAAAAAACACTGTTTCGTCCTATCTACATTCACCAGTGGTATAAAATTTTCTTTTTTTCTTTTCGTAATAGCACATGATAATTATTTGGTATCTCTACTTTTATTTGAAGAGAGCTATCCAAAATAGAGCCCCAAAAAAAGTTATGAAAAGAAAGGTTAAAGCTCTTGTTTTCACAAACTCACAAAAGGAGCCATTTATTTTAATAAGATTTGGCTCAACTTCTCTAAAAAGGGTAAAATTGTGTCCCAAATGCTTTTACTTACCCGGATTAAACATGTAGACAGATAGAGATGCCAAACACGGCACAATCTTCCATGCGATCTAGGAAGAAAAGGTTTTCAAAAATGCATTCCTATCTCACTAGGAGTAGGCTAGATGGAAAAAACCTCTTTACATGCAGAAAATCAGCCCCATCAAGTTTTTTTAGACCTTGATTTAAGGCTTTTTAAGTTTAATAGTTTTTAAACTCTTTTAAAATTCAACTCAACCATGAGTAAAGATTTCATAAGCATGAAAGATGACCAGAAAACAAAGCATAAGTACGTTTCATCGTGGAATAAGAGTGTGAAAAGAGCTGAACTTAATTAAAGGTGGCCCAAATGGTCTTGCAAAGGTATAATAAGATTCTCACTCCAAAAAGATATGATGTATAAGGAAACTTTTCTCGCACACTACTATGAGATTGCAAATCTGGACCATCATCAGAGATGGGACCCTCAAGAATTTCATTATATTTGTGCAGAATGGAATCTCGGGTAATTACAGAGATGCCCATATTAAAAAAGACTTATAATATTTTATTTCATTTGGGTTTTCAAATGCAATGTTTATTTATGTTATTGATAATCTATTTGTTTTGTCTCAGAGGGTTCCCTGTTTGGCTTAAATACATTCCTGGTATTAGTTTCAGAACAGACAATGAACCTTTCAAGGTAGGTCCTTCTGTGAAGAATATAAGAGAAGTTTGATTTTGGACTCTTTCTTTTCTTTTTCTTTTTGTCCTTCATAGTGACTGAATGTTCATGTTTGAATCATTGTAAAGCAGTACATGGCGGGATTTACAAAGAAGATTGTGGAGATGATGAAGGCCGAATCGCTATTTGAACCACAGGGTGGTCCAATCATTATGTCCCAGGTGATTGCCCAACTAATCATGGTCTTCTCTCTAGATCTTTTTCTTATAATGGTTCACGTCATTTTCTCTGAGCAAATGCGCAGAGCTGTTACTCATCTTCCTATCATTTTCAGAGATGGTTTTACGTTGTTATTGTAAAAACTAGTGTATCTTGCATATGTATAGCAATTGTGTAGCCACATATGAGGTGGAGTAGGTTATTATGTAAGGGATTTAGGGTTGTTTAAGGCTGAAACGTGTGTTTCGGGTAGTTCGAGGGCTATTTTAAAATGAAATCAAGTTCTATGCGACTCTCGGAAAATGTTGACTCCAAAACCGCGTTTCACGTAATTCGCGGTTGAAAGATGCGCTCTAGAAAATTTTGGGACATATTTTCCCTTTAAAATAAGTTTCACGCAAATTCGGACTTAAGAAGTATTCTCGTGGGATTTTGAGCGGTTTCTAACTACAAACCATCTTTGGTGCAATCAATAGCGTATATTTCGATGAAAACACTCACTGGGTGATTCTAGGGCATGTGAGAGCAATATGGTTTAGTCTTTTACTTTGAATTGCATTTTTTACGATTCTTGGCTGAAATATGCATTTTAGGATATTCCGATATACGTTTTTCTTTCAAATGGGTTTTGCGTGATTCTATGGTTAAGAACATGTTGTAAGGGATCGGGGTTGTTTAAGACCGAAACACGTGCTCTGGGCAGTTCGAAAGGGATTTTCTTGCCGTCTTTATGAAAATTTTAGGGGTAAACCGCATTTTAGGAACTTCACGATTGAAAGACGTGCTCTAGAGAATTTTGTGATATCTTGAGGAAAATTAGGACTTAATAACTAATCTCATGGGATTCAAGCCCATTTCTAACGAACCAACAACTTATTTCGTGCGATCAATAGCGAGCGTGTAAGTGGATAAAACCGCGTGCTAGATGATTCTAGTACATTTCAAGGTATTATGGTCTACTCTTTCACTTTGAAAGGCGTTTCATTCTATTCTATAATCAAATGTGAATTTTAGATATATTGAGACACTTTACTGTTTTAAAATTGATTTCAGGCGATTGTACAGTTCGGGACGCTTTAAATGGGATTTAAGGTAACGCTCTAGAAAATTCTTAGATATCACTTTCCATTAAAATGGATTTCAGGCAAATTAGAGCTTAAGAACTAATCTCGTTGAATTCTCAGCCGTTTAAAAAATAAAGCCTTATTTCATGCAATTTATAGCCTATAAAACGATAAAGACGCATCTTGGATGATTCTACGGCATTTTATAGTATTATGGCCTAGTCTTTTGCATTGAGATGCCTTTCATATGATTCTAGGCTAAAATATGCAAAATTTTTTTTACTAATGTGAGAAACATTTTGCTTTAAAATGGGTCTTACGTGTTTTTATGATTAGGAACGCATTGCAGGGGATTCGGGACTAATTAGGACCGAAAACCTGTGATTCGGACAGTTCTTTGTGGATTGGATGTTGTAAACCTCATTTCACGAACTTCACGGTTGAAAGACTCACCCCAGAAAATTCAGTGATATCTTTATACTTTAAATCGCGTTTCAGGCAAATTAGGGCTAAAAATTGTTGCGACCCCGGACTAAGTAAGCGCCCGAGGGTACTCCTGATCCGGGATCGGGATCTAATTCGGTGCGTTTTTTTATTTCCTTTATTGATTCGTACGCGGATGATGAAGAAACACAACATCCGTGTACGTGATTTTCCACAAGTTTCCGGGGTGAGGATGTCACGCTCACAAGTAAATCACAATCAGGGTGCGGAAGTGTATAGCAAACCAAATCTAGAAATTCATTCCATGATAATAAAACTGATGACACAAATATATATAACATGATGTCAGAGTGAGCAATGTTCATGTAGCATTCCCAAAGTGTAAATTTAAATATTTATACAAAAAGATGGGTATAATTAAACATTCCTTAAAAATAAAGGCCAACAAAGGCCAGTACAACCAAAGTCCCAAAATGTGACTATTACCCTCCCAAAAGATGTTTCGCAACTCATAGGATGACCCAATGTTTAGACGACATCGTCAGCTTGCCATTCTCCTATACGTTGTGGCTCTCCGGCCGCCTCCTCTGGCTCCTCCTCGGGGGCAGCGAAATCTGGACCTGAGTACCAAAATAGTGAGTCAAACACGACAGTCTGACAGGTGGCTAAAGAGATATAAACAATATAATAATTTACAAGTTGACTTGGAAAACATTTAAAACCTGTTTAAACAACAATTGTCATGAAATAAGATGCATAACTCATTCAAAAACACATGATTGATACAAAGCATGGGTAAAGCATGGGTAGACACCAATAAATAGGTAACTGGCAAAATGGCAACCACTCAAAGTTAAAACCTTCATCACTAAGTTGATGAGAGCACGCTAAAATATAGGTCTCAAACACATAAGTGACGAGAGCAACTAGATACACATAACTATGCCAAAGAACTTGGCTATCGCACTAAATACTGGCCGCGAAACCGGATAATATAACACGCTAGATAAACCCATACTGTAGCTAGCTAAGAGCCATTAAGGACCCCAAGTCGGTGGATCAAGCAGACAAGGTTGTCTAAACTTAGTGGTGCCGACATATAGGTCACATAATGAAATCAAAGCATAATTAGGTGTATAACACCAAGAACAAACTAGGATGGAAGCTCACACACATGTAACACACTAATGTCTCATCATGAGCACACAAGGTCAATCTGAATATTCAAACCACTTGATAAAGTAGTTTTGAAATAAAACTAATTATGACGCACAAGAATGACGAGAAATCATGTAACTCATGTAAAAGTAGAAATAATATGGGCTTTTCATATATAGGCCAAACTACACAGTGAGGCTTCAAAACTTAGTTCAATGCATATAAGACAATGTAAATTTTATTCTTGGCTTGGCACTCCAGAAGATCACGGACATTCAAACTATCCTATACACTTTGGTAAGTAAAAATGTCATCAATCGTAGGTCCCACCATAGCATTATGGCTCAAAACAAACCTCTCCAAACATTTAAAACACCCTTTGTCAAACTTCAAAATAGACACAGGCCAGAAGGTGGATTGGCTCAAGCAAGCTGCTTTCTGGATGGGGTTCGCTTGAGCGAACTAGCCTCTGGGAGGGTTGGCTCGAGCCAACTGTGCCAATGCCCAGATTCCTGTGCAGTTGGGGCTCTTTATTCCTCTCCTTCAAGCGTCTTTTGAGCCTCAACTCTTCTACATAAAACAAGGCCTCCTCATTTTCTCAAAATCACATTTCTCCTCCATCAAGAACTTCACAACATTACATAAGAATCCATCCATTTCACCCTCATTCATCACAAGAAGAACACATCATACAATAACCCACATATGGCATGAACATCATTCCACAAAAAAAAAAAAAGAAAAAAAGAATAAACCAAGAGAAAACTCATCAAATTGCACTTATGAAATTAAAGGAAACTAAAGCAAGGGCTTGAGAAGAATGCAAGCATCAAAATCATCATGAACCAAAAGAGTGAAACCAAGAGTTTCTTACTAAACATGCAGCATTCAAAAAAACTCAATTCATCCACTTGCCTTGGTCTCCAATGGGATTAATTAGCCTTCAAACAAACCTCCAAGTCTACAATCTACAAGTTACACAAAAACCCCAAAAATACACCCATTTAGAACCCTAAATGGCCAAGTCAATGAACAAAAAGGAGAGAGCTTACAATAATGGAGGTGAAGACTCTCTGGGGCTAGAAAAACACAAATCTAGTAGATGGTGATGATTGCTTACTTAGAAGAGCTTCAAATATCCAAAACTTGCTAAAAAAAAAACCCTAGTATGGCTGGATTTCTCTTCAAAAGGCATCCATGAGAAGCTCTCATGGTGTAGAAGAAGAAGATGAGGTCTCATTCTCCATTTGGGCAAGAGTTGGTGTGGATTAGAGGGGAAGAAGCAAGAAGAAGATGAAGAAGAAAAAAAAAGGAAACCCTAGCTTGGTTGGAGCCACTCTTCTACAAAAAAAACATGAGCAAGAAAAGGGGAAAAGGGGAAAGAGCTCTCTTTATATAGAAAGTGATGATGGGTCCCACAACTAACAAGACTTGTCGATCTTAACACATAGGTTTATGGGCCTCAGACGAGTTTGACGAAGAAGGGAAAAACGCTTGACATAAAATCTAGTTTTCAAAAAGTACATATTTCGCAGGATTTGGAGATATCGAAAATTATGTCAAGATTTTGTGTAAAAAGACTGTTTCGCCATTGAAGTTAGAAAAGTTGAGTTTTGGGGTCTCAAATGGGGACAGAGTGAACACAAAAGTCTTAGAGGCTAACAAGATCAATCAATCGGAGTTAAAACACAAATTTTTCAAAATCGCGAATAACCCCCCTCACTTACGCAAAATCACTAAAATGACCCTCAAAGAGTCTCATTAAATCAAAAGGGCTTTCAAAATTCCCCAAAGCTATATAAAAGTTATTCTAGTCTCAAACCTAAAACAAAATCCATTAATCCCACTTAGAACTAACACACGACTTAATTAATACTAATCACGGTAACTCAGGTCGAGGTCTTACAATAACTACTCTAGATTCTGATACGTTTCTAACCAACAAGCATATTCTGTGTTGTCAATGGCCTCTATTTGCATAAAAACATGTGCTGGAGTATTTTATTGCATTTTAGGGTATTCTGGCCTAGGCAATGGCTTTGAAATGCATTTCGTGCAATTTTATACTCAAACGCATTTTAAGTTATTCTGAAGTACATTCCTATTTAAAATGGAATAGGGTTTCGAATGCATAACATGGGATTAAGGGTTGTTTAAGACTAAAACATGTGCTTCGGGCCGGTAGTAGGGGATTCTAAACGGCTCTGGAACAATGTTGGCTCTAAATCACATTTCACGCAATTCATTTTTGATAGATGCGCGTTAGAAAATTCTAGGATATCTTTTTCCTTTTAAATCGAGATTTAGGTAAATTCGGGTGTAAGAAATAATCGCGTAAGATTCTAAGCCGTTTCTAAGTAAAGTACACATTTTACTATGTTCAGAGAAACTTTTCTATTTTAAAGGTGGTTTCAGCCGATTATAGGTTTTGGAGCGCTTTAAATGGGATTTAGGGTTGTTTAAGACCAAGATGCGTGCTTCGAGCAGTTCAAGGGAAATTTTAATATGAAACTATGTTTTATACAGCTCTAGGAAAATGTTAGCTCCAAACCGCGTTTCTTGCAATTCGCGGTTGAAAGGGGCGCTCTAGTAAATTCTCAGATATTGTATTCGTTTAAAACCAGTTTCACGGAAACTGGAGATTAAAAAGTGTTCTCGTGGGATTCTGAGTAGTTTCTGAGTACAAACCATATTCATTGCAATCAATAGCGTATATTTTAATGAAAATGCATGCTGGGTGATTCTATAGCATGTTGGGGAATTATAGTTTAGACTATTACTATGAATTGCATTTTTTACGATTCTTGGCTGAAATCTGCATTTTAGGAAATTCTAAGATAAGTTTTTCTTTCAAATGGGTTTCGCGTGCCTCTAGGGTTAGGAACGTGTTGCAGGGGATCGGGGTTGTTTAAAAATGAAACCCGTGCTTCGAGCAATTTGAAGGGGATTTCCTAGCCGTCTTTGTGAAAATGTTATGGTACACCGCGTTTCACGCAATTCGTAGTTGAAAGACGCACTCTAGAATATTTTGTGATATCTTTTTACTGTAAAACATGTTTAACGAAAATTAGGACTTAAACTAATATCGTGGTATTCAAGTCCGTTTTTAACGAACAAGCAACATATTTCATGCAGTTAATTGCCTGTAACTAAATAAAAAAGCGTGCTGGATGATTCTAGGACATATTAAGGTGTTCTGGTCTAGCCTTTTCTTTGTAACATGTTTCATGTTGATCTATGCTATATATATGCATTTTAGATATCTTGAGATACTTTTATATTTTAAAATTAGTTTCGGGTGATTGTAGGGTTTGAACGCTTTCAATTAGATTTATGGTCGTTAACGACCGAAATGCGTGCTTCGTACATTTCAAGGGCTATTTTAATATAAAATCGCATTTGATTCGACTCTAGGAAAATGATGTCTCTAAAGTGCATTTCACGAGATTCACGTTTGAAAGACGCGCTCTGAAAAATTCTTGAATATCCTTTTAGTTTAAAATATTTTTCAGGCAAATCCGAGCTTAAAAACTAATCTCGTGGGTTTCTAAGCCATTGTTGGTGCAATCAGTAGCCAATATTTGGATAAAAAGGCATGCTCGATGAGTGTAAACCGTGTTTCACACAGTTCATGGTTGAACATTTTAAGATATTTTGAGATACTTTCCTATTTGAAATTGGTTTCACAGGCGATACTAGGGTTAAGAATAGGGCGGTCAAAATGCCACATGACCCGTTAACACAGCAAGAACCCACACGATATTAACATGTTCGGGTTGTTAATGGGTCAAACCCATTAGCACATTAAGTTAACACGTCGTGTACGAATTAAACTAGTAACCCATTAACAACCCGCTTAACTCGTTAAAATTCTTTTAGTCCCTTAGTGTAACTAGAATTAATTGATATTCATAAAGAAGAAATTGAAATTTATTGTTTTATAGTGGGATTTTAGGTGGGATCCACTCGAGATCCTCACTTATAGTTTCGTGTGGCTTATATATTTTTCTCTTTATATATTTTATCATGGATTTTCTTTTAATTAACTAACAAGTTAACAGGTTGGGTCGTGTAACCCATTAAATTAGCGGGTCGTGTTCGGGTTAGATTTTTGACCCGTTAAGTTAACGTGTCATGTACAGGTTGAAGTGATTTTAATATGAATTCATTCACCCGTAACCCAAATTTGCTAACACGACACAATTGACAGCCTTAGTTAGGAATTCATTACATGGGACTAAGGGTTGTTTAAGACTGGAACACATGCTTCGGGCCAGTAGTAGTAGAGTATTCTAGACAGCTCTGGGAAAATATTAGCTCTAAATCGCATTTCACGCAATTATGATCCATTTTTAACCAAAATACATATTTCTGTACATTCAAAGATACTTTTCTCTTTAAAAATGGGTTTCAAGCGAGTTTAGGGTTAGGAACTATATCGCCCCGCCCCCTAACCCCTTATTAATTATTATTAATTGCTTGATTAGTTAGTAAGTGTGTTTATAGTCTTAACGAATCGGGTTTGGCATGTGGATCATGAGTGCGAAGTCTCGCGCGAGTCCGAGTATGTTTGGGTAGAGGAAGGGGTTGGTTTGCAATTTCGGAAAGTTTTCAGGGGTTTTTATGAGATTATGAGTTTTGTGAGTTTGAGTGCATCGTGTAGCTCTCAGCATTTCACGAATTTTAGTCTTCAGTCGCGTTTCGATTCGACGCATCGAAGAGGCCCGAATATCCACATTAGCGAAGCCAAGGACTAAACTGTAATTATTCCATAACCTAACCTAATATAATACAACCCTTCATCCATCTCTTATCATCTCTTCTTATTTCACTGTTCCATTTCCAAAGTTCCAGCCCCTTCATTGCCACCTCTCTGTCGACGGCCACCGAAGCTCCGACATCGTTGGTGAAGCTACCCATCTTCTTCCCCAAGCTCCCAAGGTCACTCCCATGTACTTTTCTAAACTTTTCATCCATAACCCACTTCAAGGTAAGCTCCTAAAGCTTGTTAGCTTAGTGAATCATCTTTTTTTGGTTTAGAAATGGTTGAGAGAAGCTCACTCAACCCATTTGCATCCATTTTTGTAGTTGGCTTTGGGATTGAGAACCATTTGTGCAAGTGTGAGCTTTGAGAGGACTTTTCCCCAAATTTTCCCTTTGAATTTTGGTCAAGCTCTTCATCGAAGCAAGTAGATATATATTTATATTTATGCTTGATATGTTTGTCTTCCTTGATTTGTTTGGAAAAATGATGATTTAAATGTTAAATGCTCATTTGAAGATTTAGAGGATTGAAACATGATAATTAGGCTTATTAGCTTAATGAAATGGATGGCTATGTTAATGACTTGATTAGATGAATTGTGGGTTGAGGTTAGATTTTCTTTTTCCTTGATTTTGTTGCTTATCAAGTTCAGGGAAGGGAGGAAGGATTCTGGGCCCATTTTACTACAGAAACAGAACCCAGGTTCTGTTTCCGTAGTGTGTGCGGTCAACCAGCCACGAAGCTCGGTCGACCGGCGACACTGAGTCAGGTTCCCTGGAACCTGACGAGAACACAGTACCCCCTCCGGTCGACCGGGCACACAAGGATAATGTCGACTTGATTCCTTCAGGTCGACCGAACCCGCTATGTATGGGGTCGATTAGCCAAGGGCTCAGTCGACCAGGCCAACTGTGAGGAACCCTTTGGAGGGGTTCTGTTTACCCTGTTTTGGATGACTTTAGGTGGAACTTTGGCTACCCTTTTTGGACTCAGTTGATTATATGTGAAGATGTTTTGAGTCAACGTTCTTCACGGTTACTCCGGTTGCATTGAGTACCAATCTTATTCAATCTTGAACAGTATAGGACACCGGGATACCCTCTCTTATATCTATGCACGAAGAGGCTCTGTTCGGGTATCGTGAACCCAAATCCCTTTCGTTGACTGAGTAGGTTGTACGATGCTTCGGGTTTAACTTTTGACTTAGGTTTGGATTGTTTATCGCTTTTGATTTTGAATCGCACCGTCTTGTACTGTTTACATGTAATGTCCATGTTCTTCAACTCCGTTTACTTTACTTTGTATTGAGATCATATTGAGAACTTAGATGATGATCTTAGGATCCCTTTTGATGTTCCGTTTGTTTCGAAGTTTGATTGAAGTGTTGAGGCTAGACGGCTTTGATTATAAAAGCTTGTTGAGAACTACCGGTGTTGAAATTGTTTTGAAGAAGTTTGATGGTTTTGGTTTTGATTATGGAAAGGTAGCTTCTCTATTGTTTGATGAATCTTGTTCACGTAAGAAAGTCTAGCCCCTCACTATTGTATGTTTAGGACTCTTATGTCAGAAGTTCAAGCGGATCAGCCTGATGACTTCCTAGATTATAGTAGGGACGGCGTTATATAACCGTATCGACCCCGTACAAGAAAGCCTCCATGCTACATTTATTTAGCTTTATCTTTTGGTTTCTTTCTCTTTTGTTTAGGCCCAGTTTTTGTGTGGCCTTTGTTTTGTAACTAATATTTTGTTAATTGTCTTCAACTTGAACTTTAATTATATTTCAGTCTTTGCTCTTAACTATACATCTAGAGATACCACTTGTGTTTATGAAGTTTCTGCTATTGTTTACGTGCTAGATGATTCTAGGACATTTCAGGGTATTCCGGTCTAGTCTTTTGCTTTGAAATGCATTTCACGCGGTTCTATGCTCATATGAAGTTTAGATATCTTAAGACGCTTTTCTATTTTAAAATTGGTTTTAGGTGAATATATGGCTCGGAACGCTTTAAATGGGATTTAAGGTTGCGCTCTAGAAAATTATGATATATCTTTTTCAATCAAAACGGATTTCAGGAAAATTAGGGCTTAAGAACTGATCTCGTTGGATTCTGAGCCGTTTAGAAAATAAAGCCTTATTTCGTGCAATCAATAGCCTATAATACAATAAAGACGCCTGATGGATGTTCTACGACATTTTACAGTATTATGGCATAGTCTTTTGCTTTGAAATGAGTTTCATACGATTTTGTGCTAAAATATGCATTTTCTACTAATGTGAGGTACATTTTGCTTCAAAATGGGTCACACGTGTTTCTGGGGTTAGGAAAGCATTACAAGGGATTCAGGACTAATTAGGACTGAAAATCCATGCTTCGGACGGTTCTTTATGGATTGTAAGTGGCTCTGGGAAAAGGTTTGTTGTAAACCTCGTTTCACAAAATTCACGGTTGAACGACTCGCCCCAAGAAATTGGTGATATTTTTTACTTTAAATCGTGTTTTGGGCAAATTAAAGCTTAATAACTACTCTCATGGGATTTTGTCACGTTTCCGGCTAACAAATATATTTGGTGATATCAATAGCCTGTATTTGTATAAAAACACGTGCTGGAAGAATATAGGGCATTTCAGGGTATTATGTCCTAATCATTTGCTTCGAAATGCGTTTTCATGCATTCTAAACTCATATATGCATTCTAGGGTATGATAAATTACTTTCCTGTTTAAAATGGATTTCATTGGCGATAGTAGGGTTAGACACGCATAACATGGGATTAACGGTTGTTTAAGACTGAAACCCGTGCTTTGGACCAATAGTAGGTTATTCTAAACACCTCTCAAAAAATGTTGGCTCTAAATCACATTTCACGCAATTCACGATTGACAAATGCGCTCTAAAAAATTCTACAATATCATTTTTTCTTTTAAATCGAGATTTAGGTAATTTCGAGCAAAAGATCTAATCATGTGGGATTTTGAGCCATTTATAACTGAAATACACAATTTAATATATTCAGGCGATTGTAGTGTTTGGGGTGCTTTAAATGGGATTTAGGGTCGTTTTAGACCAAGACACATGCTTCGAACAGTTCAAGGGCAATTTTAATATGAAATCGCGTTTTATGCGGCTTTAGGAAAATGTTGTCTAAACTGCAGTTCATGCGATTCACGGTTGAAAGACGCGCTCCAAAAAAACACTTGAATATCTTTTTAGTTTAAAATGTTTTTCGGGCAAATCCAGGCTTAAAAATTAATCTTGTGGGCCATTTTTGCTTGTTTTAGCCATTTTATGTGCAATCAATTGCTAATATTTGGATAAAAAGATGTGATGGATGATTCCTGTGCATTTAAGGGTTTAATGCTCTGAAATTATACTTCGAAATGTGTTTCATACGATTATATGTTGAAATACGAGTTTGATGATATCTCGAGATACATTTTTCATTCAAATGCATTTCACATGATTCAAGGGTAGGACGCATTATAGGGGATTAAGGGTTATATAAGACCAAAAGCCGTGCTTTAGGCAGTTCATAGGGGAATTCTAGACGGGTTTAGAAAAATGTTGGGTGTAAACCGCGTTTCACGCAGTTCACGGTTGAAAGACGCGCTTTAAAATTTTTATTGTTATCGTCTTACTTTAAAATGAATTTCAGGCAAATTAGGGCATAAAAACTAACCTAATAGTATTCAAGGCCGTTTCTGGCTGACAAACAACTTGTTTTGTGCAATCAATAGCCTATATTTCTATCAAAACGCGTAATGAATGATTCTGAGCATTTTATGGTATTCTGGACTAGTCTTTTGCGGTGAAATGCATTCATGTGATTTTATTCTGGGATGCTTTCCTATTTAAAATGGGTTTCACAGGTAATATTAGGGCTAAGAACGCATTAAATGGGATTACGGGTTGTTTAAAACTGAAACCCATGCTTCGGGCCGATAGTAGTAGAGTATTCTAGATAGCTCTAGCAATAAATTGCATTTCACACAATTCTGATCTGTTTCTAATTGAAATACAGATTCTCGTATACTCAGAGATACTTTTCTCTTTACAATGGGTTTCAAGTGATTCTAGGGTTAGCAGCGTTTTACATGGGATTTAGGATTGTTTAAGTCTGAAACATATGTTTCGGGCAATTTAAGGGTTAGTTTAAAATGAAATCGAGTTCTATGCGACTCTATGAAAATGTTGACTTCAAACCGCGTTTCAATTCGCGGTTGAAAGACTCGCTCTAGAAAATTTTTGGATATATTTTTCCTTTAAAATGAGTTTCACACAAATTCGAACTTGAGAAGTATTCTGTTAGCATTCTAAGCGGTTTTTAACTACAAACCGTATTTGATGCAATCAATAGCATATATTTCGATGAAAACACTTGCTGGATGATTCTACGGCATGTGAAGGCATTATGATTTAGACTTTTACTTTGAATTGTGTTTTTTACGATTCTTGGCTGAAATATGCATTTTTCAATATTTTGAGATACGTTTTTCTTTTAAATCAATTTCGCGGGATTCTAGGGTTAGGAACGTGTTGTAGGGGATCGGGGTAGTTTAAGACCAAAACACGTGCTTCGAGCAGTTCGAAGGGGGTTTTCTAGCCATCTCTGCAAATATTTTGGGAGTAAACAGCGTTTCACGCACTTCACTAGAGAGTTTTGTGATATCTTTTAACTGCAAAACACGTTTAAGGAATATTAAGACTTAATAACTAGTCTCATGGGATTCAAGCCCGCTTCTTACGGACTAACAACTTGTTTCGTGCGATCAATATTGAGCGTCTAACTGGATAAATCCCCGTGCTAGATGATTTTAGTACATTTCAGGGTACTCTGGTTTACTCTTTTGCATTAAAATATCTTAGATATCTTGAGATATCTTGAGATACATTTCTGTTTTAAAATTGGTTTCAAGTGATTGTACGGTTCGGAACGCTTATGATGGGAATTAAGGTTGCGCTCTAGAAAATTGTGGAATAGATTTCAGGCAAATTAGGGCTTAAGAACTAATCTCGTTGGATTCTCAGCCGTTTAAAAAAAGACGCCTTATTTCGTGCAATCTATAACTTCACGGTTGAAAAACTCGCCATAGAAAATTCGGTGGTATCTTTTTAATTTAAATTGTATTTTAGGCAAATTAGTGCTTAATAACTACTCTGGATTCTGACATATTTCTAACCGACAAACATATTTCGTGTTATAAATAGCCTCTATTTGCATAAAACGTGTGCTGAAGAATTTTAGGGCATTTCATGGTATTATGGCCTATTCGATTGCTTTAAAATGTGTTTCGTGCAATTCCACACCCATATTAGCATTTTAAGGTATTATGAAATACATTCCTATTTAAAATGGATTTCACGGGCGATAATAGGGTTTGGAATGCATAAAATGGGATTAAGGGTTATTTAGGACTGAAATCCGTGCTTCAAGCCGGTAGCAGGGGATTCTAAACAGCTCTAGAGTCATATTGGCTCTAAATCACATTTCACGCAATTCATGGTTGACAAATGCACTCTAAAAAATTATAGGATATTTTTTCCTTTTAAATCGAGATTTATGTAAATGCGGGCGTAATAACTAATCGCTTGGGATTCTAAGCCCTTTCTAACTAAAAGTACACATTTTTGTATATTCAGAGAAACTTTTATATTTTAAAGTTGGTTTCATGCGATTGTAGGTTTTGGAGCACTTTGAATGAGATTTAGGGTTGTTTAAGACCAAGACACATGCATCGAGCAGTTCGGGGGTAATTTTATTATGAAACTGCGTTTTATGCGGCTCTAGGAAGATGTTAGCTCCAAACCGCGCCAATTCGCAGTCGAAAGAGGCGCTCTAGCAAATTCTAGGATATCTTTTTCCTTTAAAATGAGTTTAATGGAAACTGAGGATTAAGAAGTCTTCTCGTGGGATTCTGAGCGATTTCTGAGTACAAACCATATTTAATGCAATCAATAGCATTTCAATAAAAACACATACTAGGTGATTATATGTCAGGGAATTATAGTTTAATCTTTTAATATAAATTGCATTTTTTATGATTCTTGATTGAAATTTGCATTTTAGGATATTATAAGATAAGTTTTTCTTTCGAACGGGTTTCGCATGCCTCTAGAGTTAGGAACATGTTGCAGGGGATCAGGTTGTTGCAGGGGATCAGGTTGTTTAAAACTAAAACCTGTGCTTCGAGCAGTTCAAAGGGATTTATCTTTGTGAAAATATTAGGGTAAACAGCATTTCACACAATTCGCGGTTGAAAGACGCGCTCTAAAAGATTGTAATATCGTTTTACTATAAAACATGTTTAACAAAAATATGCATTTTTAAAATTAGTTTCAGGGGATTGTAGGGTATGAAAAGCTTTAAATCGGATATAGGTTTGTAAACGACCGAAATGCGTGCTTCGTACAGTTCGAGGGCTATTTAAATATAAAATTGCATTCTATTCAAATCTAGGAAAATGCTATCTTTAAACTGCATTTCAAGCGAAACACAGTTGAAAGATGCGCTCTAAAAAATTCATGGATATCGTTATAGTTTAAAATGTTTTCCGACCAAATCCGGGCTTAAAAACTAATCTCATGGCTTTCTAAGCCATTTTTGGTGCAATCACATTTTAGCAATTCTGATATGTTTCTAACCGAAATAGAGATTTTGGAATATTCAAAGATACTTTTCTCTTTATAATGGATTTCATGCGAGTCTAAGATTAGGAACGCTTTACTTGGGATTTAGGGTTATTTAAGTCCGAAACACATGTTTCAGGCAGTTCGAGGGCTATTTTAATATGAAATCACGTTCTATGTAGCTCTAGGGAAAATGTTGATGCAAACCGCGTTTCACATAATTCGCAGTAGAAAGACGCGCTCTAGAAAATTTTGAGATATATTTTTCCTTTAAAATGAGGTTCACGCAAATTCGGGCTTAAGAAGTAATCTCGTAGGATTCTGAGCGATTTCTGACTACAAACTGTATTTGGTGCAATAAATAGTGTACATTTCAATAAAAATGCTTGCTGGGTTATTCTAGGGCATGTTAGAGCATTATGGTTTAGTCTTTTACTTTGAATTACATTTTTTACAATTCTTGATTGTAATATACATTTTAAGATACAATTTTCTTTCAAATGGGTTTCGTATGATTCTAGAGTTAAGAACGTGTTGAGGGGAAAAAGGTTATTTAAGCTCAAAAAACATGCTTCGGGCAATTTGAAGGGGATTTCCTAGCCGTCTCTACTAAAATGTTAGGGGTAAACCACGTTTCACAAACTACATGGTTGAAAGACGCGCTTTAGAAAACTTTGTGATATCTTTTTACTGTAAAACATGTTTAAGAAAAATTAGTATTTAATAACTAATCTTGTGGGATTCAAGCACGTTTCTAACGGACCAACAAAACGGGCTTCATGCAAATTAGGGCTTAAGAACTAATCTCTTTTTATTCTAAGCCATTTCGGATTTATAGCCTTATTTCGTGCAATCTATAGCTTATAATACAATAAAAACGAGTGATGGTTGATTTTACAGCATTTTACAGTATTATGGCCTGCTTTGAAATGCGTTTCATACGATTCACGGATTCTAGGCTAAAATATGCTAAAATGTGAGATACATTTTGCTTCAAAATAGGTTTCACACGTTTATGGGGGATTCAGGTCAAATTATGACTGAAAACTCGTGCTTCAAATAGTTCTTTGAGGATTGTATGCGGTCCTAGAATAAGGTACGTCATAAACCTCGTTTCACGAAATTCATGATTAAAAGAATCACTCCAAAAAATTCGGTGATATCTTTTTACTTTGAATCGTGTTTCGGGCAAATTATAGCTAATCTAATGGGATTCTGTCATGTTTCTAACAACTAACATATTTCATGTTATCAATAGCCTGTATTTGTATAAAAACGCATGCCAATGGATTTTTAGCGCATTTCAGGGTATTCTAGTCTAATCTTTTCCTTTAAAATGTGTTTCGTGCAATTCTATACTGATATACACTAAATTCTAAGATACTTTTCTCTTTAATATTGATTTCACAGAGATTCTAGTGTTAGGCACTCATTACATGAGATTTAAAGTTATTTAAGATTGAAACCAATGCTTCCGGCAGTTCGTAAGGGGTTCTAGAAGGCTTAGGAAAAGTATTGTCTCCAAACTGTATTTCTGGCGGGTCTATCACATGGGTCCACCAATACTAATTCCTTATTTTGGAGCCCTTTTCCAAAATATTAAATTGATTTGACCAATTACTATAACTATTGTGTTTGGATCAGTTTTTGAAAAGAAACAAAAATGCAAAATAAAGCAAGCAACCATGCAAATACAGAAAGTCTAAATAACACAAGTATCCATGCAAAATTAGAAATTTTAATTTTAGTAAGTCCTCTCTTCCACATGGCCCAATGCAAAAAAATGTCTTGGACTTCTTGGTCTTCCAAAATCTTTGTCAAAGTCTTTAAGTGACTCCAAACTCTTTGGTTAAGAGTCCATCATCACCATCTATAGCCGCTGGAATTTACAAATAATAAATTGAAAATACATGAAATTCCTATATCTCAAAAATTGAGATTTACATCGCAATCTATTAATGAAAATAAAAGGGGCTTAGGGAAACCATCATGCCTTGCCCTTTCACGGGAAAACCAAGGAAACCATGATGCCCTTTACAAATTGCCCAAAATAACTAATAATAATGACAAAAATAAAACCTTGTGGGGCCATATGGAGAGGACACCAACCTGCAAGATTAGTATCACACATACAATAGGAACTAGGGCTAGGAAGGTGCCATTCATCATGACTGTCAAAATAGATAACGCCCTGTGCGCTCGAGTGGAGATGAACCCACCCACTCGAGCGGCAATGAATCCGCTCGAGCACCCGACACACTGTTTGCAGAAAAACAACGATTTTTGCCCAACCAGTTCCTTCTCATGCATACAAAAAACATAATACATGCATAAAAACATCAAAAACTGATCCTTACACAACCCTAAATCCATCCACTCCACATCTCATATAGAGGCTAAATCTAGAAGACCGATCTAAAGCGATGAGAATATAGGGATCGCACTGATACTAATTGTCGGAAGTAGGTGGACCTCGTGAAAAGGTATTCATAAACTTTTGACTCATTTGATGTAGAGAGCAAATACCTACAAGGCCAAAAACCTAACCCCAATATCTAAAACCATAATCTCATGCATTAAGATCAAATAATCCATCCAGAAGATAGATCAAGAAATAAACAAGCACAACTATATCTATTAAAACAAATAGATAATAGATCTATACCTTTGAAGCTTGCTTGCACTCAAATCAAGAAAAGTTGAAACCTCGATCTCTACGAATATTCTCCACAGATTTTGATCTTTTTTACTTTATTCTTCCACGCTATTACCCTCTTAGAGAACTTCTCAAGATGAATGGTGGATCTCCAAGTAAAAGAAAACCCTAGCACTTTTGTAGGACTAGTGAAGGGTATGTGTGTTGCACGTAGTTGTCAATGAAAGTTTCCCATTGTAAAAAAGTTAAACATCAATGTCATATCGACCATCTCGAAGCACATTTTCCAAATTAATTTTAATTCCTACAGAAAATTATTCACAATTCAATGTCGGTCCTCTTTAAGAAAAATCATAGACAACACATAGGATTTCGAATTACAATAGTATAGAACAGTCTTAATATTAATATATATATATATATATATATTTATTTAGCATAGAAGAGTCTTGTTTGTAGTTTGTACCAGTCTTAACAGTTATGGATTTGCAGAAAAATTAAATTAAAATGCGATGACACTTTAAAGGCTGAATTATTTTGTTGCCTAACTGGTTCAAATGCACCACATTGAAATACCATGGTATCTTATAGATTAACTAAAATTTGACAAAAAGAATGGCTCATTCAACCATAGATTTTTGATAGTCTCTGCTACATAAATGGTTATATCTACATAGAGAAGCTATTCTTGATGGCATTTTGTCAAAGCTCCATAGTCAATCTACTCAAAGGGATCTAATTTAACTTGTAGAGCAGCATAATGGTTGCAAAATCATACCCAAGCTACAAAAGAGAGTGCTCTCTCTGTGCCATCTATCGTATTGCTTTCTGATCCTGCAAGATCAATGAGACTGATTCTCCTAACTTTCAAGGTACTACAGCTTCTGGATGATATTCCCTGAGAAATTAACAGTGAGTTTAAATAGATGACATAAATGCTCATATTATGTAACTGGTGCTAGAGTTTTTAGAGCTAGAGCTTATAATAAGTGATTGATCTTTGATAACGATTAAAAAACATAGATGATAGATTTCACAAATGAGGGCTGAAATATTATCAAAATACAAGAATAATAATTAAATCAAATTTGACATTAAGGCAGATGAACCATTTTCACTGATTTTATAATAATTACAAAATGTTTTTTACTAAACCAATTTTCACACACTATATATAATTAAAAAGCATTTTATCCTGCCTTCGTGATGAGCTTCTAAGACTCTTTTTTTTGGCAACTCAACCTGAGCAATGCCGATTTTGATACTGGTTTAAAAACAGTTCAAATCCATGTAACTTTAATGGGTGACAAAATAATTTGTATAGCATTTCATATCAATGGTTAACATCTCTACATATAAACTTTACTTAGGAACCAATTACCACATGATATACATAATGACAGACCTTGGTTGTTATAATTTTGACCTATCTGGATGTATAATTTACATAAGATATTCCCATTCAAGATTTCTTTTCTTTTTTTTTTCTTTGAAAACAGAAAAAAGAAATAGAGAGGGGGTTGAGTGTCTGGGGGATGGGGTGGGCTGGGTTTCCACAGTGGCATTTGGTTGGCATGTAAAGTTTGCACCAACTGTTCCTTCCCTGTCTTGCTATTAAATCAAGGTTAATAGCATCTACGACTATATGAAATTAATAGTAGTCATGCAAGTCATATCGTACATCCATTAGGTTCTTTTTTTTTTATGAGTGCAGCGTCCGACTCTGGCTTATGCCAAAACATCATGATGGAAAAAGAATGAAGAGAAAAGGCATTGTATTAATTGTTGGTTGATTGTTAATGATAACTAATTAAATAATCTACCCAAAGTTTGATAGCATACCTAGCATCAGGATTGAATGATACATGTAAAAACAACATGAGATCAAGAACTCTTGGAATTTATACTTGTTGCACCAAGGTTTCTATTTGAGAGCTCCTGTATTATCAATGTGACTCACGTTTAAGTTGGACAAAACAATAAATATGCACAATCAGTACTTAAACGTGATGAAAAAGCACAAAGCCCCTGTATGATGAATGTAACTGAGCTTTATGTTGGACAAAAGAATCAATATGCACAATCAGTACTTATATGTGATGAAAAAGCACAAAAGTCAAACCTCGTATATAGTACATTCTTTGACAATGGAAAACATAAATTTGGGAAAATATTAAAATCGGTTGCCTACCATTTTATTGTCAGTTACTACTTCAAGCGCAGAATCTCCAACTTTTTCCCTCCTAATTTCTTAGTAAACAGTAATATCAATCAGGGGAGATTTTTCAAGCTTCATTAAAGTAACAAATAACATTATAACAATACATAGATAACATCCTTGGGGTGGCCGCATGGTGCCAGTAATTCTGCTTAAGCATAACAGTCGGCACAAAACAGAGATTAAAAACCAAAATCTAAGAGAAGGATAAATGCAAATTTTTAGATACCTGTTCTCCTTGTGCACCTCCTTGCAATAAGAGTAACATCTACAATCTCTTTACCAATTTCTACTTGAAAGTTTTGAAAACCTGATGGTGGAATTAAGTAAAACATGAAAAAAAAAAAGGGAGAGAATAATATATGGGGCCTGGAGAAGCTAAAGCAATTAAAACTTTAAGGATACTTCCTTGGATGACTGGAAGCAAGTAAGGTTCAAGCTGCATACAAGGGAATCATGATAAAAAAAGGTTTTAGAAGCAGGGAAAGTGAGGCGTACATTATTATAAAAGAAAACATATTAGTTTGTTGTTTCTTTTCGGAGATTGATGAGGAAACACATGATTTGTGTCTCTGTATTAAAGAATGGTAGAAACATCTCTCACCTTGTTATCAATGAGCACCTCTAACATGTAATGATTCCAAAGGAACCTAAGGTCCGCCTGTAAAAAGCAACATGATAATATGTCATGGACCACAGCAGATCAATGGTCTACAATTACTTGGAAATAAGAGATGCCATAGGTCATTTACAAATTAATCTCTATAAAATAATGATAAAACCCAATTTTTATCATCTGCAAGTTCTTTTTACAAATTGTTAACTCTTTTATGACTTTTGGACAATGATTATTCGGAGCCATTTGCCACACTTCTCATGTTACTTTAAAATTTTTGCTACAGTTCTCATGTCACTTCCATTAGGCTTCAATAATTCCATGTTTGAACAGAATCCCTCGTGCCAAATGAAAACACAATTTGGAAGCCAAATCATACTGACAACAAAGGATGACATGAAATAAAATCCCTCAATTAGAGATAGAGGAACCACTTCCAGCATATAATAAAGAGTTTATTGACATAATAGATATATATTTGTAAAAGTTGACACAGTACTTGTTGTCAGCATCATATACTTGAAATGAAAAATTAGTATCACTATAAGTACAAACATCTAATGCTTAAATAACCAAAATATTCAGTTTTTTAAATCGATAAGGGTGGCATCAGTAGTGTTGCAGTGCGGTGAGATTGGTTGCATTCGGGCGAAGAGAAAGCAGGGATGGACGCAGGAGGAGAATGCAGGGATGGAGAAAGTGCAGGGATGTTGCAGTGCGGTGAGATTGGTTGCATCCTGGACTGAAAGAGAAAGCAGGCATGGAAGCAGGAGGAGAAAGTGCAAGTCGGTGCTCAGATATATGATATGAGAAGACAAACTACTGCTTTATGCACTACAACAGTTTACACTTTCAGCGACGGAATTTTTCGTCGCCAAAAATCATAAAAACGTCGGTGAAAGTATTTACCGACGAAAAAAATTTCGTCGCCCAGACGTCGGCCCAAATACGTCAACGAAACATTTTACCGACGAAAATAAATTCCGTCGGCCAAAATCCATTTTTACCGACGCTTAATAGGCATTTTACCGACTGCTGCTTAACCTTATCTCCATTTCTGCTTTATGGTAGGGAGATAAGGATCTCCATTTGGCACTGCTGCTTAACCTTATCTCCATTTCACACGTGTATATCTAAGTAGGGTCCACGAACGGAGGGATGAGGACGGGAGAAAAGCAGGTGAAACTGCTGCTTTTATTACCACAGGAGATAAGAGGAGGAAGAGAGATCAACTAAGTGGAGAGTGCAATAGAAACAAAAAAAAGTGCAATAATTCTTGACAAAATATTTTTCTTTCATATTCTACATTTACTAAATCTTTTTAAGTAAAAATAGGACTTGCCCATCAAATTATATGAACTTGGGGAGTAAACCCTTGGACCGAATATGAATTCTTTTCCATAAAGCACAAAATGGCGGATTTCTCTTTGGTTTCATCATTGCACCGAAGAGCGGGAAGAAGCCGTTGGAGATGTGGCACCAACAAAGTAAAGGAGGGACCTGAAAAATTTTCCTATTCTAATAATGTATGGTTAACTGTCAAAGTAGTTAAAACATTTACATTTCCGGAATGGACTGACAGTTTCCATTCAACCATTCTTTTAACTTCATCGTGCCATCTCACTAACAACTACGTGCAACGCGCGCACATCTCATTAGTCTACTTAAAAAGATTTAGTGAATGTAGAATATGGTTGTTTCTGTTTTATTCTCCACTTGGTTGGAGTTCCCTACTATTGACCTATTCCATTCCCTACTTTTAACCTATTCCACTCCTAAAGGCCATCTTACCGCTGGTTTTAGGGTGAGATGGTTTTAGGCCTCAAGGTGGATGGTCCAAATGACTACGTCAAAAATGCTAAAAAACCACGGCCATTTTTCCCTTTTTGCCACATATATGACTAGCAATTGCCACGAACCCATGGAAAATTTAAAAATTACCACAACCATTACATGTGGATAACAATAAAATAAAACCACGCACGCAGGCAGTTGTTAGTGAGAGAAATATTGTCCTAGTTACGTGTCTTACTATTATGAAAAAGACTAAACAAACAATTGTATAGCTTTTATTATCTGTTATGTAGTTAATTTTGGAGCTGAAAAAGACTAAAGTGGGCATATTTTTTACATGTTATGGAAAAATCTTGACTAATATCAAAAAATAAATATCAAATATGAGAAACAATGTATTGACTTACTTTCCCTAAATTGACTTGCTTTCCCTTCATTAGCTAGGGAGAAATAATGTTCCACACAATTTCTACAAAACTTGTCACACCCCATTATCAGAAATATGAATTACCTCTCCTAAATTGAAGTGATTACTGCCAAGGCCCAAATACACCCAATCAAGATGATTCAGCATATTCAATTTATAGGCAGCAGTCACATATACACTATATGACGGGGGAAATGACACAGGAAACAAAACAGAGAAAAGAAAAGGAGAGGGCAGAGGAGGTGGAGGGAGAAGAAGAAGAGAAAGAAAAACGAAGAAGAAGCACCTGCAGCCGAGAGAGGAGACGGCTTCGACAATCAATGGGTCGAGCTCTGGCAGTCGATCGACGAGATAAGGCAGAGCAGTGAAAAGGGTTTCCTAACAGAAAAAATAGAAAGGGAGATGGAAGATGGAGATTGGTGTGAGAGAGAGACGTGAAGAGAAATTCTTTTCCAGAGAGCTTTGAGAAACAATCGAGAGAGAGGAAGAGAGGAAGGGAAGAGTCCAGTTCCTTCGTGTAAGTGGGCCTACGCAGTGGTGTCTGAAAATCTACCCTTCATTTGGCACACATGCAGCTAAGTGGGCCTCAGAAGGGATGCAGATGAGAGGAACCAGGAGGAAGATAAGGGACCTCCATTTGGCACGTGTATGGGGTATAGAGTCGACGACAAACTTCTGCTTTTATTATATGGTAAGGATCAGAAAATCAATTTACAAATTCCAAAAACCAAATTAAACCTTACACGGTTTCAGAACAGAGTGTGACAATATAATAGAATAATCATTTAATAAAACTCAAATTTCAATTCCATGTAAACAGACAATATCTTACAACAAAACAAAGCACAGTAAAATTAAAAAAATGCAAAACCCCAGCATTATACAATCTAAAGAGACATCTAGTGGCTACGCAGATGAGAGGAACCAGGAGGAAGATAAGGGACCTCCATTTGGCACGTGTATGGGGTATAGAGTCGACGACAAACTTCTGCTTTTATTATATGGTAAGGATCAAAAAATCAATTTACAAATTCCAAAAACCAAATTAAACCTTACACGGTTTCAGAACAGAGTGTGACAATATAATAGAATAATCATTTAATAAAACTCAAACTTCAATTCCATGTAAACAGACAATATCTTACAACAAAACAAAGCACAGTAAAATTAAAAAAATGCAAAACCCCAGCATTATACAATCTAAAGAGACATCTAGTGGCTAAGTTAGTTGTCCCATACCGTTTCCAGCGTTAACTTGAGCGAAGGACCAACAGCGCCTTTGCCAGAAAGCAACCAAGCTAGATCTCGTTGTCACCATCTCATAGGAATCTATGCTTCAAAGAACTGCAAATAGAAACAGGGGGATCAACCATTTGTTTCTTCCATTTAATCGTTGACACCACCTGCCATTAAGTAGTAAGGAAAAGGCAACAAAATGCATTGTGAACGCCTCAAATGAGAATCCCAATTTGTTAGATTAATCAAAATTCGTGTGCCTAACCCAGTCAATTATCTATCTCGCACAAGTAAAAAAAAGTACACTTTCCAACATCGCTAAATCTTCTTATAAGCTCATTTACAAGCAACTCATTTTTGTAGTTCGATTACAGGAAATCAAAGTCAAAGTAAATTAAGATTTTCACCAAACTAACTACAGTAAGAGTTCCAAGATTCCAACAAGTTACCAGAAACAGTAGAGAGATCTAGAATTGCATTTACTACTCGAAAATCCAATAGGCAATGTTTTAATAAGAAGAATATCCAAGCCATACTAACCTCTGCAATCTAGGCAAAACATTCTCTAGATACTAGTTTCTTGAAGCACGCACAGGTGCTGTTTTAGTTGCCCGAATGGCCAGTGGTGGCATAATTCTCTCTCGTGCTCCATGCTCAATAATCCATATAAATCCATATAAGTGTCAGAATCCTCAGCCTTGCACTCAAAAACACATAATACACAGCTTAGGCCAACTATACCAATTCAGTAATCATTGAAAAATGCTCAATGACATTCCAACATAGGTTGCCAACATACACATGGATTGAAGCAAACAAACAAGAGTCCAATGGAAATAAAAACACTGACATAAAACATTGACGTTTGTTATTTGTGGTAAATACAAAGTCAATTGAACACAAACATGGCCCATCAATTACTAAAATAAATGACATTCCAACATAGATTGCCAACATACACATGGATTGAAGCAAACAACATTGACTGCTTAAATAAAATTCAATGAAATCAAGTTATCCTAAATAACCTAAAAATACAAAAGACGACTAATGCACAAAAAAAAAAGAATTAAAAAACTAAAGAAATCAAAGAAACTCTCCAAAAAAATTTTTATAAACATTGGATGCTCTCGATTCTCGGAATAGTCAAAGTAAAGAAAAATTCAAAATACGGTTCACCAATCTCATCTTTGGAAAGAAATTTTGAAAATCATGCTAAATATGACCTTGCACAATGAGAAAGTACATATACATCAAAAAATAACTGTTAAACGCTCCGCTAGAACCCCCGTGAAAACGACTCAATCAAATAATCCGGTCCACCTAGACTTAGCAAAAACAAAAAAAGATGGCTTTCGTACTATTGTTTTTCAAAAGACCATGAAACTCCAGCGACAAGCTTCTCTCTTTCTTCTTTTTTCTTTTCTCTTGATTTTTTTTTCCTTTTCAACGGTCCCCAACAATAGGCAGCCCTTTTCATGTACCCGAATTAAGGGTGTACCCAAATTAAGGCAACCATGATGGCTTTCGCACTATTGTTTTTCAAAATGCCGTGATTTTTTTTTCCTTTTCAACGGTCCCCAACAATAGGCAGCCCTTTTCATGTACCCGAATTAAGGGTGTACCCAAATTAAGGCAACCATGATGGCTTTCGTACTATTGTTTTTCAAAAGGCCGAGATTTTTTTTTCCTTTTCAACGATCCCCAACAATAGGCAGCCCTTTTCATGTACCCGAATTAAGGCAACTATGATGGCTTTCGCACTATTGTTTTTCAAAAGGCCGTGATTTTTTTTTTCCCTTTCAACGGTCTTCAACAATAGGCAGCCCTTTTCATGTACCTGAATTAAGGCAACCATGATGGCTTTCGCACCATTGTATTTTAAAAGGCCGTGAAATTTTTTTTCCTTTTCACCCCAACAATAGGCAGCCATTTTCATGTATCCAAATTAAGGGAGTACCCAAATTAAGGCAACCATGATAGCTTTCGCGCTATTGTTTTTCAAAAGGCCGTGATTTTATTTTTTTTTCCTTTTCAACAGTCCCCAACAATAGGCAGCCCTTTTCAGGTACCCAAATTAAGGCAACCATGATGGCTTTCGTACCACTGTATTTTAAAAGGCCGTGAAATTTTTTTCCCTTTTCAACGATCCCCAAGGGCAGCCCTTTTCATGTACCCGAATTAAGGGTGTACCCAAATTAAGGCAACCATGATGGCTTTCGCACTATTGTTTTTCAGAAGGCCGTAATGTTTTTTCCTTTTCAACGGTCCCCAACAATAGGCAGCCATTTTCATGTACCCAAATTAAGGCAACCGTGATGGCTTTCGCACCATTGTTTTTTAAAAGGCCGTGAAATTTCTTTTCCTTTTCAACAGTCCCCAACAATAGGCAGCCCTTTTCATGTACCCGAATTAAGGCAACCATGATGGCTTTCGCACCATTGTTTTTCAAAAGGCCGTGATTTTTTTTTCCTTTCAACAGTCCCCAACAATAGGCAGCCCTTTTCAAGTACCCGAATTAAGGGTGTACCCAAATTAAAGCAACAATGATGGCTTTCGCACTATTGTTTTTCAAAAGGCCGTGATTTTTTTTTCCTTTTCAACGGTCCCCAACAATAGGCAGCCCTTTTCATGTACCCGAATTAAGGCAACCATGATGGCTTTCACACTATTGTTTTTTAAAAGGCCATGAAATTTTTTTTTCCTTTTCAACGGTCCCCAACAATAGGCAGCCCTTTTCACATACCCGAATTAAGGCAAACATGATGGCTTTCGCCCTATTGTTTTTTAAAAGGCAGCGAGTTTTTTTTTCTTTTTCATCGGTCCCCAACAATAAGCAACCCTTTTCATGTACCCGAAAATTAAGGGTGTACCCAAATTAAGGCAAACATGATGGCTTTCGCACTATTGTTTTTCAAAAGACCGTGAAATTTTAGCGACAAGCTTCTCTCCTTTTTTCTTTTCTCTTGATTTTTTCTTCCTTTTCAACGGTCCCCACCAATAGGCAACCCTTTTCATGTACCCAAATTAAGGCAGCCATGATGGTTTTCGCACTATTGTTTTTCAAAAGGCTGTGAACTTTCAGCGACAAGCTTCTCTCTTTTTTCTTTTCTCTTGATTTTTTTTTCCTTTTCAACGGTCCCCAACAATAGGCAACCATTTTCATATACCTGACTTAATTCACTAATTTGTGGAAAATTCCACCCAGATGAACCAGGAAACCTATAAAACTAAGGTTTGGTTTTCCTTCATATATTCAATCAAGTCGTAAAAAGAATGGAAATCATAATTTCACATTTAAAGGTTTTGAAAATGAATACGAACTATGTAATGTGAAAGGATCAAAATTTAGCACTTTTTCAAAAAGATTTCCGCAAATAAGAACTCTCTTTTGTCTAAATTTTGAGAATTCTAAAATCCAAGCCATCTTCCGTTCATTGAAAATTCACTCAAAAATTCTCTCTTCAAAAAAATCTAAAAAGCCAAAGAAAAACAGCAAAAATTCTGAAAAGAAATTTGAAAACTTCCTAAATATAGAAAATAAAGCAAAAAGTGTGAAAAATTTTGTCTAAAAATAGACAAGTGTGCATGTCCCCACCCCCTCATCCTCATGTTATGCATGCAATGCAAAAGAATATAAAAAAGAGGAATAAAAGTACAGGAGGGTAAAGTGAAGACATCGGAGAATGTGAAGCTTTTTCGAACCTTGTCAATGGTTAGATAAAACCCACAAAAACAAACAAAAAGAAACAAAAATTACCCTACTGGCAACACAACTTGGAATCCACCCGGATCCCAGAAAAAATTTAGTTGGATGCCCATTGTTACGAAGCTTTGCTAGTTATTTGCCATGCCCATAGCTGTCCAAACTGTGCAATTACCCAATTAAATTAAATAATTCAACTTGAATTGCGATTTTTTTCTCAAATGGTGATATTTGCATTAAGTAGAGAGATGATGTACATCAAAGGGCATAGAAGCTCAACATCAAAAGGACAAAATTACAACAGTACTATCGATCTGGTCTAAAAAGAAGATTCATACTTGAGAGATTTCAGGTTAGGTCCTCTAAGTAACTGGGAAATGAAGGGTTGGTTGGTCATTCAACCTCATTACAGATGTTATGGTACCTCATGTCTTCAGTCAATTTCTGGTTTTTGCATAATAAAAACAAAGATAATATAAATAATAACTTGAAAAATGAAAACAACACTCCATAATGAGAAACAATGATCCGTCACAAAATAATGTTCACACAAGACCCTATAGCAAGCATAATTCTCAATAACCTTATAGAATTGCCATTCAAGATATTAACTTAATAGACCATAAAAGAAAAGGCATGCTACAAGTGAAACGGCTAGAGAACAAAGAGTAGTCCATAAATCAAAGGGATCTTGGATATTCAAAGACATTAAGTACAATAGGAGCACATTCGATACTAGAACGTCAGTACCGTGAGGGAGAACATCAAAATGAAGCCCAATCAAACAATAACCCACCAAGCGCCGGGCAGACATTTGGGAGCATGCATAGGCAGTCATTAAATGAGACATGGCAGTAAAAAAGTGCTTGGATCAGAAATTTTTAAGAAAAAAAAAAAAAAAAAACCCAGGTAGGATCACAAAAGTTGTCCAAATGAAGGCATTATTTCACCAACGTTTTCTACTATGCGTCAATCATATAAAATCAATGTGAACTATATGTCTTTTATTTTAGAATGTTTTAAAGCTAACAAATGAAGATAAACATCCTCCGTAGACAAATGGCATGAGGAGACACCTATTGTAGAGTTCCCTCCAACATCTAGTTTGCCATTCACTCATCCGTCAAGTATGTTACAAAGGAAACAAAAGAAAAAAAGTATCACACAGCTCAAGGTAGTTTTTTAAAATCATTGAAGCCTTACCCCTACCAAGTACGAACAATAGCAACACTACTTCCAGCTGATATAACATAAGAAATTCCATTTAGTATCTTTCGCTCTGTTAGGTATCTGAAATAAGAAAAGAAACAAAAGAAATTGCGCTCACAAATCAATAAAACTCGAAACAGCGAAAGAAATGGGAATGGAAGTATAACAAAAGCCTGAAATGAAGCCAAGAAAAAATCACACTAAAGCCTTTTAATTTAAAAAAGATGCCCAAAATATAATGTTCCACCAATATAAGATGAACTTTAGCAATAAAACATAAAGCATCTAAACCAAAATAACAAACGCTTTTTAAAAGAATCATATTAGAAAATTTTAAAGATGTGAATGAACATAAAGATGTTGAAAGTAACAACAAAAGAAATTAAGAAAATAGAAATTGTTGAACACCAAAATACCGGTAAGGAGAACTGATGTAGCAGTTACTCTATAGAATAGCCCGGCAACATACACAAATCTTAGGTTTATATTACTATGATCTAGTCTCCTAAAAATCAAAAGCACATAAACGGCAGTAAGCTGAGACAAGCAAATAAAAACAAAAAAAAAAAAAAAGGACCCTGCAACACCATTGGAAAATGCCCAACCACTGGGCCACAAGTTCTAGTTAAGCTACCAGTTAAAAAGAAGATATGATGATCCCAACCATGAACGTTTTCCACCTATGCACGCTATGATGATTCCAAGTTCTGTTCCTAACCGCAAAGTTGTGAAATGCGTGTTCTTCATTAGTTTTATTCCAATCAAAGATAATTTTAGAGCAAAAAAAAAAAAAAAAGAAAGAAAGTAAAAGACACTTGCCGTTAAAGTGCTACTATCAATAGTCCATACATATTACATGAAGTGCCCTCACTTAATACACTAACAGGGGAAGAGGAAAACAAATACAAATGTGCTCCTAATGTACATCACCCTTTCCAATCCAAGTATCAAAGTGCCTTGAATTTGGTACTTAGGCAGGCACTCCTATGCTTCCCCTTTTTTTTTTTTTTTTTTTTGAATGGTTACTTTCATTAAAAAAACAAGACAGAACAAGAGATGGGAACAAATTCCTACACTTGTTGCTATGAGATTTTAATAAAAAATGCATTTAGTAAATTTAAGTGAAACCAACATCAGAATGTATTAAGTAAATTTATGTCAAAGACATCCAGTCTGAACCAAGCTCGATAAAAATCAAAGAGCAAAGGCATTCACTAATAGATATGTCATGTCACTACTATTATAATGGTCCAAGTTAAGATTTTCCTTCATTCACGAAAAGGTATATGATTGCAAGATCATGAAATAAATAAAACCAACTTATGTTTACAACCTACCCCAACATGTGCATGAGATTAGATAGGAATTGTAGTCTAAAATACCCTAATGCAATCTATTTACTAACCAGAATAACCTTTTGTATTGGCAGTGCCACTGTTGCACTGAATAACTATCATTGGCATTATATTTTTTTTCACTTTCATCAGTATAATTCATGAAAATAAGGGAACTAAGGAAATAGTGTTCTTTTTGGGTCTCAGCATGTAGAGTTGTTAAGTAGGAATCATGGAGCTGTATAGGAAATATCTGAATCAGGAATGCCATTTCAAAACACATCTGAATCAACTTCTTTAATTTGAAACCCAAGTCCTAACAATTTTTTCACGCTGAATTTCAACATCACTTTTGGTCATCATAGGGTTGCAACTAACGTATCAATACAATATATACAATATGATGTTCCAAAATAAAATTTTCCAAAATCCTCCCCAAAGAAACTCAATCTGTCAAATCCCACAACAAAATCTTGACAAGGGGAGACATTAATACACCTAGACAAATTTCAAGATCTAAGATATTTCAAGATCTAAGATTCACGTAACCATATTCTTAGAAAAGAGTAGATTAAACCAAGTCTTTCAGAAGACCGGGAGAGAGAGATGAGAGAGATATGAATGCGAATGATTCCATTCACAGATGTACTAACTACTAAGCATTGATTCACGAATCTTTACCCAAAAAACCCAAAACTGCATACAAAAATCGAAATACGTAAGCATTGATTCACTAATCTATACCTAAAAAACCCATATTTGCATACAGAAACAGAGATATACATATAATATACAACATCTTAAAATAAAAATACAATCATCAGAAGTTGAATATGCATTTATATATCTCCTTAATCCCCCCAAAATACTAAACTCTAACCAACCACTTTCTGCAAAGAAATCTGGTTTATTCCACGCAATCCCAACAGAACCAAAATTCTCCCAAGTCCCACTCTATCATAGTAGAACTAAGATCCTCTAGCACTGGGTCTAAAATTCATTGATTTTCATCAAACCAGATGTAATAAAGCAAAAGAAGAATGATACATATCCCAAAATGAGCATATAACAGAGTTGTTGCACGCGATTATTACACTTGTGTGTATTTGAAAAGCACTACCCTATAGGCAGTGCACACAAGTATAGATGCTGATGTGAATTTTTTACGAGGACTAAACGTTGTCTAATTATGTGCATTAAAGATTAAAAATGGCTTTAAAAAATACTGGGATAATGGTTATTGCAGGCCATGAACCTCATAATGAAATCGTGGATCAACTGTACTCTGTTTGCAACATCTTTTATCATCATCAGCAAAAGTATATCACACATCATCATCTGAAGCATGTATATCAACTAATATTTAGTAGTGGGTGATTGAGGGAAAATATCGTCATATAAACACCCCATATAGGGATGTTAATTTGTGTGCAGCATATGATGAAAATGGGATTAACCAAAATGAAAAGGAACTAACTCAATAGTAGCCTCTATATCTTATTCACAGTCATGTATACTGTCAATGACAAGACGATGGGACTGGTTGAAGACAAAATGCAGAACCACATCAGAAGCATGTACAACACATTGCCCTGATACATAAGTAATTTTTTTATGTAACTTAATATACCAATCTCATATTATTGTTGTTTAAAGGAAAAACACAGAGGAGAAAAAATAGTGATGTGTTTTACAGTATTTCTAACAAGCTTTGCAACAAACATTTGAAATGCATGTAAAGATGAAACATTACAGTATCTACTCTAGACATCATCGATTAGCGATTGCTATAACGCTCCATCGCCATACATTTGACAAGCAGTTGAAATAAATACGTAACGGAATAGAAAATTGATAGGGTATTTGCAAAGACAGAAAGAGTTGTTTGAAGTAACAGACCCATGAGACCCAAATCTGAAAACAATTCCTCCCCATCTATGAAACAATACTCAGAATGTGCATCATAGACACATAAACTGAAGAAATAGGATAAAAAATTAATGAGGAATAGAATAATCAAAGTACACCAGATAAAATCATAGTCAAAACGTACGTTCTCAATGAGTGAGAATGTGAGTGTTGAGTCACATTGAAGTAGTGGGAGTGGACCTAACCACTTTAAGAAGCAGACGTATAATTTATAGTCAAAATCGTCCATAGTGGCCAAAATGCCTTAAAAAAACCTCATAGCTTAATATAGTTGTTATGGTCAAAATGAGATAGAGCATTCAATTTAAACACCAACTCTTTGCTAAGATTTTCCAACAGGGATGCATAGATCAAAGCACCCAATTAAAACAACTACTATTTCTTTTTCCACCGAATGATTGGATCTTGTTCTGGATTCCCGCAACAATTCAGAACATTTCTCAACTGGTGTTTAGGCATAGTTGGTCAAGGCAAGGAGCACAGCAGCTACCTGTTACAGATAACTCAGATTATCCAAACGAGTAGACGCTGATTTACATGTAATTAATTTAAGTGCACCTTTCTAACATTGCCACCACAAAAGATAGGTTGAAACTTTCCGATTGATAAATTGGTCATTGTATCTGTGAAACATCACCAATATAATCCAGCGTAATAGCTCTGCAAGGGATGCATGCCGAAGACGCAATAATATCTAACCAAACTCCGCAAATGATATACATTAAAAAAAAAAGAAAAAACCTAAGACATCCCCAAATCTCCCCATCATCGATTAATCAAGAAACACAAAAGAACTGCCCACCAACATCCACCAAAACCCTGTATTCCACTCCAACAACAAAACGAGGAGAGAAAAATTAAAAACAGAATCAAAGATCACAGACTTAACAAAACTTCCAAAAAAAGATCTAACACAATATTGCCTAATATAGTCCTAATTAAAAGAGATCAAGAACAAACCCTAGAAAAAAGAATCTCAAATCTAATTTCGGCAAAAACCCATGATAATCATAAACCAAGAAACACAAATATACCCAGCAACGTCCACCAAAAATCTAAGTTCCATTCAACTACAAAAAAAGCCATTGAGAAAACCTAGAAACAGACTGAAAAATTACGAACCCTACCTATTAAACACTCGCCCAACACTTCTTTCTGCAGACCCAGGTTAAGAGATTAGATACAAACCTTAAAAAAGCAAAAACCCAATCTAATTCCACAAACAATAACTCACCATCGTCAACACAAAAACAGCCACCGAAACCCTAAATTCAATTATAGTAACAAATTAACCAAACCGAGAACACCCCAGAAAAAGAAATCAAAGATTAGGTACAAATCCTTTAAAAATAAGAAATAAAAAAAAAAACCCAATCTTGTTTCGAATTTTAACAACAACCCATCATCATCACAAATCAAGAAACACAAGCAATGCACCAAAAACCGTCAAATTCAATCAAACCAACACCACCCTAGAATCATAAACCAAATAAAAAGGGGATCCATTACCAGGATGAGAAGCACGGCCTGATCGCCCTTGACGAACTCCGCATCCTAGGCCCTCACCAATCATCGGCGTCCAGTGACGTTGGCGCAATCGTCTTCGATCACGTGCTTAATGGTCTGTAACTGCAGAGCGACCACCTCATCGACACGTCGAGTGACTCACTGTCCGCGCTGTTCAGAGTAATCTTCTTCGTGGAAGGCATGGAAGGAGTCAAAGAGAGAGAGATCGGTGGAGAGAAGAAGAAGAAAGTCGGAAACCCTAAATTAAGGGATCTGTGGACCGTATTCTGTATGGTTAGGATTTGGGACGCTTGAAATTTCTCCTTTGGGCTGGATTATGTTGTGGGAATTCATCCGTTGCAATGAAAACCTATTGTGGAAAGATGAACGAACAGAGGAGAAAAGAATGGGTTTCCCAGAATTCCACGTTCCTTAACGCCCAAGAACGTCTGGACTGGTGGGGCCCAGGGTCCACCCGATATAAGATAAGGGCCATCCATCGGACTGAGCCCTGATGGGCGACCAGGGTGCCTAAGGACTGTTCCTTTCAAGGGATCCTAGGATCAAATGTAAGTTATGGTATCAGAAATGGAAATCTATCTTAAACCACTAATTTAAGTATGAGATTAGAAATTTAAGTGATCGAGGCACACATCTACCTTAGAAGGATTTTGGTAGGATCCCTCAGGTGGGTAGTGTGATATATTGTAATCGACTCAATAAATTATGAATTGAAGCTCCCTGAGGATTAATCCACTTATTAATTATATTAATGGGATTAATATGAAACAAGAATTATAATTTATTCTTATATGGCTAATGCCACAAACTGGTACCAATTTTGAATCAAAGTAGGGCGTTGATGAATTCCTGACTTATGTGGGACTGGTCATATATTAAAATGAATATCATTGCAATTTCCGTTAATATATATTAAAGACGTATACATCGATTTCGAAATTGGAGTCTGATTTCGCAACCGAGTGCAAAATTGGACTCTAATCTCAAATCAATTTGAGAAATTGGATCCCAAATCAATTTCAAGAAATAAAGCTCTATCAATCAATTTGAGAAATTGGATCTCAAATCAATTATATAAAATGAAGCGAACAGGATTCAATTGTCAATTTCTTGCAAGTTTCAAATTTGGTTTTGACCTCATCCAATCTTGATTGATTGTGTACTAAACTCAGCCATTAATACACCTGCTCCTAATATCAGCCATCAATAGATCAAACTGTTATGTTTTCGTTGGTTTAAAGAACAATGAATAAACCAAATGCCCAAAGGCTCTTCCTCTTCACCTTCCCTCCCCATTCCGATCTAACAGCCCTCCCATCAACGTCACTTTCTCAACTTTCGTTTTTCGCTGCATCTTCCCTCTCCCTCCCATAAAAATGCCTACTTCTCTCATCAATTCCTATCATTCAACCCGCTTTGAAATAAAAAATCCTCACCCACGATGCATCACTCATTCTATCATCTCCACTGCCCCATCTCTTTCCCATCTCCTATGGTCATGTCCATAAACGTCTCTATCTCTTGCGATGCTCGCTATCTCTGCGTTTGATCTCCTTGTCACTGTATGTATTTTTTTTCATTTATATTTTTCACAGTTGTAATGGTGCATCTAACGTGTTAGCTAAATTGCCCCCTTTTTCCCCTTGAATTTGAGTTCAAAGATCCATATTAGGATCACCACTTCACCTGTATCAAGCTAGTTGTTCTTCATGCTTGCCACCTAACATATGGCTTGAAAGTGAATGACGGGTGACTGACAAAATATAATTATGCATTTCTATTCTCAATGTCATTCCCGTCTTTATTCAAAGTGGTTAATGGGATTATGTTCTTTGATATTTTTTTCTTCTTTTCCTTTTCAACCTTATACCTTGTGTGCAATGGTTGGCTCTAACAGAAGTTGGAGAATGTCAATATTTTATCATTATTCATGAAGAATTATTTAAGTTTTGATTCAACAATGCGTGACCTCCATCACCTTATCTTGGAGATCCCCATTTGACTTGATGTGACATAAAGAGCACCGACATCATACGCTAAATATATAAAAATAACAAAAAATTGAGATAGGGAGTGTTGGGGCATTACTTTTCTTGGTTCCCTTTTGTCCAGAAAGCTAACTAACCTATTTGTCTTGCCCCAGATAACCTTCTTAATGGTGGGATTTCTATTGAAGGTAAGAAAAGCTCCAAATTCACATTTCAAATTCCTTTTAATCTTTAAGCTACAAGGAGGAAGGAAAAATCTCAATGCCTATCCACTGTAACTTTGAACCAGAGACTAGACCACGCCAACACAGCTCTCTTGCTATGAACCAAATTCCATTAACTCTTTGTCAGTGAATTCGAAAAATAGATGATAGTAGGACCTATATTCTTTGACAGTGAAGCTGATGGCTAGCCATCTTCTTCGCATAGATTTCTTGGAATCTAAATGAATTTGAGAACATGATATGGGTGAGGGAATTAATTGTAAGTCCTTACCTCTTCTTTCTGAGCTGCCTCAACCATTTTTTTGGCATAGATTTCTTGGAATCTGAATAGATTTGAGAACATGATATGAGTGTTGCCTACTATTTACATTAGTTATTTCAGAATTAGAACCTATTTTATTAGCGGTTAAGTTAGTACAGCATAAGTAATCTCTATGAGCTAATTGATATTTACATAAAAAAGCAAATCATGCCATAAAGAATTTGGCTGAAAAAACAGAATACTTGTACGTTAAAGATGTCTTTTTTTTTTTATATATAACTTGGGTAGAATAATGTGTATTTGTGGAGAACCATACTTTGCATAAAATATTATTTATTTTTATCTCATTTAACACACTAATGGTAAATAGACATGCATTGTCCTCATTGTCTTCCAGCAGTGATATTCTTCTTTTTCTGCACAAGAAGCACCGGTAAGTTCACATGTTGTATCTAACCATGCATATACTTTGGTGAAATATTAGTCTTGGTAAGTATTGTTTTATTTTTTGGGTAGTTTTGAGTTGTTATTGATGGAAAAGTTTGGGAATCGAATAAAGAAAAGGATGAGCTGTTAGCAATGACTGAGGATCATGATTTGATTATTGTATATTTTTCTACACTGTGAACACTGGAAAATCAATTTAGTGTGAACTTGAAAATTTTAATGTGACTTTGTATGAGTGGGATGAAACTCCAATGGTAGGTAAAGCTGGTGAGGGCAAAGGCTATGTTTGTAGGTGAATTGTCAATCAGAATGTATGGTTTTAGTAAAGCAATTTGGAAACTATTTGCTAAATAATTATATGTTGTCAAAATTCTACGTAGTCATGATTTCTTTCTCATGCTGATTGATCCACACAATAGGGTTTTACTGAAGACTGGTATGCAAGGTAAGAATTTGGGTTATATTATATTATATACACATCATCATTCTTTTGTAAGCATACATGTAGATGGCCCAAATTTATTTGAAAGAAAGTCCATGGTTCGAGTGGCACGGTGAAAGGTGCTCATGCTTGCAACCTTGAGGTTATGAAGTTCATGTTATCAATCAAGTGAGAATAAAATCCCCTGCACTGCTGTAATTTTTTTTTTTTTTTTTTTGGATTTTTTGTGCATCTTGAAATCCTAATTATGCTATCTCCTGATGGATGAAATCAGATTGTGATTTTAAAGTTGTTCTATTCTTTTAATACTTTTTGACAATTTATTTATATTAACTTGCAATCGTTGATGGTGACTGTGCAAAATCTTTTGGTCGAGTGTTGTGTATGTGAAAATACAATACTGAGTTTATATGTAATTTTAACAACTTCCTTTTTATTATCTACTCCAGCTTTAGTTACTTCTTAATGCATGTATCCATGTGATTTTGACATGTTGAGTTTATTTTGTGCATATATGAAGAGGTGGTATTCAGTATGTGCTTTTGTCGAATGGAAAAGAGCTGTCATCATTTTTACTAATAGTTTTCCTTTAAAGCAATGTTTTTTATTTAATGTTTGTGACCCTTTTATCTTTCTTTCTTTTTCTATTGATATGAATTTCAAAATGTTGAAGCAATAAGTAATTTCATGATAGACTCTCCTCAAATTTGACTTCAGAAAATGCACCTTTAATTTGTATGTTACTCCATGGTTGGAAAGTTATCGACATTGTACTGTATTTTCAATGTCTGAAATATTTTCTTACTTGAAATTTAAATTATTTCCAATTGTTTTTCAAATATCTTTGATATTGTACTATGTTTTCCTTTCACAATTTAAACATTCAAATAGACTAATTGTGCACCAAGACATGGTTACAACCTTATGTACCGATGACCTCAATAAGTTCCATTGTTCTATTGTAGAGTTAAAATATATAGATACTTAAGTTTTTCCGGTCTCTTCTATCTATCTTGTATGATTGTCTCTTCTATCTATCTTTTATGATTGTATGAGAACTGTACAATTGCCATGACATAGAATAGGCTGTCATAGATGATGCACTGCACATATCGTATCTTTCAGTGGTGGATACACTATGAATTGCTTTTCCTTGGCCAACCAAAGCATCACACTGAGATTGTCACAAACTTAGGTAATGGTAGAGAATTATAATGTGGAATTGAATTTAGATTTGAGCAACACACCTTTTTTTATTGTATTCTTTCATGTGTGTAACCTTACTTGGCCTAGGGGTAGCTCAGTTTGCCTAGGACCACGGTTTGCATGCAAAGGTTGAGGGTTTAAAACTGCACTACAACACTGGGGCTACAGGAGATTTACCGGGCTCCCCCTGGTCCCGTAGGGATTAAGTTTGGCCTAAATGACAAGGACACCCTCCGTTATGAGAAAAACTTTACTCCATTTTTTTCTCTTTTATATTTTGATATATAGAATTTTAAAAATAATGAATAATATGTTCGTTTTTCTTTTAGATTTTTTTTTTCTAATAGTATATATATAAATTATATTAATTTTTGGGGCCCGAGCTTAGCACGGGCCTTTATTGCTAGTTTCAAGAGATAAGCTCTATCAATCAAATCAATTCAAGCGACACTCAAATCGATTTGAGAAATTGGATCTCAAATCAATTTCAAGAAATAAGCTCTATCAATCAATTTGAGAAATTGGATCTCAAATCAATTTCAAGAGAAAATCTCTATCAATGAAATCAATTCAAGTGACTTATCCAACTCAACCCAAACTCTCAAGTTTATCCACCTCAGACCCAAACTCTCAAGAACTCTCCTACGTATCCACATCAAACCCAAACTCTCAAGTCTATAAGCTTTTCCTTCTCGCCCGGAATTATCCTTCTACACAATCATCATTCTCTTCTCTGTCTTCGCTTCATCACTACAAGAAGCCTCCAAATCCATTAGGTATGTCCCCATATTCTCATTCTTTTTAATGGGTTTTTGTCATATCTTGTAATGATATCCAGATTTTTTTTTCTTATGTTCTTTGTGTATAATATATGATGAATATGGATTTATTTATTCTCGGGTGGGGTTTGGGGGTATTTTTTGATTGAGAGTGAGATGGGATAAAAACGTGCCTTCTCCTTCTTCTTGTTTGTCTGCTTCCTCATCAATTGAGAGATTGAGAAGAGAAAAAAAGGAGAAAAGAGAGAGTGGATCGAACCGATGGGGCTCATGTCATTTGTAGGCAGAGTTTTTCTTGTATCCATTTTCCTCTTCACCGCTTGCAAGAGCAAGATCTTCTCATTCTTCTCTTCTCACCAATCCATCCATCCATGTATTTATTTATCTATATGTTGCTTTTTTCTGATTTTTTTGGTTTTCTTCATTACCCTTTTCTTCATCTAATCCTTTTTATTCAATGATCCTTCTTCCTTTTACATTGTTGATCTGATGGGTCCAAACACATTTCTTGATTGGAACATTGTAGCCTTTGATGTGGGTTGAGAGGGAGAGAGAGGAATACAACAATGCCAATGTCTTTAGCTAATCTTATTTCCTTGGAGACATCTGAGGCATGTTCTGTTGAATGCAGGACCCATCAGATCAATGGTCTGGAATGGATCACCAATCATGGGCACACTTGCCTTTGCATAGGTTCATGTTCAGGGCTCAGTAAAATCCCTACAACTATTTTGTTCCTCCAAATAAGAGTCTTGATTGGAGAATTTTTCTTTCTCCTTTCTGTCTAGGGACACCCAAACCCCCCATCTTGTTTCCTCCATCTTTTTTATTTATAAAACCTATTTTGTTGTACATTTAGATAAGTTAAGTTGAATTCTGGAATTTGGGAGAAAATTGATTGTTTATAATGAGTTGGAGGCACACACCCCAATCCCCCTTCTTGTTTCCTCCATTGTTTTTATTTATAAAACCCATCTTGTTATGCATTTGGATAAGTTAAGTTGAATTCTGGAATTTGGGAGAAAATTGATTGTTTATAATGAGTTGGAGGCACACACCCCAACCCCCCTTCTTGTTTCCTCCATCGTTTTTATTTATAAAACCTATCTTGTTATGCATTTGGATAAGTTAAGTCGAATTCTGGAATTTGGGATAAAATTGATTGTTTATGATGAGTTGGAGGTGTTAAAGTGTAAACTTGTATGATATTTGGCCCAACCCACTTGTATGATATTAGACCCAGCCCAAGTGTAAATTGGAGATCTAGTCAAAATGTGTACAACAAGATAGATTGTGTATAGCTCGATAGATTAATTATTTTTCCTTTCTTAGAGATCTAATTGATCTAATTAGGTTTTAATTCCTTGATTTGTAGCCTAATCTTAGGCATTGTAAAGTCTATTTAAAGAACAGAAATCCAAGATGAGAGATCATCGAATGTGAGAATATCACAGAACTCTATCTCTCTCTCTTTCTAGCATAATGTTCTGAATGTCATGGAATGTCATGATATTAGAGCTCGAGTCCTAGGAGATCTTCTTCCTTCTTCATTCTGAGAGACTTCTAAAGCTTCGGTTCTTCTCTTCTCTCTGCGTGGGATATCTCTGATCAATGTGGCCCACCTTTGATCAAACCACTTGTAGCCAACAATCTACATGATGATGATCGACTGTTCTTCAAAGGGTTTTTGAAGATTTTTCTGGATTTTTATAACACCTTTTGAGATTGTTTCTAGCCACTTCTTCCTCTAGCGATTTTGGTCAAATAGATTTCATCACAGCCGTCCAGATTGGTGGATCTTCATCCACTCCTTATCAAGTTTTGGCCTGGGGGACGAACTTTTGAACTCCTTCCAGATATTACTACCTGATCTTTGCTTAGATCAGTTTGTGGGACCTTTTTTTCAAATCGATGTTCTACATTCCAGATCGTCAGGCTCTGTTTTAGCACAACATTGCACTGTTGTGCTGCTGTCTTCTATCTCTGCTTCATCCACTGATCTGTAAGCTCATCCTCGTCCTCTTCCAAGGTCTGGAAACACTCAGACCCACTTCAGATCATCACTGATCATCCTGATCATCACAAATCTTCTCTGATCAAGGCGTGGCCCACCTGTGATCAACATCACCAACATATGCGGATTCCTCCATCTTGGTCGACCAGCATTGCTGGTATTTATGGACATTTTTCAGGAATTTTTCTCCCATCAGAGGTTGGTTTTCCAGCAACATTTGTGATACTTCTATTTCTTGCCTCTGATTTCATCACGGCCGTCCAAATTCTTGGATTTTGATCTGTTTTGAGTGAGACTTTGGCCTGGAGTTGCGAAAATACCTTCTCCTTCCATCCCCACTCCCTGATCTGATCACTGATCATCACTTGGAGCACCCGTGGAAATCGTTTCATTGTCGACCATTGACTTTTTTTCCATATCTCTGCTTTAATCGTTATGGAGCAAGGAGATATTAAGTTGATCAAGTTTAATGGTAAAAACTATACCACTTGGGCTTTTCAATTTCAAATTTAGC